>CM065478.1:32718681-33918681 GCA_032873175.1 Leptopilina drosophilae
AATTATAGCGCACCTGATATGTCTACATATTTGCGAAATAGAAGGGAAAGAAATTAAATTTATTCGAAAACATTGCAAAAAATGACCCTGTCCCCCCCCCCTTTAAATTCTACAAATCTGAACCTGGTGAGCTGAATTTCAGCAGGGATCTTCAGTTTTAAGTGCAGATTACAGGAAAAATACAGCGAACACGCTTGGCCTACATATTTGCGAAATAGAAGGGAAAGAAATTAAATTTTGTCAAAAAAATTGCAAAAAATGACACTGTCCCCCCCTTAATTTATACAAATCTGAACCTGGTGAGCTGAATTTCAGCAGGGATCTTCAGTTTTAAGTGCAGATTACAGGAAAAATACAGCGAACACGCTTGGCCTACATATTTGCGAAATAGAAGGGAAAGAAATTAAATTTTCTCAAAAAAATTGCAAAAAATGACACTGTCCCCCCCTTAATTTATACAAATCTGAACCTGGTGAGCTGAATTTCAGCAGGGATCTTCAGTTTTAAGTGCAGATTACAGGAAAATTATAGCGAACACGATTGGCCTACATACTTGCGAAATAGAAGGGAAAGAAATTAAATTTTTTCGAAAAAATTGCAAAAAATGACACTGTCCCCGCCCCTTTAAATTCTACATATCTGAACCTGGTGAGCTGAAATTCGGCAGGGATCTTAAGTTTTATGTGCAGATTACAGGAAAATTATAGCTAACCTGATATGTCTACATATTTGCGAAATAGAAGGGAAAGAAATTAAATTTATTCGAAAAAATTGCAAAAAATGACCCTGTCCCCGCCTCTTTAAATTCTACAAATCTGAACCTGGTGAGCTGAAATTCGGCAGGGATTTTCAGTTTTAAGTGCAGATTACAGGAAAAATATAACGAACACGATTAGTCTACATATTTGCGAAATAGAAGGGAAAGAAATTAAATTTTGTCAAAAAAATTGCAAAAAATGACACTGTCCCCCCCTTAATTTATACAAATCTGAACCTGGTGAGCTGAAATTCGGCAGGAATCTTCAGTTTTAAGTGCAGATTACAGAAAAAATATAGCGAACACGATTAGCCTACATATTTGCGAAATAGAAGGGAAAGAAATTAAATTTATTCGAAAAAATTGCAAAAAATGACCCTGTCCCCGCCTCTTTAAATTCTACAAATCTGAACCTGGTGAGCTGAAATTCGGCAGGGATCTTCAGTTTTAAGTGCAGATTACAGTTAAAATATAACGAACACGATTAGCCTACATATTTGCGAAATAGAAGGGAATGAAATTAAATTTATTCGAAAAAATTAAAAAAAATGACCCTGTCCCCGCCTCTTTAAATTCTACAAATCTGAACCTGGTGAGCTGAAATTCGGCAGGGATCTTCAGTTTTAAGTGCAGATTACAGGAAAAATACAGCGAACACGCTTGGCCTACATATTTGCGAAATAGAAGGGAAAGAAATTAAATTTTGTCAAAAAAATTGCAAAAAATGACACTGTCCCCCCCTTAATTTATACAAATCTGAACCTGGTGAGCTGAATTTCAGCAGGGATCTTCAGTTTTAAGTGCAGATTACAGGAAAAATACAGCGAACACGCTTGGCCTACATATTTGCGAAATAGAAGGGAAAGAAATTAAATTTTCTCAAAAAAATTGCAAAAAATGACACTGTCCCCCCCTTAATTTATACAAATCTGAACCTGGTGAGCTGAATTTCAGCAGGGATCTTCAGTTTTAAGTGCAGATTACAGGAAAATTATAGCGAACACGATTGGCCTACATACTTGCGAAATAGAAGGGAAAGAAATTAAATTTTTTCGAAAAAATTGCAAAAAATGACACTGTCCCCGCCCCTTTAAATTCTACATATCTGAACCTGGTGAGCTGAATTTCAGCAGGGATCTTCAGTTTTAAGTGCAGATTACAGGAAAATTATAGCGCACACGCTTGGCCTACGTACTTGCGAAATAGAAGGGAAAGAAATTAAATTTTTTCGAAAAAATTGCAAAAAATGACACTGTCCCCGCCCCTTTAAATTCTACAAATCTGAACCTGGGGAGCTGAAATTCGGCAGAGATCTTCAGTTTTAAGTGCAGATTACAGAAAAAATATAGCAAACACGATTTGCCTACATATTTGCGAAATAGAAGGGAAAGAAATTAAATTTTGTCAAAAAAATTGCAAAAAATGACACTTTTCCCCCCTTAATTTATACAAATCTGAACCTGGTGAGCTGAATTTCAGCAGGGGTTTTCAGTTTTAAGTGCAGATTACAGGAAAATTATAGCGAACACGCTTGGCCTACATACTTGCGAAATAGAAGGGAAAGAAATTAAATTTTTTCGAAAAAATTGCAAAAAATGACACTGTCCCCGCCCCTTTAAATTCTACATATCTGAACCTGGTGAGCTGAAATTCGGCAGGGATCTTAAGTTTTATGTGCAGATTACAGGAAAATTATAGCAAACCTGATATGTCTACATATTTGCGAAATAGAAGGGAAAGAAATTAAATTTATTCGAAAAAATTGCAAAAAATGACCCTGTCCCCCCCCTTTAAATTCTACAAATCTGAACCTGGTGAGCTGAAATTCGGCAGGGATCTTCAGTTTTAAGTGCATATTACAGGAAAATTATAGCAAACCTGATATGTCTACATATTTGCGAAATAGATGGGAAAGAAATTAAATTTATTCGAAAAAATTGCAAAAAATGACCCTGTCCCCGCCTCTTTAAATTCTACAAATCTGAACCTGGTGAGCTGAATTTCAGCAGGGATCTTCAGTTTTAAGTGCAGATTACAGGAAAAATACAGCGAACACGATTGGCCTACATACTTGCGAAATAGAAGGGAAAGAAATTAAATTTTTTCGAAAAAATTGCAAAAAATGACACTGTCCCCGCCCCTTTAAATTCTACATATCTGAACCTGGTGAGCTGAAATTCGGCAGGGATCTTAAGTTTTATGTGCAGATTACAGGAAAATTATAGCTAACCTGATATGTCTACATATTTGCGAAATAGAAGGGAAAGAAATTAAATTTATTCGAAAAAATTGCAAAAAATGACCCTGTCCCCGCCTCTTTAAATTCTACAAATCTGAACCTGGTGAGCTGAAATTCGGCAGGGATCTTCAATTTAAGTGCAGATTACAGAAAAAATATAGCGAACACGATTTGCCTACATATTTGCGAAATAGAAGGGAAAGAAATTAAACTTTGTCGAAAAAATTGCAAAAAATGACACTGTCCCCCCCTCAATTTATACAAATCTGAACCTGGTGAGCTGAATTTCAGCAGTGATCTTCAGTTTTAAGTGCAGATTACAGGAAAATTATAGCGAACACGCTTGGCCTACATACTTGCGAAATAGAAGGGAAAGAAATTAAATTTTTTCGAAAAAATTGCAAAAAATGACACTGTCCCGCCCCTTTAAATTCTACATATCTGAACCTGGTGAGTTGAAATTCGGCAGGGATCTTAAGTTTTATGTGCAGATTACAGGAAAATTATAGCAAACCTGATATGTCTACATATTTGCGAAATAGAAGGGAAAGAAATTAAATTTATTCGAAAAAATTGAAAAAATGACCCTGTCCCCCCCCCTTTAAATTCTACAAATCTGAACCTGGTGAGCTGAATTTCAGCAGGGGTTTTCAGTTTTAAGTGCAGATTACAGGAAAATTATAGCGAACACGCTTGGCCTACATACTTGCGAAATAGAAGGGAAAGAAATTAAATTTTTTCGAAAAAATTGCAAAAAATGACACTGTCCTCCACCTTAATTTTTACAAATCTGAACCTGGTGAGCTGAAATTCAGCAAGGATCTTCAGTTTTAAGTGCAGATTACAGGAAAAATATAGCGAACACGATTGGCCTACATATTTGCGAAATAGAAGGGAAAGAAATTAAATTTATTCGAAAAAATTGCAAAAAATGACCCTGTCCCCGCCTCTTTAAATTCTACAAATCTGAACCTGGTGAGCTGAAATTCGGCAGGGATTTTCAGTTTTAAGTGCAGATTACAGAAAAAATATAGCGAACACGATTAGCCTACATATTTGCGAAATAGAAGGGAAAGAAATTAAATTTTGTCAAAAAAATTGCAAAAAATGACACTGTCCCCCCCTTAATTTATACAAATCTGAACCTGGTGAGCTGAATTTCAGCAGGGATCTTCAGTTTTAAGTGCAGATTACAGGAAAATTATAGCGCACACGCTTGGCCTACATACTTGCGAAATAGAAGGAAAAGAAATTAAATTTTTTCGAAAAAATTGCAAAAAATGACACTGTCCCCGCCCCTTTAAATTCTACAAATCTGAACCTGGTGAGCTGAAATTCGGCAGGGATCTTCAGTTTTAAGTGCAGATTACAGGAAAAATATAGCGAACACGCTTGGCCTAAATATTTGCGAAATAGAAGGAAAACATATTAAATTTTTTTAAAAAAATTGCAAAAAATGACACTATCCTCCACCTTAATTTTTACAAATCTGAACCTGGTGAGCTGAATTTCAGCAGGAATCTTCAGTTTTAAGTGCAGATTACAGAAAAAATATAGCGAACACGATTAGCCTACATATTTGCGAAATAGAAGGGAAAGAAATTAAATTTATTCGAAAAAATTGCAAAAAATGACCCTGCCCCCCCCCTTTAAATTCTACAAATCTGAACCTGGTGAGCTGAAATTCGGCAGGAATCTTCAGTTTTAAGTGCAGATTACAGAAAAAATATAGCGAACACGATTTGGCTACATATTTGCGAAATAGAAGGGAAAGAAATTAAATTTTTTCCAAAAAATTGCAAAAAATGACACTTTTCCCCCCTTAATTTATACAAATCTGAACCTGGTGAGCTGAATTTCAGCAGGGGTTTTCAGTTTTAAGTGCAGATTACAGGAAAATTATAGCGAACACGCTTGGCCTACATACTTGCGAAATAGAAGGGAAAGAAATTAAATTTTTTCGAAAAAATTGCAAAAAATGACACTGTCCCCCCCCTTTAAATTCTACAAATCTGAACCTGGTGAGCTGAAATTCGGCAGGGATCTTCAGTTTTAAGTGCAGATTACAGGAAAATTATAGCAAACACGCTTGGCCTACATATTTGCGAAATAGAAGGGAAAGAAATTAAATTTTCTCAAAAAAATTGCAAAAAATGACACTGTCCCCCCCTTAATTTATACAAATCTGAACCTGGTGAGCTGAATTTCAGCAGGGATCTTCAGTTTTAAGTGCAGATTACAGGAAAATTATAGCAAACCTGATATGTCTACATATTTGCGAAATAGAAGGGAAAGAAATTAAATTTATTCGAAAAAATTGCAAAAAATGACACTGTCCCCCCCCCTTTAAATTCTACAAATCTGAACCTGGTGAGCTGAAATTCGGCAGGGATCTTCAGTTTTAAGTGCAGATTACAGGAAAAATATAGCGAACACGCTTGGCCTAAATATTTGCGAAATAGAAGGAAAACAAATTAAATTTTTTTAAAAAAATTGCAAAAAATGACACTATCCTCCACCTTAATTTTTACAAATCTGAACCTGGTGAGCTGAATTTCAGCAGGAATCTTCAGTTTTAAGTGCAGATTACAGAAAAAATATAGCGAACACGATTAGCCTACATATTTGCGAAATAGAAGGGAAAGAAATTAAATTTATTCGAAAAAATTGCAAAAAATGACCCTGCCCCCCCCCCTTTAAATTCTACAAATCTGAACCTGGTGAGCTGAAATTCGGCAGGAATCTTCAGTTTTAAGTGCAGATTACAGAAAAAATATAGCGAACACGATTTGCCTACATATTTGCGAAATAGAAGGGAAAGAAATTAAATTTTTTCCAAAAAATTGCAAAAAATGACACTTTTCCCCCCTTAATTTATACAAATCTGAACCTGGTGAGCTGAATTTCAGCAGGGGTTTTCAGTTTTAAGTGCAGATTACAGGAAAATGATAGAGAACACGCTTGGCCTACATACTTGCGAAATAGAAGGGAAAGAAATTAAATTTTTTCGAAAAAATTGCAAAAAATGACACTGTCCCCGCCCCTTTAAATTCTACATATCTGAACCTGGTGAGCTGAAATTCGGCAGGGATCTTAAGTTTTATGTGCAGATTACAGGAAAATTATAGCAAACCTGATATGTCTACATATTTGCGAAATAGAAGGGAAAGAAATTAAATTTATTCGAAAAAATTGCAAAAAATGACCCTGTCCCCCCCCTTTAAATTCTACAAATCTGAACCTGGTGAGCTGAAATTCGGCAGGGATCTTCAGTTTTAAGTGCAGATTACAGGAAAATTATAGCAAACCTGATATGTCTACATATTTGCGAAATAGAAGGGAATGAAATTAAATTTATTCGAAAAAATTGCAAAAAATGACCCTGTCCCCGCCTCTTTAAATTCTACATATCTGAACCTGGTGAGCTGAAATTCGGCAGGGATCTTAAGTTTTATGTGCAGATTACAGGAAAATTATAGCAAACCTGATATGTCTACATATTTGCGAAATAGAAGGAAAAGAAATTAAATTTATTCGAAAAAATTGCAAAAAATGACACTGTCCCCCCCCCTTTAAATTCTACAAATCTGAACCTGGTGAGCTGAAATTCGGCAGGGATCTTCAGTTTTAAGTGCAGATTACAGGAAAAATATAGCGAACACGCTTGGCCTAAATATTTGCGAAATAGAAGGAAAACAAATTAAATTTTTTTAAAAAAATTGCAAAAAATGACACTATCCTCCACCTTAATTTTTACAAATCTGAACCTGGTGAGCTGAATTTCAGCAGGAATCTTCAGTTTTAAGTGCAGATTACAGAAAAAATATAGCGAACACGATTAGCCTACATATTTGCGAAATAGAAGGGAAAGAAATTAAATTTATTCGAAAAAATTGCAAAAAATGACCCTGCCCCCCCCCCTTTAAATTCTACAAATCTGAACCTGGTGAGCTGAAATTCGGCAGGAATCTTCAGTTTTAAGTGCAGATTACAGAAAAAATATAGCGAACACGATTAGCCTACATATTTGCGAAATAGAAGGGAAAGAAATTAAATTTATTCAAAAAATTGCAAAAAATGACCCTGTCCCCGCCTCTTTAAATTCTACAAATCTGAACCTGGTGAGCTGAAATTCGGCAGGGATCTTCAGTTTTAAGTGCAGATTACAGAAAAAATATAGCGAACACGATTAGCCTACATATTTGCGAAATAGAAGGGAAAGAAATTAAATTTTGTCGAAAAAATTGCAAAAAATGACACTGTCCCCCCTCAATTTATACAAATCTGAACCTGGTGAGCTGAATTTCAGCAGTGATCTTCAGTTTTAAGTGCAGATTACAGGAAAATTATAGCGAACACGCTTGGCCTACATACTTGCGAAATAGAAGGGAAAGAAATTAAATTTATTCGAAAAAATTGCAAAAAATGACCCTGCCCCCCCCTTTAAATTCTACAAATCTGAACCTGGTGAGCTGAAATTCGGCAGGAATCTTCAGTTTTAAGTGCAGATTACAGAAAAAATATAGCGAACACGATTAGCCTACATATTTGCGAAATAAAAGGGAAAGAAATTAAAATTATTCGAAAAAATTGCAAAAAATGACCCTGTCCCCCCCCCTTTAAATTCTACAAATCTGAACCTGGTGAGCTGAAATTCGGCAGGGATCTTCAGTTTTAAGTGCAGATTACAGGAAAAATATAGCGAACACGCTTAGCCTAAATATTTGCGAAATAGAAGGGAAAGAAATTAAATTTTGTCAAAAAAATTGCAAAAAATGACACTTTCCCCCCTTAATTTATACAAATCTGAACCTGGTGAGCTGAATTTCAGCAGGGATCTTCAGTTTTAAGTGCAGATTACAGGAAAAATATAGCGAACACGCTTGGCCTACATATTTGCGAAAAAGAAGGGAATGAAATTAAATTTATTCGAAAAAATTAAAAAAAATGACCCTGTCCCCGCCCCTTTAAATTCTACAAATCTGAACCGGGTGGGCTGAAATTCGGTAGGGATTTTAAGTTTTATGTGCAAATTACAGGAAAATTATAGCGCACCTGATATGTCTACATATTTGCGAAATAAAAGGGAAAGAAATTAAATTTATTCGAAAACATTGCAAAAAATGACCCTGTCCCCCCCCCCTCTTTAAATTCTACAAATCTGAACCTGGTGAGCTGAATTTCAGCAGGGATCTTCAGTTTTAAGTGCAGATTACAAGAAAAATACAGCGAACACGCTTGGCCTACATATTTGCGAAATAGAAGGGAAAGAAATTAAATTTTGTCAAAAAAATTGCAAAAAATGACACTGTCCCCCCCTTAATTTATACAAATCTGAACCTGGTGAGCTGAATTTCAGCAGGGATCTTCAGTTTTAAGTGCAGATTACAGGAAAATTATAGCGAACACGATTGGCCTACATACTTGCGAAATAGAAGGGAAAGAAATTAAATTTTTTCGAAAAAATTGCAAAAAATGACACTGTCCCCGCCCCTTTAAATTCTACATATCTGAACCTGGTGAGCTGAAATTCGGCAGGGATCTTAAGTTTTATGTGCAGATTACAGGAAAATTATAGCAAACCTGATATGTCTACATATTTGCGAAATAGAAGGGAAAGAAATTAAATTTATTCGAAAAAATTGCAAAAAATGACCCTGTCCCCCCCCTTTAAATTCTACAAATCTGAACCTGGTGAGCTGAAATTCGGCAGTGATCTTCAGTTTTAAGTGCAGATTACAGGAAAATTATAGCAAACCTGATATGTCTACATACGAAATAGAAGGGAATGAAATTAAATTTATTCGAAAAAATTGCAAAAAATGACCCTGTCCCCGCCTCTTTAAATTCTACATATCTGAACCTGGTGAGCTGAAATTCGGCAGGGATCTTAAGTTTTATGTGCAGATTACAGGAAAATTATAGCAAACCTGATATGTCTACATATTTGCGAAATAGAAGGGAAAGAAATTAAATTTATTCGAAAAAATTGCAAAAAATGACACTGTCCCCCCCCTTTAAATTCTACAAATCTGAACCTGGTGAGCTGAAATTCGGCAGGGATCTTCAGTTTTAAGTGCAGATTACAGGAAAATTATAGCGAACACGCTTGGCCTACATACTTGCGAAATAGAAGGGAAAGAAATTAAATTTTGTCAAAAAAATTGCAAAAAATGACACTATCCTCCACCTTAATTTATACAAATCTGAACCTGGTGAGCTGAATTTCAGCAGGGATCTTCAGTTTTAAGTGCAGATTACAGGAAAAATATAGCGAACACGCTTGGCCTACATACTTGCGAAATAGAAGGGAAAGAAATTAAATTTTTTCGAAAAAATTGCAAAAAATGACACTGTCCCCGCCCCTTTAAATTCTACATATCTGAACCTGGTGAGCTGAAATTCGGCAGGGATCTTAAGTTTTATATGCAGATTACAGGAAAATTATAGCAAACACGCATGACCTACATACTTGCGAAATAGAAGGGAAAGAAATTAAATTTTTTCGAAAAAATTGCAAAAAATGACCCTGTCCCCGCCTCTTTAAATTCTACAAATCTGAACCTGGTGAGCTGAAATTCGGCAGGGATCTTCAGTTTTAAGTGCAGATTACAGAAAAAATATAGCGAACACGATTAGCCTACATATTTGCGAAATAGAAGGGAAAGAAATTAAATTTTGTCGAAAAAATTGCAAAAAATGACACTGTCCCCCACTTAATTTATACAAATCTGAACCTGGTGAGCTGAATTTCAGCAGGGATCTTCAGTTTTAAGTGCAGATTACAGGAAAAATATAGCAAACCTGATATGTCTACATATTTGCGAAATAGAAGGGAAAGAAATTAAATTTATTCGAAAAAATTGCAAAAAATGACCCTGTCCCCCCCCCTTTAAATTTTACAAATCTGAACCTGGTGAGCTGAATTTCAGCAGGAATCTTCAGTTTTAAGTGCAGATTACAGAAAAAATATAGCGAACACGATTAGCCTACATATTTGCGAAATAGAAGGGAAAGAAATTAAATTTATTCGAAAAAATTGCAAAAAATGACCCTGCCCCCCCCTTTAAATTCTACAAATCTGAACCTGGTGAGCTGAAATTCGGCAGGAATCTTCAGTTTTAAGTGCAGATTACAGAAAAAATATAGCGAACACGATTGGCCTACATATTTGCGAAATAGAAGGGAATGAAATTAAATTTATTCGAAAAAATTGCAAAAAATGACCCTGTCCCCCAACTCAACTTCTACAAATCTGAACCTGGTGAGCTGAAATTTAGCAGGGATCTTCAGTTTTAAGTGCAGATTGCTGGAAAAATATAGCGAACACGCTTGGCCTACATATTTGCGAAATAGAAGGGAATGAAATTAAATTTATTCGAAAAAATTGCAAAAAATGACACTGTCCCCGCCTCTTTAAATTCTACATATCTGAACCTGGTGAGCTGAAATTCGGCAGGGATCTTAAGTTTTATGTGCAGATTACAGGAAAATTATAGCAAACCTGATATGTCTACATATTTGCAAAATCGAAGGGAAAGAAATTAAATTTATTCGAAAAAATTGCAAAAAATGACCCTGTCCCCCCCCCTTTAAATTCTACAAATCTGAACCTGGTGAGCTGAAATTCGGCAGGGATCTTCAGTTTTAAGTGCAGATTACAGGAAAAATATAGCGAACACGCTTGGCCTAAATATTTGCGAAATAGAAGGAAAACAAATTAAATTTTTTTAAAAAAATTGCAAAAAATGACACTGTCCTCCACCTTAATTTTTACAAATCTGAACCTGGTGAGCTGAATTTCAGCAGGAATCTTCAGTTTTAAGTGCAGATTACAGAAAAAATATAGCGAACACGATTAGCCTACATATTTGCGAAATAGAAGGGAAAGAAATTAAATTTATTCGAAAAAATTGCAAAAAATGACCCTGCCCCCCCCTTTAAATTCTACAAATCTGAACCTGGTGAGCTGAAATTCGGCAGGAATCTTCAGTTTTAAGTGCAGATTACAGGAAAATTATAGCGCACACGCTTGGCCTACATACTTGCGAAATAGAAGGGAAAGAAATTAAATTTTTTCGAAAAAATTGCAAAAAATGACACTGTCCCCGCCCCTTTAAATTCTACAAATCTGAACCTGGGGAGCTGAAATTCGGCAGGGATCTTCAGTTTTAAGTGCAGATTACAGAAAAAATATAGCGAACACGATTTGCCTACATATTTGCGAAATAGAAGGGAAAGAAATTAAATTTTGTCAAAAAAATTGCAAAAAATGACACTTTCCCCCCCTTAATTTATACAAATCTGAACCTGGTGAGCTGAATTTCAGCAGGGGTTTTCAGTTTTAAGTGCAGATTACAGGAAAATTATAGCGAACACGCTTGGCCTACATACTTGCGAAATAGAAGGGAAAGAAATTAAATTTTTTCGAAAAAATTGCAAAAAATGACACTGTCCCCGCCCCTTTAAATTCTACATATCTGAACCTGGTGAGCTGAAATTCGGCAGGGATCTTCAGTTTTAAGTGCAGATTACAGAAAAAATACAGCGAACACGATTAGCCTACATATTTGCGAAAATGAAGGGAAAGAAATTAAATTTATTCGAAAAAATTGCAAAAAATGACCCTGTCCCCGCCTCTTTAAATTCTACAAATCTGAACCTGGTGAGCTGAAATTCGGCAGGGATCTTCAGTTTTAAGTGCAGATTACAGAAAAAATATAGCGAACACGATTAGCCTACATATTTGCGAAATAGAAGGGAATGAAATTAAATTTTGTCGAAAAAATTGCAAAAAATGACACTGTCCACCCCTTAATTTATACAAATCTGAACCTGGTGAGCTGAATTTCAGCAGGGATATTCAGTTTTAAGTGCAGATTACAGGAAAAATACAGCGAAAACGATTAGCCCACATATTTGCGAAATAGAAGGGAAAGAAATTAAATTTATTCGAAAAAATTGCAAAAAATGACCCTGTCCCCGCCCCTTTAAATTCTACAAATCTGAACCTGGTGAGCTGAAATTCGGCAGGGATCTTCAGTTTTATGTGCAGATTACAGGAAAATTATAGCGCACCTGATATGTCTACATATTTGCGAAATATAAGGGAAAGAAATTAAATTTATTCGAATAAATTGCAAAAAATGACCCTATCCCCGCCCCTTTAAATTCTACAAATCTGAACCTGGTGAGCTGAAATTCGGCAGGGATCTTCAGTTTTAAGTGCAGATTACAGGAAAATTATAGCAAACCTAATTGGTGAACATAAGTACAATTACAGAGAAATATAAAAATTTATTTATAAAATAAAATAATAATAAAAATATATATGTATATATATATATATATATATATATATATATATATATATATACATATATAATTTTATTATTATTTTATTTTATAAATAAATTTATAAATATAACACGATTGGCCTACATATTTGCGAAATAGAAGGAAAAGAAATTAAATTTTGACGAAAAAATTGCAAAAAATGACACTGTCCCCCCTTAATTTATACAAATCTGAACCTGGTGAGCTGAATTTCAGCAGGGATCTTCAGTTTTAAGTGCAGATTACAGGAAAAATATAGCGAACACGCTTGGCCTACATACTTGCGAAATAGAAGGGAAAGAAATTAAATTTTTTCAAAAAAAATTGCAAAAAATGACACTGTCCCCGCCCCTTTAAATTCTACAAATCTGAACCTGGTGAGCTGAAATTCGGCAGGGATCTTAAGTTTTATGTGCAGATTATAGGAAAATTATAGCAAACCTGATATGTCTACATATTTGCGAAATAGAAGGGAAAAAAATTAAATTTTGTCGAAAAAATTGCAAAAAATGACACTGTCCCCCCCTTAATTTATACAAATCTGAACCTGGTGAGCTGAATTTCAGCAGGGATCTTCAGTTTTAAGTGCAGATTACAGGAAAAATATAGCGAACACGATTGGCCTACATATTTGCGAAATAGAAGGGAAAGAAATTAAATTTTGTCGAAAAAATTGCAAAAAATGACACTGTCCCCCCCTTAATTTATACAAATCTGAACCTGGTGAGCTGAATTTCAGCAGGGATCTTCAGTTTTAAGTGCAGATTACAGGAAAAATATAGCGAACACGCTTGGCCTACATACTTGCGAAATAGAAGGGAAAGAAATTAAATTTTTTCAAAAAAAATTGCAAAAAATGACCCTGTCCCCCCCCTTTAAATTCTACAAATCTGAACCTGGTGAGCTGAAATTCGGCAGGGATCTTCAGTTTTAAGTGCAGATTACAGGAAAAATACAGCGAACACGATTGGCCTACATATTTGCGAAATAGAAGGGAAAGAAATTAAATTTTTTCGAAAAAATTGCAAAAAAAGACACTGTCCCCGCCCCTTTAAATTCTACATATCTGAACCTGGTGAGCTGAAATTCGGCAGAGATCTTCAGTTTTAAGTGCAGATTACAGGAAAAATATAGCGAACACGCTTGGCCTAAATATTTGCGAAATAGAAGGGAAAGAAATTAAATTTTTTCGGAAACATTGCAAAAAATGACCCTGTCCCCCCCCCTTTAAATTCTACAAATCTGAACCTGGTGAACTGAAATTCGGCAGGGATCTTCAGTTTTAAGTGCAGATTACAGGAAAAATATAACGAACACGATTGGCCTACATATTTGCGAAATAGAAGGGAAAAAAATTAAATTTATTCGAAAAAATTGCTAAAAATAACCCTTTTCCCCCCTTAACTTCTACAAATCTGAACCAGGTGAGCTGAAATTCAGCAAGGATCTTCAGTTTTAAGTGCAGATTACAGGAAAAATATAGCGAACACGCTTGGCCTACATATTTGCGAAATAGTAGAGAATGAAATTAAATTTATTTGAAAAAATTGAAAAAAATGACCCTGTCCCCACCCCTTTAAAATCTACAAATCTGAACCGGGTGGGCTGAAATTCGGTAGGGATTTTAAGTTTTATGTGCAGATTACAGGAAAATTATAGCGCACCTGATATGTCTACATATTTGCGAAATAGAAGGGAAAGAAATAAAATTTATTTGAAAACATTGCAAAAAATGACCCTGTCCCCCCCCCCCTTTAAATTCTACAAATCTGAACCTGGTGAGCTGAAATTCGGCAGGGATCTTCAGTTTTAAGTGCAGATTACAGGAAAAATATAGCGAACACGCTTGGCCTAAATATTTGCGAAATAGAAGGGAAAGAAATTAAATTTTTGTCGGAAACATTGCAAAAAATGACCCTGTCCCCCCCCCTTTAAATTCTACAAATCTGAACCTGGTGAGCTGAAATTCGGCAGGGATCTTCAGTTTTAAGTGCAGATTACAGAAAAAATATAGCGAACACGATTAGCCTACATATTTGCGAAATAGAAGGGAAAGAAATTAAATTTATTCGAAAAAATTGCAAAAAATGACCCTGTCCCCCCCCTTTAAATTCTACAAATCTGAACCTGGTGAGCTGAAATTCGGCAGGGATCTTCAGTTTTAAGTGCAGATTACAGGAAAAATACAGCGAACACGATTAGCCTACATATTTGCGAAAATGAAGGGAAAGAAATTAAATTTATTCGAATAAATTGCAAAAAATGACCCTGTCCCCGCCCCTTTAAATTCTACAAATCTGAACCTGGTGAGCTGAAAATCAGCAGGGATCTTCAGTTTTAAGTGCAGATTACAGGAAAAATACAGCGAACACGATTAGCCTACATATTTGCGAAATAGAAGGGAAAGAAATTAAATTTATTCGAAAAAATTGCAAAAAATGACCCTGTCCCCCCCCCTTTAAATTCTACAAATCTGAACCTGGTGAGCTGAAATTCGGCAGGGATCTTCAGTTTTAAGTGCAGATTACAGGAAAATTATAGCGCACCTGATATGTCTACATATTTGCGAAATAGAAGGGAAAGAAATTAAATTTATTCGAATAAATTGCAAAAAATGACCCTGTCCCCGCCCCTTTAAATTCTACAAATCTGAACCTGGTGAGCTGAAATTCGGCAGGGATCTTCAGTTTTAAGTGCAGATTACAGGAAAATTATAGCGAACCTAATTGGTGAACATAAGTACAATTACAGAGAAATATAAAAATTTATTTATAAAATAAAATAATAATAAAAATATATATGTATATATATATATATATATATACATATATAATTTTATTATTATTTTATTTTATAAATAAATTTATAAATATAACACGATTGGCCTACATATTTGCGAAATAGTAGGGAATGAAATTAAATTTATTTGAAAAAATTGAAAAAAATGACCCTGTCCCCGCCCCTTTAAAATCTACAAATCTGAACCGGGTGGGCTGAAATTCGGTAGGGATTTTAAGTTTTATGTGCAGATTACAGGAAAATTATAGCGCACCTGATATGTCTACATATTTGCGAAATAGAAGGGAAAGAAATAAAATTTATTCGAAAACATTGCAAAAAATGACCCTGTCCCCCCCCCCCTTTAAATTCTACAAATCTGAACCTGGTGAGCTGAAATTCGGCAGGGATCTTCAGTTTTAAGTGCAGATTACAGGAAAAATATAGCGAACACGCTTGGCCTAAATATTTGCGAAATAAAAGGGAAAGAAATTAAATTTTTGTCGGAAACATTGCAAAAAATGACCCTGTCCCCCCCCCTTTAAATTCTACAAATCTGAACCTGGTGAGCTGAAATTCGGCAGGGATCTTCAGTTTTAAGTGCAGATTACAGAAAAAATATAGCGAACACGATTAGCCTACATATTTGCGAAATAGAAGGGAAAGAAATTAAATTTATTCGAAAAAATTGCAAAAAATGACCCTGTCCCCCCCCTTTAAATTCTACAAATCTGAACCTGGTGAGCTGAAATTCGGCAGGGATCTTCAGTTTTAAGTGCAGATTACAGGAAAAATACAGCGAACACGATTAGCCTACATATTTGCGAAAATGAAGGGAAAGAAATTAAATTTATTCGAAAAAATTGCAAAAAATGACCCTGTCCCCGCCTCTTTAAATTCTACAAATCTGAACCTGGTGAGCTGAAATTCGGCAGGGATCTTCAGTTTTAAGTGCAGATTACAGAAAAAATATAGCGAACACGATTAGCCTACATATTTGCGAAATAGAAGGGAATGAAATTAAATTTTGTCGAAAAAATTGCAAAAAATGACACTGTCCACCCCTTAATTTATACAAATCTGAACCTGGTGAGCTGAATTTCAGCAGGGATATTCAGTTTTAAGTGCAGATTACAGGAAAAATACAGCGAAAACGATTAGCCCACATATTTGCGAAATAGAAGGGAAAGAAATTAAATTTATTCGAAAAAATTGCAAAAAATGACCCTGTCCCCGCCCCTTTAAATTCTACAAATCTGAACCTGGTGAGCTGAAATTCGGCAGGGATCTTCAGTTTTATGTGCAGATTACAGGAAAATTATAGCGCACCTGATATGTCTACATATTTGCGAAATAGAAGGGAAAGAAATTAAATTTATTCGAAAAAATTGCAAAAAATGACCCTGTCCCCCCTCTTTAAATTCTACAAATCTGAACCTGGTGAGCTGAAGTTCGGCAGGGATCTTCAGTTTTAAGTGCAGATTACAGGAAAAATACAGCGAACACGATTAGCCTACATATTTGCGAAATAGAAGGGAAAGAAATTAAATTTATTCGAATAAATTGCAAAAAATGACCCTGTCCCCGCCCTTTTAAATTCTACAAATCTGAACCTGGTGAGCTGAAATTCGGCAGGGATCTTCAGTTTTAAGTGCAGATTACAGAAAAATTATAGCGAACCTAATTGGTGAACATAAGTACAATTACAGAGAAATATAAAAATTATATACATATATAATTTTATTATTATTTTATTTTATAAATAAATTTGTAAATATAACACGATTGGCCTACATATTTGCGAAATAGAAGGGAAAGAAATTAAATTTATTCTAAAAAATTGCAAAAAATGACCCTGTCCCCCCCCTTTAAATTCCACAAATCTGAACCTGGTGAGCTGAAATTCGGCAGGGATCTTCAGTTTTAAGTGCAGATTACAGGAAAAATATAGCGAACACGCTTGGCCTAAATATTTGCGAAATAGAAGGGAAAGAAATTAAATTTTTTCGGAAACATTGCAAAAAATGACCCTGTCCCCCCCCTTTTAAATTCTACAAATCTGAACCTGGTGAACTGAAATTCGGCAGGGATCTTCAGTTTTAAGTGCAGATTACAGGAAAAATATAACGTACACGATTGGCCTACATATTTGCGAAATAGAAGGGAAAGAAATTAAATTTTTTCATAAACATTGCAAAAAATGACCCTGTCCCCTCCCCTTTAAGATCTACAAATCTGAACCGGGTGGGCTGAAATTCGGTAGGGATTTTAAGTTTTATGTGCAGATTACAGGAAAATTATAGCGCACCTGATATGTCTACATATTTGCGAAATAGAAGGGAAAGAAATAAAATTTATTCGAAAACATTGCAAAAAATGACCCTGTCCCCCCCCCTTTAAATTCTACAAATCTGAACCTGGTGAGCTGAAATTCGGCAGGGATCTTCAGTTTTAAGTGCAGATTACAGGAAAAATATAGCGAACAAGCTTGGCCTAAATATTTGCGAAATAGAAGGGAAAGAAATTAAATTTTTTCATAAACATTGCAAAAAATGACCCTGTCCCCCCCCCCTTTAAATTCTACAAATCTGAACCTGGTGAGCTGAAATTCGGCAGGGATCTTCAGTTTTAAGTGCAGATTACAGAAAAAATATAGCGAACACGATTAGCCTACATATTTGCGAAATAGAAGGGAAAGAAATTAAATTTATTCGAAAAAATTGCAAAAAATGACCCTGTCCCCCCTCTTTAAATTCTACAAATCTGAACCTGGTGAGCTGAAATTCGGCAGGGATCTTCAGTTTTAAGTGCAGATTACAGGAAAAATACAGCGAACACGATTAGCCTACATATTTGCGAAATAGAAGGGAAAGAAATTAAATTTATTCGAATAAATTGCAAAAAATGACCCTGTCCCCGCCCTTTTAAATTCTACAAATCTGAACCTGGTGAGCTGAAATTCGGCAGGGATCTTCAGTTTTAAGTGCAGATTACAGAAAAATTATAGCGAACCTAATTGGTGAACATAAGTACAATTACAGAGAAATATAAAAATTATATACATATATAATTTTATTATTATTTTATTTTATAAATAAATTTGTAAATATAACACGATTGGCCTACATATTTGCGAAATAGAAGGGAAAGAAATTAAATTTATTCGAAAAAATTGCAAAAAATGACACTGTCCCCGCCCCTTTAAATTCTACAAATCTGAACCTGGTGAGCTGAAATTCGGCAGGGATCTTAAGTTTTATGTGCAGATTATAGGAAAATTATAGCAAACCTGATATGTCTACATATTTGCGAAATAGAAGGGAAAGAAATTAAATTTATTCGAAAAAATTGCAAAAAATGACCCTGTCCCCCCCCCCCCCCTTTAAATTCTACAAATCTGAACCTGGTGAGCTGAAATTCGGCAGGGATCTTAAGTTTTATGTGCAGATTACAGGAAAATTATAGCGCACCTGATATGTCTACATATTTGCGAAAATAGAAGGGAAAGAAATTAAATTTATTCGAAAAAATTGCAAAAAATGACCCTGTCCCCGCCCCTTTAAATTCTACAAATCTGAACCTGGTGAGCTGAAATTCGGCAGGGATCTTCAGTTTTAAGTGCAGATTACAGAAAAAATATGGCGAACACGATTAGCCTACATATTTGCGAAATAGAAGGGAAAGAAATTAAATTTATTCGAAAAAATTGCAAAAAATGACCCTGTCCCCCCCCCTTTAAATTCTACAAATCTGAACCTGGTGAGCTGAAATTCGGCAGGGATCTTAAGTTTTATGTGCAGATTACAGGAAAATTATAGCGCACCTGATATGTCTACATATTTGCGAAATAGAAGGGAAAGAAATTAAATTTATTCGAAAAAATTGCAAAAAATGACCCTGTCCCCGCCCCTTTAAATTCTACAAATCTGAACCTGGTGAGCTGAAATTCGGCAGGGATCTTCAGTTTTAAGTGCAGATTACAGGAAAATTATAGCGCACCTGATATGTCTACATATTTGCGAAATAAAAGGGAAAGAAATTAAATTTATTCGAATAAATTGCAAAAAATGACCCTGTCCCCGCCCCTTTAAATTCTACAAATCTGAACCTGGTGAGCTGAAATTCAGCAGGGATCTTCAGTTTTAAGTGCAGATTACAGGAAAAATACAGCGAACACGATTAGCCTACATATTTGCGAAATAGAAGGGAAAGAAATTAAATTTATTCGAAAAAATTGCAAAAAATGACCCTGTCCCCGCCTCTTTAAATTCTACAAATCTGAACCTGGTGAGCTGAAATTCGGCAGGGATCTTCAGTTTTATGTGCAGATTACAGAAAAAATATGGCGAACACGATTAGCCTACATATTTGCGAAATAGAAGGGAAAGAAATTAAATTTATTCGAATAAATTGCAAAAAATGACCCTGTCCCCGCCCTTTTAAATTCTACAAATCTGAACCTGGTGAGCTGAAATTCGGCAGGGATCTTCAGTTTTAAGTGCAGATTACAGAAAAATTATAGCGAACCTAATTGGTGAACATAAGTACAATTACAGAGAAATATAAAAATTATATACATATATAATTTTATTATTATTTTATTTTATAAATAAATTTGTAAATATAACACGATTGGCCTACATATATATGCGAAATAGAAGGGAAAGAAATTAAATTTATTCGAAAAAATTGCAAAAAATGACACTGTCCCCGCCCCTTTAAATTCTACAAATCTGAACCTGGTGAGCTGAAATTCGGCAGGGATCTTAAGTTTTATGTGCAGATTATAGGAAAATTATAGCAAACCTGATATGTCTACATATTTGCGAAATAGAAGGGAAAGAAATTAAATTTATTCGAAAAAATTGCAAAAAATGACCCTGTCCCCCCCCCCCCTTTAAATTCTACAAATCTGAACCTGGTGAGCTGAAATTCGGCAGGGATCTTAAGTTTTATGTGCAGATTACAGGAAAATTATAGCGCACCTGATATGTCTACATATTTGCGAAATAGAAGGGAAAGAAATTAAATTTATTCGAAAAAATTGCAAAAAATGACCCTGTCCCCGCCCCTTTAAATTCTACAAATCTGAACCTGGTGAGCTGAAATTCGGCAGGGATCTTCAGTTTTAAGTGCAGATTACAGAAAAAATATGGCGAACACGATTAGCCTACATATTTGCGAAATAGAAGGGAAAGAAATTAAATTTATTCGAAAAAATTGCAAAAAATGACCCTGTCCCCCCCCCCCTTTAAATTCTACAAATCTGAACTTGGTGAGCTGAAATTCGGCAGGGATCTTCAGTTTTAAGTGCAGATTACAGGAAAAATACAGCGAACACGATTAGCCTACATATTTGCGAAATAGAAGGGAAAGAAATTAAATTTATTCGAAAAAATTGCAAAAAATGACACTGTCCCCGCCCCTTTAAATTCTACATATCTGAACCTGGTGAGCTGAAATTCGGCAGGGATCTTATGTTTTATGTGCAGATTACAGGAAAATTATAGCAAACCTGATATGTCTACATATTTTCAAAATAGAAGGGAAAGAAATTAAATTTTGTCGAAAAAAAAATTGCAAAAAATGACACTGTCCCCCCCTTAATTTATACAAATCTGAACCTGGTGAGCTGAATTTCAGCAGGGATCTTCAGTTTTAAGTGCAGATTACAGGACAAATATAGCGAACACGCTTGGCCTACATACTTACGAAGTAGAAGGGAAAGAAATTAAATTTTTTCGAAAAAATTGCAAAAAATGACACTGTCCCCGCCCTTTTAAATTCTACAAATCTGAACCTGGTGAGCTGAAATTCGGCAGGGATCTTCAGTTTTAAGTGCAGATTACAGGAAAATTATAGCGAACCTAATTGGTGAACATAAGTACAATTACAGAGAAATATAAAAATTATATACATATATAATTTTATTATTATTTTATTTTATAAATAAATTTGTAAATATAACACGATTGGCCTACATATTTGCGAAATAGAAGGGAAAGAAATTAAATTTTGTCGAAAAAATTGTAAAAAATGACACTTTCCCCCCCTTAATTTATACAAATCTGAACCTGGTGAGCTGAATTTCAGCAGGGATCTTCAGTTTTAAGTGCAGATTACAGGAAAATTATAGCGAACCTAATTGGTGAACATAAGTACAATTACAGAGAAATATAAAAATTATATACATATATAATTTTATTATTATTTTATTTTATAAATAAATTTGTAAATATAACACGATTGGCCTACATATTTGCGAAATAGAAGGGAAAGAAATTAAATTTATTCGAAAAAATTGCAAAAAATGACACTGTCCCCGCCCCTTTAAATTCTACAAATCTGAACCTGGTGAGCTGAAATTCGGCAGGGATCTTAATTTTTATGTTCAGATTATATTAAAATTATAGCAAACCTGATATGTCTACATATTTGCGAAATAGAAGGGAAAGAAATTAAATTTATTCGAAAAAATTGCAAAAAATGACCCTGTCCCCGCCCCTTTAAATTCTACAAATCTGAACCTGGTGAGCTGAAATTCGGCAGGGATCTTCAGTTTTAAGTGCAGATTACAGGAAAATTATAGCGCACCTGATATGTCTACATATTTGCGAAATAGAAGGGAAAGAAATTAAATTTATTCGAATAAATTGCAAAAAATGACCCTGTCCCCGCCCCTTTAAATTCTACAAATCTGAACCTGGTGAGGTGAATTTCGGCAGGGATCTTCAGTTTTTAAGTGCAGATTACAGAAAAAATATTGCGAACACGATTAGCCTACATATTTGCGATATATAAGGGAAAGAAATTAAATTTATTCGAAAAAATTGCAAAAAATGACCCTGTCCCCCCCCCCCTTTAAATTCTACAAATCTGAACCTGGTGAGCTGAAATTCGGCAGGGATCTTAAGTTTTATGTGCAGATTACAGGAAAATTATAGCGCACCTGATATGTCTACATATTTGCGAAATAGAAGGGAAAGAAATTAAATTTATTCGAAAAAATTGCAAAAAATGACCCTGTCCCCGCCCCTTTAAATTCTACAAATCTGAACCTGGTGAGCTGAAATTCGGCAGGGATCTTCAGTTTTAAGTGCAGATTACAGGAAAATTATAGCGCACCTGATATGTCTACATATTTGCGAAATAAAAGGGAAAGAAATTAAATTTATTCGAATAAATTGCAAAAAATGACCCTGTCCCCGCCCCTTTAAATTCTACAAATCTGAACCTGGTGAGCTGAAATTCAGCAGGGATCTTCAGTTTTAAGTGCAGATTACAGAAAAAATATGGCGAACACGATTAGCCTACATATTTGCGAAATAGAAGGGAAAGAAATTAAATTTATTCGAAAAAATTGCAAAAAATGACCCTGTCCCCCCCCCTTTAAATTCTACAAATCTGAACCTGGTGAGCTGAAATTCGGCAGGGATCTTAAGTTTTATGTGCAGATTACAGGAAAATTATAGCGCACCTGATATGTCTACATATTTGCGAAATAGAAGGGAAAGAAATTAAATTTATTCGAAAAAATTGCAAAAAATGACCCTGTCCCCGCCTCTTTAAATTCTACAAATCTGAACCTGGTGAGCTGAAATTCGGCAGGGATCTTCAGTTTTAAGAGCAGATTACAGGAAAAATATAGCGCACCTGATATGTCTACATATTTGCGAAATAAAAGGGAAAGAAATTAAATTTATTCGAATAAATTGCAAAAAAATGACCCTGTCCCCGCCCCTTTAAATTCTACAAATCTGAACCTGGTGAGCTGAAATTCAGCAGGGATCTTCAGTTTTAAGTGCAGATTACAGGAAAAAATACAGCGAACACGATTAGCCTACATATTTGCGAAATAGAAGGGAAAGAAATTAAATTTATTCGAAAAAATTGCAAAAAATGACCCTGTCCCCGCCTCTTTAAATTCTACAAATCTGAACCTGGTGAGCTGAAAATTCGGCAGGGATCTTCAGTTTTAAGTGCAGATTACAGAAAAAATATAGCGAACACGATTAGCCTACATATTTGCGAAATAAAAGGGAAAGAAATTAAATTTATTCGAATAAATTGCAAAAAATGACCCTGTCCCCGCCCCTTTAAATTCTACAAATCTGAACCTGGTGAGCTGAAATTCAGCAGGGATCTTCAGTTTTAAGTGCAGATTACAGGAAAAATACAGCGAACACGATTAGCCTACATATTTGCGAAATAGAAGGGAAAGAAATTAAATTTATTCGAAAAAATTGCAAAAAATGACCCTGTCCCCGCCCCTTTAAATTCTACAAATCTGAACCTGGTGAGCTGAAATTCGGCAGGGATCTTCAGTTTTAAGTGCAGATTACAGGAAAAAATAATGCGAAAACGATTTGCCTACATATTTGCGAAATAAAAGGGAAAGAAATTAAATTTATTCGAATAAATTGCAAAAAATGACCCTGTCCCCGCCCTTTTAAATTCTACAAATCTGAACCTGGTGAGCTGAAATTCGGCAGGGATCTTCAGTTTTAAGTGCAGATTACAGGAAAATTATAGCGAACCTAATTGGTGAACATAAGTACAATTACAGAGAAATATAAAAATTTATATACATATATAATTTTATTATTATTTTATTTTATAAATAAATTTGTAAATATAACACGATTGGCCTACATATTATGCGAAATAGAAGGGAAAGAAATTAAATTTATTCGAAAAAATTGCAAAAAATGACACTGTCCCCGCCCCTTTAAATTCTACAAATCTGAACCTGGTGAGCTGAAATTCGGCAGGGATCTTAAGTTTTATGTGCAGATTATAGGAAAATTATAGCAAACCTGATATGTCTACATATTTGCGAAATAGAAGGGAAAGAAATTAAATTTATTCGAAAAAATTGCAAAAAATGACCCTGTCCCCCCCCCTTTAAATTCTACAAATCTGAACCTGGTGAGCTGAAATTCTGCAGGGATCTTAAGTTTTATGTGCAGATTACAGGAAAATTATAGCGCACCTGATATGTCTACATATTTGCGAAATAGAAGGGAAAGAAATTTAATTTTTTTCGTAAAAATTGAAAAAAATGACCCTGTCCCCCCCCCTTTAAATTCTACAAATCTGAACCTGGTGAGCTGAAATTCGGCAGGGATCTTCAGTTTTAAGTGCAGATTACAGAAAAAATATGGCGAACACGATTAGCCTACATATTTGCGAAATAGAAGGGAAAGAATTTAAATTTTTTCAAAAAATTGCAAAAAAAGACCCTGTCCCCCCCCTTTAAATTCTACAAATCTGAACCTGGTGAGCTGAAATTCGGCAGGGATCTTAAGTTTTAAGTGCAGATTACAGGAAAATTATAGCGCGCACCTGATATGTCTACATATTTGCGAAATAGAAGGGAAAGAAATTAAATTTTTTCGAAAAAATTGCAAAAAATGACCCTGTCCCCGCCCCTTTAAATTCTACAAATCTGAACCTGGTGAGCTGAAATTCGGCAGGGATCTTCAGTTTTAAGTGCAGATTACAGGAAAATTATAGCGCAACTGATATGTCTACAGATTTGCGAAATAGAGGGGAAAGAGATTAAATTTATTCGAAAAAATTGCAAAAAATGACCCTGTCCCCCCCCTTTAAATTCTACAAATCTGAACCTGGTGAGCTGAAATTCGGCAGGGATCTTCAGTTTTAAGTGCAGATTACAGGAAAATTATAGCGAACCTAATTGAGGTGAACATAAGTACAATTACAGAGAAATATAAAAAATTATATACAATATATAATTTTATTATTATTTTATTTTATAAATAAATTTGTAAATATAACACGATTAGCCTACATATTTGCGAAATAGAAGGGAAAGAAATTAAATTTATTCGAAAAAAATTGCAAAAAATGACCCTGTCCCCCGCCTCTTTTAAATTCTACAAATCTGAACCTGGTGAGCTGAAATTCGGCAGGGATCTTAAGTTTTAAGTGCAGATTACAGTAAAATTATAGCGAACCTAATTGGTGAACATAAGTACAATTAAAGAGAAATATAAAAATTATTTAGTTATATAATTTTATTATAATTTTTATTTTATAAATAAAATTTGTAAATATAACACGATTGGCCTACATATTTGCGAAATAGAAGGGAAAGAAATTAAATTTATTCGAAAAAATTGCAAAAAATGACACTGTCCCCGCCCCTTTAAATTCTACAAATCTGAACCTGGTGAGCTGAAATTCGGCAGGGATCTTAAGTTTTATGTGCAGATTATAGGAAAATTATAGCAAACCTGATATGTCTACATATTTGCGAAATAGAAGGGAAAGAAATTAAATTTATTCGAAAAAATTGCAAAAAATGACCCTGTCCCCGCCCCTTTAAATTCTACAAATCTGAACCTGGTGAGCTGAAATTCGGCAGGGATCTTCAGTTTTAAGTGCAGATTACAGGAAAATTATAGCGCACCTGATATGTCTACATATTTGCGAAATAGAAGGGAAAGAAATTAAATTTATTCGAAAAAATTGCAAAAAATGACCCTGTCCCCGCCCCTTTAAATTCTACAAATCTGAACCTGGTGAGCTGAAATTCGGCAGGGATCTTCAGTTTTAAGTGCAGATTACAGAAAAAATATGGCGAACACGATTAGCCTACATATTTGCGAAATAGAAGGGAAAGAAATTAAATTTATTCGAAAAAATTGCAAAAAATGACCCTGTCCCCCCCCCCTTTAAATTCTACAAATCTGAACCTGGTGAGCTGAAATTCGGCAGGGATCTTAAGTTTTATGTGCAGATTACAGGAAAATTATAGCGCACCTGATATGTCTACATATTTGCGAAATAGAAGGGAAAGAAATTAAATTTATTCGAAAAAATTGCAAAAAATGACCCTGTCCCCGCCCCTTTAAATTCTACAAATCTGAACCTGGTGAGCTGAAATTCGGCAGGGATCTTCAGTTTTAAGTGCAGATTACAGGAAAATTATAGCGCACCTGATATGTCTACATATTTGCGAAATAAAAGGGAAAGAAATTAAATTTATTCGAATAAATTGCAAAAAATGACCCTGTCCCCGCCCCTTTAAATTCTACAAATCTGAACCTGGTGAGCTGAAATTCAGCAGGGATCTTCAGTTTTAAGTGCAGATTACAGGAAAAATACAGCGAACACGATTAGCCTACATATTTGCGAAATAGAAGGGAAAGAAATTAAATTTATTCGAAAAAATTGCAAAAAATGACCCTGTCCCCGCCTCTTTAAATTCTACAAATCTGAACCTGGTGAGCTGAAATTCGGCAGGGATCTTCAGTTTTAAGTGCAGATTACAGAAAAAATATAGCGAACACGATTAGCCTACATATTTGCGAAATAGAAGGGAAAGAAATTAAATTTATTCGAAAAAATTGCAAAAAATGACCCTGTCCCCGCCCCTTTAAATTCTACAAATCTGAACCTGGTGAGCTGAAATTCGGCAGGGATCTTCAGTTTTAAGTGCAGATTACAGAAAAAATATAGCGAACACGATTAGCCTACATATTTGCGAAATAGAAGGGAAAGAAATTAAATTTATTCGAAAAAATTGCAAAAAATGACCCTGTCCCCCCCCCGCCCCTTTAAATTCTACAAATCTGAACTTGGTGAGCTGAAATTCGGCAGGGATCTTCAGTTTTAAGTGCAGATTACAGGAAAAATACAGCGAACACGATTAGCCTACATATTTGCGAAATAGAAGGGAAAGAAATTAAATTTATTCGAAAAAATTGCAAAAAATGACACTGTCCCCGCCCCTTTAAATTCTACAAATCTGAACCTGGTGAGCTGAAATTCGGCAGGGATCTTCAGTTTTATGTGCAGATTACAGGAAAATTATAGCAACCCTGATATGTCTACATATTTTCAAAATAGAAGGGAAAGAAATTAAATTTTGTCGAAAAAATTGCAAAAAATGACACTGTCCCCCCCTTAATTTATACAAATCTGAACCTGGTGAGCTGAATTTCAGCAGGGATCTTCAGTTTTAAGTGCAGATTACAGGACAAATATAGCGAACACGCTTGGCCTACATACTTACGAAGTAGAAGGGAAAGAAATTAAATTTTTTCGAAAAAATTGCAAAAAATGACACTGTCCCCGCCCTTTTAAATTCTACAAATCTGAACCTGGTGAGCTGAAATTCGGCAGGGATCTTCAGTTTTAAGTGCAGATTACAGGAAAATTATAGCGAACCTAATTGGTGAACATAAGTACAATTACAGAGAAATATAAAAATTATATACATATATAATTTTATTATTATTTTATTTTATAAATAAATTTGTAAATATAACACGATTGGCCTACATATTTGCGAAATAGAAGGGAAAGAAATTAAATTTATTCTAAAAAATTGCAAAAAATGACCCTGCCCCCCCCCTTTAACTTCTACAAATCTCAACCTCGTGAGCTGAAATTCAGCAGGGATCTCCAGTTTTAAGTGCAGATTACAGGAAAACTATAGCAAACACGTTTGGCCTACATATGTGCGAAATAGAAGGGAAAGAAATTAAATTTTTTCGAAAAACATTGCCAAAAATGACCCTGTCCCCCCCTTAAATTCTACAAATCTGAACCTGGTGAGCTGAAATTCGGCAGGGATCTTCAGTTTTAAGTGCAGATTACAGGAAAAATATAACGAACACGATTAGCCTACATATTTGCAAAGTAGGAGGGAACGAAATTAAATTTTTTTGAAAATATTGCAAAAAATGACCCTGTCCCCCCCCCTTTTCTACAAATCTGAACCTGGTGAGCTGAAATTCGGTAGGGATTTTAAGTTTTATGTGCAGATTACAGGAAAATTATAGCGCACCTGATATGTCTACATATTTGCGAAATAGAAGGGAATGAAATTAAATTTATTCGAAAAAATTGCAAAAAATGACCCTGTCCCCCCCCCTTTAAATTTTACAAATCTGAACCTGGTGAGCTGAAATTCGGCAGGGATCTTCAGTTTTAAGTGCAGATTACAGGAAAAATATAGCGAACAAGCTTGGCCTACATATTTGCGAAATAGAAGGGAAAGAAATTAAATTTTTTCAAAAAAATTGCAAAAAATGACCCTGTCCCCCCCCCTTTAAATTCTACAAATCTGAACCTGGTGAGCTGAAATTTGGCAGGGATCTTCAGTTTTAAGTACAGATTACAGGAAAAATATAGCGAACACGATTAGCCTACATATTTGCGAAATAGAATGGAAAGAAATTAAATTTTTTCGAAAACATTGCAAAAAATGACCCTGTCCCCGCCGCTTTAAATTCTACAAATCTGAACCTGGTGAGCTGAAATTCAGCAGGGATCTTCAGTTTTAAGTGCAGATTACAGGAAAAATACAGCGAACACGATTAGCCTACATATTTGCGAAATAGAAGGGAAAGAAATTAAATTTATTCGAATAAATTGCAAAAAATGACCCTGTCCCCGCCCATTTAAATTCTACAAATCTGAACCTGGTGAGCTGAAATTCGGCAGGGATCTTCAGTTTTAAGTGCAGATTACAGAAAAAATTATAGCGAACCTAATTGGTGAACATAAGTACAATTACAGAGAAATATAAAAATTATATACATATATAATTTTATTATTATTTTTATTTTATAAATAAATTTGTAAATATAACACGATTGGCCTACATATTTGCGAAATAGAAGGGAAAGAAATTAAATTTATTCGAAAAAATTGCAAAAAATGACCCTGTCCCCCCCGCCCCTTTAAATTCTACAAATCTGAACCTGGTGAGCTGAAATTCGGCAGGGATCTTAAGTTTTATGTGCAGATTACAGGAAAATTATAGCGCAAACCTGATATGTCTACATATTTGCGAAATAGAAGGGAAAGAAATTAAATTTATTCGAAAAAATTGCAAAAAATGACCCTGCCCCCCCTTAATTTCTACAAATCTGAACCTGGTGAGCTGAAATTCGGCAGGGATCTTCAGTTTTAAGTGCAGATTACAGGAAAATTATAGCGCACCTGATATGTCTACATATTTGCGAAATAGAAGGGAAAGAAATTAAATTTATTCGAAAAAATTGCAAAAAATGACCCTGTCCCCGCCCCTTTAAATTCTACAAATCTGAACCTGGTGAGCTGAAATTCAGCAGGGATCTTCAGTTTTAAGTGCAGATTACAGAAAAAATATGGCGAACACGATTAGCCTACATATTTGCGAAATAGAAGGGAAAGAAATTAAATTTATTCGAAAAAATTGCAAAAAATGACCCTGTCCCCCCCCCCCTTTAAATTCTACAAATCTGAACCTGGTGAGCTGAAATTCGGCAGGGATCTTAAGTTTTATGTGCAGATTACAGGAAAATTATAGCGCACCTGATATGTCTACATATTTGCGAAATAGAAGGGAAAGAAATTAAATTTATTCGAAAAAATTGCAAAAAATGACCCTGTCCCCGCCCCTTTAAATTCTACAAATCTGAACCTGGTGAGCTGAAATTCGGCAGGGATCTTCAGTTTTAAGTGCAGATTACAGGAAAATTATAGCGCACCTGATATGTCTACATATTTGCGAAATAAAAGGGAAAGAAATTAAATTTATTCGAATAAATTGCAAAAAATGACCCTGTCCCCGCCCCTTTAAATTCTACAAATCTGAACCTGGTGAGCTGAAATTCAGCAGGGATCTTCAGTTTTAAGTGCAGATTACAGGAAAAAATACAGCGAACACGATTAGCCTACATATTTGCGAAATAGAAGGGAAAGAAATTAAATTTATTCGAAAAAATTGCAAAAAATGACCCTGTCCCCGCCTCTTTAAATTCTACAAATCTGAACCTGGTGAGCTGAAATTCGGCAGGGATCTTCAGTTTTAAGTGCAGATTACAGAAAAAATATAGCGAACACGATTAGCCTACATATTTGCGAAATAAAAGGGAAAGAAATTAAATTTATTCGAATAAATTGCAAAAAATGACCCTGTCCCCGCCCCTTTAAATTCTACAAATCTGAACCTGGTGAGCTGAAATTCAGCAGGGATCTTCAGTTTTAAGTGCAGATTACAGGAAAAATACAGCGAACACGATTAGCCTACATATTTGCGAAATAGAAGGGAAAGAAATTAAATTTATTCGAAAAAATTGCAAAAAATGACCCTGTCCCCGCCCCTTTAAATTCTACAAATCTGAACCTGGTGAGCTGAAATTCGGCAGGGATCTTCAGTTTTATGTGCAGATTACAGAAAAAATATGGCGAACACGATTAGCCTACATATTTGCGAAATAGAAGGGAAAGAAATTAAATTTATTCGAATAAATTGCAAAAAATGACCCTGTCCCCGCCCTTTTAAATTCTACAAATCTGAACCTGGTGAGCTGAAATTCGGCAGGGATCTTCAGTTTTAAGTGCAGATTACAGAAAAATTATAGCGAACCTAATTGGTGAACATAAGTACAATTACAGAGAAATATAAAAATTATATACATATATAATTTTATTATTATTTTATTTTATAAATAAATTTGTAAATATAACACGATTGGCCTACATATATATGCGAAATAGAAGGGAAAGAAATTAAATTTATTCGAAAAAATTGCAAAAAATGACACTGTCCCCGCCCCTTTAAATTCTACAAATCTGAACCTGGTGAGCTGAAATTCGGCAGGGATCTTAAGTTTTATGTGCAGATTATAGGAAAATTATAGCAAACCTGATATGTCTACATATTTGCGAAATAGAAGGGAAAGAAATTAAATTTATTCGAAAAAATTGCAAAAAATGACCCTGTCCCCCCCCCTTTAAATTCTACAAATCTGAACCTGGTGAGCTGAAATTCGGCAGGGATCTTAAGTTTTATGTGCAGATTACAGGAAAATTATAGCGCACCTGATATGTCTACATATTTGCGAAATAGAAGGGAAAGAAATTAAATTTATTCGAAAAAATTGCAAAAAATGACCCTGTCCCCGCCCCTTTAAATTCTACAAATCTGAACCTGGTGAGCTGAAATTCGGCAGGGATCTTCAGTTTTAAGTGCAGATTACAGAAAAAATATGGCGAACACGATTAGCCTACATATTTGCGAAATAGAAGGGAAAGAAATTAAATTTATTCGAAAAAATTGCAAAAAATGACCCTGTCCCCCCCCCCCCCTTTAAATTCTACAAATCTGAACCTGGTGAGCTGAAATTCGGCAGGGATCTTAAGTTTTATGTGCAGATTACAGGAAAATTATAGCGCACCTGATATGTCTACATATTTGCGAAATAGAAGGGAAAGAAATTAAATTTTTTCGAAAAAATTGCAAAAAATGACCCTGTCCCCGCCCCTTTAAATTCTACAAATCTGAACCTGGTGAGCTGAAATTCGGCAGGGATCTTCAGTTTTAAGTGCAGATTACAGGAAAATTATAGCGCACCTGATATGTCTACATATTTGCGAAATAAAAGGGAAAGAAATTAAATTTATTCGAATAAATTGCAAAAAATGACCCTGTCCCCGCCCCTTTAAATTCTACAAATCTGAACCTGGTGAGCTGAAATTCAGCAGGGATCTTCAGTTTTAAGTGCAGATTACAGGAAAAATACAGCGAACACGATTAGCCTACATATTTGCGAAATAGAAGGGAAAGAAATTAAATTTATTCGAAAAAATTGCAAAAAATGACCCTGTCCCCGCCTCTTTAAATTCTACAAATCTGAACCTGGTGAGCTGAAATTCGGCAGGGATCTTCAGTTTTAAGTGCAGATTACAGAAAAAATATAGCGAACACGATTAGCCTACATATTTGCGAAATAGAAGGGAAAGAAATTAAATTTATTCGAAAAAATTGCAAAAAATGACCCTGTCCCCGCCCCTTTAAATTCTACAAATCTGAACCTGGTGAGCTGAAATTCGGCAGGGATCTTCAGTTTTATGTGCAGATTACAGAAAAAATATGGCGAACACGATTAGCCTACATATTTGCGAAATAGAAGGGAAAGAAATTAAATTTATTCGAAAAAATTGCAAAAAATGACCCTGTCCCCCCCCCCCTTTAAATTCTACAAATCTGAACCTGGTGAGCTGAAATTCGGCAGGGATCTTAAGTTTTATGTGCAGATTACAGGAAAATTATAGCGCACCTGATATGTCTACATATTTGCGAAATAGAAGGGAAAGAAATTAAATTTATTCGAAAAAATTGCAAAAAATGACCCTGTCCCCGCCCCTTTAAATTCTACAAATCTGAACCTGGTGAGCTGAAATTCGGCAGGGATCTTCAGTTTTAAGTGCAGATTACAGGAAAATTATAGCGCACCTGATATGTCTACATATTTGCGAAATAAAAGGGAAAGAAATTAAATTTTTTCGAAAAAATTGCAAAAAATGACCCTGTCCCCGCCCCTTTAAATTCTACAAATCTGAACCTGGTGAGCTGAAATTCGGCAGGGATCTTCAGTTTTAAGTGCAGATTACAGGAAAATTATAGCGCACCTGATATGTCTACATATTTGCGAAATAAAAGGGAAAGAAATTAAATTTATTCGAAAAAATTGCAAAAAATGACCCTGTCCCCGCCTCTTTAAATTCTACAAATCTGAACCTGGTGAGCTGAAATTCGGCAGGGATCTTCAGTTTTAAGTGCAGATTACAGGAAAATTATAGCGAACCTAATTGGTGAACATAAGTACAATTACAGAGAAATATAAAAATTATATACATATATAATTTTATTATTATTTTATTTTATAAATAAATTTGTAAATATAACACGATTGGCCTACATATTTGCGAAATAGAAGGGAAAGAAATTAAATTTTGTCGAAAAAATTGTAAAAAATGACACTTTCCCCCCCTTAATTTATACAAATCTGAACCTGGTGAGCTGAATTTCAGCAGGGATCTTCAGTTTTAAGTGCAGATTACAGGAAAATTATAGCGAACCTAATTGGTGAACATAAGTACAATTACAGAGAAATATAAAAATTATATACATATATAATTTTATTATTATTTTATTTTATAAATAAATTTGTAAATATAACACGATTGGCCTACATATTTGCGAAATAGAAGGGAAAGAAATTAAATTTATTCGAAAAAATTGCAAAAAATGACACTGTCCCCGCCCCTTTAAATTCTACAAATCTGAACCTGGTGAGCTGAAATTCGGCAGGGATCTTAAGTTTTATGTGCAGATTATAGGAAAATTATAGCAAACCTGATATGTCTACATATTTGCGAAATAGAAGGGAAAGAAATTAAATTTATTCGAAAAAATTGCAAAAAATGACCCTGTCCCCGCCCCTTTAAATTCTACAAATCTGAACCTGGTGAGCTGAAATTCGGCAGGGATCTTCAGTTTTAAGTGCAGATTACAGGAAAATTATAGCGCACCTGATATGTCTACATATTTGCGAAATAGAAGGGAAAGAAATTAAATTTATTCGAATAAATTGCAAAAAATGACCCTGTCCCCGCCCCTTTAAATTCTACAAATCTGAACCTGGTGAGCTGAAATTCGGCAGGGATCTTCAGTTTTAAGTGCAGATTACAGAAAAAATATGGCGAACACGATTAGCCTACATATTTGCGAAATAGAAGGGAAAGAAATTAAATTTATTCGAAAAAATTGCAAAAAATGACCCTGTCCCCCCCCCCCCTTTAAATTCTACAAATCTGAACCTGGTGAGCTGAAATTCGGCAGGGATCTTAAGTTTTATGTGCAGATTACAGGAAAATTATAGCGCACCTGATATGTCTACATATTTGCGAAATAGAAGGGAAAGAAATTAAATTTATTCGAAAAAATTGCAAAAAATGACCCTGTCCCCGCCCCTTTAAATTCTACAAATCTGAACCTGGTGAGCTGAAATTCGGCAGGGATCTTCAGTTTTAAGTGCAGATTACAGAAAAAATATAGCGAACACGATTAGCCTACATATTTGCGAAATAGAAGGGAAAGAAATTAAATTTATTCGAAAAAATTGCAAAAAATGACCCTGTCCCCGCCCCTTTAAATTCTACAAATCTGAACCTGGTGAGCTGAAATTCGGCAGGGATCTTCAGTTTTAAGTGCAGATTACAGAAAAAATATAGCGAACACGATTAGCCTACATATTTGCGAAATAGAAGGGAAAGAAATAAAATTTATTCGAAAACATTGCAAAAAATGACCCTGTCCCCCCCCCCTTTAAATTCTACAAATCTGAACTTGGTGAGCTGAAATTCGGCAGGGATCTTCAGTTTTAAGTGCAGATTACAGGAAAAATACAGCGAACACGATTAGCCTACATATTTGCGAAATAGAAGGGAAAGAAATTAAATTTATTCGAAAAAATTGCAAAAAATGACACTGTCCCCGCCCCTTTAAATTCTACATATCTGAACCTGGTGAGCTGAAATTCGGCAGGGATCTTATGTTTTATGTGCAGATTACAGGAAAATTATAGCAAACCTGATATGTCTACATATTTTCAAAATAGAAGGGAAAGAAATTAAATTTTGTCGAAAAAATTGCAAAAAATGACACTGTCCCCCCCTTAATTTATACAAATCTGAACCTGGTGAGCTGAATTTCAGCAGGGATCTTCAGTTTTAAGTGCAGATTACAGGACAAATATAGCGAACACGCTTGGCCTACATACTTACGAAGTAGAAGGGAAAGAAATTAAATTTTTTCGAAAAAATTGCAAAAAATGACACTGTCCCCGCCCTTTTAAATTCTACAAATCTGAACCTGGTGAGCTGAAATTCGGCAGGGATCTTCAGTTTTAAGTGCAGATTACAGGAAAATTATAGCGAACCTAATTGGTGAACATAAGTACAATTACAGAGAAATATAAAAATTATATACATATATAATTTTATTATTATTTTATTTTATAAATAAATTTGTAAATATAACACGATTGGCCTACATATTTGCGAAATAGAAGGGAAAGAAATTAAATTTTGTCGAAAAAATTGTAAAAAATGACACTTTCCCCCCCTTAATTTATACAAATCTGAACCTGGTGAGCTGAATTTCAGCAGGGATCTTCAGTTTTAAGTGCAGATTACAGGAAAATTTTAGCGAACCTAATTGGTGAACATAAGTACAATTACAGAGAAATATAAAAATTATATACATATATAATTTTATTATTATTTTATTTTATAAATAAATTTGTAAATATAACACGATTGGCCTACATATTTGCGAAATAGAAGGGAAAGAAATTAAATTTATTCGAAAAAATTGCAAAAAATGACACTGTCCCCGCCCCTTTAAATTCTACAAATCTGAACCTGGTGAGCTGAAATTCGGCAGGGATCTTAAGTTTTATGTGCAGATTATAGGAAAATTATAGCAAACCTGATATGTCTACATATTTGCGAAATAGAAGGGAAAGAAATTAAATTTATTCGAAAAAATTGCAAAAAATGACCCTGTCCCCGCCCCTTTAAATTCTACAAATCTGAACCTGGTGAGCTGAAATTCGGCAGGGATCTTCAGTTTTAAGTGCAGATTACAGGAAAATTATAGCGCACCTGATATGTCTACATATTTGCGAAATAGAAGGGAAAGAAATTAAATTTATTCGAATAAATTGCAAAAAATGACCCTGTCCCCGCCCCTTTAAATTCTACAAATCTGAACCTGGTGAGCTGAAATTCGGCAGGGATCTTCAGTTTTAAGTGCAGATTACAGAAAAAATATGGCGAACACGATTAGCCTACATATTTGCGAAATAGAAGGGAAAGAAATTAAATTTATTCGAAAAAATTGCAAAAAATGACCCTGTCCCCGCCCCTTTAAATTCTACAAATCTGAACCTGGTGAGCTGAAATTCGGCAGGGATCTTAAGTTTTATGTGCAGATTACAGGAAAATTATAGCGCACCTGATATGTCTACATATTTGCGAAATAGAAGGGAAAGAAATTAAATTTATTCGAAAAAATTGCAAAAAATGACCCTGTCCCCGCCCCTTTAAATTCTACAAATCTGAACCTGGTGAGCTGAAATTCGGCAGGGATCTTCAGTTTTAAGTGCAGATTACAGGAAAATTATAGCGCACCTGATATGTCTACATATTTGCGAAATAGAAGGGAAAGAAATTAAATTTATTCGAATAAATTGCAAAAAATGACCCTGTCCCCGCCCCTTTAAATTCTACAAATCTGAACCTGGTGAGCTGAAATTCAGCAGGGATCTTCAGTTTTAAGTGCAGATTACAGGAAAAATACAGCGAACACGATTAGCCTACATATTTGCGAAATAGAAGGGAAAGAAATTAAATTTATTCGAAAAAATTGCAAAAAATGACCCTGTCCCCGCCTCTTTAAATTCTACAAATCTGAACCTGGTGAGCTGAAATTCGGCAGGGATCTTCAGTTTTAAGTGCAGATTACAGAAAAAATATAGCGAACACGATTAGCCTACATATTTGCGAAATAGAAGGGAAAGAAATTAAATTTATTCGAAAAAATTGCAAAAAATGACCCTGTCCCCGCCCCTTTAAATTCTACAAATCTGAACCTGGTGAGCTGAAATTCGGCAGGGATCTTCAGTTTTATGTGCAGATTACAGAAAAAATATGGCGAACACGATAAGACTACATATTTGCGAAATAGAAGGGAAATAAAATAAATTTATTCGAAAAAATTGCAAAAAATGACCCTGTCCCCCCCCCCCCTTTAAATTCTACAAATCTGAACCTGGTGAGCTGAAATTCGGCAGGGATCTTAAGTTTTATGTGCAGATTACAGGAAAATTATAGCGCACCTGATATGTCTACATATTTGCGAAATAGAAGGGAAAGAAATTAAATTTATTCGAAAAAATTGCAAAAAATGACCCTGTCCCCGCCCCTTTAAATTCTACAAATCTGAACCTGGTGAGCTGAAATTCGGCAGGGATCTTCAGTTTTAAGTGCAGATTACAGGAAAATTATAGCGCACCTGATATGTCTACATATTTGCGAAATAAAAGGGAAAGAAATCAAATTTTTTCGAAAAAATTGCAAAAAATGACACTGTCGCCCCCTTAATTTATACAAATCTGAACCTGGTGAGCTGAATTTCAGCAGGGATCTTCAGTTTTAAGTGCAGATTACAGGAACAATATAGCGAACACGCTTGGCCTACATACTTGCGAAATAGAAGGGAAAGAAATTAAATTTTTTCGAAAAAATTGCAAAAAATGACACTGTCCCCGCCCTTTTAAATTCTACAAATCTGAACCTGGTGAGCTGAAATTCGGCAGGGATCTTCAGTTTTAAGTGCAGATTACAGGAAAATTATAGCGAACCTAATTGGTGAACATAAGTACAATTACAGAAAAATATAAAAATTATATACATATATAATTTTATTATTATTTTATTTTATAAATAAATTTGTAAATATAACACGATTGGCCTACATATTTGCGAAATAGAAGGGAAAGAAATTAAATTTTGTCGAAAAAATTGTAAAAAATGACACTGTCCCCCCCTTAATTTATACAAATCTGAACCTGGTGAGCTGAATTTCAGCAGGGATCTTCAGTTTTAAGTGCAGATTACAGGAAAATTATAGCGAACCTAATTGGTGAACATAAGTACAATTACAGAGAAATATAAAAATTATATACATATATAATTTTATTATTATTTTATTTTATAAATAAATTTGTAAATATAACACGATTGGCCTACATATTTGCGAAATAGAAGGGAAAGAAATTAAATTTATTCGAAAAAATTGCAAAAAATGACACTGTCCCCGCCCCTTTAAATTCTACAAATCTGAACCTGGTGAGCTGAAATTCGGCAGGGATCTTAAGTTTTATGTGCAGATTATAGGAAAATTATAGCAAACCTGATATGTCTACATATTTGCGAAATAGAAGGGAAAGAAATTAAATTTATTCGAAAAAATTGCAAAAAATGACACTGTCCCCGCCCCTTTAAATTCTACAAATCTGAACCTGGTGAGCTGAAATTCGGCAGGGATCTTAAGTTTTAAGTGCAGATTACAGAAAAAATATGGCGAACACGATTAGCCTACATATTTGCGAAATAGAAGGGAAAGAAATTAAATTTATTCGAAAAAATTGCAAAAAATGACCCTGTCCCCCCCCCCTTTAAATTCTACAAATCTGAACCTGGTGAGCTGAAATTCGGCAGGGATCTTAAGTTTTATGTGCAGATTACAGGAAAATTATAGCGCACCTGATATGTCTACATATTTGCGAAATAGAAGGGAAAGAAATTAAATTTATTCGAATAAATTGCAAAAAATGACCCTGTCCCCGCCCCTTTAAATTCTACAAATCTGAACCTGGTGAGCTGAAATTCGGCAGGGATCTTCAGTTTTAAGTGCAGATTACAGGAAAATTATAGCGAACCTAATTGGTGAACATAAGTACAATTACAGAGAAATATAAAAATTTATTTATAAAATAAAATAATAATAAATATATATATATATATATATATATATATATATATATATATATATATATATATATATATATATATATACATATATAATTTTATTATTATTTTATTTTATAAATAAATTTATAAATATAACACGATTGGCCTACATATTTGCGAAATAGAAGGGAAAGAAATTAAATTTTGTCGAAAAAATTGCAAAAAATGACACTGTCCCCCCCCTTAATTTATACAAATCTGAACCTGGTGAGCTGAATTTCAGCAGGGATCTTCAGTTTTAAGTGCAGATTACAGGAAAAATATAGCGAAAACGCTTGGCCTACATACTTGCGAAATAGAAGGGAAAGAAATTAAATTTTTTCGAAAAAATTGCAAAAAATGACACTGTCCCCGCCCCTTTAAATTCTACAAATCTGAACCTGGTGAGCTGAAATTCGGCAGGGATCTTAAGTTTTATGTGCAGATTATAGGAAAATTATAGCAAACCTGATATGTCTACATATTTGCGAAATAGAAGGGTAATAAATTAAAATTATTCGAAAAAATTGCAAAAAATGCCCCTGCCCCCCCCCCCTTTAAATTCTACAAATCTGAACCTGGTGAGCTGAAATTCGGCAAGGATCTTCAGTTTTAAGTGCAGATTACAGGAAAATTATAGCGCACCTGATATGTCTACATATTTGCGAAATAGAAGGGAAAGAAATTAAATTTATTCGAATAAATTGCAAAAAATGACCCTGTCCCCCCCCCCTTTAAATTCTACAAATCTGAACCTGGTGAGCTGAAATTCGGCAGGGATCTTAAGTTTTATGTGCAGATTATAGGAAAATTATAGCGCACCTGATATGTCTACATATTTGCGAAATAAAAGGGAAAGAAATTAAATTTATTCGAATAAATTGCAAAAAATGACCCTGTCCCCCCCCCTTTAAATTCTACAAATCTGAACCTGGTGAGCTGAAATTCGGCAGGGATCTTCAGTTTTAAGTGCAGATTACAGGAAAATTATAGCGAACCTAATTGGTGAACATAAGTACAATTACAGAGAAATATAAAAATTTATTTATAAAATAAAATAATAATAAAAATATATATATATATATATATATATATATATATATATATAATTTTATTATTATTTTATTTTATAAATAAATTTATAAATATAACACGATTGGCCTACATATTTGCGAAATAGAAGGGAAAGAAATTAAATTTTGTCGAAAAAATTGCAAAAAATGACACTGTCCCCCCCCCTTAATTTATACAAATCTGAACCTGGTGAGCTGAATTTCAGCAGGGATCTTCAGTTTTAAGTGCAGATTACAGGAAAAATATAGCGAACACGCTTGGCCTACATACTTGCGAAATAGAAGGGAAAGAAATTAAATTTTTTCGAAAAAATTGCAAAAAATGACACTGTCTCCGCCCCTTTAAATTCTACAAATCTGAACCTGGTGAGCTGAAATTCGGCAGGGATCTTAAGTTTTATGTGCAGATTATAGGAAAATTATAGCAAACCTGATATGTCTACATATTTGCGAAATAGAAGGGAAAGAAATTAAATTTATTCGAAAAAATTGCAAAAAATGACCCTGTCCCCGCCCCTTTAAATTCTACAAATCTGAACCTGGTGAGCTGAAATTCGGCAGGGATCTTCAGTTTTAAGTGCAGATTACAGGAAAAATATAGCGAACACGCTTGGCCTAAATATTTGCGAAATAGAAGGGAAAGAAATTAAATTTTTTCGGAAACATTGCAAAAAATGACCCTGTCCCCCCCCCTTTAAATTCTACAAATCTGAACCTGGTGAACTGAAATTCGGCAGGGATCTTCAGTTTTAAGTGCAGATTACAGGAAAAATATAATGAACACGATTGGCCTACATATTTGCGAAATAGAAGGGAAAGAAATTAAATTTATTCGAAAAAATTGCAAAAAATAACCCTGTTCCCCCCTTAACTTCTACAAATCTGAACCAGGTGAGCTGAAATTCAGCAAGGATCTTCAGTTTTAAGTGCAGATTACAGGAAAAATATAGCGAACACGATTGGCCTACATATTTGTGAAATAGAAGGGAAAGAAATTAAATTTTTTCGCAAACATTGCAAAAAATGACCCTGTCCCCGCCCCTTTAAATTCTATAAATCTGAACCTGGTGAGCTGAAATTCAGCAGGGATCTTCAGTTTTAAGTGCAGATTACAGGAAAATTATAGCGAACCTGAAATGTCTACATATTTGCGAAATAGAAGGGAAAGAAATTAAATTTTTTCGAAAACATTGCAAAAAATGACACTGTCCCCCCCCTTAATTTCTACAAATCTGAACCGGGTGGGCTGAAATTCGGTAGGGATCTTAAGTTTTATGTGCAGATTACAGGAAAATTATAGCGAACCTGATATGTTTACATATTTGCGAAATAGAAGGGAAAGAAATTAAATTTATTCGAAAAAATTGCAAAAAATGACCCTGTTACCTCCTTAACTTCTACAAATATGAACCGGTTGGGCTGAAATTCGGTAGGGAACTTAAGTTTTATGTGCAGATTACAGAAAAATTATAGCGAACCTGATATGTCTACCTATTTGCGAAATAGAAGGGAATGAAATTAAATTTATTCGAAAAAATTGCAAAAAATGACCCTGTTACCCCCTTAACTTCTACAAATATGAACCGGTTGGGCTGAAATTCGGTAGGGATCTTAAGTTTTATGTGCAGATTACAGGAAAATTATAGCGAACCTGATATGTCTACATATTTGCGAAATAGAAGGGAAAGAAATTAAATTTATTCGAAAAAATTGCAAAAAATGACCCTGTTACCCCCTTAACTTCTACAAATCTGAACCTGGTGAGCTGAAATTCGGCAGGGATCTTCAGTTTTAAGTGCAGATTACAGGAAAAATATTGCAAACACGATTGGCCTACATATTTGCGAAATAGAAGGGAAAGAAATAAAATTTATTCGAAAACATTGCAAAAAATGACCCTGTCCCCCCCCCTTTTAAATTCTACAAATCTGAACCTGGTGATCTGAAATTCGGCAGGGATCTTCAGTTTTAAGTGCAGATTACAGGAAAAATATAGCGAACACGATTGGCCTACATATTTGCGAAATAGAAGGGAAAGAAATTAAATTTATTCGAATAAATTGCAAAAAATGACCCTGTCCCCGCCCCTTTAAATTCTACAAATCTGAACCTGGTGAGCTGAAATTCGGCAGGGATCTTCAGTTTTAAGTGCAGATTACAGAAAAAATATAGCGAACACGATTAGCCTACATATTTGCGAAATAGAAGGGAAAGAAATTAAATTTATTCGAAAAAATTGCAAAAAATGACCCTGTCCCCCCCCTTTAAATTCTACAAATCTGAACCAGGTGAGCTGAAATTCAGCAGGGATCTTCAGTTTTAAGTGCAGATTACAGGAAAAATATAGCGAACACGCTTGGCCTACATATTTGCGAAATAGAAGGGAATGAAATTAAATTTATTTGAAAAAATTGAAAAAAATGACCCTGTCCCCGCCCCTTTAAAATCTACAAATCTGAACCGGGTGGGCTGAAATTCGGTAGGGATTTTAAGTTTTATGTGCAGATTACAGGAAAATTATAGCGCACCTGATATGTCTACATATTTGCGAAATAGAAGGGAAAGAAATAAAATTTATTCGAAAACATTGCAAAAAATGACCCTGTCCCCCCCCCCCTTTAAATTCTACAAATCTGAACCTGGTGAGCTGAAATTCGGCAGGGATCTTCAGTTTTAAGTGCAGATTACAGGAAAAATATAGCGAACACGCTTGGCCTACATATTTGCGAAATAGAAGGAAAAGAAATTAAATTTTTTCGAAAAAAATTCAAAAAATGACCCTGTCCCCGCCTTAATTTCTACAAATCTGAACCTGGTGAGCTGAAATTCGGCAGGGATCTTCAGTTTTAAGTGCAGATTACAGAAAAAATATAGCGAACACGCTTGGCCTACATATTTGCGAAATAGAAGGGAATGAAATTAAATTTATTCGAAAAAATTGCAAAAAATGACCCTGTCCCCGCCCCTTTAAATTCTACAAATCTGAACCTGGTGAGCTGAAATTCGGTAGGGATCTTCAGTTTTCCGTGCACATTACAGGAAAATTATAGCGAACCTGATATGTCTAAATATTTGCGAAATAGAAGGGAAAGAAATTAAATTTTTTCGAAAAAATTGAAAAAAATGACCCTGTCCCCCCCCTTTAAATTCTACAAATCTGAACCTGGTGAGCTGAATTTCAGCAGGGATCTTCAGTTTTAAGTGCAGATTTCAGGAAAAATATAGCGAACACGCTTGGCATACATATTTGCGAAATAGAAGGGAAAGAAATTAAATTTTTTCGAAAAAATTGAAAAAAATGACCCTGTCCCCGCCCCTTTAAATTCTACAAACCTGAACCGGGTGGGCTGAAATTCGGTAGGGATTTCAAGTTTTATGTGCAGATTACAGGAAAATTATAGCGAACCTGATATGTCTACATATTTGCGAAATAGAAGGAAAAGAAAATAAATTTTTTCGAAAACATTGCAAAAAATGACCCTGTCCCCCCCCCTTTAAATTCTACAAATCTGAACCTGGTGAGCTGAAATTCGGCAGGGATCTTAAGTTTTATGTGCAGATTACAGGAAAATTATAGCGAACACGATTGGCCTACATATTTGCGAAATAGAAGGGAAAGAAATTAATTTTTTTCGAAAAAATTGCAAAAAATAACCCTGTTCCCCCCTTAACTTCTACAAATCTGAACCTGGTGTGCTGAAATTCAGCAGGGATCTTCAGTTTTAAGTGCAGATTACAGGAAAAATATAGCGAACACGCTTGGCCTACATATTTGCGAAATAGAAGGGAAAAATATTAAATTTATTCGAAAAAATTGCAAAAAATGACCCTGCCCCCCACCCCTTTAAATTCTACAAATCTGAACCTGGTGAGCTGAAATTCGGCACGGATCTTCAGTTTTAAGTGCAGATTACTGGAAAAATATAGCGAACACGCTTGGCCTACATATTTGCGAAATAGAAGGGAAAGAAATTAAATTTTGTCAAAAAAATTGCTAAAAATGACCCTGCCCCCCCCCCCTTTAAATTCTACAAATCTGAACCTGGTGAGCTGAAATTCAGCAGGGATCTTCAGTTTTAAGTGCAGATTACAGGAAAAATATTGCGAACACGCTTGGCCTATATATTTGCGAAATATAAGGGAAAGAAATTAAATTTTTTTGAAAAAATTGCAAAAAATGACCCTGTCCCCCCCCTTTAAATTCTACAAATCTGAACCTGGTTGGCTGAAATTCGACAGGGATCTTCAGTTTTAAGTGCATATTACAGGAAAATTATAGCGAACCTGATATGTCTACATATTTGCGAAATAGAATGGAAAGAAATTAAATTTTTTCGAAAACATTGCAAAAAATGACCCTGTCCCCCCCCTTAGTTTCTACAAATCTGAACCAGGTGAGCTGAAATTCGGCAGGGATCTTCAGTTTTAAGTGCAGATTACAGAAAAAATATAGCGAACACGTTTGGCCTACATATTTGCGAAATAGAAGGGAATGAAATTAAATTTATTCGAAAAAATTGCAAAAAATGACCCTGTCCCCGCCCCTTTAAATTCTACAAATCTGAACCTGGTGAGCTGAAATTCAGCAGGGATCTTCAGTTTTAAGTGCAGATTTCAGGAAAAATATAGCGAACACGCTTGGCATACATATTTGCGAAATACAAGGGAAAGAAATTAAATTTTGTCGCAAAAATTGCAAAAAATGACACTGTCCTCCACCTTAATTTTTTCAAATCTGAACCTGGTGAGCTGAAATTCGGCAGGGATCTTAAGTTTTATGTGCAGATTACAGGAAAATTATAGCGAACCTGATATGTCTACATATTTGCGAAATAGAAGGGAAAGAAATTAAATTTTTTCGAAAACATTGCAAAAAATGACCCTGTCCCCCCCTTAGGTTCTACAAATCTGAACCTGGTGAGCTGAAATTCGGCAGGGATCTTCAGTTTTAAGTGCAGATTACAGAAAAAATATAGCGAACACGCTTGGCCTACATGTTTGCGAAATAGAAGGGAATGAAATTAAATTTATTCGAAAAAATTGCAAAAAATGACCCTGCCCCTGCCCCTTTAAATTCTACAAATCTGAACCTGGTGAGCTGAAATTCAGCAGGGATCTTCAGTTTTAAGTGCAGATTTCAGGAAAAATATAGCGAACACGCTTGGCATACATATTTGCAAAATACAAGGGAAAGAAATTAAATTTTGTCGAAAAAATTGCAAAAAATGACACTGTCCCCGCCCCTTTAAATTCTACATATCTGAACCTGGTGAGCTGAAATTCGGCAGGGATCTTAAGTTTTATGTGCAGATTACAGGAAAATTATAGCGAACCTGATATGTCAACATATTTGCGAAATAGAAGGGAAAGAAATTAAATTTTTTCGAAAAAATTACAAAAAATGACCCTGTCCCCGCCCCTTTAAATTCTATAAATCTGAACCTGGTGAGCTGAAATTCAGCAGGGATCTTCAGTTTTAAGTGCAGATTACAGAAAAATTATAGCGAACCTGAAATGTTTACATATTTGCGAAATAGAAGGGAAAGAAATTAAATTTTTTCGAAAACATTGCAAAAACTGAGCCTGTCCCCCCCCTTAATTTCTACAAATCTGAACCGGGTGGGCTGAAATTCGGTAGGGATCTTAAATTTTATGTGCAGATTACAGGAAAATTATAGCGAACCTGATATGTCTACATATTTGCGAAATAGAAGGGAAAGAAATTAAATTTTTTCGAAAACATTGCAAAAAATGACCCTGTCCACCCCCCTTTAAATTCTACAAATCTGAACCTGGTGAGCTGAAATTCGGCAGGGATCTTCAGTTTTAAGTGCAGATTACAGGAAAAATATAGCGAACACGATTGGCCTACATATTTGCGAAATAGAAGGGAATGAAATTAAATTTATTCGAAAAAAGTGCAAAAAATGACCCTGTTACCCCCTTAACTTCTACAAATCTGAACCGGTTGGGCTGAAATTCGGTAGGGATCTTACGTTTTATGTGCAGATTACAGGAAAATTATAGCGAACCTGATATGTCTACATATTTGCGAAATAGAAGGGAAAGAAATTAAATTTTTTCGAAAACATTGCAAAAAATGACCCTGTCCACCCCCCTTTAAATTCTACAAATCTGAACCTGGTGAGCTGAAATTCGGCAGGGATCTTCAGTTTTAAGTGCAGATTACAGGAAAAATATAGCGAACACGCTTGGCCTACATATTTGCGAAATAGAAGGGAATGAAATTAAATTTATTCGAAAAAATTGCAAAAAATGACCCTGTCCACCCCCCTTTAAATTCTACAAATCTGAACCTGGTGAGCTGAAATTCGGCAGGGATCTTCAGTTTTAAGTGCAGATTACAGGAAAAATAAAGCGAACACGATTGGCCTACATATTTGCGAAATAGAAGGGAATGAAATTAAATTTATTCGAAAAAATTGCAAAAAATGACCCTGTTACTCCCTTAACTTCTACAAATCTGAACCGGGTGGGCTGAAATTCGGTAGGGATTTTAAATTTTATGTGCAGATTACAGAAAAAATATAGCGAACACGATTGGCCTACATATTTGCGAAATAGAAGGGAAAGAAATTAAATTTTTTCGAAAAAATTGCAAAAAATGACACTGTCCCCGCCCCTTTAAATTCTACAAATCTGAACCGGGTGGGCTGAAATTCGGCAGGGATTTTAAGTTTTATGTGCAGATTACAGGAAAATTATAGCGAACCTGATATGTCTACATATTTGCGAAATAAAAGGAAAAGAAATTAAATTTTTTCGAAAACATTGCAAAAAATGACCCTGTCCCCCCCTTAATTTCTACAAATCTGAACCTGGTGAGCTGAAATTCGGCAGGGATCTTCAGTTTTAAGTGCAGATTACAGAAAAAATATAGCGAACCTGATATGTCTACATATTTGCGAAATAGAAGGGATAGAAATTAAATTTTTTCGAAAAAATTACAAAAAATGACCCTGTCCCCGCCCCTTTAAATTCTACAAATCTGAACCTGGTGAGCTGAAATTCAGCAGGGATCTTCAGTTTTAAGTGCAGATTACAGGAAAAATATAGCGAACACGCTTGGCATACATATTTGCGAAATAGAAGGGAAAGAAATTAAATTTTTTCGAAAAAATTGCAAAAAATGACACTGTCCCCGCCCTTTTAAATTCTACAAATCTGAACCGGGTGGGCTGAAATTCGGTAGGGATTTCAAGTTTTATGTGCAGATTACAGGAAAATTATAGCGAACCTGATATGTCTACATATTTGCGAAATAGAAGGAAAAGAAAATAAATTTTTTCGAAAACATTGCAAAAAATGACCCTGTCCCCCCCCCCCTTTAAATTCTACAAATCTGAACCTGGTGAGCTGAAATTCGGCAGGGATCTTCAGTTTTAAGTGCAGATTACTGGAAAAATATAGCAAACACGCTTGGCCTAAATATTTGCGAAATAGAAGGAAAAGAAATTAAATTTATTCAAAAAAATTGCAAAAAATGACCCTGTCCCCCCCTTCAAATTCTACAAATCTGAACCTGGTGAGCTGAAATTCGGCAGGGATCTTCACTTTTAAGTGCAGATTACAGGAAAAATATAGCGAACACGATTGGCCTACATATTTGCGAAATAGAAGGGAAAGAAATTAATTTTTTTCGAAAAAATTGCAAAAAATGACCCTGTCCCCCAACTCAACTTCTACAAATTTGAACCTGGTGAGCTGAAATTCAGCAGGGATCTTCAGTTTCAAGTGCAGATTACTGGAAAAATATAGCGAACACGCTTAGCCTACATATTTGCGAAATAGAAGGAAAAGAAATTAAATTTTTTCGAAAAAAATTCAAAAAATGACCCTGTCCCCGCCCCTTTAAATTCTACAAATCTGAACCTGGTGAGCTGAAATTCGGCAGGGATTTTAAGTTTTATGTGCAGATTACAGGAAAATTATAGCGAACCTGATATGTCTACATATTTGCGAAATAAAAGGAAAAGAAATTAAATTTTTTCGAAAACATTGCAAAAAATGACCCTGTCCCCCCCTTAATTTCTACAAATCTGAACCTGGTGAGCTGAAATTCGGCAGGGATCTTCAGTTTTAAGTGCAGATTACAGAAAAAATATAGCGAACCTGATATGTCTACATATTTGCGAAATAGAAGGGAAAGAAATTAAATTTTTTCGAAAAAATTACAAAAAATGACCCTGTCCCCGCCCCTTTAAATTCTATAAATCTGAACCTGGTGAGCTGAAATTCGGCAGGGATCTTCAGTTTTCCGTGCACATTACAGGAAAATTATAGCGAACCTGATAGGTCTACATATTTGCGAAATAAAAGGAAAAGAAATTAAATTTTTTCGAAAACATTGCAAAAAATGACCCTGTCCCCCACTTAATTTCTACAAATCTGAACCTGGTGAGCTGAAATTCGGCAGGGATCTTCAGTTTTAAGTGCAGATTACAGAAAAAATATAGCGAACACGCTTGGCCTACATATTTGCGAAATAGAAGGGAATGAAATTAAATTTATTCGAAAAAATTGCAAAAAATGACCCTGTCCCCGCCCCTTTAAATTCTACAAATCTGAACCTGGTGAGCTGAAATTCAGCAGGGATCTTCAGTTTTAAGTGCAGATTACAGGAAAAATATAGCGAACACGCTTGGCATACATATTTGCGAAATAGAAGGGAAAAATATTAAATTTATTCGAAAAAATTGCAAAAAATGACCCTGCCCCCCACCCCTTTAAATTCTACAAATCTGAACCTGGTGAGCTGAAATTCGGCAGGGATCTTTAGTTTTAAGTGCAGATTACTGGAAAAATATAGCGAACACGCTTGGCCTACATATTTGCGAAATAGAAGGGAAAGAAATTAAATTTTGTCAAAAAAATTGCTAAAAATGACCCTGCCCCCCCCCCTTTAAATTCTACAAATCTGAACCTGGTGAGCTGAAATTATCATTCGGAAGATATTTAATATTAATGTGAAAGAATTTATCAATTATCCGAATCACTCTCAAAATAATTCTTATTAAGCTCTTGAGTTTCATATGTATCGACAGTATATCAAAGGAACTCGGAGAATCTTGGGGTGCATGTAGCTCAGTGGTCAGAGCAGTCTACCGGCAATAGAAAGGTCGTGGGCTCGTATCCCACCATGCTAACCAATTTTTTCTGAGTTCTTTGATAATTTTAAATTATTAATTAATTTCGAAAAAATATTTTCTGAAAAAGCAGGTTTCTGTATTCAGGATGGCTGTGCTGTTGATACATATGAAACTCAAGAGCTTAATAAGAATTATTTTGAGAGTGATTCGGATAATTGATAAATTCTTTCACATTAATATTATTTTATATTATATTCTTTGCATAGAACCATTTTATAAATAAATAAATAATTTATATTAAAACTCGAATTGGCAAGCGAGTTGCTACAAACAGACAAGTCTGAAAACTGTAATTCATTTTATATTATATTAATTACCGATTTTACAGTTTATATTATATTCTTTGTATAGAAGTATCTGCAAATAAATAAAAGAAGAATTGGTTTGACTTTTCTACAAAAAAACGAATATTTGTGTCTCATTCTTTAATTAATTGGCCGTGTCCGATTTAGCCCTTATGGGGTGTCCGGTTTAGCCCCACCAATTTCCGTATTTTCGTTTTCGAGGTAGTCACCTTCGAAGCAATATATCTCCAAAGCTACTGTAGTTTTTTAAAATCGAACAAGTGCGATTTGTAGGTGAAGGTACAAGCTTCAAAGCGGTATATTACTCTTTAGCAAAAAATATGTTTTTGTATGAGTTTTCTGGTCAAAGACCAAATCCGTCCGGTTTAGCCCCGGTCTCCCCTACTTATTTAAAAAACGTCAATTGATCAAAAATAATTCATATTGAGCTTGTTGGATGCGGATTTTGTAATGCTTTACAGTAATAACTTTAGAATTGCGTTAAATTTATTTTGTTGTAAAATATTTCAATTTTTATTAATTAGTTAATTAATAATTCGAAAACAAAAAAACATCATTTTTTCCGTTTTAGTTATTGAAAGTACATATCTTAAACTTTCTTTTCGTCCAAAAAAAGGAAAATAGGGCCGTTTTTGAAAAAAATCCAAAAAAATTTTAATTTTCAAAAAAGGGTTAAATTTTGAATTTAAAAAAAATTGCACCATTTGAAAGAGCAGGAAAAACCCTTCAAAAAACATATAGGTCAAAATTTTTTTTACTTTATTATATAGAAGCTACGATATTTTAGAAAACTCACTGTCCATAATTATCGGAAATCTTCAACCTCCTCCCCCCTCTACTTTTTTTTATAAAATTTCATAATACTTGGTGGTTGAAGCACTTATACATAGTACTAAATACTGGGAAAATATTAGCCCGATCCAACAACATGCAATTTTAACAATGGTACACTTGAGAAATTTTGCCTCATATATATACGAGGCATTCCATGTCAAGTGATCCAGGTCAAGTGATCGTAGCAAAACTTGGGACTTTTGTAGTACCAGTAGATAGTAATTTTTTGTGAAAATATTGTTACCTCGTCCAATATTTTCCGAGGGGGAGGGAGTTAAATTTTTTAGTTTTTAGTACAATGTTTATTTCGATAATTTTTTACTCTTAAACTATTAAACATAAAAATTTGGCAAAGTACTTTTTGGAAAGGTTTTTTCATGCTCTTTCGATTGAAAATAAGCATTTAAAGAAAAAAAAATTTTTGACCTAAAAAAATCAAAATTAAGAACAAATTTTAATTTTTTGGAAAAAAGGTTCCATTTTTTTTAAACGATAGCTGAGGTTTTTTCCTAAAAGGACATATAAATAAAAAAGTGGGACAAGAATGTTTAAACATTGAAAAAATAAATTTTCTTGTAAACAAAGCTAAAAACCGGGTTTAGTGAGTTGAAATCTCTGTTTTTCAATGTTTAAACATTCTTGTCCCACTTTTTCATTTATAAGTCCTTTTAGGAAAAAACCTCAGCTTTCGTTTTAAAAAAATGGGACCTTTTTTCCAAAAAATTAAAAATTATTTTTAATTTTGATTTTTTTGGTAAAAAAAAAATTTTTTTTTAAATGCTTATTTTCAATCGAAAGAGCACGAAAAAACCTTTCCAAAATGGACCTTGCTCATATATAGGGGCGAATCCCCAGAACCGTGTGATTTCATGTTACTCCTTATTCAATTTTTTTAAAATTATATAATTTTTTTAATGTCAATGTCTCTTGGGTAACATATACAATAGAATAATAAAATAAAACCATAATTTTTATAATCTTCACGTTAAATAAGAAGTCATGTTTGTACTTAAAAAATTAAATTTGATTTGTTACTTTGGGCTTCTCTTCGACTGAAACGTGAATAACTTTTTCAGCGTAAATCAAAATCGTCCAAAAAAATTGTAAATAATTCTTCTACAGGGTTGCCACGGACCTTTGAAACCTGGCATTGTCATAGAATTTTTTTCAGTCATGGAAAACCTGGATTTGTCAGGGAATTTTATAATGCCAGATATTAAAAACTCAATTTTTGTGTAGGGTAAAGTGGGGCGAAACCACCAATTTTGCACTTTAAGGACTATAACTTCAAAACTAAAGCCAATGAGAAGTTAGTTCAAAAAGGGTTTGAAAGATTGCTTCCTTGGCTACATTTTACTCCATATACTCAACTCTTTATCTCTTTTAGTTTTCGAGATATGACCGTTTTACGCGACCTCTCCAATTGCATTTTTTTAATGAAAAACGTAAAAATTAATTAATAACAATCGAAATACAACAAAAAACTAATAAGTAAATACAAATAAATAAATTTTTTGCAAAATTAAATTTATTTTAATTAGATATTTAGAAAATGTGGAATATACCGTAGTCAGTTGTTCTTATAAGGTGGTAATAAAATAATTTTTTATTTTTAATCTTCACCGACTTAATCTTTAATAAAATAAAAAAATTTATGTTCTTTAATCTTCACTGAATTAATTTTTAATAAAATTAGAATTTTTAAAAAAATTTTAATTTTGACACATTTAAAAGCCATTGGTGGTTTCACCCCACCAACACTTTTTTTGAAAAAATTTAATAACTTCCAAAACACTTAAAAAATTTCAAAATAAACTACACTTCTGCGTTCAGAAGACTCAAATTGATAAAGACATTTGATTCTTCTATTAATTTTTACATTATATTAACAATAATTAAATAATTAAGTGAAACAAAAAATTTGGAAAATTCTTAATATTTTACATATGACACTGTCCTTCCGCAGACATTTTGGTAAACGGCTTGAAACTTCAGACACCAGCGGAGAATGTCAGAACTATCATTCACATTGAAGGTTAAGTCAGTAAGACGTAAAACACGAAAATAAAAGAGAATTCGTGGTTTCGCCCCTTGCACAGTGGGCCAGGCGACTGAAAAAATTTCCCAAAAGTTCCAAAATCCCTATCAAATGATCTCATACAATTATGCTGTACAATAAAATATATTCTTTAAAAATCGAAAAAATATGTTGTTCAATATACGTGCGTATACTGCGTTTTCGGTAAAATTTTAACTTTGAAAGATTTGATCTTTTTCGATCCCCTGAATTTTAATGCAATAAAGTCTCATTCTTTTGTGCGATATATGTACTTAATTTTAGACATGCCCAAAGTTGCTCATATTTGTAATTTTCAATTTTTGAGACGCTTTAATAAAATCTTTTCACAAAATCATGTTTTCTTTAATTTATAATATTCATTTCAGAATTATTATAAGAATTTATTGACCGATTTAAGTGTATAAAAAGTTAAATGTATATTTCTTGAAATTAAATAAATTGTGAAATTAAATAACATGTGGCTATACATAAAATGAATATAACTTTCAAAAAATTTTGTTACTACTAACCCCTTCGTACAATACATGCGCATCGTTCTGCAATGCACAGGCCTGCACAAATGCGTTGCTGGCGAGCGCTTGGCTGAGAGAGAAATTCCCCCTCCATGCGCAGCGAGGCGGAGTGAAGCAGGCATAGCGCCCGCATGCGCATGGAGGGGGAATTTCTCTCTCAGCCTCGCCTCGTGCTCGTGCTATACACAATATAACCTTCAAGTGGGGACCCCTCTTGTGCTCGTTATACATAGGTTTACGATTCCCGTTCTTCTCCTTATACAGAGATTTGAGTGTATTTCTATAATCTATACGCTTTAGCTGTACATTTCAGAAAAATAAAACGAATGCTATCTTTTTGGAAAGATGAAGAAAAAGGAAGTTATTGATTTGTTTATGAAAAAACAAGACACAAATTTTGTTATAAATAAAATTCTTTCAAACCAAAGTATTGACCACTTAAATGTTACTCCAAATCAGTTTGAAAGCTTAAGATTATCAGTAGCATCCTTACATGCAAAATATAAAAGCAAATTTAATGCTTCAAGGCATATAAAACAAAGATTTTTAGAAAAAAATTCAGAATGGCTTGGTTCAGAATTTAATATGCCTAATGATTTTTACAAAAATGAAATATCAGATTCGAAAATTGGAAGACCATTACTTCCTTTTGACTTGGCATCAGATAAAACAAAAAAGAAGATAGCAGCTAGAATAAGTTCAGAAAATGAAAATAACCCAGAAAAAATTATATTGGCTGCTTCTCATGCCGCTAAAAAGCAAAAAAATAATGATCTATCATCACGTATAAAAAAGATTTTGATAAGTCCAGAAATACCACATAAAGTCAAATAAGGAATGTCTACAAAAACTTCTAGCGTTACAAAAAAAACCGCAGAACAATCTTTAACGTACGTCTTGCAAAATAATCTTTCATAAAAAGGATATACAAATATGCGTTTAGCATGTCTTGAATCAGGGGCGGACATTTGGCCATCTTATAATGATGTCCGTGATGCCAAAAATAACTTACGACCACAAAAAGAAGTTGTAAAAATTTCAGATCATATGGCAGAAGTTCCACTTCAAGATTTATTAAATATAACAATTGAAAGAATTTTAGAAATGCAAAATGACGTTATTAATCAGTACATTGGAAGTACCAGCGAGACTGGAAATCAAATAGAATTGATCTTAATGTGTTCTTGGGGCTTCGATGGCAGTACAGGTCATTCAGCATATAAGCAGAGTCAGTTAAACGTAGATTTTGATAAGATGAACGACGAAAATATGTTCGCAACAACCCTTATTCCATTACGCTTAGTGTCTGCACGAGGTGATATTCTTTGGAATAACAATGTTTCCCAATATTCCATGTCTTGTAGACCTGTCAAATTAGAGTTTGTTCGCGAAACAAAAGATCTTATCGAGAAAGAAAAGAAGTATATGGATGATCAAATTAAATCTCTTACAGATTTTGAAATTAACGTTAAAGGTTACAACATCAGAGTTCATTTCACTTTATATATGACACTCATAGATGGAAAAGTATTAGGTGTTGTAACTGAGACAAAATCATCGCAAAGCTGTCCTCTTTGCAAATCAAATCCTAAAGATTTTAATATATTATCCAATATTAAATCAGGCAAGTTTCAAGCAGTTGTAACTGCCTTACAATATGGAATGAGCCCCGTTCACGCATGGATTCGAAAGTTTGAGTGCTGTTTACACATATCATATAGATTAAATTTAAAAACTTGGCAGATTCGAGGACCTGCAAACAAAGAAAAGTTCGCAGAAAGAAAAAAGCAAGTACAAGAAAATCTTTGGAAGAAGTTAGGTTTAAGGGTTGACAAACCTAAATCTGGTGGTAGCGGAAACACTAATGACGGTTATACTGCAAGAAGGGCCTTTGAAAACGTAGTAATGCTCTCGGAATGTCTTGAATTGGACAGTACATTACTGAGTAATTTCCGAAGTATTTTGATAGGTGTATCGAGTCACTTTCCTCTAAATCCAGATAGCTTTAAAAAATGCTGTCACTCAACTGCAGAATTATTTGTGAAATTGTATCCATGGTTTTATATGCCTTCTTCGGTACATAAAATTTTAATTCATGGAGGACAAATAATTCGCAATAGCACATTACCACTCGGTATGCTTGGAGAAGAAGGCTCAGAAAGTCGGAATAAAGATTATAAAAGAATTAGGCTGCATCACACTAGAAAGTTTAATAGAAAAGTTACAATGAAAGACATGTTTTTTAGGCTAATTGATATGTCAGATCCTATTATAGTAAATCTTTATAGCGAAACGGCTCTAAAAAAAATCGGACAAGTGCGAGTTGCACTCGCACTAAGATCGAGGGTTCCGTACACAAAAAAACTCGTTATATATATATATATATATATATATATATATATATATATATATATATATATCATCATTTCATAAGGGTTCCGTCAGTACACCTACGGTGTACGGAACCCTAAAAAGTACGAAAACCTCTTCCCAAAGATGTCTTAAACTTTTTGTTGGTTCCACAAATTAACATGAAAGAGAGCACCACATTTGATGTTGACGATGAACAAGATAGCGACATGGATGATGCGGAAATAGAGCTCGAGTATTCTACTGAATTATCAGATGAGGAAGAATTCACCGATTAATATATAGAACAAAAAAATTCTTTCCGATTACTATTTATAAAAGTTATTTATGTTTATTAGTTTTAAAAATTAAAAATGATGCAAATAAGCAAAAAAAATGTAAAAAAAAGTTTAAAAAATATATAAAAAAATTTTTTTAAAAAAATAAAAAATATATTAAAAAAACAAAAAAAATATGGAGTCGTCGGCCGCCACGTCCCAGTTCGTGACTCCGGGTTCGGCAGAGAGTGGTCACCCATAGGTTATTATTATTTTAAATAAGTTTAAATATAATCGACGTAGTTTTGAATTTTAAAAATTTGACGTCAGATTCGTTACCAGCGACCTCGAAAATTCCCAAGTTACAAGTTTCAAGCATATCTATTGACATTTTGAGTTTGATGTCCGCCATACTGAATCCGCCATTTTTAATTTTAAAAAGCTGACATCAGATTCGTAACCAGCGACCTCAAAAACCCCCTAGTAACAAGTTTTAAGCAAATCTATTGACATTTTGAGTTTGATGTCCGCCATATTGGATCCGCCATTTTGAATTTTAAAAAGCTGACATCAGATTCGTAACCAGCGACCTCAAAAACCTCCTAGTAACAAGTTTCAAGCAAATTTATTGACATTTTGAGTTTGATGCCCGCCATATTGGATCTGCCATTTTGAATTTTAAAAATCTGACGTCAGATTCGTAACCAGCGACCTCAAAAACCACCGAGTAACAAATTTCAATCAAATTTATCCACTTTCTGACTTTTGGGCAAAATATTGGCTCTCCTGGCCCACTGTGCCTTGGTGGTTTCGCCCCACTCTACTCTATTTGAGTCGTAAAAATTTCAAGTTTTCAAGTTGACATTATATAACTTTTTGATTTTAAATTTAGTGCTTACAATTGAAATGAATATGGCATTTCTAAATTTAAGTTTCTTTTAGTCAATATCTTCCTTTAAAAAATTTTTAAATTAATGCATTTCAGAAACCCAAAAATGTTATGAAACTAAAGTTACCAACTTTCATGCAATGAAAATTTTTTCTTCTGCTAATTGTTTTTTAATGTACGAAGCCTTTTAAAAAATTGCAAGTGCATCTATATTAAGAAATAAACAATTAGCAATAGAAAAAAATGGCTTCTGAAGCGAGGAAATAATAATTTAGTTGAAATTTCGGGATACTTGGAAAATCCACGAAAAAATTAACATTAAAATAAATAATTACTAAAAGAAAAAATTGCTTATGAGGAAATAATAATTTTGTTGAAATATATGATTTTTGAAAATCCGTGTAAAAAATCAAAATTACTGATTTCCCTGACTTCGATCTTTTGAAATTTATTAAAGGGGTTCTAACATTTAAATAAATAATTATCAAAAGAAAAAGTTGTCATTGAATAAACGTAGGTAACTTCAGTTTTATAAAATGTTATAAAAATGTTTAAAATACTTGTTTAATTCTGAAAAGTTTTGAACTAAACTAAATTTTTAAATTTAAAGAGAGTTGCTCCTAAGATTTGCTCCTCACCTTTCTTCGGAGCGTATCTCAAATTATCTCACAAATTTTAACTAAAATTTTTGTTATTAATAAGATTAAAAATTAATAACTTATTTAATTAACATTTTACTTGAAGGATATTATATTTTTTGTCGTAATTAGCTAAAAACATACCAAAACAATTTTATTTTTGGGTCTGGAATTTTTTAAAAAATGGCCTGGAAAACCTGGAAAAGTCATGGAATTTTAAAATCGATGTTTTGTCGCAACCCTGTTCTAATATTCTAAAATTTATTGCACATCAAAAGAAATATGTGCTCCTTTAATTAAACTAAATGTCAGCAATTCAATCAATGATACTTCCATTTTGTAGTAACTGGAAGTCCAAGGTTTTCTTCATTTTGTGCTTTCAGCGGTAATGCAATTTTAATTATTTCTAATGAGCTTATTCCTTATGAAAAAATTAATAAATTGAGTCCTTACTTGACCGTGTGCCTTTAAGAATAAAGATAATAAAACAATAATTATGTCTACACCTTCAAACGTGAATGATTATAGATTTATACTTTTTTTAATGGCACACTTTTAGCTTAAAAAATAATCGGTTGAAACTTTGTGTGAGCGGTAGATATTATTATAAATATTCATAATTCTAAATGCTAAATATGTGTTCCAATTAAAACATTTTAAAAATATTAAATATAAAAATGTTGTAAAATATTCATCTTCAAAAGACTCGATCTCATAAGTGTGAATATATCAGTTTTCTTTTGTTGGAAGGTCGATATGTTTGTTTATATTCAGAAATGTCAATTTTTAGAAATACTAGTTAGAAAATATTTATAATTAAACTACAATTGCAATTCGTAATTAAATAATATTAAGATTTTAAAAATTAACTGAATATTTGTAATAATATTATTATTTTTATGTAAAAATAAATATAAAATATAACCTATTAATAAATCAAATTTAGATGAAACACTAAAAGTACAGAGAAAAAATTTTTATTAAAAAGAGATCAGCAAAGAAAAAAGCGTAAAGAAGCTGCTGACGAACGAGCTAAAGAATTACTTTGTAAGAAAAAATACAACGATGAAAAGCGGAATGAAAACGAAAAAGTTATTTGATGTTAAAAATGTAAGCTTATTTTATTATTACTTTATTTTCCAAATTAAAAACTCTCTTTAGAATTAAAATTAAGAAAAATATTTGTTTTAGCGATCAAATAGAGGCAATTCCTGTTCCTGATGACTTTCGTTCATTCACCTCTTCAGAAAGTAATCAAAGCAATAATAAACCTTCTCTTTCTATGTTTGTTGATAACGTAACAGTAGATGATTCGACAAATTTTAATAATTTATTTGCTAATAATGTAGAATTTCATGATCTTGAAAAAACTGTACGATTCACACAAGCTAGAGAGGTAAAATTACGCAGGGAAAATAATAAATTAATTAACATCATCAAAAAGAGATATACAGTTATTAGTAAATGGGAAATGCGATTTCACCGATTAAAAAAGAAAAACAAGGACGATTTTTTGGAAAATGTTAAGAAAATTGAACGCGAGGGACCCAGTGACATTTGAAAAGAATTATTGTATGCTGCGGCTCTTAATCGACAATTAATGGAAAAAAGAAAAACCTTAACAAAAGTGAGAAGGAACGATTGATTTTTGCGCAATGTATTTCGGGAAAAATAGTTAAAAAATATAAATTCATGCAAAACAGAAAGCATTTAATTTTTATGACTACCCAAAGAAATAATAACTTGAAAACATTAAAATTTGAAAAGTCGCGTGACAAAAAAATTTCTATTAAAAATGAAATGTTACAAAAGGTTCAAACGTTTTTAGAAGAAAATACAAAATGCAAAATGACTAAAAGGAAGAGATTTTTATTGGATACGATCGATAACTTATGGAAAGAGTTTAACTCTCAATCTCGAGGACATCATTTTATAATGCAAAACCTTTTTGGATTGTAAATCGAAAAGTTACCGGACGTGACAGTTGTTTATGTAAAGTTCATGCCAACATGAATTTCTTACTCCAAAGATTGCATGCTTTAAATCTACTCTCCAGCTCACCATCTCGATTATTTATAAAATCATTTGTCTGTGATATTGAAGATAAAAATTGTCATTGTGAAGAATGCAAGAAATGTGAAGTGATAAAGTGATAAAAATTCCGATCTAACTTGGCACTTTAAATGGGAAACCAAAGATGCTAGTAGATTAGGAGCAATGGGCCTCAATTACAATGTAAAAATAACATCTAAAGAGATGATTACTTGTAACGTCAAAAAATTAGTAAACGAAACTAACGCATCGACTCCTGAATATTTAAAGCATGTATATATCACAAATCATCAGTTTAGAGCGACTGCAAACATTCTTAACGACAACAATATCTTTGCATACTGGTGCTTTCTATTACAGAGATGTATTATCTGAAAATGTATTATGCATTTCATTTTGTACCATTTCCGAATATCTTCGTCACGACGCTGCCTCGATTTGGACACATTTAATTACAATATTGAAGTTGATTAAAGAAACTGTACCAGATTTTTGTGCAATACACTTCCAAAGCGACGGCCCTTCAACCCAGTATAAGAATAAAACGAATTTTTATTTATTTTGAAAACATTGTGAAGATATGAAACTGAAATATGAATCATGGAATTTTACTTCACCTGGACACGGAGATAGTACTGCAGATGGAATTGGTGATACTGTGAAAACGTTGTGGGATAGAACAGTATCACAAGGTAAAGATGTTATCACCGATAAATCAATGGCGAATATAATAAACACTCTTCCGAGAAGATTCAAGCCTTTTTTATGCATGAAAGTGATATTCTTAAAATGAATTTTAATGTAAAATTACAACTTTAGCCTGTTCCCAATACGCAAAAATTTTTTTAAATCATTTAGACACAAGACAGCAAAACGTTTTACTTAAACCATTTAAGTTGTTTTTATTGTTTATTCAATGTTCTTTACGATCAACCGTGTTGGCATTTTCCCTTGCATCCTAATAAGTGGACTTTCGAGGAGAGAAAAACTGTTTCTACTGTTAAAAGGAAAAATGTCCTTAAAAAAGTACAAACCGAAAAACCGAATGGACCTAAAAATACAAAAAATACTAGCAAAAAATCAAAAAATGTCAAACAATCACGAAGTAGGACAAAGCAAAAAGCGAAAAATGTCAAACGATCAAAAAGAAGGACAAATCAAAATCACAAATTGACGTAAACGGAAATCCGAAACTTAAAAACCTAACAAACTTTCAAAAAAGAATCTAAAAAAATTTTTTTTTAAATAAAATGATGCGATTTTTTTAACAGAGATTTTGAAGAGTTAATATAATAACTTTTTTTATTTTCAATTTAAAAAGATTTAAAAAGGAAAATGTTTTTCAGTTCGAAAGTGACATCTTGCCAATCAAAATTTTCATATATATTTTTTTAATTATAATACTTTTAGCAGTAAATAAAAATGATTCACGCACAGAAAATTTTGTTTATGAATAAATATCGAACATATATATTGAAAAATAAAAAGTGTGCTTGTAATTTAAATTTTTTATATTTTTAAGTTTAAATCGCACTATACATATAAGAGCTGTGCAAAAAGCTCGAAGCTCGATGGAGTATTTTCGAGTTTTTCATTTTTCGAGCCAAGCCGAGCCTAATCAGTTCGAGCTCGAGCCGAGTCCGAGCAGAGTGGAGCCTCATAAAAAGCTCGAATAATTTCGAGTACTCGAATTTTTCGGGTACTCAATTGGAAACGAGTGCTCGAATTCACTTGAGTACTCGAAATTATTCGAGCTTTTAAATTACAAAAAACTATTAATAAGAAGAAAATTTCGAATTTAAGGGATTTATTGATCGTAGAAAATCGTTAGGTGTTAAAATAATTAACCTACTAACTAACTTAAGAGATTTAGGAAGAATTCGATATTTTTTACTTATTATTTTTTTAGGGTAAAACTCCATCAGAAAATATGCGACTTGCATGGGGTCTTTGGAGTAGGCTGTAATTTGGTGAAATTGTAGTATTGGATACTAGAAACAAGTGTGCCAAAAAGTTTTTAAAAATTTTGAAATTTGTAAAAGTTACGCCATTTTGAATTATTTTGTTATAATTTTTTTAAATCTTAATATTTCCGAAAGTTTTTAATGAATTTTTAATAAAATTTGGAAGGCTTATACTTGACATCATGTTTCTTCTGACTATCACATAAAAAAAACAAAAAAAAATTTTTTTGCCCAAAAAAAGTCAAAAAAATTTTTTGAAACCGTTTTGCCCGAGCGGGACCGATTTTTGAGTTTTCTTGTCAATTAATAAAATATTCCTTATAATTTCACCTTTCATTTAAAAAAAGAAAATCGATGGAGACTCAAATAGTTTTCGAGATATTGCAATTTTTGTGGAAGCGCGACCAGGTTTCAGTGTCAGCGATGTGTGAGTGCCCGGGAATCCTAATTCACACTTTACTGTTCAAAATTGTCTAGAACCTACCAATTTTATCCGATTTTGATGTTCTTGGTCTTAAATGAAAGGAGATAATTTTTCTAAGAGTTTCTCTGAAACTGTTGTTTCAATTATTAATTGTTTATATATTTCTTTGTTCCTCAAAGTAAACAATTTACAAGAATTTTGAAAAAAAACGAGTTTATTTTTTATTTTTCCATTCCTCATGATCGAAATCAATTTAAATTAGTCTAGTATGACCACCCGATAAATAATAATGCATAATTAAATTTATTTAAATAATTTCGTTAATTAATAAATAGATAACTCTGGTTCTTCTTTAAAAAAATTATATTTTTTACAGATAAATTTATGTTTATTTAAGTAATTTATGTCTATTTGTTACAAAATAATTTTAAAATTAATAATTATCTTTGTTTTGTACAATATTATTAAAAAATTGTATTTTTTAGAGACAAATTTATGCATATATAAATAAAGATATAAATAAGTAATAAAAAATTGATTGATTAATTTTTAATTTATGTTTTATATAAATCTAATTGTTAAAAACAATGATAATTATTAATTTTAAAATTATTTTGTAACAAAATATACATAAATTACTTAAATAAACATAAATTTATCTGTAAAAAATATAATTTTTTTTAAGGAGAACCAGAGTTATCTATTTATTAATAAACGAAATTATTTAAATAAATTGAATAATGCATTATTATTTATCGGGTGGTCATATTAGATTAACTTAAATTGATTTCGATCATGAGGAATGGAAACATAAAAAATAAACACCATTTTTTTCAAAATTCTTGAAAATTGTTTACTTTGAGTAACAAAGAAATATATAAACAATTAATAATTGAAACAACAGTTTCAGAGAAACTTTTAGAAAAATTATCTCCTTTCATTTAAGACCAAGAACATCAAAATCGGATAAAATTGGTAGGTTCTAGACAATTTTGAACAGTAAAGTGTGAATTAGGATTCCCGGGCACTCACACATTGCTGACATTGAAACCTGGTCGCGCTTCCACAAAAATTGCAATATCTCGAAAACTATTTGAGTCTCCATTGATTTTCTTTTTTTAAATGAAAGGTGAAATTATAAGGAATATTTTATTAATTGACAAGAAAACTCAAAAATCGGTCCCGCTCGGGCAAAACGGTTTCAAAAAATTTTTTTTGACTTTTTTAGGCAAAAAAATTTTTTTTTGTTTTTTTTATGTGATAGTCAGAAGAAACATGATGTCAAGTATAAGCCTTCCAAATTTTATTAAATTTCATTAAAAACTTTCGGAATTATTAAGATTTAAAAAAATTATAACAAAATAATTTAAAATGGCGTAACTTTAACAAATTTCAAAAACTTTTTGGCACACTTGTTTCTAGTATCCAATACTACAATTTCACCAAATTACAGCCTAATCCAATGACCCCATGCAAATCGCATATTTTCTGATGGAGTCTTACCCTCATGGAAAAAACAAAATTTTAAAAAAAGGTTAAACGTGCTTTTTGATTTGTTGTTAACTACGTAATATTATAAAAGTTATAACATTTTACAAAATCAAAAGAAATTTTTTAACACAGTTAAGCTGACTGACCCAAAAACTTTGAAAAAAAAGTTTCTGAAGAAATAAGCTAGTTAACGAACTGGGCCTTCATTTTTACACCAACTTTAAGTGATTTAAATTGGAAAATGATCGGATAAGTTTTTCAAGAGTTATCGTAAGAACAAAATTTTTGTTCTACAGACAGACAGACAGACGTAAAGATTTCATAAAATTAGCAAAAGTCAATTTTCCACCAAAACTAATACTTTCTCATGTGATGAGAATGTAAAAATTTTAAAATGTAAAAAAGATCAGACCTTCTATAAAATTTAAGCTGACAGAGTTTTTTTCTTTTTTGGGGCGCCAAAATGTCCAATATTTAATATTCCAACTGGACTTGTTCGAATGTCAAATATTCGTTATAGACTTTAAATGTCGGTTTTTAGAAATTCCAAAATTCGAATAAGGCGACCGAAATGTAGAATTTTAGAATTAGCCATTTTAACGTTCTAAACCGAACAACACTAGGATCGGTACGAATTTTGCAGTCATGTTTATCAATATTTGACATTTAAATTAAACTATAACTCGAATTTTCGATTATCGAACTCAGAAAAAAAATGTGAACAGTTTCTTTTGAATTATTTTCTACAGCTGTAAAAATATTAGTTATCAAATGCGTAGCATTTAAATTTTTATAAGTTAAAATATCTTATTTAATCTTACCGGTACGCAAATTTCTAAACTATTTTTTAAAATAAATCATTAAAAGAAAAAATATCTGTAATTTCTAAACTAAATTGTTCACCACAACAAGAATTTTCCCACTGTAAAAATGGTGCGTGCTATTATTAAAAAATTTTCTTTTAAAATAGTAAAATAAGTAGGACCCAAAAACTTAAAAAAAAAGTTGCCAACAGCAAAGTTGTAGCTGATACAAAGTGGCGAAAAAAAATCTCTGGTGACAAAATTGCATATGCAAAAATGTCGGAGATAATAGGGTCGGAATATTGATTTTTTGTCAAAAAAGCGCACAAAAAATATATATAGAGAGTGATTTATCTGGAAATTAGGACTTTTTTGTGTATAAGTTATTTTTTAAGTATATTAGAGAGCAAATAGGTTAAAATCAATTCATTAACTTTTATTTCTTAAAAAAATTAGATTTTCAGTGTTATTTTGGGATTTTTTAAGTTTTTTTGACCATTCTAGGATCTGTAACTTCGAAAATTATGTTTTTATAAAGAAATATTTTAGAGGAAAGTTGTTTATGTTAACCTAATCTAAAATAATATAAAATTAAAAATTCTAAATTATAAAAATTGTGTTTTCAAAATTTTGAAACTACCGTAGTTTTTGTAGTTTTTGGCGAAAATGTCTGGTTAACGAACTTAGCCTTCATTTTAACACCAACTATAAGTGTGTTAAATTTAAAAACGTTCTGATAAGTTTTTCAAGAGTTATCGTTGGAAAAACAAAAACCGTCTACAGACAAACGGACCCACAGACAGACACACAGACAGACGCACTCGCCGGACCATGTTTTACGGACTCAGGGCACCTCAAAACGTGAAGATTTCATAAAATTAGCTAACGTCAAAATTCTACCAAAACTAATACCTTCTCATGTGATGAGAATGAAAAAAAATTTAGTTTTTTGTCAGTTTTTAAAAAATAACTTGAAAAGTTTTAGGTTGGGATAAAATTTGTCAACAGCAAAGTTGTTGCTAATACAAAGTGGCAAAAAAAGTCTCAGGTGACAAAATTGCATATGCAAAAATGTCGAAGATAATGGGGTCGGAATACTGATTTTTTGTCAAAAAAGCGTACAAAAGATATATATAGAGAGTGATTTTTCTGGAAATTACGACTTTTTTGTGTATAATTTATTTTTTTAAGTATATTAGAGTGCAAATAGGTTAAAATCAATTCCTTAACTTTTATTCCTTAAAAAATTAGATTTTCTGTGTTATTTTGGGATTTTATTAGTTTTTTTGACCATTTAAGGATCTGTAACATCGAAAATTGAGTTTCTATCAAGTAATGTTCTAGAGGAAAGTTGTTAATATTAACCTAATCTAAAATAATATAAAATTAAAAATTCTGTAAAACTTGTATTTTCAAAATTTTGAAACTACCGTATGTTTTGGCAAAAATGTCTGGTTAACAAAATTAGCCTTTATTTTAACACCAACTATAAGTGTGTTAAATTTAAAAACCTTCTGATAAGTTTTTCAAGAGTTATCGTTGTAACAACAAAAACCGTCTACAGACGGACAGACAGACGCTTTCGCCGGACCACGTTTTTTGGACTCAGGGCACCTCAAAACGTGAAGATTTCATAAAATTAGCAAAAGTCAAAATTCGAGCAAAACTAATACCTTCTCATGTGATGAGAATATAAAAAATTTGAAGTCGTTAAGATAAATCACTATTATTAATTACTGCAGATAAATAATGTATTGCATTGTTATTAATGTATTGTATTACTGTTATTGTTATTACATGTCAACACATGTTTGGTGTTTCACTTTGGGTAAGGGTTTTGGCAAAACGTTTGCAATCATTTATTCAGTTTTTAAACAGTCTACTTCGATTTCACCTTTTTGACATGCTTCTCGGGAAAAATGATATCTAATGTCAATGTGTTTACTTTGACCATGATAAACTGAATTTTTGCACAATTGTATAGCACTTTGACTGTCACAGTGAACTTTTGTAGCATCACACACTAATCTGGTAAATTTCATATGGTTAAACAATCGTCTTAATATAAGTGAATTACTTCCTTCGAGACTTCTGATAGAGCCATATACTCAGTTTCCATTGTCAATAAGGCTACAGATTTTTGCTTTCTTGTTCCCTAACTGATTGGACCTTCAGCTAGCATGACGACGTTACCCGAACAAGACTTTCGTTGTTCTTCTTATAAGTTATTCCATAATCACTCGTTCCTCTAAGATAGCGTAATACTCTTTTAGCTAATTTCCAGTGCATTAATCATGGATCACTACGAAATCGATTCAATGCACTCGCAGCGAATGATAAATCAGGTCGAGTTGCATTTGATAAATAGATTATTCCTCCGACGAGTTCTGTATAAGGTTTGTTTTTCATTTCCTATCTTTTTTCTTCTGTTTTCGGTTTTATGTCCTTTGTTAGTGTCGTGTTAGATTCAATAGGGGTTCCAACTGATTTTGAATCGCCCATTCCAATTTCTTATTCGATTTTCATGCCTAGTATATCACTCACGTGACCTGAATCTTTAGTCTTGAATTTCTTTTGCAGTTTGACTTTTATTGTACATAACACTTTGTGATTCTCAGAAGCTATTAACATGTCATCTACATATATAACAATGATAACATTATCTTTACCAGTAGTACTAACGTAAACACAGGGATCCACTTCTGTTTTTCTCATGTCAATAATTTGCAAGAAACAATCAATTTTCACGTACCATTCTTGGACAGCTTTTTTTAATCAGTATAAAGGTTTCTTCAGCAAACACATTTTATCTTGATTAGTATTGATCTCGAATCCTTCAGGTTGCTCTAAATAAATTTCATCGTGCAGATCTCCTTGAGTTTATCCATCTGATGTACATGCATTTGATTTTCTACGCAAGCTGCTAACAAACTCCGAATTGTTTTATACTTTGCGACCGAGGAAAAAACTTCTTTATAGCCAATTACAGCTTTCTGCTTGAATCCTCGAACCACCAATCTTGTTTTAAAACGATTCAGAGTAGCATCCTGGTTTCGCCTAATTTTAAAAATCCATATATTTGTTAACACCTTTTTATCCTTTGGTCTGCACACAAGTTCCCATGTACTCAGAAGAGGTTTTTCTACAGTTTCCCTCTTCTCTGGCGAGAAAACCCAATTACGGGTGGTCTAGGCAAAATGCGAGTACTCCTATCTTCGAAAGTCGCACTGTAGGCGTTTAGGTTAAATAAAAAATTTGGTAATATTTAAAGAACTGTTATGCTTAATCCAAAAAAGTATCAGCAGGGACTCTTGTCGAGAGCGTAAGGCCAATAGGGCAGGAGTATAAATGAGAAAAAAATCAAATCCATCAGTAACCGAAGAAGAAATTTCTAACAATTCTTCCATATCCTACAGGTTACCACAAGTTTCCCTGAAACAAACTGTAGAATTAGTTCCAGAATTTGATGGGAAAACCAGTGCTCTTCAAAAATTTATTTCAGAATTCCATCAAGCATTCGACAACACAAGACCCGAAAATCAACCAATTCTTTTAAAATATATAAAACGAAAGCTCGGAGAAAAAGCGCAAGAATTTATAGCACACTCTTCAGCCATAAGTTTATAGCAATTTCTCTCTGAGCTAGCGAAAGGTTTTTCAATCGCTGATGATTATTAAACCATTTCTATGGAAGTTGTCAGTTTACGGCAAGGCGATGACGAATCTGTGATTTCCTACATGGCCAAGGCCAGGAAATTCCTTTTTCAATGAACAGAATTAGCTAGCAAAAATGACCCTACTCTAAGTTACAATGCAAAAATATTAGAGCATGACCAAATTGTGACAAAGTCTTTTTCAAGAGGACTTCTTCCACTAATCGAAGTAAATCCAAGTAAATAAATTTGGCAAACGGTCAGCTGAATCTTAGCAGCATTGTGCGAACAGTTCCAAAAAAGATGAACCGAAAGCTAAAAAAGTAAAAGAAGTAAATAACATTAATAAAAAAGCTAAAAATGTAATGTGTTATGTTTGTGGAAAAAAGGACACATCTCGAGGAACTGTTGTCATCGTGCTCGCTCTAAATCAGACAATAATGACAACAAGAATGACGACAGTATTGATGGACAGAAAGACAATAAAAATAATAAGAAAGGCCAAAAAAATTTATCGCGCATGGAGAAAAGAAATGGCGAATGGTTATTGATTATCGTCGTCTAAATGACAAAACAATAAAAGATGCGTAGCCTCTTCCCAATATAACTTCAATCCTGGATCCCCTTGGAGGGTCACAATATTTTTTCAATTTTAGACCTCGCAATGGGCTTCCATCAAATACCAATGGGCCCAGAATCAAAATCGAAAACAGCTTTTTCCACTCCTCCTCTCAAATATTGCTAAACCACTACTTTTTTTCTACTAAAAAAGGAAATAAAATTTTAATGGACTGACAGTCAAGAACAAGCTTTCAACAAACTAAAATATATTTTGTGTTTACAACCCTTGCTTTAAGACCTACATTTCAATAAAGATTTTATTGTAACAACAGACGCCTCTCAATACGATATTGGTGTCATTCTTAGTCAAAATTTTTATGGAAAAATTCTTCCAATAGCATGCGCTTTGCGTACCCTAGTAGAAGCAGTAATAAATTATTCTACAATATAAAAAACTTCTTGCTATTATTTTCTGTGTAGAAATATTTAGACCATATATCTTTAGCAGAAAATTCATACTGTAAACTGATCATCAACCACTAGTGTCTCCATAACATGAAAAATCACAATTCAAGATTGATTCGATGGCGACATCGATTAAGTGAATATAATTATAAAATTGTTTATAAAAAGGGAGTTACTAAGACAAACGCAGAGGCTTTGTCGCGTAATCCCATTGGAGTAGGTGGAGGTAAGCAGCTCGAGAGCAGAAATGACATTTTCTTTAATGATGAAGTGGATCCACTTGAAATTAATTCAAACCCATTACACAAGGTACAAATGACACTTGTGTCTCCCACAAATTCCTTACACGACGACGAAACTGTTTCTCGAATCGAAGTTACTTTTCTCGGCATTCTATAGAATAGCGATTATAATGAATCAAAAAGCAATATAAATGGTAAACCGATTTCTTGTGACAGATTCCGCAACACAGAAGGTGAGACTGCAGTAAAAAAAAATAAAGACGATTACGTTAATTGGTCTGTACGTAATAACGCATGTCATTCGTCAGATACCGAAGCAGGACATAAATGTATTCTTACCATTCAAATAAACAATTAAGATCTACAGCTTTTCATACTCAGTCTCTAGGCTCTCTGGAGAGAAGCCACCATGTTTTATTCAATATTTAAAAAATTATTGTAAGAAAAATGACTGGGACAAATGGTTACCATATGCAATATAACACTGTAACACACGAAGGCACTGGATTCACCCCACACGAATTGATATTTGGTAAAAACGCTCGAATTCCATTTGCGTTTGCAAAAAGAAAATTAGACATTACTTATAATTTATTCCTAAAAACTTTGTCTGAAAAGTTAAACGAATCACATGCAACAGCAAAAGAAAAATCAAAATACTATTATGATAAAAAACTAAGCAATCAAACTTACAATGTTGGTGATTCGGTCTACTCGCAGAGAAATAACAAATCCTCCAAACTAGATGCATTTCTTCTGCAAATTGTAATTTCTTTTAAAATTTTCATTTTGAAGAATGATTTTTAGTTTTTGTATTACATTAAGGACATCTTTCTTTATTAATGGGTCATAATGATTGTTTTTGATTATTAAGGTGTAAATATTATATTATCTTTTCTATATCTTGAATCATATCAGTTAATTCTTATATGTCTTTATGAGTATTTTTTAAATTTTCATTTAGCTTTTTAGCAAAATCCGAATAACTTTTAGGCATGTAATCGTTTGCTACTTTATGAACTTCAGGGTTATCTTCTTCAACAGATGCATTAAGCCAATCTGTTGCTGGTAATTCCTTTTCTGTTAACCAATCTTCGTATTGGGCCATTGATTCATCAAATTGGGCAATTGATTTTTCTCATTCTTTTGCTATTTCTTTTCTAGTTTTTGGAATTTCTTGACCTTCATCAGATGAACTATCTTTACTTCCACTTGTTGGTAGGCTTATTATTTTTACTACTTCTTTATTTGTTATAGTTGTAGTTTTGGTTTTTATGGGTCGTGGTCGAAGATCTCGTTCCAATATGCCATTTGACTGCAGGGGAAATTCTGAAGACACTATTTGAAAAATAATAGGGATTTTATTTACATTAGCTTGGACTGTTCCCAGTGTAGGTATTTTACAGGAGCTATTCCTTTAAGTTGTATTGCTTCGCTTTTTGTTACGTTTAATTCAGATTGTAAAATATAAAATTTTATTATATTTACGTCGACGCCAGTGTATACTAATAGTGATGTCTTAAATTTAAGAAATCTGGGGATTTTAAGGTTATTACAAGAGATTTTTTGCTATGTTGGACTTGTAAGATTGGTCTTGTTTTTGTAGTATCCTCACTGTTGCTTGACCCTTTTGTTTTTCCTGACTCGTAGTCGAGTCTGTCAGTCAAGCTGAATAGGAGATAAAATGTTTTTCATTAAATAAGTCTAGAGATTAAACGCGTGGGGGCGTTTTAGATCCTCCATATGAATTATTGCTATGTCCATACATGTGGTTGTGGATAGAATGAGTAAGGATGGTAAGGCATGAAAGGGGGTTGATTAAATTGATTAGGGCAATAAGAGTAAGATGAATAAAATCCAGCAACTGGTTGTTGCGGTTGGGGTAAAATGGGTTGTTTTAAGTTTTCTTTAGGAGTGGGAGAATGAGAACGCGATACATTTGATTTAACCTTAGGGTAAAATTTTACACGAGGGCTGAGACTCCTATTTCTAGCCTCAAAACTAGCATTATAAGTTTTATTTTCGCTCTGCTACTAATATCTCGATGCATAATAAGTATAATTGTTTTCCTTGGCTTGATGTTGTTGTCTAATTTGAAATTGTAGTGTAACCTATACTACATCTTTCTTTTTTGTTATATTGCGTGCTTCTATTAAACTCGCAACAGAATCTGGTAGACCATTAATTAATGCTTCTGAGGCACAATTATTTAAGGGTTCTAGCATATTTTTCACTTTGTCTGCTCCAAATGAACTCACGAGTGCAGTCGTTGCACGTCTAAAAGAAAAAAGATTTAGTCTATCATAAAATTCGCTTACACTTTTACCTCGGGTCATACGAATTGTGGATATCTCATGAAGATACCATACATAAGGCTTTATCGGGACATATCTTTGTATAAATGTTAAATGAGGTCTTCAAGAGTGTCAAAGGTTTTACTGTAAGTGGTATCTCATGCCACACATTTAATTTAGCTAAAACAAGTTTAATATATATTGTCTTTCACAATTACATCTTCAAAAAATTCTCTTAAAGGCATGTTTTTACCATCATAAAAAGGAATATGCATAGTTTCTTGTTGAAGTGCAAAACATTCCGCCATGGTAGTAATCATGAGGTCGTTAGTAGTAAATTCGTTATCGTCAGGCATTTTGCTGATTTGATTACCTATTTTTATACGAATTTAACTAATTTGTTTTTTAAATTTCGTTAATAATGTCAAAATAAAAGGGAAACCATAAAACGTCTGTTATAACCGTAAAACCTGTATAGTTAATAGAGTAAAATTCTAAAACCATATGGTCAACACAAACTTAGACCTGCCCTAAGGTTTCTATTGTACCTTCTCTGAGAGAGAGAGAGTTTTAGTACAATCAATTCCAAAGAACGAATTTAATTCTTTACTTTCAATTAAATTTATAGGTAACAAGTATTCAATAATAAATTTTGCTTCAAAATCCTTAAAGAATACTGAATTTAATCAAATAAGTGGGTATAAATTGTTGTATCTTTCTATAAAATATAAATATGAACTCATCAAGGGTTCGCTGTGACGACCGCTTAAAAGCTTAAGCCTAGTAAGTGTAGTTGTTTCCGCGGTATGAGCGTCCGACTTGACTCGACTTGAACTACTGCGCGAAGTCAGTAAGTATGCCTTATTTTTTATTATTATTAATTATACTTAACGCAATTGCCTTAAGACCACTTTTGAATCTATTTATTATTACGTTTTTATCCCAACTTCCGTCTTGAATAGTCGTTTTGTTAACAAAGTAATTTAATTGACAAAACTGATAAATACTTGCGGCTCCTAAAATTAGAATAATGTTAGAATTGGCTTGATATTCAACTACGCCAACTTTTAACGATACTTTTTTACTTAATTCACCTATTGAATAAAATTCGCTTGTTATATGAACAGGTAGGATTACTTCACCAATAGTTTTAATTTCTCCATTAAAAAGTGAATGTGTTTTATTTTTATTAATATTAACAGAAGATTTTAACTTGGAACACTTTATTAAGTTTATAGATATAGTAGGATCAATGAGAAATCGTTTATTTTGAGATACACAATGATAAGATATAAAATGTCAACTTCCTAGTGTAATTATGCATGAGTTTACCTTGATTATTATAATTATTAAGATTCTATTTAGTTAATATTTGCGCGTGTTATCCACCAAATAAATGCAAAGACGGAAACATACATTAAGATAAAACTAAAATAAACAACTTTTTCATGAATTCAACTTTTACAATTCCAGAGATTGGTGAATTCAATCCCGTATTTACGGTATTAAATTTATCTAAAATAAAATCTTCTGATCAGTTTTGTAAATAGTCCAAATAAATTGTTACTATGTTATTTTTTGGACTAAAAGATAGCATGAGTAAATAATTTTCTGATAGAGAAGGTTACTAATAAGTCATTTTATTTGTATACTTGTGTGCAAATTATTGTTTTTATAATTTAATTATTGTAATTAATTAATGTTTTTGTATTTTGTAGTAATTTTTCGAAGAAGTCGGAAAATTCTTGTTGTGCTTGTAATGTTTTCACTTCTAACAACACTACGAGGTTTTTTAGATATCGTAGTAGTTTCCTATGTATTTTTGTGCGCTGAACACAAAAAAGGTGTTTTTGTCGGATTTCAGTATTTTTTTTCACAAACCAGATGTGCTAAAGACTTCTATTTAGTCTCAAATTAAAGATTTATTCGTGCACTTTAAGACCCGAATGCGTAAGATCAAAAAAATGTAAAAGATTTTGAGAAAAGTGGGGGTAAAGTCACCCAAAAATGTACTTTTGAGGAACTTGAGTATTTTTTCTCTTTAAGCTGACGTGCTGGAAACTTTTTTATAGTCTTAAATTAAAGCTTGAATCTTAACATGTTAGGCCATTTTAAAGTCCAGAATCGTGTACTGCGCTTAAAAATACATTAAAAACCACTCCAATAAGCAAAAGAAGCAAAACGATTTCTTTGAGGCTTATTACCCACACTTTTTTCAACATCCTCCATTTCTTTATTTTGGCATTGTGGGTTTTGAAGTGTATGATTTAATCTTTAATTTAAAATTACATAAAAGTTTCTATCACGTCAGGTTAATGACAAAAAATACTCAAATCCCTCAAACGTACATTTTGGGGGGTCTTTACTTCTCACTTTTCTAAAAATCTTTAACATTTTTTTATATTACGCATTTGGATCTTAAAGAGCATGAATAAAGCTTTAATTTGAGACTAAATTGAAGTCTTTAGCACAACAGGTTTATAAGAAAAAAATATTGAAAACCATCAAAAACACGTTTTAGGGTGTTAATCCCCCACTTTGCTGAAAATTCTGACATGATACGCAATTTTGGAGACTGGGGTCGTATTCAGCGCACAAAAATACATAAGAAACCACTTCGGTATCTAAAAAGTTGTATTTTGTAGACCTGTGTAATTTTTGTACCGTTTCTAGGGAATTTTTTTCTTATGTCTTTTTTAGCTTTCGTTCCTCTTCTATTTCTAGGCTTTTTGAAGACTTGGTCCTTGTTTTGCATAATGATAAGTTAAACTGGAAGAAAAGACATTTTGTCTGTAATTTTGTTTTACCTGTTGTTTTTATGGTTAATTGGAAAGAAAATTAATTATTAAAGTGAAACAAAGAGATTCCCGCCGAACAGCGTAGAATTTCAGCGTATTAACGTCAAAATTCGCCAAAAGGCGTAAAATAACTTCAATTATGCTGCAACTAAATTAATTTTTAATTGTTATCTTTAAATTCACAAATTCGCCGAAAAGGCGTAAAATGTTACTTTTAAAGATTAACAGTTAATGTGTAATATGATATCGTTTTAATGATAACCTTACAAAAGCAAAATTGTTAAGGTCAAAATTCGACGAAAAGGTGTAAAATCTACATTCTAAAACGATTAATATATAGTGAATAAGGTGTATTTGTGTTGTGTACACAGAATATAAGATGATTGTATAATTGTTAAAACACTGAATATAAGCCTTTATTCTAAGTGTTAAAATTTTTTACTTGCACTAATAATTTGGAATGAAAATTGTTTCGAATAACACCTAACCGCGAGCAGAAACTATCGATTCTAAGTGTTAACCCTTTAACGACCAAATGTGCTGATTTCTAACTTCGATTTCAAACTCTTATTATTGAAAGAAAAAAATTATTAAAAATTCTGCAGTCACATACCCATATGTTTTTGGGGTCGCTCTTTCGAATGGCGTTGTCAAAATTTCCAAAAAGTGCCATTTAACCCTTATTTTTTTCAAAAATACTCAAAAAATACAAAATTTTGGAAAGTAATTTTTTTTTAGATCCAATTTTAGTTAGTATATTAATTTTTCCAGGTCACCTAAGGTATACAAAACGTGTTCCCGATAGTTCTAGTTTAAAAATATGCTTTGCGTTTTAAGATTTTTTGTTTTTATTAATTCAAAATGGCGCCTGAAAATAAAATTTTTTTCAAAATTTAACACAGGATGGACAAAATTTTCAAAAATTGTTGAATTCGATTGAAACTTGTTGCTCGGGGGTTTTTGGGGTCGCTGATTACGAATCTGAATTCAGATTTTCAAAATTCAAAATGGCGGACCCAATATGGTGGACGACAAAGTTAAAACTTTATCGTATTGTCTTCAAATTTGTTACTTGGGGGTTTTCGGGGTCGCTGATTACGAATCTGAATTCAGATTTTCAAAATTCAAAATGGCGGATCCAATATGGCGGACAACAAATCTAAAACTTTATCGTATTGTCTTCAAATTTGTTACTCTGGGGTTTTCGGGGTCGCTGATTACGAATCTGAATTCAGATTTTCAAAATTTAAAATGGTGGATCCAATATGGCTGACGACAAATCTAAAACTTTATCGTATTGTCTTCAAATTTGTTACTCAGGGGTTTTCGGTGTCGCTGATTTTGAATCTGAATTCAGATATTCAAAATTCAAAATGGCGGATCCAATATGGCGGACGACAAAGTTAAAACTTTATCGTATTGTCTTCAAATTTGTTACTCGGGGGTTTTCGGGGTCGCTGATTACGAATCTGACATTAGTGTTAATGGTTTAGTATCAATGTATCAGTATCAATGTATAGGTATAAATGTATTAGTATCAATGTATTAGTGTAAATGTATTACTATCAATGTATTAGTGTCAATGTATAAGTGTCAGTGTATTAGTATCAGTGTATTACTATCAATGTATAAGTATCAATGTATAAGTATCGATGTATTAGTATCAATGTATATGTATCAATGTATGAGTATCAATGTATAAGTATCAATGTATAAATATCAATGCATAAATATTAACCCCCGAGTAACAAATTTGAAGACAATACGATGAAGTTTTAACTTTGTCGTCCGCCATATTGGATCCGCCATTTTGAATTTTGAAAATCTGAATTCAGATTCGTAATCAGCGACCCCGAAAACCCCCGAGTAACAAATTTGAAGACAATACGATAAAGTTTTAACTTTGTCGTCCACCATATTGGATCCGTCATTGTGAATTTTGAAAATCTGAATTCAGATTCGTAATCAGCGACCCCCAAAACCCCCGAGTAACAAATTTGAAGACAATACGATAAAGTTTTAGATTTGTCGTCCGCCATGTTGGGTCCGCCATTTTGAATTTTGAAAATATGAATTCAGATTCGTAATCAGCGACCCCAAAAACCCCCGTGCAACAAGTTTCAAGCGAATTCAACAATTTTTTGAAAATTTTGTCCATCCTGTGTTAAATTTTGAAAAAAATTTTATTTTCAGGCGCCATTTTGAATTAATAAAAACAAAAAATCTTAAAACGCAAAGCATATTTTTAAACTAGAACTATCGGGAACACGTTTTGTATACCTTAGGTGACCTGGAAAAATTAATATACTAACTAAAATTGGATCTAAAAAAAAATTACTTTCCAAAATTTTGTATTTTTTGAGTATTTTTGAAAAAAATAAGGGTTAAATGGCACTTTTTGGAAATTTTGACAACGCCATTCGAAAGAGCGACCCCAAAAACATATGGGTATGTGCCTGCAGAATTTTAAATAATTTTTTTCTTTCAATAATAAGAGTTTGAAATCGAATTTAGAAATCAGCACATTTGGTCGTTAAAGGGTTAAAATCAGCTGTCACGTAGCTGTCGCTGTTTTTATTTATAAACTATTTGGAGTAGAATTTTCTGCAGTTCCCAAGTAGAAATGTAATACTGGCATTGTACTGACCCAGTACTGACTGGCAGTATAGCAGTACTGACTCCAGTACTAAATCAGTACTGGGAAATCCCTGGCTGGTAACGCTGTCCAGTACTGATTTTTTACCGGCAGTCAGTACTAAGTCAGTACTGAAATATCACTGGCAGAACACCGCCTAATTAGTGATTCGCAGATAAAATTTAACAAATTTGGAAAATGCTGTAACGCGTTCTCTAAAACAAAATTTACCTTTAGAACCTTGTATTAATTTGTTATTTGATTATTAAAGAAGAGGGAGTAATTAATTGAGTACTAATAATTATTATTAATATTTCTGTAGTAAATAAACTTTTATAAGTATCAATTAAAATGTAAATAATTAGCAAAATTCCTTTTATTGAAATAAGTTTTTAAAAAAAATTTCTTATTTTTCTCATTAATTTAGACAATCTTATTTATTTAAATTAATTACTAAATTATTATTATTGTTTATAATTATTTAAATTTACATTTTATGTAACATAAACATGTTTATACACTAAACACTTAGAACTAAGACGGAAAAATATCGCACGCACGGGGGATCGAACTCTAGACCTCGAGGACGCAAGTCGAATACACTAACCGCACAGCCACGCAAGCTTGAGAGTATATTTTTTTAAACTTCCTTTTGAATTATACGAAGGATATACACACTGCTATAATAATGAATTTACTGTATAATATATTTATTTCAAGAAAAATTATTATAAATATATGTTCTATATATTTATATACATTTTAACAAGACATTACATATTAATTAATAGGTATAGCATAAAAATATGGTAAAAATTATTTATTTAATTATTTATTTAAATAATGTTAATAAATAAATGTTATTATTAATAACACATAATAGTAAAAATAGTTAATAAATAATAATTTATTATTATTATGACATATACCTGTTAATTAATAATTAATAATATGTTAATTAAGTGTTTGGCGTTATTGTTGATGAATAATGTTTTTAAAAATATTGGAAAATATTTTAATAGTTAATAAATCAAACGATGTTGTTATTAATAGTGGCCGGTTTAATGCCATTATAACAAAGTTTGTTTGTTTTTTATAACTCCTTCGCAGTACTGATTTGGTGTTATGCCAGTTTTCTGCCAGTACTGATTTTAACACTTTTTTAACTCCGACATATTACTGATTCGGTTTTGGAGTCAGTATACTCCCAGTACTGATCAGGTTCCGAATGTTAGTACCGACGATCAGTACTGAGTCAGTACCATGCCCGTGTTTGACTCCGTCATAACTCCGGACATTTCTACTTGGGTTGTGCCGACACTAGGTCAGATTGTGCCGCATTGAGAATTAACTTGTTTAAATTACAGCAAATGATTTTATGCATAAGAAAGATTAAAATAATTGACACATATTATATATCGAGGTGTTAAAATAATACCAGAGTGAATTAAAATAATCTGCAACACTTTAATACAAAAAAAATTTTGTTTGAAACGTACCTGAAAATACTAAAAAAAGATGTTACAAAAACTTTCGAGTGAGTTTTATAAGTTTGATGGATTTAAAAAATAATTAATCTCTAAGTGTAAGTCGCTCGCATGTGGTATATTGTGCACGTAGGTCAAAAGACAGATTAAATAAATTAAATAATAATTAAATATCATTTTTTTACTTTTTTTTATTATATTATATTTGATACAACTAACACAGGCAAACAAAAAAAAAGTTGTCTGTTCATTAAACCAGACATACATATCTTATAGTAATTTTGACCGCTGAAAACGAAACTGAAGTCAGAATTGCTCCATCACCCTCAGTTTTTTTTAAATCGACAAAACTACCCTTAAATTCAAATTTTAAAGTAAAAAAATTGAAAAACAGATTTCTCTCTAAAACAAAACAATAAATTTATCTACTTTTGCTACACCAACTCAGAAACAATGTCAACATTGCTTAAACACCTTTTTGTTTTTTACTAAATCGAAAAAACTACTCCTAAAATGTAAAAATTCAAAATTATAATATAAAAACCCACATTGGTTTTCAAAACAACAAAATAAATTTACGTACTTCTCTTTCAAAATTTCAAAAGCAATATCAAAATTACTTTATCACCCCCTGTGTTTTGAATTTAAAAAAACCACCCCTAATATGTAAAAATTCAAAATGTATAATAAAAAAAATTAAAACCACATTGTTTTTTAAAATAGAACAATAAATTTATGTAGGGGAGAGTAGGCTACATTGAACCACTTTAATTTTCTAAGAAATGACTGAGTGGAATTTTTTCTTATTTAATATATAAATTAGTAATACCGAAAGCGACTACGTCCAAAAATTTCGAGCACGTAAGTTTATTATTTACAAAGAAAAACGAAAAAAAAACTGTTTTTCACGTACAAAACAAAAAATTTTGTGGAAATATAATGAATTTTTTTTTATTCAAATAGGAAGTTTTAAAAATTAGTAAACTTGTGATTTATGTCGCTTAGGGTGTCAACTTGAATATTCCGATGTGATAAAGAATTTTAAGCCTTACATAAATTTATTATAAACAATTTTTGTTGTGAATGTTATGTGAATGCAGTGAGTGCGGCATCATTGAACCACCCGAAAAAGCAAAGAATTTTCAATTTTAAGAGTGGTAAAGTTGTCTGCTCTACTAATTAGTAAGAAAAATACTAGAAGACATGCTTTCATCACAATTGTGAACGAGATAAACTCAAACTGTCACTTTGCCTACCTAACCTGACATCAAAATATATTAATCTCCTATATTAACAAATAATAACTCTTTAACAAAAATTTTCTATTTTTTTGAGTGAAAAATAATATTTTTTACAATGTGTAAGTGGAAATATTATTTTGGAAGTAAATTGTAGTGTTTTATTAAAGGTGGTTCAATGTAGACACAGATTCTTCAAAATAAGAAAACTGTAACTTGTTAGAAAAAAATTAAATTTAATTATTTAATCATAATAATTTGTGTTTGTAACGTGTATATTAACTAAAGGAGTACTTCAGCTTAATGTTGATACAAAAACCTGATAAAAATTTGTAAAATTTAATTAGTTCTTGGACTTTAGAAAATACCCGGTTCAATGTAGCCTACCCTCCCCTACGTCTTTTTTAAACACTCAAAAGCATTATTAAAATTGCTCCATCACCCTTTGTTTTTTCAAATTGAAATAACTACCCCTAATATGTACACTGACAGAAAATGTATATTAAATTTTGTATAAGTATTTTACAATTTGGGGAAAAAGTGCAACAAACCGAAATTTTGATATAAAAATATTAAACTTTAAAAAAGATTATATCGAATTTAGTATAATTATAACAAATATGAAGAATTTAAATTCAATTTTAAATATTTTAATATAACTTTACTAAATTCTACATATATTTTTTTAAAGTTTAATATTTTTATATCAAAATTTCGGTTTGTTGCACTTTCTCCTCAAATTGTAAAATACTTTTACAAAATTTAATATAGGGGAGGGTAGGCTACATTGAACCGGGTATTTTCTAAAGTCCAAGAATTGTTGGTAGCACTGATGACATATGGTCGTGTATTTTACTCGTTGCTCAATTTTTAAACTTTTATGTGAGTTTTGAGTTAATTATTAATTTAAAAGTGTAACTCTAACTTTTGCTATGATTCAGTGAAGCATTGGATTGTTATAAAGGAGTGATTGACTTTTCATTGATTAGTTATTCCAACTTTTGTGTTTTCCACGTGCTAAGTTACTATCATTTCAAAAAACATTAGTCTCAATAACGATAATAATAGTTTTATTATTGTTTTCTTTTTAATTTTATGATTTATGATTGTGTAATTTGAAGACAACGTGATTTTAATTAGGCAAGAGATTATGAATCAAGAGTTTCAGCATTAATGAACTAATTTTTTGAACATTTTTGTTAACTTAACATTACGATGGCTATTTGTGTTGAGTGTTTAAAACAGATTGTTAGAGGCGAATCAGAAGTTGTATCCTGCACGAAGTGTGGTTCTCTTGTTCATTTGGCTTGTGTTAATATTAATCTTTCGAAAAAGCAGTATGACAAGTTGAAAAAGGGGAATGAAAATTATATTTGTTATAAATGTAAGTGTAGTTCCAAAAGTGCCATCTCTCAGCGACAGGGTGACTCTTCTGAGTCAACGAGTAGCTTGAGAAAGGAATCTGTTGATAATAATGATGTACAGTTGATGTCGGATACGACTGTTTCGTCTGCTTTCTTAGATGCTATTCGGGTTGCAGTTGCTCAGGGTCAGAAAGCATTTGGAGATGAGTTACAAGCAAGGATGATACGTATGTTTGAGACTTTTGAAGCGAAACAGGATGCCTTTAATAAGACGCTTAGTGATACTGTATCTTCTCTTAAACAAGATATTATAGATAATTCGAAAAAAATTTCTGCACTTGAGGATGATACAGGAAAACATGCTGATTTGTTACTTGAATTACAATCAGAGAATAGAAGTTTGAAAGAAAGGGCTGATGTTCTCCAACGTGATGTGAATTTTCAAGAACAGCAACTGCTACAGAATAGCCTTGAAATACATAGTGTACCCGAAAGAAAGGATGAAAATCTTGTATCTCTTTCTTGCGAGATTGCTAAAGCATTGAATGTAGATTTGTCGGATAAGGAGATATCAAATGTGTATCGTTTGCAGAAAAAAACTAACCCAGATAGACCAGTGCGACCTCCGATTATTATCTTAAAATTGTCTCGTCAAAACGTGAGGGATGAGATTATTAATAGACGCAAGTCTAAAATGGAATTCTCTACTTCAAATTTTGGTTGGGGTACTAAGGAAAAACAACCAATATATATACGTGAACCACTCTCACCTTTAAATCGACGAATTTTTTCTGCTGCATTTAACTTGAAGAAGGAAAATAAGATAAAGTATCTTTGGATCTCTAATGGAAAAATTTTCTACAGAAAAGAAGAGTGTTCGCTTCGACTACAATTTTTTAATATGGAGGATGTTGAAAGATTCAAATAGCAACAACAGCTAAGAACATTACTCAACTTTTTTATATCTATTTTTAAATGGTACATTTCTCACCTCACTTTTATTGTGGGTTTAAAAATTCTGAACATGTTTTTTTTCAGTTAAGCCTCTGTTGGCTGTTGATTTATTTATATATAATATTTATGAATTTATAAGTGAATATGATCTCATTGGTTTATATATAATCAGTATAAATTTGATTTGCGTTTTTTACAAATTATTGTCATTTTATTTGATTGTTATCTTGCAATCTATTCAATATGATTTTTCAAATTTTGAATTTAGAAGTGGGAGTATTTGCGCATTTTTAAATGTTATCGAATTATTTAAATATGGCTAATTTATCTATTTGCCACGTTAATGCTCAATCCCTTCCTGCACATTATGTTGAATTTAGTAACTTTTTTAATAATAGTAATTATCTAATCCTAATTCCAGTACCAGGATTGATCTCATATTTGTTAATGATATAGGAAAGGTACTCTCATATGGTCAACATCCAGTAGTGTTTTTGTCCAGTCATGACTTGATTCATATTTCCTTTGAATTTGATTTTAATAAGTCTGAATTATGTCAACAACCTGGTTTCATTCGTAATCTACGTAACCTTAATGAAACAGATTTTCTTGCTCATTTGTCGGGTCATGATTGGATGAGTATTTATTTTGAAAATGATATTAATGTTAAGGTTCATAATCTTACTTTATTTTTAATTGAGTCATTTGATTATTTTGCACCACTTCACATAAGGAATGTTAAAAGAAGATTTTCACCCTGGATGAATGATGAGTTGAGAGGGCTTATAAAAGAGAGAAATAGAATGCGTTATAAAGTTAGAAGAACTAAAAGTGACACGGATCGGGCTAATTTTAATAAAATTCGTAATTTGGTTAAAACTAGAATAAGAGATGCTTTTAATAAATAAGAGTAATTCTCAGAATATTTGGCATATTTTAAAAAATTTGAATATAATATCTACTAAGAAAAGCATGTCTAATACTGGATTTTCTGCAAATGATTTTTTAGAGGTTTTTGCTCAAAAATATAATTTACCTTCTTCTGCACAGCAAAATACATTACCTTTAATTTACGATATTTTTGATGAAAATGAATTTTTCTTTGATGATATAACTCCTGATGCCTTGCTTAATAGTTTGGCTCAGGTTAAAACTAATGCTGTTGGACCAGATTCTATTTCTATTAATATGATTAAATTGGCCCTTCCTGTCATTTTTCCTGTTCTCATACACATATATAATTATTCACTTCAGACTGGGATTTTTCCTGATATATGGAAGACTAGTATTATTCAACCCATTCCGAAAGTAAATAATCTTAAATCGCCGACTGATTTTAGACCAATCTCTATAATTTGTGCCATGTCAAAACCACTTGAGAAAATTGTATGTGCTCAATTAACATCTTACTTATCTGTAAACAACCTTTTTGAACCATTGCAATCTGGATTTCGTAAAAAACATAGCACATGTACAGCAGCTATTAAATTTACTTCGGACATAAAGCTCGCCATGGATGCTAAATGTATTACTATTGCTGTGTTCTTTGATTTTTCGAAGGCTTTTCCTTCAGTTAATCATTCAATATTGATTCGCAGGTTAAAGTCCTTCAATGTATCTGTATCTGTGTGCAGATGGCTTGAAACTTATATTGACTCTAGATTTCATAAAGTTATTGATAGTAATGGAAATTTTTCAGATTGGGACAGACTAGAATGTGGTGTGCCTCAGGGTGCATCTCTCTCTGCTTTACTTTTTATTTTGTTTGTATTGGATCTTGGAGAAGGACTGAAATATTGCAAATTCCATAAATATGCTGACGATTTTAAAATTTACTTGTCGGGCCCTCTGCGCACACTTTCAGATATGCTTAAAAAATTACAGTCTGATATTGATTATGTTGCTCAATGGTCTAAAGACAATATGCTATCTCTTAATTCTAAAAAGACTCATGCTATGGTTTTTTCATCATCTAATTATCCTTCTACCGAAACCTTAATGACCCTTCCTCCTTTACTTGTAAACGGAAATCCGATTTTATACAAAGATACATTGAGGGACATTGGATTACTTTTGAATAGAAATCTTTCATGGAAGGAGCAAGTTTGTGAGATCTCACGGAAGACTTACATGGTTTTACAAAGTTTAAATAGGAATAAAGACTCACTTCCCTTACAAACTCGATTGTTGTTGGTAAAATCTATGATTCTTCCCTTCTTTGATTACTACTGTCATGTCTATGATGATATTACCAATGACTTGAATGATAAACTTGAAAGAGCATTGAATGCATGTATTCGCTTTGTTTACAATATATCTAAGTATCAGCACATTACCCAATATAGGATTAAAGCGGGATTGTTAAATGTGGCGACTAGAAGGCAATTTTTTATTGGCAATTTATTATACTCTATTATTAATAGCAAAACCCCATCTTACCTTTATGAATTTTTTGATTTTGTTAACAGTAATGAATTTAATTCTACTAGACTTCGAGAGAGAAAGAATGTTTTGAGAATACCTTCTCATCGTACTTGTAAGATGCAAAAATCTTTCATTGTAAGAGGCCCAAAACTGTGGAATAAACTACCGAACAGTATTAGGGAAGCGCCTAACCAATTTTTGTTTAAAAAATTATTTTTTGATTATTTAATTAAAAGAAACAGTGGGTTATTTGATATTACGTACTGGTAACTCTACGATATTTTCATTTTTCTTTCAATAGTTTATATTAATTTTTGGCTCATTGTTAATATGTATATATAGATATATATAGATATATATATATATATATATATATATATATATATATATATATATATATATATATATATATATATATATATACTTTTTTTGAAGTAAATTGTAGTGTTTTATTAAAGGTGGTTCAATGTAGACACAGATTCTTCAAAATAAGAAAAGTGTAACTTGTTAGAAAAAAAAAAAATTGTTATATATATATATATATACATATATTTATATATATATATATATATATGTTTTTTCCTTTTGATATGGGTTTATTGAGAGTAATATATACCCCTATTATGTTATTCTTTACTACTATATAACTTGTACTTTTGTTATATTTGATTTTTAGTTTAGTTTTAAAACTATGTAATTTTGTTTAATATTATGTATATAGTTTCTTGGTGGGCTAACAGCCCTAGGAACTTGATTTCTTTAAATAAATAAATAAATAATTAAATTTTACAAATTTTGATCAGGTTTTTGTGTCAACATTAAGCTTAAGTACTCCTTTAGTTAATATACACGTTACAAACACAAATTATTATGATTAAATAATTAAATTTAATTTTTTTCTAACAAGTTACACTTTTCTTATTTTGAAGAATCTGTGTCTACATTGAACCACCTTTAATAAAACACTACACTTTACTTCAAAAAAAGTATTTCCACTTACACATTGTAAAAAATATTATTTTTCACTCAAAAAAATAGAAAATTGTTGTTAAAGAGTTATTATTTGTTAATATAGGAGGTTAATATATTTTGATGTCAGGTTAGGTAGGTAAAGTGACAGTTTGAGTTTATCTCGTTCACAATTGTGATGAAAGCATGTCTTCTAGTATTTTTCTTACTAATTAGTAGAGCAGACATCTTTACTACTCTTAAAATTGAAAATTCTTTGCTTTCTCGGGTGGTTCAATGATGCCGCACTCACTGCATTCCCATGACATTCACAACAAAAATTGTTTATAATAAATTTATGTAAGGCTTTAAATTCTTTATCACATCGGAATATTCAAGTTGACACCCTAAGCGACATAAATCACAAGTTTACTAATTTTAAAAACTTCCTATTTCAATAAATAAAATTCATTACATTTCCACAAAATTTTTTGTTTTGTACGTGAAAAACGGTTTTTTTCGTTTTTCTTTGACGCTGGTTCAATGTAGCCTACTCTCCCCTACATTTTCTGTCAGTGTACATATTAGGGGTAGTTATTTCAATTTGAAAAAACAAAGGGTGATGGAGCAATTTTAATAATGCTTTTGAATGTTTAAAAAAGAAGTACATAAATTTATTGTTCTATTTTAAAAAACAATGTGGTTTTAATTTTTTTTATTATACATTTTGAATTTTTACATATTTGGGGTGGTTCTTTTAAATTCAAAACACAGGGGGTGATAAAGTAATTTTGATATTGCTTTTGAAATTTTGAAAGAGAAGTACATAAATTTATTTTGTTGTTTTGAAAACCAATGTGGGTTTTTATATTATAATTTTGAATTTTTACATTTTAGGGGTAGTTTTTTCGATTTAGTAAAAAACAAAAAGGTGTTTAAGCAATGTTGACATTGTTTCTGAGTTGGTGTAGCAAAAGTAGATAAATTTATTGTTTTGTTTTAGAGAGAAATCTGTTTTTCAATTTTTTTATATTATAATTTTGAATTTTTACATTTTAGGGGTAGTTTTCAGCGTGCAAAATTACTATAAGATATGTATGTCTGGTTCAATGAACAGACAACTTTTTTTGTGTGCCTGTGTAATAATTATGTTGTGCTTGTTTCTCATACATATTGTATGTTTCTATTCTATAAAATTGATACTGACTGCGGCACAATTAGCCCCGAGCGAAATGTAATCCAATATCAAAAAACCAGTCAGTTCAACGGTTGAGTATAATATACTACTTAATTTCTAATTAAATATGAATCATTTTAGTGAAAAAATTGCATTGATAACGCTAATAATTTAAAAATAGACCAAAAGTTGCACACCTGAAAATTTATACTTACAAAGTGTCAAAACACAAAGATACTACCAGCTGTATATTTCGCTCAGCAAACGAAATGAAAATGCTTTTCAAAGGTGGGCAGGCGCATAATAATACATCCCTCATTTCAATTTTGAAAAAATCGTTTTTCGTTTTCCAGATATAATTAACGGCACAACCTACCCACGGCACTTTTAAATCCACTCTCCCCTATTGCATGTAGTTCTACGTTAGCAAATTAAAAATTTCGAAAATTCATAACTCAAAAATTTGGCCTCCAAAAAAATAATAAAATAAGTATGTTTTTTTCAATACAAAATAGAAAAAAAAATATTTTTGCCGAATTTTAAGAGGTCATAGGTAAATCTCACGTTTTATTGCCCATAAATATATACACACTAGGAAGGGCTAGCCCCTCTGCGCGCTTAGCGCGCCAACCCCCAATTTTTACATTTCTTAGGAGATAATTTAAAGAAGTTATTCATTCCATGAAAATTTAGCTTCCGCAATATAACGTGCACCAATTTCTTAAATTTTAATGAATAGTAATTATTTTTAAGTAAAATTTTAACAATCTCAAGAAATTCAAAATTTTATCTTTTTTGAAAAATATAAATAGCGATTACTTTTATACATTTTGATTAAATATACACTTTATACACATAAATCGATTCGTTTTAATGTCATGGACGTAATTTTGACCAGAATTAATCAAAATATTAATAAATAAAAAAGTTATTTAAAAAAATACAACAAATTTTTTTATCAAATTTTGAGAAAATTGTATAAAAAAATTTTTTGTAGTTATATTTAGAAATCCTTGCGTCAGATTTTAGGTATTAATGACTGCAATAAACTTGCAAAATTTCAAAACAATCCAATAAAATTTGTTCGAGATATTTTGTACACAATATTTTGTGACAAACACACACACATACATAAACACATACACATACATACATCTGGACAATTGCTTAAAATTAAATATACATATGTTCTAGACAAAAATTAGCCTATATAACCTTCTTTTGAAAAATTAAAAATCGTCATGAATGCAAAGCTTCCTCATAAGGAAGCAAAATTATTTGAATTTATTGAAATGATTAATTTAGTTCATTTTTGTAAACATAGATCTCAGTTTATAACAACTTTCATTTATTAAAACTTAGGTCAAATTTCACTTATCTTTTAACCTGTAGGTAAAGAATTTGGTAAAATTGGTCCTAAATTTTGATTTTAGGGAACAATTCCTTGACGGATCCTAATCATGTTTGCTTTTTGGCATATAGGTTAAAAAATATATCAAATTTGACCTAAATATTGACCTGTGGAACTTTAAGTACTCCTTATGGAGTTTTTGTATGACCCATGGTAATCAGGTATTGAGAGAAGTATAAGATATCATTTTTTCGTGCAGTTTTGACGTGTAGGTTAAAACTGACATAAAAATGAAACTTAAAATTGGAAGAAATAGGCCAAATATAGTGTTATTGTCAAGTTTTTACCTGTAAATCAAAACTGCCCTTAAAATTGCCCTAAATTTTGAGGGCAGAAGAAATTGAATGTCAATTTTTGACATATAAGCAAAATTGTCCTTAAAATAGACCTAAATTTTCAGGGTAGAGGGAATTTTCTTGGCAATTTTTCTGCCTGTAGGTCAAAAAATAGATCAAACTAAACATTAAGACGAAATGTTAAGACGTTATTTGACCTATAAGTCAAAAAATAGGACAATTTTGACATAAGTTTTGACAACCCCTTTGGGAAAGGGCCTATATGTCAAAAATTGACAAACTATTTCTGCTCCCCTCAAAATTTAGGTCTATCCTAAGGGTAGCTTTCATCCACACTTCATAGTTTGACAAATAATTTAAGAGATACAAGTGTTTAAAAATTTCACTTTATTTCGGGTTAAAACTATATATTGTCTTCTAAATGAAGTTGGTTTTTTTTTCCTTGGCTGTGTTCCGATCACGGTGTTCAAATTCAAAAAACCAACTTCATTTAGAAGACAATATATAGTTTTAACCTGAAATAAAAAGAAATTTTTAAACACTTGTATCTCTTAAATTAGATTCGGGACCAAAACGAAACTTGTTGGTGTGTGTAGATTTTGGTACGATTTAATAACTGTGAAAGTGACAAATTTTTTTATTTTTCTTTAACGGAGATATTAAGTTGCAAAGTTTTCAAAAATTCAGAAATCGCATACTTTCAACTTAATATTTCTTGTATATTTAAAGTAAAAACAGAAAAACTGATAAGAAAATCTAAAACTTCATCGGAAATACTCTATATTTGGTGAGTTTTTCTTTAATTCAATAATTCTCCCTTCTCGTAATTAATTAATAAAAACATCGAAATTAGGTTATTTGGCAGACCAACTTTAAAAACATGTTTTATCTATTATTTTAATTTTTTTACTAGTTTATTGAATACAGATTAAAAAATAAAGAATCATTTCTGAAAGAATCAATTTTTTCTAAAATTAGGCCGCAACGACTTTATTCGATATATAATAGTCTGACCCCTATGCATTGGTTTTTAAGTTATGAGTAAATGATTTTAATCATACACAAAAGATTTTCAATGCAGTGATTCAAATGTTTACTCCTCCGGCGCTCGTCTCGCAGGGCCGAAATAGGCTATTGGACGAGTGGCGATTAACGGTTCAACAAAGTTTACAACGAAAATACTTAGATTTAAAATGCTTTTTTAACAATATTATAAAATATTGAATAAAATAAAAAATTAAAACAAATTAAGAAAAGAAATTCATAAAACTTCATTAATAAAATTTACAAAGAAAATATTGCGAATAATTTAAATTAACAGTAATTAAATAAATAAATAAATTTTGAAATTTATTAATATTCCGAAAAATTAATTTAACAGTAATAATCAAATGCTGCAAAAGAGGCTAATTTTGCTCAATTTTTTAATTCTTTTTTAATTAACTTCGGGAAACGATGAAAATAAAGTATATTGACACTGAAAATATATAATCTCTAACCTTTTCTCTTTCCTATTACTGCATAAGGTAGTGTTGCATATCGAGCGAGTCTCGATCGACAACTTCTCGTCAAAGTCGAGAAAATCGTTAAAATAACAATTAAAACAATTGAATTTTATAGTTTTATCTCACTTCTTTTATGAAAGGAAAAGAAAAAACAAATGACATCTATTTGCTCGACATGCATCACTAGCATAAGGAAATTAAAATATGTAACAGAACATTATTTATAATTCTTTAGAATCAATGAAGAAAAAAATTAAGAACAATGTCCAAAGTTATTCGAATAAATATTTAATATTGTTTTATCAATAAGTAGTTATATTGTATTTAACAATAATAATTTGTTTAAATCTTGCTTAAACAATAATAATTATGTTTTAATTGAAGAAAGTGAATTTATCATTCGGTAGTATTAATATTAAAGGTGAAAGAATTTAACAATTATTCCGAATCAAATCTCTCGAAAACAAATTTCTTGAGTAAGCACTAGATTTCGTTATGAAAATACAATATATTTTTCATATGTATCGACAGCGCAGCTGTCCTAATTCAGAAACCTGCTTTTTCTGAAAATCATTTTTAATTTACTTTTTAATTTAATTTTAATTAATTTCGAAAAAATGATTTTCAGAAAAAGCAGGTTTCTGTATTAGGACAGCTGCGCTGTCGATACATATGAAAAATTTATTGTATTTTCATAACGAAATCTAGTGCTTACTCAAGAAATTTATTTTCGAGAGATTTGATTCGGAATAATTGTTAAATTCTTTCACCTTTAATATTAATACTACCGAATGATAAATTCACTTTCTTCAATTATATTTGCCTATGAATTTGAAAATAAGGCTTTACCATCTTCAAGAAACTCCCTACACTATCATGAAATAATGCAGGGAGGTATAATATATATCAAGAAACTCGGAGGATCTTGGGGTGCATGTAGCTCGGTGGTCAGAGCAGTCTACCGGCAATAGAAAGGTCGTGAGCTCGTATCCCACCATGCTAACCAATTTTTTCTGAGTTCTTTGATAATTTTGAAATTATTAATTAATTTCGAAAAAATGATTTTCAGAAAAAGCAGGTTTCTGTATTAGGACAGCTGCGCTGTCGATACATATGAAAAATATATTGTATTTTCATAACGAAATCTAGTGCTTATTCAAGAAATTTATTTTCGAGAGATTTGATTCGGAATAATTGTTAAATTCTTTCACCTTTAATAATTATGTTTTAAATTTGCATTGGTATTTATGTTAGGTCTGCTAAATTGCAAAATTAGAAAAAAATACACCTCTCTAGGTACAATATGTAAAAAGTTTGTAATTAACAATAATAATAATTTGTTTAAACAAATATGAATTTAAAAATTGCACAGTATTTTTACGAAATTATAGCCTGTCATTTACCAAAAAGAAAAATTGAATTCGGTTAAAATTTACGACTTATAGGTGATTTTAAACATTAGTTTGTATGTAGAGTATAGCCGGAAAATGCGCTTTTTACGGTTGAGCGCAAGGACAAAAAATTCAATATCTCCCAAAGTTTCAGATCCTCCATCGATTTTCTTTTTTGAAAATACTCCTGAAATAAGTGTGAATCGAATCATTATTATTAAAAAATAAAAATGGTACTTTTTAAAGAATTGTTTATTTAAAAATTATTTTTTTAATAATTTGTTTTAAAAAAAAATTTTTTTCTAAAATATTTTTTTAAATTGTCTGTAAATAATAAGCATTCCCTGAAAATTTCATTAAATTTCATTCATTTTCCTTAGAGATATACCATTTTCAAAATTTCAAAAAAAATTTTGAAAACCTCGTGAAGCCAAAATTTTTCAAAATCGAATTGAGGCTTTTTACTGGCATGTATTCCACTTCAAAATTGCAAAGTTTCAACAAAATCAAAGAACTAGGGTACAACTTTGATTTTTTAGGCATTGTAAAGGCAAAAGTTAAACAGGGTTATTATTATTATTATTTCTGGGTTATTATTATTATTTCTGTTTTACAAACTATCCGGTTTTTCCCAGCTTTGTCAAAATGTTTTTAGGTGTATTTTTTTATCAAATGTAAATTTTCTTGATAAGTCTTAACGATAAATAAAACTTTAAATGGCTACAAAAATTCACATATTTTATAAAAATACTCTTTGATGGGTTTTTGTTTTTACTAATACTTTTAACAGGGGTTCTAACAACTGGGAAAAATGGGAAATATGCAGGAATTTAATTTAATCGGGAAAAACTGTGAATTCAGCTTATGCAATATAGGTCTTATTTTAGATTTTAGCAATTACACAGGCACACAAAAAAAATAAGTTGTCTGTTTTTTGAACCAGACATACATATCTTATAGTAATTTTGCCCGCTGAAAACGAATCTGAAGTCAGAATTGCTCCATCACCCACTGTTTTTTTTAAATCGAGAAAACTACCCTTAACTTCAAATTTGAAAGTAAAAAAATTGAATAACAGATTTCTCTTTAAAACAAAACAATAAATTTATCTACTTCTGCTACAATAACTCAGAAACAATGTCAACATTGCTTAAACACCCTTTGTTTTTTTATTAAATCGAAAAAACTACCCTTAAAATGTAAAAATTCAAAATTATAATATTTATTTATATTTATTGGTTTATGCACCTGTCTTCAGCCTTACATACTTGGCTATACAAGTGTTTCTTACAATTTCTTGCTTTTACAAATTTTCTTATATACAATTCCTAATACTAAGTTTGCGCCTACAGAACGTCTTTTCGAAATTAGGAGTACTCGCATTAGCCTGGACTATCCGTCTAATGGGTTTTCTCGCCAGAGCAGAGGGAAACTGTAGAAAACCTTCTCCTGAGTACAACCGGTTTATCGACAGTCGAGTTCTAATGGTGTGTACCGGACAATAATCGACAGTGTACATCATTATACCTCGACGTCAAACCTCCCGCTCAGATTATCTCACATGCCGGAATAATCCAAGCCAAATGGGCGCGAACCAAGTATCCTTGGTCCTAGAACGTCCGCCAAGCGAGACATTTATCCGACCGAGCTAATCTGTCGGCAAATTCAAAATTATAATATAAAAACCCACATTAGTTTTTAAAGCAACAAAATAAATTTATGTACTTCTCTTTCAACATTTTAAAGCAATATCAAAATTACTTTATCATGTACTGTGTTTTTATATTGAAAAAACTACCCCCAATATGTAAAAATTCAAAATGTAAAAAAAATGAAAAACCACATTGGTTTTCAAAACAACAAATTGGAGTTTATCTTGTTAAGTTTTCTTTAATTTTAATAAAAATCTTAAGCTATTTTTAAGTTTTAAGCAAAAACATAAATTTCTTGTTCTGTTTTGAAAAACAATGTGGTTTTTCTTTTTTTTTACTTTAAACTTTGATTTTGCAAATATAAGGGTTGGTTTTTGAATTTAAAAAAACAGAGGATGATGAATCAATTTTAACATTGCTTTTGAGTTGTCTAAAGAGAAGTTCGTAAATTTATTGTTCTATTTTGAAAAACAATGTGGTTTTTCATTTTTTTTTTAATTTAAACTTTTATTTTGTAAATTAAAGGGTAGGTTTTTCAAAATAAAACAGAGGGGGTGAAGCAATTTAGACATTGTTCTTAAGTTGTTGAAAGAAGAGTACATAAATTTATTTTGTTGATTTGAAAACCAATGTGGGTTTTTATATTAGGGGAGAGGGCCTCAAGGTGGTCAGGGCCCTAAGGTGGTCACCCTAAGAAAATTTTTGTATATTAGTTAGTATCTTCAAATGTTTTCTGTTATTGTTATTATTTGAGAAGACAAAGATTTTAGTAAAGTTTTGAGGTAAATAGTCGTATGAGTAACGTGAACGTTGTAAAATTTCTGTTTTTAAATGATCGATAAATTTTTTTCTCAGGGTGTTAAAATCATCGAAACTAACCATTTGAAATTAGTAAAAATCGTTATAATTATCTTTATATATCGTACAATAATATTCCAAATGAATATAATTAATATTGTGATTTAAAATTTTTTTTCATTAACGTTTAAAAAATTGTGTCTTGGCCCTAAGGTGGACACTTTTTTATACACAAGGTGGTCACTTTTGATTTTTTATGAAAATGTGTTTATACGCTATATTTATCAACATTTATCACTGTGAATGTGAATTTTATCAATTTTTAAGTTTTATGATAATTAATAATGAAATAGAATTATTTTAAAAATTTTACGTGTCTACTACATACACAAAAAGTATCATTTTTGACGAAAGGACAAAGTGCAAAAAAAATATGTAATATGTTTCTGTGATCCTGAAAAATAATTAATATTAGATAAGCAACTTAACAATACGTTTTTTAAATTTTTTAATATTTTTTTAGTGAATTTTCGTATGGCGACCACCTTGGGGCCACTTTTCTAAAAGTCGAATTTTCAATTTTTTTTAAGAAGTGACATAATTTTTTTTTTATAAATGAAATGAAAAAAACTTTATGATAGGAAGTTAGGTAATAAGACAAAGCTTCAAATGCCGTCTTATTGACCTTTATATATAATTCCATTTGAAATCTACAGTCGTTCAAAAGATGGGTGACCACCTTAGGGCCCTCTCCCCTATAATTTTGAATTTTTATATTTTAGGTTTTTAGGGATAGTTTTTTTGATTTAATAAAAAAACAAAGGTGTTTAAGCAATGTTGACATTGTTTCTGAGTTATTGTAGCAGAAGTAGATAAATTTATTGTTTTGTTTTAAAGAGAAATCTGTTATTCAATTTTTTTACTTTCAAATTTGAAGTTAAGGGTAGTTTTGTCGATTTGAAAAAAACAGTGGGTGATGGAGCAATTCTGACTTCAGATTCGTTTTCAGCGGGCAAAATTACTATAAGATATGTATGTCTGGTTCAAAAAAAAGACAACTTATTTTTTTTGTGTGCCTGTATAATAATACATGTATAATACTTTTAATATTATGAAGAATTCAAGTTAACATTAATTAAATAATTAATTTTCATATTTTCAGTTCATAATATTTTTTAAATTTGTTAACATTATTAACCACTTGAGCGGTAGGGCTTCAGAATTGGCGTCAGCGTGCAAGTGACAGAAGCGGCAAAAACGCGAAACAGACGTCGAAATGTGACTACTATTTTCTCATTCTGTAAGGAGATTTATAATATTACAACAAAGTATTTTTGTATTTTAAAGTGAAAGAACAGACCTGTAAAAATTTGTTTTTTTTTAAATATTTAAACAATTATTTAATTTTTTAAGTTAATAATAATTAATAGATTTATATTAGTGGCGTTTCAGTGTCCACCACAAAAAGTCAGATTCCTCTCTTCATGAAATATTGTCAGAATTTGTTACTTTAAAAATCAAAAACACTTTGCTGTAATATTATAAATCTCCTTACAGAATGAGAAAATAGTAGTCAAATTTCGACGCCTTTTTCGCAATTTTGCCGCTTCTGTCACTTGAACGCTGACGCCAATTTTGACGCTCAAATGGTAAAAATTAACACTTTTTTAAGGCGAAACGCAGTTGTATAGTTTATTTTCGAAATTATTAGTTATTTATTATTTAAATTTGAAAATTTGACAAATAATGATTTAATTACTGTTAATTTAAATTCTTTAGAATATTTTCTTTGTAAATTTTATTAGTGAAGTTTTATGAATTTCTTTTCTTAATTTGTTTTAATTTTTTATTTTATGCAATATTTTATTATATTGTTAAAAAACATTTTAAATCTAAGTATTTTCATTGTAAACTTTGCTGACCCGTTAATCGCCACTCGTCCAATAGCCTATTTCGGCCCTGCGAGACGAGCGCCGGAGGAGTAAACATTTGAATCACTGCATTGAAAATCTTTTGTGTATGATTAAAATAATTTACTCATAACTTATAAACCAATGCATAGATTAAAGTGTTCTTACTCTTATTTTAAAGTTAAAAATAGAAGCTTTCATTTAGTACAAATGTCAAATTTTCCTGAACACTTTTCAAAAATTTGCAGCCTATCAAAGTTGGACAATAAAAATACACTGAAAATGAAAATTACCTTATCTTTATTACTTCATATCTCCGATTATATTTTTTAGTAAGTCTTAAACATAAAATCATTTAATAGGAAATTATATAATCTTTCCAAAACTGTCTTAAAAATCTTTCTACGTTAATATTTAACGAAGTTATCAATATTTAAAGGATGTCTTGTTTTTAATGACACTTTTGCAAGTGGTCTCTCAATTTTGACCCGTTGGGTAGAAGATAAATAAAATTTGACCAATGTTTTAATCAATGAATGTTGTTATAAACTGATATCTATTTTTACAAAAATCTACTAAAATTAATCATTTCAATAAATTCAAATACATTTTAAATTATCTACGAAGAAATGTAAAAATAGGGGGTTACCTAGTATACAGTATGTACATGCGGGTGCAATAGGCTGTCCATTGGTTAAAAATAACTCTTCAAACAATAGATCAGGTACTCGAGCAGACATTTTGATTCAAATATCTTTCCATCTTCTTCTTTCTCGATAGAATACCACTACTTTGTCTCTGTTTGTAACGCAGAATATCTAACGGTATTCTATCTCTTTCAAAGATAAATACGATTAGAATGTGCCTGTTCACTTATTTGCATATCTACTCGTTTCATAGAAGGACTAAGATCTCCATCTAAAGGTGCTTGTATACCTCCACGTTTCTTAGTAAGTTCAGAAACATCAAGAGGTTTCTCTAATTTTTATTGACTATGCTCATACAGAATATCATAAAAATTGGAAGTTGTGGAATTCCCCTATGGGAATAGCCAATCAAAATTGAAAAAATTTTGAATATACTCAAAATCGTGGAGGTACACAAATGCCTTTTAGTTGAGTTCATAGAGTCAAATCGCTTGTAAGCGGTTATCCCTACTCTTCCCTAATTATATCATAAAAATGTAATACAAGAATAATATAGAAAGGAAAATATTTACCAACAACGTAATATCGTTTGATATGCCTCAGTAGCATTGAAAGTGTCGCACCCGCGAGTGCTTGAAGTAATGCGAGACTCAGGAAACTTGTACTCACTGATTTTGCACCTCCCAGGGCACAAACAATATAAGCCTTAGTAAAAATAAATGAAAAATTTCCTTTTATTACAGACATGTAGAAACAACTTTTTCTTACAATTATTAACCACTTCACTGGTAGAATGTTCCAAATTTTATTCCACGTGCCGAGGCCCAGATTTTCAAAAACACAGAAATGGATGAGTTCCTAATAAAACTTTATTTTTAAATTGTGTACAACACTTATAATTACTACAAACCAATATTTCTATAGATTAAACAACAGAGAACAAGATTAACACAATAAGATTCCCGGACATTTCCCCGAATCAATTTTACCGAATAACGAATTTACCGAAAGCTTTTTTGCCGAAGAACTTTCCCCGAATCAATTTTACCGAAAAACAAATCTATAGAAAAATTTAACGAATTTGCAATTTTTAATTTGTTACAATCGTATAAAATAAATTAATGATGATCAGGACCATAGCAACCAATGTAAATAAACAAATTTTGACAGAAGCTTTTGTGAGTACTCAATTTTCGTTTAAAATGTAAAATAGCAGAAGTAATTAGAAAAAAATTGTTACTAAATGGTGACATTTACGTTTGGTCAAAAGAGAATAAAAGCCGTATATATTGAGATTGTAGGTTACGTGCATGAAGTAAGAATATGGAGACTTCACTCTATGTGAGGAATACAGAAAAAGTGGCCCCATTTTCTATAACGTCATTCAGGAAAATTCGAATAGGCAGAGGTGGCGTTGCTTGCGGGAAAAGCCTGAAACTGTCGATTTTCAAATTCGAAATGTTCTTCTGTCACAGTCACATTTATTTTTGTTTATATAGAAGGACCGTGTATGTGATTTTTTTGAATATCTGTTATTAATATATAATAATATCAGTGTTAGTGACAAAATATTGACGAGGTATGTACATTTCCTGCATTAAATAATTAATAAAAAGTTAATTTGTCATGATTTAAATGTATTATATTGTAATTACAAATGCTAAATATATAACATTTTATTTGACGACAAGAATGTTTTTCATTTCCAAACAATGGAATAAAAATAATAATCAAAGACAAAAGAAAAGAGAAAATTGTCTAAGATAACTGCAGATAATGTTGGAAATGAACTATCTGTAAGGAGGAAAAAAAATGGAAATTAGTATAAATTAAATTTTAATGATATTCAAACTTTAATCATGAAGGAATTAGGTATTCAATTTTGTTAATAACAAGGTTTAAAATTGTATGTTATATGAAAAATAACAAACAATGTGATTTAATTCATTTTCTTTATTTCATTGAAAAATTAATTACATAAAATTTTTTTGCTTAAAACATAATAAAAGTTACGTAATATTATTTAATATTATATTTGAATTATTAACAAAGATTCTATTGAGAGATATTAATTAATTTACAGTTAATAGAATTGCTGTTAATAATTAATAATCTTATAATTCTAATTCATTAATTGTTTTTAAAATGTTATTAAAATCATTCATTGTTGATATTTTTATATCGGACGAACATGGTATAATTGTATAATCTACATAAATTTTTACCTTCATATTATAAAATACTACAATTCTCTTTTTAATGTCAAAATTATCTTAAACTCTTTGAAATCTAAAGAAGTAGTTATTTCCTTTTGTAAAACACCATTTTTCACAGGGCAGTATAACACAGTCCAAATAATTTCTCATCTCCTCAAAACTTAATTCTTTATTAAAATTAATTACGTCAGTCTTGTTTAACGTATTGGAACCTACGTTTACCTGTTAAAACAAAAAAATTATAATAGTGTCAATTATTAAATTTAATTTTTAAACATTATAATTTAAATATTCAGGGGAAAATAAAGGTTAGAAAGATTTTAGAACACATACTTACTTCGTAATTATTTGGATTCATGATGCAGGTAGTCTTTTATTTTAAAACAAAACGATTTTTCACAAACAATTAGTAATAATTTAAATTATTACAAGTTATGTAAACAATAAAAAATATTGTTTAAGCTGTTACAATTGTTTATATTAGTAGCAGACGAATTTCATAGGTTAACGTCGTGAAAATCGACAGTTTTGTGTTTTTCCCGCAAGGAACGCCACCTCTGCCTATTTGAATTTTCCTGAATGACGTTATAGAAAATGGGGACAGTCTGACATTAGAGTGAAGTCTCCTCATTCTTACTTCATGGTTACGTGCAAAGCAAGAAGACTAGAAACAGGAGGTCTAACTCCGGTAGTGGGGGTACGTAATGGTTTGGTTTTCAGAAAGAGGCTGATAAGTCATGAGCCGCAGTAGCCTTCTGCGCATATTACCTACAGGTGGTAATTAAAAAAAATAGATATTCATTTTATCGATTCATATATGTACACTCAGATGCATTAATGCTGTCCTGCCGGTTTAAAGGAATTTTGAAATGTTGTGTCATTTCTATCAAATTTTTTTAGTTCGTGACACACGAATGTTTTCATATGTCATGAACTGAAAACATTTTGGCAGAAATCATACGACTTTAGAAAATACCGTCAAACCGGAAGGACAGCATTAATGCATCTGGGTGTATATACAAATCAGTGTTTAATATTTATGCTGAATTACCACCAGGAGGTAAATTAAAAGTAGTCAGCGCAGAAGGCTACCGCGTCTCATGATTTATTCAGTTTGCTCGGCCTCTTTCGGGAAACCATATTCGTACGTATTAGGCCTGTACCCCCACTACCGGAGTTGAACCTCCTGTTTCTAGTCTTCTTGGTGAAAAGGAATGTCGCGCGCAAATGATAACATCTGTTCCTCAACGGGGGGGGGGGGGGATATGGTAATTTTCAAAGAATTCGATCAAACTTCACACGAACAGTATCATCCACCGAATCAAGAGAAATGTTAGGCGGAACGAGTAAGAGCATCAATAAAACGACAAGCAGATTGTGACAACTTATTCGAGAATTTTGATTTATTTGACTATATTATTTATACTATATTTTTAATACGAAAATTCTCAGCATGTGAATGAATTAGGGAGGAACGACTCGATGAGTTTACCACAATGAATCCTTAGAATGAATTTTCCCGAGAACTTGCACTATAAAAAACCAGAAATTACTTTCTTATATAGCCAAGTCAACGGTGACTAGAAATGGGAATTGACTTACTTTGGTACTTGACATCTTGTACGAAGAACAGATAATAATTCTTTTGCAAAATCATCATAATATTTATTCTCCAACATGTTGGTTTGGTTTTGTTTGGTTTTGTTTATTGGCCTGTTGTCCCCGTAGGTCAAATAGCCATGACTTCCAACATGTTGTTTTCCGTTTTTGTCGTCTGATACGACAAGGCGCGCGTGTCACCTTACGGTGAGAATTAACAACTGCGCGGTAATTTCGAATTAGCCATGAACCGGGGGACTAACAATGATAATAATTATTTCAGGTTATAAAAGTGTTCGTTACAAGATGAACATACGGAACAGCCGCCCGCGCAATTAGTCCGTACAGAATTGGTTAGAACATCTGAGCGTACGGAATTATTATTATTACATAGGTGAGACTGGGGTAAACCTGCTCACTTTTTTTCAGAACGATAAAAACCTAGAAAATTATTCCCTAAATCCAAGTTAATTTATATAGTTTTAAAGCTTATGATTTCTACTAACAAAATAAAAAAGAATTTTTGATTTATCTTTCTTAGTTTTACTTAAGGAAAATTTTTAATTCACATATACCATATTTCAAAATCACAATTGTCGAGGGTAAATCCGCTCACCCCTCGCGGTAAACCCGATCACTTGATTTTTTTAAGAATTTAAGGTAATCCCGACAGTTTTATTTTGTATATATTAAATTTCTCCTTATTTCTGTCTTCAGTATGATTTATTAATGATAAATTATGAGTTCTATAAACAATAAATATTGGTTTAATAAATAATAAGTATAGGTTTCATGAATTGCAACTGTGAATTTAAATAATATTTTATTAAGAGAAAATTAAAATATAGTTACAATTTTTTATGTAACAAGTTATAGATTTTATAATTGATAAAATATAACTAATGAAATTCAAAATTTTAAAATAAACAATGATAAAACGTTAACTAAACGAAAACAACAAACTAAGATTTACGTATTTTTTAGCCGAAAAAGACAGCGACAAATTTCTATTATTTGTTTGCGTTGTTTGTTATAACCGTTGTAACCTAATAATCACTCATAATGACTAATATAGACATGATTCCGCTCAATGTTGCCAACAAATATTGATAGTTCGGCGCCATCTGTTGAAAAAAATCGCCACAAATCGCGAAATGCGGGACATTCAAAATGTTAAATAGTCAACTAATTACCCAAAATTTTAATAATATTGTTAGCAAATGAGTATTATTTATCTTTTAATAAATATTTGTAACATTAAAAATTTTAAGATCGCCAGAAAAAAGAAATACGGTTTATACTGATTCGGCTTCCTACACAAATTTAATAAGTGAGCGGCTTTACCCCGAATGTATTTCTCAAATTTCAGAATAAATTTAAATAATTTTTTTTTGAAATCAAACAAAACTACACATATATTTCGAAAAAGGACATCCAATAGCATAAAAAAAATTTGTCGAATAAATTAAGTCTCAAAAATAATAATCGAAAAACTTAAAAGTCCGAAGATCTTTTTTCTTTTTTTGCACTTTTACAAACAATTAACTGCCTCAGACTCTATGACGAATTCATGAAACTAAACGAAAGTTCGTTAACATTAGTTGTATGTTATGTACTATTCACAGTACAAATATCTTCATCTTAAGTTGCGTTTATAGCGTCAAATCGCTAGTGAGCGGGTTTAGCCTGTGCGCGGGTTTACCCCAGTCTCCCCTACTAGCGTCGTTGTCTTCGCTCGCTAACGCTCGGAAGACGTTTTACTTGTTTATTTCCTCTTATATAAATTTATTAAATAGCATCTCCATTGATAATATATATATTAAAAAAATTTTAATTTAAATATATACATATTTATGTGTTGTGTATTTATGTGTGAATATACAAATTAATTTTTTTAACTATTGGTTATATTATATTAATATAAACTGATTTAGAACATGTGCAGTACTGGAATCCAAAAATAAACGTTTACTTTAAAATGAAAACTTGATTTTTTTATAAAAAAATTTTTGTTTACATTTCTTAAAAGTCGAAATAAATCTAAAACTTTCATTCTTTGACAACTTTTTCCTGAACTCAATATTTTCGGACTTATAAGCTACTAAATATAGGTCTACAATTAAGGCTTCCAATTCAAGAACCGGTCGGACGCTCGAACGACACGCGCTAGTACCAGTCGGGTAGCAGTGAGTAGCCCAGAAGAGCTCACTGCTCACTGACTGGCAGTTGCGCGTGTCGTCCGAGCGTCCAACTGGTTCTTGAATTTATGTTATTAAAAATAATAAATGTTATTAATTAAGTGAATTAAAAGTTAAAATTAAATGTTAAATTAAAGTGTTATTAATAAAATTAATAAATGTTATTAAACTCCGAGTAATATTTAAAATGTCTCGAGCAATTAACCCCTCAGCAGTGTAGTCAAAATTAGGTTTTCGTGCCACAAATGTGAAAAAAATTTCCCAGGTGCGAATTTTCGGTTGGCCCATAGTTGGGCCAACTTTTACAAGGTCGGTCTAACTTCTCGTGCCAGAGGTTGGGCCAACCATACAGATGATAACGGTTGGCCGTCTAATGGCGACGATGGTTGGCCCAACAAGTCATAAGGAAGTTGGTCCAACTTAAAATGCATATGTTGTGCCAGCTATACATTTCAATGGTTGGTCCAAAAACTGACGCCAAAGTTGGCACGACTTTAAATGCGTAAGTTTGGCCAACTTTAACAGCCAAAGGTAAAAAATTATTGAAAAACTAAATTATTTAAACAATTAACACGTTATTATTAGCAAGAACATCAGATATAACCTTTACCTATTATTATTAAACACAATCTCATACATACATTTTCGAAAATATCTACCGCTTGCTGGGATCGAACCCCTAACCTAACACGCCGAAGACTTATACACTGACCACTACGCTACGCTCACATGGGAGTCCATACCGTTAAATGTATATTAAAGCTGCAACAGTCGGGCCAACCGTGGCCCAGAGTTAGGCCAACCGAGAAAGTTTAAGTCATTTAAACTGTTTTTCACAAAGTTTTGCCAACCGTCGGGCCAACCGTGGCCCAGATTTTGGCCAACCATAAAGTTTGAGTTATTTAAACTGCGTTTTACAGAGTTTTGCCAACCGTCGGGCCAACCGTGGCCCAGAGTTTGGCCAACCTAAATTTGTAAGTCATATGAGATACGTTCCCCATAGTTGTGTCGACCTTTGTCGCCAAAGTTGGCCCGACGGTTGGTTATACTCTGCATGTAATGGTTGGCTTGCAAAGTCGGGCCAACTGTCGGCACTAGTACTTGCCAAAGTTGGGCAAACTCTGGCAACCAAAACTTCGCTTGCCAAAGTTAGGCCAACCGTGGGCCAACCTTCAAACTCTGGCGGCCAACCTAAATTCGCACCTGGGTTTTGTTTTTTAAATTATTTGATATGGTTCTATTTTATGTTTTCGGGGTCGCTGAATCCGAATATTTGATCAAAATTTGAAAATTCAAAACGGCGGCTCCAAAATGGCGACCGAAAAAATTTAAAAGTTTCCGGATTTGCTTAAAAATGATCACTTGGGGGTTAATATTTTAAAATTCAAAATGGAGGATTCAAAATGGCGACCGAAAACAATTGAGAACTTTAAATTTTTCTGGTCGCCATTTTGAATTTTTTACTAAACATTTGGATTTCGAGACCTCAAAAACCCCCCAATGAGCACTTTCAGCGATCCCGAAAACCCCCAAGTAGGCATTTTTGGCAAGATTCGTTAACTTTTAAATATCTGTTTTTTCGATGCCGCTATAGCAGTCATGCACACTGGGGGCACGAATTATTTTTACCTCTATAGACGTCAAACACTGTGAAGGGGTCAATATTTTGAGCGAAGCAACTTATATTATATATCAGAGCAATTATTACTACTTTGTATAGATTTTTAGTTTTTACTCGAAAAAGCAAACGCTATGAAACAAAATATTAGTTACACGCATATATCCCTTTCCCATATATATACGTAACATTACAATAATATTATAGTCATATTAAAAATCTGTCTGATGGGTAATATTATCCATTAATATTACTGTAACATGACAGTAACATTACTTTAATATTACACGCTTATGGAAAAATTGCAAAACAGTTCCCAAGCAGCACGTAAGGTTATAGTGACATCACTGTAATATTACACTGGAGATTCGTAATCTGCAGTGTAATATTACAGTGATCTTACTGGAATATCAAAATGTCCGCCTGGAGGTATATTATGTTGTACAATTACGGTAAATTAATGGGAATAAAAAGGTAATATTACCTAACAATGTTAAGGTAACCAAGGCAGAAATCAACGACCGGCTTGGTACCGGGCCGGAACCAAGGGCGGACTTGCCGGTGCCGGCGTGAGACCGGCATTACCGCCGGCCCGGAGCCGGTCCAGTCAACAATGATAACCCGGGAAATATCCTCCCCGGTGCCGGTAAACCACCAGTCCGGCACCTTGCCGGTAAACCATCAGCCCGGTACCGGGCCGGTTCTTGTTTTCAGTGTTTTCGTACCTGTTTATTGCCGGCACACCACCGACGACGTACCGTGCCAGTGAAATTTAGGCACCAGCCCGGCTTGGAGCCGGCCCGGTCAACAATGATAACCCGGGAAATATCCGCCCCGGTGCCGGTAAACCACCGGCTTGAAACCGGGCCGGTTCTTGTGTACAGTGTTTTCGTGCCGGTTTATTGCCGGCACACCACCGGCAACGTACCGTGCCAGTGAAATTTAGACACCGGCCCGGTACCGGCAATTCTGCCGGCCCGGAGCCGGTCCAGTCAACAGTGATAACCCGGGAAATATCCGCCTCGGTGCCGGTAAACCACCGGCTCGATACCGGGCCGGTAGTAAAAAAAAATTATTTTGTTACTTTTCTGCCGGCTTTATGCTGGCACGGTGTCAGATTAGTATATTTTATTAACAACACAATTTTACATATATTAAACGTTAAACAATATTATTTATTAATTAATTTAATTGTAAACACTAAATAGAATGCTGAAACATATGAATTATTATTAATTGTTAACGGTATCAAGTAGTGGTACCGGGCCGGTGCCGGGCCAGTACTAATTTTGATGCCGGCAAAACTCCGTCGCCGGTGTAAAAACGGTATCAAGTAGTGGTACCGAGCCGGTACTAATTTTGATGCCGGCAAAACTACGTTTTCGGTGTAAAAACGGTATCGAATGCCGAAACCGGGCCGGTTGTCTTTTATTAACCGGCCCGGTACCATAGTGCCGGTACAGGTTATTGTTCGACGTTACTACCGGGCCGGTGCCGGGCCGGTTGTCTTTTAGAAAATGGCCACATTTTCTTTTAGAAAATGGGGTACCACAGTGCCGGCACCGGTTATTGTCCGACTTTACCACAGGGCCGGTGTTGAACCGGTCGTAGGCATCGGCACACCACCGACTTTTCTGCCTGGAAATAATACACTGTAATCTTATTGTAATGTTAATATAATATACAGAGAAAATTAGAATAATTTTATATTTGGAAATAAAACATTTCACCAAGTCTGGACTCGAACCCTGAATCTTGTCTTCAGTAAGTTCAAGTAAGATTGGCTCACTGGTAAGACTCTTGCTTGTTGTACACAAGGTTCAGGGTTCGAGTCCAGCTTGGTGAAATGTTATTTTCTAAATTATAAAATTATTCTAATTTTATTTTAACATTACTCTGTAATATTACAATAATAGAAAAACGTAAAACTAATTTACATGCTCAAGTAATAGTACTGGAATTTTAAATTAATTTTACTTTGAAAAATTTACTGAAAGATTACTATAATTTTATACTAAAACATTACAATAATATTACTGTAATAATAATAATATTCTCATTTTGTACAAAATAAAAAAGAATTATTTCAATAAATGTTATTAATAATTTAATGTAAAACTAAAATTGCACATTTTGAAATATAGATTTTTGGGAGTATTAGCATAAATGATTATTATAACAATATATAATCTTAATATATTACGATCGCTGCGCATGACAGTAATGACGTGATCACACACTCAGCTGTGCGTGGTAGCGATACGGATTACTACTTTTTCGAGCAAAAAGTTAAAAAGTAAAACTTTAAAATTTCTACAAGTAATATTTACAACATACTGAATGTAAAAAGTAGTACAAAATTTAATGAAAAATACAATGACGATACATAAAAATTAAAATTCTTAATGCAATTTTTGAAAGTGAATACTGCATTAATTACTATTAGTATTTTTCACTACAAAAAAAAACTGGACAAGTGCGAGTTGCACTCGCATTGAATTGACGGGTTCCGTACAAAAATATAAAAATAATACTTGTAATATTGTAACAACGGTTGGTAGGATTTTTTTCACTTTTGTATTATTTTGGTAAGTTGAATTTTCGACACTAGGTTAAAAATAAATAACAAAGAAAAATAGAAGTATTACATATTTTATATTATTAGCAATAAGCGAAGAGGAACAAATTTTTGAAATTTGTTCCCAAATTGGTTCCTGTTCGCTTATTGTTAATAATATAAAATATGTAATACTTCTATTTTTCTTTGTTATTTATTTTTAACCTAGTGTCGAAAATTCAACTTACCAAAATAATACAAAAGTGAAAAAAATCCTACCAATCGTTGTTACAATATTACAAGTATTATTTTTATATTTTTGTACGGAACCCGTCAATTCAGTGCGAGTGCAACCCGCACTTGTCCAGTTTTTTTTAATTTTATTTAAAAATTTTTTTTAGATTTTTAAATATATTTTTTTTGATCAGACTGTAAAAATATACTAATAAACCAATTTTCAGCTCATTAAGTCAAAAAATGTAAAAAATTGAAAAAAATTTTTTTTTTTTAATTTTTTAGACTTTTTAATATATTTTTTGTGATCAGACTGTAAAAATATACTAATAAACTAAATTTCAGATCATTAGGTCAAAAAATGAGGAAATTAGAAAAAAAAAATTTTTTTTTTAAATTTTTTAGTTTTTCCTTGACAACGCTATGGCCATTATGACATAGCAAGTTCTCTATATTTTTCCTGTAATATTCGCGTTAAAATACACCAGTATGCCAAATTTTAGCCCTCCATGTTGAATAGTTTAGAATTTAAGGGGGGGGAATGGTCACTTTTTGAGCATATTTGGCCAAAAATCTTGTTATTTCCTTGACAACGCTATGGCCATCACCTCCAATCACATTCTCTATATTTTTCCTGTAATCTGCGAGTGAAAATACGTATCTGTACCAAATTTGAGCTCTCTAGGTCAAATAGTTTAGCCGCTAGGGGGGGGGGACACGATTCGGCTACGGACACAAGAGTCTCACCAATAGGGTTCCGTCGGTACACCGTAGGTGTACGGAACCCTAATAATAGTTGGGTAGTTCAACAATCGAATAAAGAAAATAATAAAAATTTCGGCCCAATATGCTCATTTCTCAAAAAGTTTCTGAAAAAATCAATTTCTACTATGGAGTATTTAGCAATATTTTTAGCAAATTCGAATTATTTTGGTCAGAATTCGTGAAATTTTCTCTAAAAATAAAAAGTATATTTTTTAAATCGAAATGCTAAAAAAACATTTCTATTTAACTTTAGGAATGTGTTTACTAAAAAACAGGAATAAAAATATTTTTTTATAAAAGTTACGGCAAATTGAATTTTTTGCAAGTTTTTAAACAAAATTTTATTTCTCCTAAATGAATGAACCGATTTAAATGAATCAAGCGGGCATATAATAAAGGGGATAAAATAATTATACTTTCGTTTAGAACTAGAGACTTCTTAAAGAGTTTATTTTTGAATAACTATTTAATTTTATAAAAAAAATTTTTTTTTTTAATGTTCTGCGTCTTTTAAATTTTTTTTGAAAATTCCAACATAAAATTAAATCTATAAAAAATCAAAATTCGTTGAAAAGATATATTCGAGGAACAATTTTTGAAAATTTACATTCAAATTATATTGCAGCGGAGATGCGAGTTTGATGTTTTTCTGAATTAAAACATTGTTTGCATCTACGAAATAAACAACATACTCTCTAGTTAACATTTATGTAACTATAAAATTGATTAACAACTAAGTATAGTCTTGTTGCACTATACATTTTGATTTCTAATAGTTTTAATTATTTTCAAATTTTTATGTAATTTTTCAAAGGCGCAGAAAAATAAAAAAAAATTTGTTTATAACAAATTTGTTAAATAATTATTCAAAAATAAACTCTTTAAAAAGTCTTTAATTCTAAACAAAAGTATATCTTATCCCCTTAATATTCAAGCTTTATTTATTTCAATCGGTATACATATGGGCGATTCCGCGTGAGATTTTAGTCGACCTCTTAAAATCGGCCAAAAATATTTTTTTTCTATTCTGTATTGAAAAAAAACATATACGTATTTTTTTATTTTTGTTTAATTGTCAAAATTTTCGAGTAATGAATTTTCGAAATTTTGCACTTTTAGCCGTAGACCTATATTCAGTAGCTTATAAGTCCGAAAATATTGAGTTTAGAAAAAAAGTTGTCAAAGAACGAAAGTTTTAGTTCTCTTTCGACTTTTAGGAAATAAAAACAAAAAATTTTTTTTTTCATTTTTTATTAAAAAAATAAAAAAAATTTATAAACAAATTAATTTTTTTTAACTTTGGGTATGATAAATTTTTAATTTTCTTTTTTCAAAACATACCTGTAAATGATAAGAAGGTTTTGCAAAAAGTTTCAGAGTGGGCCTGACAAGTTTAATGGGTTAAAAAAGATAATTAAGCTGCCCGTGCAGGTCGCACGCCCGCGGCGCAATATGATTTTTTTACAATTTACTATTAAAAATTGTCTAGACCCTACAAATTTTATCGGATTTTGATTATTATTAAATTTGCAGGCTCTAGACAATTTTTAATAGTAAATTGTAAAAAAATCATATTGCGCCGCGGGCGTGCGACCTGCACGGGCAGCTTAATTATCTTTTTTAACCCATTAAACTTGTCAGGCCCACTCTGAAACTTTTTGCAAAACCTTCTTATCATTTACAGGTATGTTTTGAAAAAAGAAAATTAAAAATTTATCATACCCAAAGTTAAAAAAAATTAATTTGTTTATAAATTTTTTTTATTTTTTTAATAAAAAATGAAAAAAAAAAATTTTGTTTTCATTTCCTAAAAGTCGAAAGAGAACTAAAACTTTTTTTCTGTGACAACTTTTTTCTAAACTCAATATTTTTGGACTTATAAGCTACTGAATATAGGTCTACGGTTAAAAGTGCAAAATTTCGAAAATTCATTACTTTGAAAATTTTGACAATTAAACAAAAATAAAAAAATACGTATCTGTTTTTTTTCGATACAGAATATAAAAAAAATATTTTTGGCCGATTTTAAGAGGTCGACTAAAATCTCACGTGGAATCGCCCATATGTATGTATTGAATGTATATGTTTGAGTATACATGTGTATGTATTGTATGTATATGTGTAAGTATACATGTGTATGTATTGTATGTATATTTGTGAGTATACATGTGATTGTATTGTGTGTATATGTGTAATACATACATACATACATACAATACATACATGTGTATGTATTGTGTGTATACGTGTGAGTATACATGTGAGTATACATGTGTATGTATTGTGTGTATATGTGTGAGTATACATGTGTATGTGTTTAGTGTATATGTGTGAGTATACACACCTAGAAAAATGATTTATTTGAATTAAATAAAATTTATTTGAAATAAATAAAAAAGGATATTTGTCACAGAACCAACTAAACTTTTATTTACCCCAAATAATATTTTTTATTTCAATTAATATATTTCGTTTAAATATCCATTTTTATCTGAATGAAAAATATTTTATATTTTCTTTAAGTATATTTTATATTTAGAGCAAGTAAAAACATTTTTCATTTTAATAAATCCTGTAAGCATTCTGAAATATTAAAATTGACTTATAACCTTCAAATAAATTTAACAATCACAATCACTAATGAATTTCTTAATATTCATTAAAATAAATGTTTATTTTTATAAGAATATTTGTTAAATAAACTCAGATCTTCTCAGTCATTTCACTTTACTTTTCAACTTCATATGTAAAAGTCCACTGTCACATTTTTCTCACAAAATCTCAAATAAGACACTAAAATGTAAATGAAATCACATTCAAGTCTGTTACTTTGTACTAATTTAAATTTTCACTAAAAAAGAAAAATTTTGTACTTAAAATAATGAAATTTGTTAACTATTCATAATGAATAAATCTCTTATACTTATACGCGTTTAACTGTTAAAAGCTGGTTAAAAGCAAAACATCTTATATTTTACTATAGTAATGCAATATGCGCAGGCGTCCACTTATAAGTCAAACAAACATTTATTTGAATCAAATATAGTTTTTATTTGCTACAAATATACTATTTCCTAAATTGCAAATATATTTCTTTACTTTAGATTACTAAGTGTATTTATTTGAAATAAATATTAGTTTATTTAATTTGAATAAAATATTTATTTGCAACAAATAAATTTTTTTAAATATACACTTTTAGTTAAAATAAATAACTTTTTTCTCTGGGTGCATGTGTATGTGTTTAGTGTATACGTGTGAGTATACATGTGTATGTTGAGTGTATATGTGTGAGTATACATGTGTATGTATTGTATGTATATGTGTGAGTATGCATGTGTATGTATTGTGTGTATATGTGTGAGTAAACATGTGTACGGGCAATTCCACGTGAAATTTGTCTATGACATTTTAGAATCGGTTAAACATATTTCTCGTTCCTTATAAAAAAATATTAGATACGTATTTTTTTATTTTTACAAAATTGCCAAAATTTTCGAGACATGAATTTTCGAAATTTTGGATTTTTAAAAGCAGACCTATTTTCAATAGCTTATAACTTGGAAAGTATTGACTTTCGAAAAAAGTTGTCAAAGAAAGAAAGTTTTGGTTTTTCTTCAACTTTTAAAATATTTTTAAAATAAATATTTTTTAAAATTTTTTTAAAAAAAAAATAATTTTTTTATAAACAAATTAATTTATTTTTAATTTAGGCGCGATTAATTTTTATTTCTTTCTTATTTCTTTTATACCTGCCAATATACAGAAAATTGTTTAAAAAGATCTGAGATGGGCCGACTCATAGTTTTCGTTTTATAAGTTTTTTAATTAATTTGTTTATAAAAAAAAATTTTTTTAAATATTTTTTTTTAAATCTTTTAAAAGTTGAAGAAAAACCAAAACTTTCCATTTTTGACAACTTTTTTCGAAGCTCAATACTTTCAAAGTTATAAGCTATTAAAAGTAGGACTGCTTTTAAAAATCCAAAATTTCGAAAATTCATATCTCGGAAATTTTGGCAATTATCCTTTCTAAAAAAACAGAAAGCATAGAACTCGAATGAAAGGAAATCGAACTCGAAAACGTAACTCGAACACGTGAAACTCGAAAAATGGACGTTGCTCTTACGCACGCGTGAAACCAAGTTAGAAAGATGGCCACTGTTTGTTTTCTTTTGGAATCTTATTTTATTTTCGGCAAATAATTGTTTTTTATTATAATAATATAAATAAAAGTATATTAAATGTTTTATAATTTTTTATTTTTAGGCTGCGTCTACAATAGAAAAATAATGTGTTGAATGTGTTATGTTGTAGTATTTCTGGTTAGTGCTAAATGTATAAGATATGCACTTTGTAAACAATTGTTCCTAACCTCACTAACTTAGTTACTTAATCGGAACGAAACAAATTTCTATTTTTGTTGTGACAGACTAAAAATACAACAAAATAACCATATATATTATATGTATAAATAATAAATAAACATTTATTTGCTGAAGAATGAGTAAAAATTAAAAAAAAACATACAGTAACAGTTTTTTCATTATTGTTTAAAAACCAGTTTTCGTCCGAAGTGATATTTTAATGTTTTATTATTTCTGAACAAATATAATTTTTGAATTTTGCCACAAACATTTTGTTTCAAAATTTATTTTAGAAAATGAAATTCGTTGTTTTTACATTTTTTTACCACAACAAAATCATAATTTTATACAAAATTTAGCAAAATAAGAAAAAAATAACAGAATAGACTCTTGGAAAAAGTGAAGTTAATGCAAATTTAAAATATTCATTATGTGTGAAAAATAAAAGAAGCATTTACATTTAAGAACTGTATATAATGCCTTTTTTATAATTATACCTATTCGTACATTTTCTAAGCACAAAAAGTATTTTTTATTTTCTATGCTTTCATTTAGTTGTTAAAATATTTTCAATTAACTCAAACTTTAAATTCCAAGTTATTTAACTTAGAATTTTAAAGTTTGAGTTTATTGGAAATATTTTGACAACTATGAAAACATTGAAAATAAAGAATACTTTTTGTACTGAGAATAATTAATTCTCAGTACAAAAAGTATTCTTTATTTTCAATGTTTTCATAATTAGCTCAAAATAGCTAATTTATTTTTTCTTTTTGTTAATGAGTAATTCTTCGCGTAGCCAACAATTTGTATTTTATTATTTTTGAAAATTCTTTTGACAAACTATAAGTTACAGCCCTAATAGAATTTTAAAGTTTAATATTTCTTAATTAATGAAATATCAGTGGTAGATCGGACAAAATAATGAAAATTTTCTTTTTTACAATAAACAACCCTGAAAAATTTATTGCACCATGACTCACAAGGAAAACTATTGTTTTAAGCAAATTATTAGCGATTTTTATTGTTTTATTAATCTTACAATACTAAATTTTATTTGACGTGAAATTTAAATAATGGGGAATCATTATATGAAAAGCAAGTAAAGCTAATCTCATATAGCAGCACCATTGCAAGGTCGTCTAGCGCTTAATTTTTGATTTCGCGAAAAATCACATTTGATTTAAAAACAAATGGGCGAAGTAAATAAATATTTTTTGTGGAATTGTGAAAAGTTAAAAATTTAATTACATAAGCGAGAAATTTGTGCCACAGGAAAAAAACGTTTTTTCAAGTCGCAGTATCGTAAATGTATTACATGAAAAAAATTGAGGTTGTGTTCATTCAGGAGAATTTATTTGTGCTTTATACTAATATTTAGTGATATTTCGGTTTGATCTTTTATGTAAATGTAATTTTGAAAATAAGAACTAACAATAAGAGTCTGAAGAAACACGAAGGACATTGACTTATTATTGTTTAAAAAGTGTACAAAATATTGTCGAAAAACAGTAATAAAATTAATGCCTGTGCCATGTCTAAATTAATAACATTTAAATGGAATACAATTGAAAACTTGATCCTTTTATCCAAAATGAAATTATGATAGAATGTAATGTAATGTAATTCATCACTTCAATATGGAAAGTATAATTGAATTAATTGACAAATAGACAAAAGCTTTGGTCAAACGATTATTCACATTCAAAAATTTTTAGAAAAAAACTGATGTTTTGGTACAAGTTGAGTAGTATCCTTAGAGTGTTTCTATGCAATTGATAAATTTTGTTTAACATTGTAAAAAAAGCTAAATAATAAGAAACAAAAAATGTTGCTAAAAAACACACCAAGGTCTAATCAAAGAATATTAATTTGTTACAAATAAAATTAAAAAAACAAAATACTATTAAACGTAAAAGAACGTAGAAAAGTTTTCAATTATTAAATTAATAATTTTATGGCCACTTGACCGGGAAATGACCGGGAAATTTGATACTAAACCAGAAATTTATTTTTTATTTTTAATTTTATTTTTAAATTGACCCAAAAAAAATATTTTTTCAATTATTACTTGAGAAGTATATTGTACATAAATAGGTATATTAGAGAATACACAAATTAACAGACTTTAGTTAGTGAGGAAGAGGGATTACTGAGAAAATAATATAGTTACAGGGTGTCTAACGGTCAGGGAAGTCAGGGAATTTCAGAGAATTTCATTAAAAGTCAGGAAAATTTCTAAAAATGTATACAAACATTAAAATTTCTTATGAATAAAATATTTTTTTAATCTAATAAAACTTAGAAAATTTTTTTTATGGTTTGTTTCAATCATTAGATAAAAATTTATTGTTAAATATGTCAGTTGCCATATTTTTTGGCCCAAGAAAGCAGAAATAAAATTTGTTAAAAGGGATTAAAAGTCAGGGAATAGTCAGGGAATTTTATTCTCAATCTTTGTTAGACACCCTGAGTTATTTAAATTTAACGAAATCTTTTTATTTTAAGCGGATTTTTCTTTTAATGTTTATTCCACAGGATTTTTCTCATAATTTCTATTTGGGACAAAATAAGTTAAACCGGCCACTTGAAAAATTTTGTCTCCAATTTTCAAGTAATTTATGACTTTCGGTAGATATACAAGTACATTTTTGCACCCTACAATATTTTTCAAAAAAAGATTTTATTTTGGAAGTAATCACGTGTTAATGTTTTGGGTCATTTTATTTTCGTTTTCTTACTACTCTAAAACGAAAATAAAATGACCCAAAACTTTAACACGTGTTTACTTTCAAAATAAAATTTTTTGTTGAAAAATATTGTAGGGGGTAAAAATGTACTCGTATATCTACCGAAAATCATAAGTTACTTGAAAATTGGAGACAACAATTTTTTAAGTGGCCGATTTCACTTATTTTGGCCCTATTATTTTCCATTCCCGTTTTTCATACGCTTATTTCAGTTTTAAAGAATCAATCTTAAAGTTCATTATGAAAAATTTTAGTTCATTTAAAAAAAAAGAAATTCGTAAAATAGTAAAAATTTCTTATTCTTTTACAACTTTCATATTATTATCGGTTCGGAAAAATGTCAAAAAAAAGTTATCTCTAAACGAGCTCAATATTGATAAGTTTAAATTTATAATATGTATAATACAGAATAATTTAAGATTATTTGTTTCGTTTGTTATTAATATTTTAAATTTTTTTATAATTTGTTGGATAAAACAAATTGTCTTGCATAAAATAAAAGGATTTTCTTTGAAAAATAAAAGAAATCTTTTGTTATTTATTTAAACTTTTCGTTTTGTCTATAAATGTAAAACGTTTTGAAACTGAAAAGTTTCCTTTTATTATAAAACTAATTTATTAAATATTATTAAAGGACTGGTTTTAAAAGAAAATAAATTTTTATGTTAAATAGATATTGTTTCAATCTATTTATAATGACCAAAAAATAAATAAAATTTGGCCGGGAAAAATGGGAAAAAAACCGGGAATTCAATTTTCTAAAAAAAAGTGGCCACCCTGATTTTCTTCATATATCGACATTGAATATATAATAAAATTTGAATAAAATTTGAAGTTAATCTGACTTTTTAAAGCTTCATTAATGATTTATTTGCTTAATGTTCAGAGAGAAAAAGAAATTAATTTACAGAAGTAAATGTGGAGTAGTTACTTACAATAAAAAACTTTCATAGATAATTCACGTGTTAAACGAAAATAGCGAAACAACTCGGTGAAATTATCATTTAAAACATATTCATGTACTTGAAAATTTAGTTTTTAGTTTGTATTAAATTGAAAAGATTAAATTTATACAAGGGGAAGAATAACGTAGATATGCAAAATTACATGTTTAAATGTTTATAGGAAAATTACGTGTTGAACGGAAAATGGAAGCAACGTAGTCGACCGCGAAGCGGTCGACGGAGGCGCTAGTGGAAAAAAAAAATACGTTTTTAATATTTTTCTATAAGGAACGAAAGAAAGATATATTTAACCGATTCTAAAATGTCATAGAAAAATTTCACGTGGAATTGCCCATATGTATTGTGTGTATGTGTGTGAGTATTCATGTGTATGGGGCGTTCCACGCGAAATCGGACAGTATTTGACTTTTGCATCTCAGATTTTTTTCAAATATTTTTTTTCTTTTAGTGCTCATTGAAATAAGCTAAAATGATTTTTTCAAATTTTTTCATCAAGCCGCTTAAGAGATACAGGTTTTTGAAGAATCACGTTTTTTACGAAAATGTTTTTTTGAAATGGTTATAACTCGGTCAAAAATTGACCAAATTTGAAGTTCTATATATGAAAATTTTTGTTTTTACGCGTAGTTTTTAATAAAAATATAAAAAAAATTATTTTTTAAATTTACGAAAAAATTTTTTTATTTTTTAAAAAAAATTTTATTTTTAAGAATGTATGTATCGATCGATTTTTTTCAAAATTTTCTGTATGAAACTAGAACTAAATTAACAACTTTTAGGCGTTGTCTGATTGTGGGCAAACGATGGGATCTATTTATTTCGAATTTTTTAATTTTTATATCCATAGAATATGGCAAACAATAGGACTTTTGAGCTAAAGTTAAACACCCTTGAGTAACAATTTTCAAGCGAATCCAAAACAATTTTAAAAGTCCATCAAAGCAACCCAAAAAACGCATTTTTGGTAACTTCAACCCCATTTTTTGAAAAAATTTTAATCTTTTTTGGTTTTACGGATATGGGTCTTGTAGTGGACAATTCAAGCTTTAATTTAAGTCTATGTAGAAGTTTCTGGCGCGTCAGGTTTAGGATAAAAAAAATTTTGAAAATCCTCAAAAACACGTTTTTTAGGGTCTTTACCTCCACTTTTCTCAAAATCCTGACGTGATGGCCAATTTTGTGACCCGGGATCGTGTTCAGCGTCTTTAATGGACATTATGGTATCTCATAAAAAAGCAAGACTTTTTTTGTTGACCTGTGTTATTAAATTTTTTCGTAAATTTAAAAAATAAATTTTTTTTATATTTTTATTAAAAACCACGTGTAAAAACAAAAATGTTCATATATAGAACTTCAAATTTGGTCAATTTTTGACCGAGTTATAACCATTTCAAAAAAACATTTTCGTAAAAAACATGATTCTTCAAAAACCTGTATCTCTTAAACGGCTTGATGAAAAAATTTGAAAAAAATAATTTTAGCTTATTTCAATGAGCACTAAAAGAAAAAAATATTTGAAAAAAATCTGAGATGCAAAAGTCAAATACTGTCCGATTTCGCATAGAACGCCCCGTATACTACTGTATTTATGTATTCATATATATGTATATGTATATATGTTGCCGATCGACGAACCGATGTATATCTACATATGTTGCCGAACGACGAATCCGACGAAACGACTAGGAAACATTTTAATATTATAGAGAAAGAGATTTATTCACTGGTAGGCGTCATAAGCTAGCTGCCTGAAAGAGAAAATTTGAAGAAATTAGTGAGAAGGCAGCAAAAGTATAACAACCCCAATGCCCGCCATTTGGAGGAACAGGCGCATATGATGTTGGCCCTTGTGTACGTTTCCCTTAATGAAGTCAGTCACTTTTAAATTTTGTAATGCAATATGACTCGTATTTTAATAAAAAAAGAGATATTCATATACGAGTCATTTCATTTAAATTGTCATTTTCAGCCTCAACAAAAATTGAAGTAGCAAGTTTCGATTCTGTAATTTAAACCAAATTTTTTAAACAGTTATATATATTAACGAAATTCATAGTGGTCGCGCAATTAAAGTGATATATTCCACATAAGAGACGTTTTTGTCAGAAATAGTACATTTTTCTTTGACAATTTTTTTTCCTCCTTTTTCACATTCACTCTGACATTATATTCTATTTTTAGTTTTATTTGGACAGACATTTATTTTAGTTTTATTGGCATATTAAGGGGTTATATTACCCAGCCGCACTGAAAAATGAACTTTTTTGGGAATAGCTTCCAAGAAAAAAATTCCCCCCAAAAAAGTTCATTTTTCAGTGCGCCATGGTAATATAACCCCTTAATATGACAATAAAATTAAAATAAATGTCTGTCCAAATAAACATGTTCAATAAAAATCTATCACAGTGAGAGTTCAAGTGACGATAAAAATCAATCAAAGTAAAAGTGCAAAAAAAAAGTGAAAGTGAAAATAAAAATCTATGAAAATAAAAGTGAAAATATCTATTGAAAGTCAACATGAAGTTAAAGTAAAAATCTGTAGAAGTGAAAATCTATTACAGTGAAAGTAAAAGTGAAAATCTGTAAAAAAATAGTAGAACCCAGGTGCGAATTTAGGTTGGCCGCCAGAGTTTGAAGGTTGGCTCACGGTTGGCCTAACTTTGGCAAGCGAAGTTTTGGTTGCCAGAGTTTGCCCAACTTTGGCAAGTACTAGTGCCCACAGTTGGCCCGACTTTGCAAGCCAACCATTACATGCAGAGTATAACCAACCGTCGGGCCAACTTTGGCGACAAAGGTCGACACAACTATGGGGAACGTATCTCATATGACTTACAAATTTTGGTTGGCCAAACTCTGGGCCACGGTTGGCAAAACTTTGTGAAAAACAGTTTAAATGACTTAAACTTTCTCAGTTGGCCTAACTCTGGGCCACGGTTGGCCCGACTGTTGGCAAAACTTTGTGAAAAACAGTTTAAATGACTTAAACTTTCTCGGTTGGCCTAACTCTGGGCCGCGGTTGGCCCGACGGTTGGCAAAACTTTGTCAAAAACAGTTTAAATGACTTAAACTTTCTCGGTTGGCCTAACTCTGGGCCACGGTTGGCCCGACTGTTGGCAAAACTTTGTGAAAAACAGTTTAAATGACTTAAACTTTCTCGGTTGGCCTAACTCTGGGCCACGGTTGGCCCGACTGTTGCAGCTTTAATATACATTTAACGGTATGGATTCCCATGTGAGCGTAGCGTAGTGGTCAGTGTATAAGTCTTCGGCGCGTTAGGTTAGGGGTTCGATCCCAGCAAGCGGTAGATATTTTCGAAAATGTATGTATAAGACTGTGTTTAATAATAATAGGTCAAGGTTATATCTGATGTTCTTGCTAATAATAACGTGTTAATTGTTTAAATAATTTAGTTTTTTAATAATTTTTTACCTTTGGCTGTTAAAGTTGGCCAAACTTACGCATTTAAAGTCGTGCCAACTTTGACATCAGTTTTTGGACCAACCATTGAAATGTATAGCTGGCACAACATATGCATTTTAAGTTGGGCCAACTTCCTTATGACTTGTCGGGCCAACCATCGTCGCCATTAGACGGCCAACCGTTATCATCTGTATGGTTGGCCCAACCTCTGGCACGAGAAGTTGGGCCGACCTTGTAAAAGTTGGCCCAACTATGGGCCAACCGAAAATTCGCACCTGGGAAGTTAAAATCTGTGAAAAAAATAGTTAAAGTGAAAATCTATGAATGGGAAAGTAAAAGTAAAAGTGAAAATCTGTGAAAGTAAAAACCTGTGAGTGTGAAAGTGAAAAAAAAAGTAAAAGTAAAAAAGTAAAGTTCCTCTTAATGAAGTCAGTCATTTTTGAATTTTTTAATGCAATATAACTGGTATTTTTATTAAAAAAAGATATATTCATATACGAGTCATTTCATTTAAATTGTCATTTTCAGCCTCAACAAAAGTTGAAATAGCAAGTTTCGATTCTGTAATTTAAACCAAATTTTTTAAACAGTTATATATATATATATATATATATATATATATATATATATATATATATATATATATATATATATATATATATATATATATATATATATATATATATATCACATTAACGAAATTCATAGTGGTCGCGCAATTAAAGTGATATATTCCACATAAGAGACGTTTTTGTCAGAAATAGTAAAATTTTTCAAAAAAAAATTTTATGCAAATCTTCGATGTAATGATGATTAATTTCTTAGAGATAAGTATTGTTTCGTTACTCTTACAACTATGAAACTAAAACGAGCCATAAATTTCACTATAAGGTCACGTTTGATAAAGAAAAAATTTTTAAATTAAGCAAAACACAGAGAAAAGCGAGAAAAAAATGACATTTTTATTTAGCCAAGAAGATAAGAATTTGCTAATAATATATTTTTTTATGACTCTGTTTTAACTGTTAATGCACTATTAAAGTTGAGAAAAATAGTTTTTTGCTTATTTATTTAACATTTTTGAATTGTTCGAAGGTAAAACTTGGGCTAAAGGTTTGGGACACTCATGACATAATACAACACTCATTACATTCGTTGGGAAAAAAATAGTCAACTCATTTAAATTAAATTGTTACATTAATTCTCCAATAAAGTTTATGTGGTGAAAATTTTTTATACATGTTTGTATGCATTTTTATTTTTATAAAGAGTAAGAATATAAACTGAGCTTTAGGGACTTTCATAAATAAACAAAAAAAATTTTAATTTTAATGCAATTAACATAAAACTTATTACTCTGCAGTTTTTGGGGAACTGATTACGAATCTGAAGTCAGATTTAAAAAATTTTAAATGGCGAATCCAATATGGCGAACGAATTTTCTAAAACTCATAGAATTCAGTTCAAACTCGTTACTCGGGGGTTTTCGGGATAGCTGATTACGAATTTGAACTTGAATTTCAAAATGTCGGAATCCGACTAACGAGTTTCAACTGAATTTCATAAGTTTTTACAAAACTCGTACGCCATATTGGATCCGACATTTTTAATTTTTAATATCCTACTTCAAATTCGAAATCAACGAGTCCAAAAACCCCCGAGTAGAAAGTTTTAAGTCAATTGCATTATAATTTAGTAATTTTGTTGTGCCTTTTCCGCATCCTTTTTTTAAAAAAAAAATTAGTATCAAAAGGCTAATCTGGCCAAAACACCCCCGTTTCGACTAAAATCGACAGAAATATAATTCTTATTTATGAAAATATACATTTTAATTATTTAAATCAAAATCTTAAATAGCCAAAATATAAGCCTAGGCACGGTCACACCTCAGCTGCCTGCCTGCGCAGGCAGCCGCCACGAGAGTAGGAGAGAGGAGACGAATAATTTAAATTGTCTGACTCTCTTACTCTTATGTATTGCCATGACGACCTGTAGGAAGGCAGGCAGCCGAGGTGTGACCGTGCCATTAGGGGACCTCCTCCTTTGTGGGACACTCATGACACTCTGCTCGTTTTTGCTTATATCTATGACCTGGTTATATTTATATCAACGATTCTAATCTCATTCGAAAGAGAATTGAAAATTATTATTAATTTTATTCTGATATTGAATATTAAATATTAATTTACCAATTTTTAAGACGGGACACTCATGACAGTTTTCTTATTACATTAAAATCTTTTTGTTTCTGCCACAACGTTAAACTTTCACATTTCGAAACACAGCATTCAATTTTTTTGAAGTTGATTCGTGATTATCTTCTGCTGCGGATTCGTTAGTAAAACAGCACTTTTGCTCCCTGGCTAAATCTTTAAACACGCATTTTGCATTCCAAGTAAAATAATGTAAAAGTGAGGGACACGTCATTCTTATTTTTTAGAAGGGTTAAACAATTAAGAAAGTTATCAGAAGTTAATTTTCCTTACATATGTAAGTTACAGTTCACTGCAAAATTTTTGTTTACTTGTGATAAATTAATGTAACGAAAATAAGTGCACTTGAAAATTAATATTTCACTTCTAGACATAAGACACTCATGACATTTTGCCTGTATTTCGTTCTGCCATTATTATACATAGCATCTTTACATATTTGTAAGTTGAAAAAATGTTAATAGAGATTGTATTTCACGACATTGAAAAATAAATTTTATTAAAAACTATAACAAATAGTTTTTATTGGCAAAGGACACGATTACGACAATATAAATGAAATGACTCATACAATATTATATTATTAATAATTTATATACACTACCGTAGGGAATTATCGGTACGATTGACTTGCTGGCAGTGAAAAGTCAGCGCTGACTTTAAATCAAGATATTTAATTGTAGGGGAAAGATAGAGATTTCAGACCTAGACTGTTTTAAAGCTTATTAAATTCTGCGTCTAATGACATTTAATTTGAATTTTTCTAAACATTTGAACAAATAATATGATATGAAATGTTACGGAAAAAAATTCAATAATTTTCCCATTTTCGTACATCAAGTTTGAACCCCTGCACATTTTTTAATAATGTATTGAAAATTTTGAAATTTTAACAGCATAATCCTTCAATCCTCAGCTTCAATTTAAGCTTTTGAAAGTTAAAAAAATATTAACTGGTTCATGAAATATCTTAAAAAATGTGAGAGCATGTTTTTCTATTAGTCAATCATTGATGAACATCTCTCGTTCTCTCGCCTCCCTACTCTTTCGTTTCTCCAGGGCCGAAATGTCAGTTGAGCGGGACCTTTTTTGAAACTTAAAATAATATTAAAGATTTATTATTTTTATTATTATTATTTTTATTATTATTTTTTCATTACTAATAACATTCTTCAAGAAAATTTAATTATTTTTATAAATAGTAATTAATTAAATTCACTGTTCCTAAAATCCAATTACTTTTAATTTTTTTAAACAAAAATTGTGAAAGAAACTCTATTGTATTTAAAAAAAATTTCAAAAGAATTCAATTATTTTCATAAGTAATAAAATAATTTAATAATTTTCAATAAATTAATTTTAAAATTGAAAATATTTGAGAAGAAAAATTATTTAAAAAATGAAATCCCCATTATATATTTCCTTAATAATAATTCTTTAATGTTGTATATTCACTTTTAATTTAATAATAACAAAAATAATATTAATAATAATAAAAATAATATCAATAATAATAATAATAATGAAAATAATAAAAATAATAACAATAATAATAATAATAATAAAAATAATAAATCTTTAATATTATTTCAAGTTTCAAAAAAGGGCCCGCTCAACTGACATTTCGGCCCTGGAGAAACGAAAGAGTAGGGAGGCGAGAGAACGAGAGATGTTCATCAATGATTGACTAATAGAAAAACATGCTCTCACATTTTTTAAGATATTTCATGAACCAGTTAATATTTTTTTAACTTTCAAAAGCTTAAATTGAAGCTGAGGATTGAAGGATTATGCTGTTAAAATTTCAAAATTTTCAATACATTATTAAAAAATGTGCAGGGGTTCAAACTTGATGTACGAAAATGGGAAAATTATTGAATTTTTTTCCGTAACATTTCATATCATATTATTTGTTCAAATGTTTAGAAAAATTCAAATTAAATGTCATTAGACGCAGAATTTAATAAGCTTTAAAACAGTCTAGGTCTGAAATCTCTATCTTTCCCCTACAATTAAATATTTTGATTTAAAGTCAGCGCTGACTTTTCACTGCCAGCAAGTCAATCGTACCGATAATTCCCTACGGTAGTGTATAATATTATAATAATAATAACTGTTGTTTAATATTAATTACATTGTTTTTTTAATGTTATATCACTAGTAATTAATATTATAATATAATTTTTTTAAATTATATTATATTATAATATTGCATATAACTGTTTCTTAAAAAGTATTTAAAATGGCCAATTCCAACGTTTAAAAAAAATTTCAAAATTTCAAAATCTAAAAATTTTTTGTGGTAATCTTGTTCCCTGTTGTTAAGTCTATAAAAATATGGATTTGTAGTAGTCATAAGTATTGTATACACTTTGAAAATAAAGTTTGATTAGGAACGCCATTTCAGTGTTTTTGACAGTCTGGGCGTCGGCTCGTAAAACTCCATTTGGAACGCCCTGCCAGCGAAGTGATTAAATAAATTTACTTCGTTTTTTAAAATAAAAGTAGCTTACTTCCGTGAAATCGGCAAATATGAAGCCCTGCTCCAAACCGACGAAAAGAGTAAGAGGCGCTGCCAATTGTAGTTTTGGATCTTGAAATGCGCTTTTTATTGATTTTAATAAATTGCTTGTACTGATTCTATCGTTAACATTTTGCGGCTCTTTTAATCTTGAATCCAAAAAAGCAATAGATGTGCCAATTGCAAGAACCGCCAGTCCCATCCAAACGCTTACTATTATTTTTGATGTTCCAGGCGGAATGGTTGACATGAATATCGTCTCATTGTGAACTGAAAGATAAATTGATCTTTTATTACGAAACTTAAAAAAACAATTGTTTTTAAATAAATTAATAATTCAGAGATGAATAATTCGGAGTCTGACACATGAATATTTCCCAAATCTATTTGAAATGTATGTAACAAAATTGATATTCTGACGTAATTCTAATAGGATAAGACTCCGACAGAAAAATTGGAATTTGTACGAGGTCTTTGGATCACGCTGTAATTTAGTGAAACTGTATTATTGGATAATTGAATTTAGATAAAGAATAAAGTTAAAGCAACTCGATTTGAATTTTTTTGTTACTTTCTAAATCTTAATATTTCCGGAAGTTTTCGATAAAATTCAATAAAATTTAAATAGCTTATACTTGAAATAATGTTTCTATTGACAATCACATACAAATTTTATTTGTCCATAGAAAGTAAAAAAAAATTTTTATCGTTTCTGCGCGAGCGGGACCGATTTTTGAATTTACTACATCGAGATCTTGTAAAATAATAAACTATTCCTTATAATTTCACCTCTCATTTAAAAAAAGAAATCGATGGAGACTTGAAGAGTTTTCGATATATTTCAATTTTTATGGTTACAGTGCCAACACAGTATAAGTATCTGGGGGTCGATTACGTAATTTCACTCTTACTTTCACTTCCACTTTTACTTGCACTTTCACTTTCACACTCACAAATTTTTACTTTTACTTTCACTTTCACACTCACATTTTTTTCACTTTCACACTCATAGATTTTCACTTTCACACTAACATATATTCACTTTTACTTTTACACTCACAGATTTTCACTTTTACTTTTACTTTCACATTCATAGGTTTTCATTTTTGCTCTTACTTTTACACTCACATAATTTCACTTTCACACTCATAGGTTTTCACTTTTACTTTCACACTCACAGGATGTCACTTTCACAGATTTAACATTTACGTTCAATTTTACTTTCACTTTCAATTTCACTTTTACTTTTACACTAACAGATTTTTACTTTCACTTTTACTTTAACACACAGATTTTCACTTTTACTTTTACACTAACAGATTTTTACTTTCACTTTCACACTCACATATTTTCACTTTCACGCTTATAGGTTTTCACTTTTACTTTCACACTCACATATTTACACTTTCACTTTCACACTAACAGGTTTTCACTTTCACAGATTTTCACTTTTACTTTCACTTTTACTTTCCCATTTACAGATTTTCAATTTAACTTTTACTTTCACATTTACGTTCACTTTTACTTTCAATTTCACTTTCACTTTAACACACACAGATTTTTACTTTCACTTTTACTTTAACACACAGATTTTCACTTTTACTTTAACTTTCACAAATTTTCACTTACACATTCACAGATTCTCACTTTTACTTTTACATCCACAGATTTTTACTTCCACTTTCATATTCACAGATTTTCACTTTTACTTGCAGTTTTACTTTCACTTTTACTTTTACATTCACAGATTTTAACTTCTACTATTTTTTTCACAGATTTTCACTTTTACTTTCACTGTAATAGATTTTCACTTCTACAGATTTTTACTTTAACTTTCACGTTGACTTTCAATAGATATTTTCACTTTTATTTTCATAGATTTTTATTTTCACTTTCACTGTATTTTGCACTTTTACTCTGATTGATTTTTATTGTCACTTGAACTCTCACTGTGACAGATTTTTATTGTACATTTTTCTTTGATAATTTTTTTTCCTCCTTTTCACATTCACTCTGACATTATTCTATTTTTAGTTTTATTTGGACAGACATTTATTTTAGTTTTATTGTCATATTAAGGGGTTATATTACCCAGGCGCACTGAAAAATGAACTTTTTTGGGAATAGCTTCCAAGAAAAAAATTCCCCCCAAAAAAGTTCATTTTTCAGTGCGCCATGGTAATATAACCCCTTAATATGACAATAAAATTAAAATAAATGTCTGTCCAAATAAACACGTTCAATAAAAATCTGTCACAGTGAGAGTTCAAGTGACGATAAAAATCAATCAAAGTAAAAGTGCAAAAAAAAGTGAAAGTGAAAATAAAAATCTATGAAAATAAAAGTGGAAATATCTATTGAAAGTCAACGTGAAGTTAAAGTAAAAATCTGTAGAAGTGAAAATCTATTACAGTGAAAGTAAAAGTGAAAATCTGTGAAAAAATAGTAGAAGTTAAAATCTGTGAAAAAAATAGTTGAAGTGAAAATCTATGAATGTAAAAGTAAAAGTGAAAGTAAAACTACAAGTAAAAGTGAAAATCTGTGAATATAAAAGTGGAAGTAAAAATCTGTGGATGTAAAAGTAAAAGTGAGAATCTGTGAATGTGTAAGTGAAAATTTGTGAAAGTTGAAGTAAAAGTGAAAATCTGTGGGTTAAAGTAAAAGTGAAAGTAAAAATCTGTGAGTGTTAAAGTGAAAGTGAAATTGAAAGTAAAAGTAAATGTGAAAGTAAAAGTTAAATTGAAAATCTGTGAATGGGAAAGTAAAAGTAAAAGTGAAAATCTGTGAAAGTAAAAACCTGTGAGTGTGAAAGTGAATAAAAAAGTAAAAGTAAAAAAGTAAAGTAAAAGTGAAAACCTATAAGCGTGAAAGTGAAAGTAAAAATCTGTTAGTGTAAAAGTAAAAGTGAAATTGAAAGTGAAAGTAAAATTGAACGTAAATGTTAAAATCTGTGGAATGAGAAAGTAAAAGAAAAAGTGAAAATCTGTGAAAGTGACATCCTGTGAGTGTGAAAGTAAAAGTGAGTGTGAAAGTGAAATTATGTGAGTGTGAAAGTAAGAGCAGAAATGAAAACCTATAAATGTGAAAGTGAAAGTAAAAGTGAAAATCTGTGAGTGTAAAAAGTGAAAGTGAAATTACGTAATCCACCCCCTGGAACTTATTTCGGTACTTAAAAATCAATATAAAAATTCACAAATCATCATTTCTTATGTTTTCATATGCGTCCTATCGAATGGCGTTAAAAAAGTCAAAAATTTATAAACAAAAAAGTTATTAATGTTTTTTTTATAAAAAAAGTCCGATTTTTTTCAATTTTTTTACTATGAAATAGCGTAAAAATAATTCCAAATGTTGCAAATAACGTGACATAGATATATCACCAACAATAAATGGCAATAGAAAAAATTAAAAATTAAACATGACGGAAAAATTTTTTTAGAATCTCGTTAAATTTGCTTTAAACTTGTTACTCTGGGGGTTTTGAGATCACGTGTCATGAATCCGTAGTCCAATTTTCAACATTCAAAATGGCGGAGCCAACATGGCCAACAACTTTTTAAAAAACTCATTAAATTTGCTTGAAACTCGTTACTCGGGGTTTTTTGGTGTTTCGAGTCACGAATTTGAAGTACAATTGAGCTCCCGGATCAAAAAACTCGATTTGCGCGAGAATGCACGCGCTAATACCAGACGGGTAGCTATGAGGGGCCCAGATGCGCTCACTTCCACCTGACCGTTACTAGCATGTGCGTTTTCGCGCAAATCGAGTCTTTTGATCCTGGAGCTCAATTTTTAAAATTAAACATGGCGTATCCAATATGACAGACGAATTTTCAGTAAAAATTCGATAATCACGTTCTGTAGCTATTAAAATACTTTAAATATTTTTTCCCTAAAATACCTATTATATTTAATATATTGACAAGTAAAATTAATCAAATTAAAACTGTAAAAAATTATTTTTGAAATGTTTTATAAGAGCTAAAAGCTGGAGATAATAAAAATTGGTTTTTTTAATTTGACTTTGAAATAAGTAATGATTAAAATAAAACATATATATTTGCATTTTTTCACATTTAAATTTAAAAATTATAATAACAAATAAAAAAATACATAAAAAAGAAATAAATAAAAAATATAAGAAATAAAAAAGAACAAAAATAGGGGAGAGTCACTACGGTCGGGACACTTTTTGACTTGTGTCCATAACTTCCGTTCTAGGCCGAATTTCACGTTTTTTGACATATGGTTGAAAAGATCTAAAGTGGAATGTTTCTTCTGTACATCAGAAAATGTTTGGACAAAAATTGGAAAAGTTATAAACATTTTAAAAACAAAAAAAATGTCGTTAGGGTCGGAACAGGTCTTTACGGTCGGGTCACCGTAGAAAATCAATGTGATATGAAGGAATATTACTAAAATTGGTCCGTAAATTACACAAGAATGCAGAAATACACTTGGAAATGGAAAAAGGAAATATAAAATGAATATAAAAATTAATCTAAAAACGTTCTCAGTACACGAAACGTTTACAATACGTTATCGAAGGAGATGTGAAATGAGACTTTTTAAAATGTTTTACGAACGTTTTTCGAACATGAATATATTTTTTTCACTGTAAAATGACGTTCTTCACACATCTCTACCTTAAACAAATGAATTGCCGATGTCAGAACGCACCATAATTGTAAAATAATTATTTTACATTATAATGCGTCCCAACATGCACGATATAAAGTGACCCGACCGTAAGCTGCGCGTCGTTTTTATTTTTTTAGCACACAGACATAAACGCACGATATAAAAACCAAATAACATACCAAAGTATTAAAGCACTCTCTAATGAATAAATTACATCATCTTAATTTATTGTTTGCATCTTCCATTTTGTTTAATTAATCTTTTTCGACACTAAGTAAAAGTTTTGCTTAAAAAATTCACCACACATTTACGTTTTACGTTTTTACTGCTCGCGTACTTCATTGGAACTTAATGAAAGTGACATGAAAAGTTTTCTACCATTACTAACAAGTATTTACATGCAATGGTAAATGGCACCAGTTTGTTACAACTAAGAAACCTGAGGTGACCCAACCGTAAAGGTGTCCCGACCGTAGTGACTCTCCCCTATAAAAATTAAAAATTAAAAAAAAGACTTTCCAGTTCATGTTTACCTCTACGTGGTGAAAGTTGCGAAACATTAAAAGTATTTTAAGTATTTTAATTGCTAAAGAATATGATTATCAAATTTTAACTAAGATTCGTCCGCCATATTGGTTCCGCTAGTTCGAATTTTGAAAATTGGACTACGAATTCGTGACCCGCGACCCCAGAGTAACAAGTTTCAAGCAAATTTAATAAGTTTTTGAAAAAATTATTCGCCATATTGGATCCGCCATTTTGAATTTTTAAAAAATGACTCCATATTCGTGATCAGCGAACCCAAAAACCCCCGAGTAACTAATTTCAAGCTAATCTAAACACTTTCAACAATTTCGTACTTTCGAATCAAATTTTGAAAAAAATTTTAACTTCAAATTTCATTTTTGAGCTGCCAATTTAATTTTTAATTTTTTCTATTGCCATATCTTCTAGGTTATATATCTATATCACGTTATTTGTAACATTTGGAATTATTTTCAAGCTATTTCATAGTAAAAAAATTAAAAATTAAACAAAAATTTAAAAAAATCGGACTTTTTTTTATAAAAAAACATTAATAACTTTTTTGTTTATAAATTTTTGACTTTTTTAACTCCATTCGATAGAGCGCATATGAAAACATAAGCAATGATGATTCGCGAATATTTTTATTGATTTTGAAGTACCAAAATAAGTCTTCAAATTTAATGCCAAAATTTTGTCCATTTGGGCGTTAAAGAGTTAAATTAAAGCTTGATATATGACGCGTCACAACGCGTCACATTATTAATTTTCGGATTATAATTGTTTCCGACAAATTGAAAATTGCTTTTTAATTTTCTGAAGTTAAAATGAATTTTTATCAAATTCTTTTCTTAAATACTTTGGTAATAACCATTCTAAAAAAAAACAATTCGTGTTTAGAGTTAACAATCTCATTCGTTTTTTTCTCCTTTTCAAAAATTGATGTCATGCTTTATAGATGCTTTTTTCGCAAAATGTTACATACATATGCACTTTAATACCTACATGCACTAATGAAAGAAACTAGGGGTTTTGAAAAAAGTTCCAATTGTGGCTTTGTCCACTGAACACGATTCTGGATCCAAAACGAAACTTGTGGAAGACTCTGTCACGTCAGGTTAATTAAACAAAAAATATTGTAAACCCTTAAATAAACGTTTTTGGGGCTCTTTACCCACATTTTTCTTAAAGTAGCAATAAACCGATTCAAATTATTATAAAAAAATTCAGGCAATCGCTATAAAAGTTACCCTCCCAATATATTCTATTTATGGTATACACGGAAAAAAATGGTTTGTTTCCGATAACCAAGCTGAGTATGATTGATGCTAGATAGGTTATTAGAAGCAAAGGGAATGGTTATTTCAACCTACGCAGTTTGGTTGTATCAACCTGAACCGTTTGGTTAATATAAGGCAGAATTGGTTGTTGGAACCAAACTCTCGTGTTACAGTAACCGAATTATGACAATTCCCACTTTTTCACTAAAACATTTTGTTTCAATTAAAATTAAAGTTTTTAATAATTACATTAATAATAATTATGAATTATTGTAATGCTACATAAACTTTTTTTTTGAAATACAAATAAACTAAGGTTTTTCAAAATGTAACAATTGTAAAATATCTATAACTTTTCATAGAATAATAATGGATTGTTACTTAACAGGTTCGTTTTTCATGAAAAAGCAATATTAATAAAAATCAAGTATTCTACACGGAAAAACTTTTTTCAAGAGTCATTACTAAATTTATTCAGGAACTCAGGATATGGGAAAAATTTAGAACTCCTTTTAGAAAAGTTCAATATTCATTAAAGAATTTTCAGGTGTTTTTCTAATGGCTTGGAAATAATTGTTCTTGACGCTGCGACTGAGTTCTTCAGTCACTGCGCGCTGAAAAAGTCTAGAACTATTTAAGAAAGAAGGCGTAGCGTAACCAATAGGTATACAGCGCCACTTGGCTTTAAACGCTTTAAAACGATCTAAAACTAAAGTATCGTAACGCGTCCCTGCAGCCGAGTGGCATAAGGCGGAGCGACCTTGAGTGTCGAGGTCTCAGGTTCGACTACTCACGCGGGCAAATTTTTTTCGCTAATTTTACATTTTTCTATTCTTAAACAAGTTCAGGACTTTTTCAAGAAAACTCAACAAGTAGTCCAGAAATTTACTACAGTTATCCCTGAACAGCTTAAAATAATGTTTCAATTTATGGTTTCGTAGCATTTCTTGTATTATTTCCATATCCTGAGTTCTTGAATAAGTTTAGGAAATACTCTTGAAAAAAGTTTTTCCGTGTATTAGAAGGAAAATCTATTGACAATTAATAATAAAAATAAAAAAAATAAATTAAACTAAAAGTTAACTTCATTAAAACAAAAATTGTTTAGATTGTTAATAATAATTGCAGTAAGTTTTTAATATTATGGACTTTTTAAAATTTCAAATAACACAAGTTTCTAAAAATCTTTTGTCACATACAACATTTCTTCATCCTATAAAGAATGCAGAAAAAATCCTCTCTGAGGAGGAAAATTCAAGTCCCCTTACGAATTTTCAAATAACTTCGGTCCCTTTTTTTAAATAGTTTTTAACATCGGCCCTTTTCGTAAAATATCGGAAAATATAGAAGGCATTTCAGCCAGTGTGAATCTTTAAAATTTTCTGTTATTTCGCAGTATCTCGTTTTCGTTTGAAGTCTTTGGTTCTAAAGCAGTATCGTAGAAAAATATTATTTCTCAGTGCAGTGATAAGTGTTTTTTTTAAATAAATGTTAATTTTTAAAATAGTGGTTTCGTGCATTAAGTGGGATTAATTTATTTTTAACAAACCCAAAATTAAATAAATAAAAATTATTAATTAATTATTATCTCAAAAGTGATTTTGAGCTCACTTTTAAGTCATATTAGAGCTTTTTATGTCTTCACGTTTTCTTTTTACATGACTTCAAAAAGTGCAAAAAATTCCGTTTTTCAAGAATTCAACCCCCCTGTTTAGGGGTCTGAATAAATTTAAAAAACTTTTGTGGGTATTTTCTTTTTCATTGACACCTACACTTTTAATGAACACAAGAATTTTAAAATAAACACGACATAACCATTTTTTTGTTTCCCAGTGTTCCCTGTTAAAAATTCCTGGGAAGGATCATATACAGAGGAAGGATCCTGTTTCAGGAATATTATAAGTAAAATATTTGATTGTAATAATAACATATTTACTTCCACCAAATACTGAATTATTAATACAAGAACTATACCCAATGCTCATAATTACTTGGCACAAGAAAATAAATTTCTCTCTTCAAATAAATATGGGATTGATTCAAGTAAATTCTGTCAAGTAAATGGATTTACTTGGGTCAATTACATTTTTTTCAGTGTACGAATATATAGAAAGGATCTTACGAATATTCCTGAAACAGGACCCTGTATAAGATCCTTCGCAGGAATTTTTAACAGGGTTTAACAAGGTTTAAAAAATTTCATTTTTCAAATCCGCTTGCTGTTTTTCTTGCTATAAATAAAACAGGTAGTAAAATTTAACTAATTAACGTAAAAAAACAATATACCTGTGATATCAATGAGTCTCTAGCTAAAAAAGCTAAGACTCACTTGACAAAAATGTCGAACCCAATTTCGACATCCTTCAATGTAGAACTGGAGATAATAATAATGCAATAATATATATTCTATTGACCCAAAAGATAAGTGAATTCCATTCACTTATTTACTTCTTTAATGTTAATGCTTTTCTCAATTTTGCGAATTTTTTGTTAATTCTTTTTGGAAAAGCTTTTGTTTACCTAGGAATTGAAGAATTCGTTGGGGGAGGATAAAAAAGTTTATTACAGGAAGTCAGAAATAGGAAATATAATTAAAAAAATACAACTCTTGTAATATTGAGAATATCAAAAAACTTTCAACATAAAAGTTGTAGCTTTTACTAAATTACACATTTTATGTATTACATATTTGCCCCCAAAATAGATTATTATCCGAGAAAAATGCAAAAAACTGAAAATTACCTTAATTTTGTTATGCAAAAGCATACAAACTACAGAGAACTGTAACATTCATATCGAATGTTACCAGGGTTCAATACTTAACGTTAAATAATAATACAGAATATCTAACTTAATTCCTACACTCCTCTAACGTTTATTTACAAAAAAGTCTTTTTAAGGTGATTCCACAAAACAGTACAAGGCGCGTGCAGCCCGCCGTACTTTGTTTCTTCTTCGATTTTAAAGGTGGTTATACATTGAGGTGAACGCGAACGTGAACGTGTGACGTCACAATGTTAAGCTGCCTCTACAATTAGGAAAAAAATTGATAAACGCTTGACGCAGACGCTCGACGCGAGAAAAATACATGATAATTTCTCGCGTTTCGCATATTACTTTCTAATTGTAGACGCAGCTTTAATCAAATGGGGGAACGTACACGTTCACGTCGCGTACCATGGAATGTAGAGTCAACTTAATGTACTAGCGCCTCCGTCGACCGCAAGCGGTCGACTACGTTGCTTTCGTTTTCCATACAACACGTAATTTTTCTTCAAACATTTTAACATGCAATTTTGCTTCTATACGATATCCTTCCCTTTAAATTAATTTAGTTTCATTAAGTTTTATGCAATAAAAATAAAATTTTCTAGCACACTACTATTTTTCAATGACATTTTACAAAAAATAGCGACTTTTCTCAACTGCCTACGTTGCTTCGTTATTTATATATAATATATCAATTTTTCACAGAAGTTTTAAATTGTAAATTTCATTTTCCACATTTTTTCTTTAAATTAATTTTGTTTACTCTCTAAAAATTAAATCGTTGATAAAGTTTTAAAAAGTCAGATAATTTTTTATAGAAAAATAACTATATGCCAGAATAATTTTCTTTATTTTATTATTTTAAAAATATATATCTGACAATTAAGGGCATTTACAGGCCCCATACATCATGTTTTGTCCGGGTGGGCAGTTGTCCTCGGGGGGGGGGGATTTAAAAGTGTAGAAAATACGAAATAAAATTTTCTTTAGGGCCAAAATAAGTGAAACCGGACACTTGAAAAATTTTTGTCTCCAGTTTTCAAGTTATCCATGATTTTTAGTAGATATATGATTACACTTTTTGCCCCTAAAATATTTTTCAAAAAAAAATTTATTTTTGAAGTAATCAGATATTAAAGTTTTGGGTCATTTTATTTTCATTTTATTATAACTTTGAAACAAATAAAGATAATTAAGTAAATTTTTTTTTAATTAAAGCTTAAAGTCTATACTTTAAGGGTTAAATAAAGCGATTGCTAAAAAATGAAAATTTAGAGTTAATTAATTAATAATTAATAATAATAATGATAATAATAATAATGATAATAATAATAATAATAATAATTAATAATTAATTAATTTTTATTATTAACAATTCTTTTAAACAATTACAAATTGAAGAATGTTCTCAATGTTTTTGAAAGATTAAGTTACGATGTATTGATGCGCAAAACTCCAAGCATTAAAATAAAAAAAGAAAAGTCAGTAACCTCCAATATTATAGAAATTATGTAGATTTTTCTGACAAAATGCAGGTGAAATTCAACTCGAGTTACTGGAAAAAGATAAAATTGGAAACGAATAAATAAGATCGTCTTTTGTTTTGTTAGAAACTTCACGCTTTCAAGCGGATTTTTAAGATTAAAAGTTGATTTTCTCCTGCATTTTGTCAGAAAAATCTACATAATTTCTATAATATTGAGGGTTACTAATTTTTCTTTTTTATTTTAATGTTTGGAGTTTTGCGTATCAATACATCGTAACTTAATATTTTAAAAAAATTGATAACATTCTTCAATTTGTAATTGTTTAAAACAATTGTTAAAAACAATTATAATTTTTCATTTTTTAACAATCGCTTTAATTAATCCTTAAAGTATAGACTTTAAGCTTTAATGTAAAAAAATTCACTTAATTATCTTTATTTGATTCAAAGTTATATAAAATAAAAATAAAATGACCCAAAACTTTAACACCTGATTACTTCAAAAATAAATTTTTTTTTGAAAAATATTTTAGGGGCAAAAAGTGTACTCATATATCTACCAAAAATCATAGATAACTTGAAAATTGGAGACAAAAATTTTTCAAGTGTCCGGTTTCACTTATTTTGGTCCTTTATTAAGAATAGGATTCATTTATAATCACAAAAATTATAGTAATAAATATCATTAACCGTGACTTCTTTGCTCAATGCGAAAACTGAACTGCCCTTTGAATTTTGTGAAATAAAAGAATCCAATAATTTCTCAAAATCAAGATGGTCAGCCATTTCAGAGTAAGTATGTATAAAGGCTATGTTATTCTGTCGACCTTGAAACATTGTTGATCTCAAATAAATTTTAAGTCGTCGGAGAATAGAAAAACTTCGTTCGCTTGAACAAGATGATCCTGAAATCGTTATAAGCAGTTAAACAAAACCGCATAAACTCTGAAATTAATCCTCTACTTCACTCGTTTTCCTTTAAAAAATCTACAACTCCTCTCAAATTTGTCACTTCAACATTTTTTCTCTTTAAAAGCTTTTTTTTAAAGTTTTTGATTGTTTTTGATTTTTTTTAAAACATTTCCCTATCATTGATCAATCTTTCTTTATCGAAGTCATCCTTATAAAAGTCCACATTTACAAGCTGACCAATAACAAATTGCTCCAATGATTTGAAAAATACTGCATAATGATTTTCGAATCTACTTTTTAGTGACACAATTACTTGGTCAAAAACTTCATAGTACATTTTTCTGTAAAAGTTTTAAGGTGTATTGAATCTGTGGCCTTCGCTTGAGGATGTTTGTAAATATTTTGGAATTTTATGCTGTCGTGGAAGTTCAGGTTCTGCGAGTTCAAGTTTCTCAACAGTTTCAACGCATTTTTGCCAAATTTTTTCGAAATTTGAGTCTCGAGAAGCATTTAAGAAATCAGTTGCAGCTTAAAGTTTTTGATATGATTCGATAACAAATTTTTCCGAGCTTTGCAGTTCTTTGTATAAAACCTCCATATGATCAAATATTTCAATCATCGTCGTTAAAAAGAATACACTATCGAATGATTCCAAATTATTGTAAAACTCTGAAGCTTTAGCAGAAATGCTGCTATCGACTTCTACATCCTTTGAACGATCATGCAAAAACTGCATTAGTGGTACGTAATTTAGCATTACAGTCTTCAAAGATTTAATTCGTACTACCCATCTATAAAAAGTTACTATTATTAAAAAAAAATTTATTGAAAAAAAATTCAATAATTAAATTTAGATATATACTTCTTAAAAATAGAATTTATAGGTTTAAAGTTAAAAAGATCTAAATAATTTAATAAATCATAAACGATAAATTTTGCCAATATACAATAATTCGTTCATAAGGAAATACATATTGATTTCTAAAAAAATCAACGGACCATGTAATCATAGTTTCAAAATCTTAATACCTGGGGTGCGTTCATGTAATACTCACTCTCACTTTTACTCAAAAAATTCTCACATTTCACTTTCACTCAAAAATTTTAACTTTTCATTCTCAATTTTCACTCTCACTTTCACTCCAAAAATTTTGCACTTTTCACTGTAGAGCATTCTATAGAATATTCTATAGAATTTGACTGGAAATAATTTATAAAATTTGTGTAGAAGTTAAGAAATATTCAGAAATATTTGATAGAATGTTCCATAAAGTTATTCTATATATGAAGCATACCATGTCAAGTCATCCAGGGGTCTTACAGTGTAATGCTTATTTTGATAATTTTTTATTCTTAAGGGGATCCCACTTACCGACAATGCAGATCTAATCTGGTTAAAAATCTGCAACGACCGTTTCTTGGAAAATATAAGATATTATGACATTATAAAGTTAGGTAATTCTTTTTCTTAACATAAATACACAGGATGAGTATTTTGTTTCTTGTAATTATTTAGAAAACTATATTTTTAGAAACTTAAATATGAACAGTTTTTCTGGAACAGGCCTTTGAATCCGATCAATCTGCAACGACCCTTTCTCGAAATCAACATAACAAGATCATTTTTCCATTTGTAAAATTTAATTTTGTAGGAAAATATAAAGGATGAGACTCATTTGCTATTTAGAAACCAATAAAAAAAGTTTTTTTCGTGACAGCTGTTCGGTGGTACATGATAGTTAATTAACTGCCAATAATTTTTCTTTAACAATTTGAACAAAATAAATGTCTCACATTGTGTATTTTTCATCGCAAATGGATTTCCACTTACAAAAAAGTAATTATATTTTATTATTGATAATTTAAAAATAATTAAAATTTGACATTTTTTACCCTTTGGCACCATCTTTTAGTTTTCAAGAAAAGGTCGTTGCCGTTTGGGATGTATGAAACTGTTCATATTTAACTTTCTAAGAATATAGTTTTCTGAATAATTACAAGAAACAAAATACTCATCCTGTGTATTTATGTTAAAAAATGAATTGCCTAAATTTATAATGTCATAATATCTTATATTTTGCAACCAACGGTCGTTGCAGATTTTTAACCATTTCAGATCTGCATTGTCGGTAAGTGGGATCCCCTTAAACTATTAAACATAAAATCTTGGCAAGGTACATTTTGAAAAGGTTTTTTCATGCTCTTTCGATTGAATATAAGCATTTAAAAAACATTTTTTTGAACCAAAAAAATCAAAATTAAAAATAAACTTTAATTTTTGGGAGGTAAAAGTACGATTTTTTAACGAAAGCTGAGGTATTTTCCTAAAAGGGCATATATATGAAAAAGTGAGACTAGAATCTTTAAACATTGAAAAAATGAATTTTCTCCTAAGTAGAGCTAAAAACCGGGTTTAGAGCGCTCCGGTGAGTAGAAACCTTTTTTTTTAATGTTTAAACATTGTAGTCCCACATTTTCATATATATGTCCTGTCAGGAAATACTTCAGTTTTTGTTTAAAAAAAATCGTACCTTTACCTCCCAAAAATTAAATTTTATTTTTAATTTTGATTTTTTTGGGTCAAAAATATTTATTTTTAATGCTTATTTTCAATCGAAAGAGCATGAACAAAACTTTTCAAAATGTACCTTGCCAAGATTTTATGTTAAATAGTTTAAGAGTAAAAAATTATCAAAATAAGCATTACACCGTAAGACCCCTGGATGACTTGACATGGAATGCCTCATATATAGAATAACTTTATAGAACATTCTATCAAATATTTTATAGAATATAACTGAATATTTTTTAACTTCTACACAAATTTTATAAATTATTTCCAGTCAAATTCTATAGAATATTCTATAAAATGCTCTACAGTGAAAAGTGAGAATTTTTTGAATAAAAGTGAGAGTGGAAGTTGAGAATTTTTTAAGTGAAAGTGAAAGTAAAAATTTTTGGAGTGGAAGTGAGAATTTTTTGTGTGAAAGGGGGATAGACAAAGTGAGAATTTTTTTAATGAAAGTGAAAGCGACAGTGAGAATAAAAAGTGGAATTTTTTTGAGTGAAAGTGAAGGTGAAAAGTGAGAAAATTTTTGAGTGAAAGTGAGAGTGAAAAGTTAAAATTTTTGAGTGAAAGTGAAATGTGAGAATTTTTAAATAAAAGTGCGAGTGAGAATTTTTTAAGTAAAAGTGAGAGTAAAAGTGAAAGTGAGAATTTTTTTGAGTGAAAAGTGAGAATTTTTGAGTGAGAGTAAAAGTGAGAATTTTTGAGTGAGAGTAAAAGTGAGAATTTTTTTGAGTGAATGTGAGAATTTTTCCGAGTTAATGTGAGAGTAAGAATTTTTTTAATTAAAATTGATTGTGAGAGTTACATGAACGCACCCCTGGTTGGACAATACGTTGCAAGAGAAGGTAAAGTAGTGTCACTATCTTTTTCTGCTTCAAACTGCAAATTTTTGAATTTGTGAAATGCGTTTTGGTGGTTCTCGTACAAAGTTGATCAAATCTTTTATAGTTTCAATAAATTTTCTTGCTGATAAAACTTTTTCAATTCTATCTTGAACAACAAGACTCATTCTATGAGCAGTGCAGATTACAAATAACGCTCGAGCTTCTTCTTCTCGTATCCTTGTTTGCAATCCAGCGATGTTACCGGAAACATTCGCGGCTCCATCATAACACCGACCTCTAAGTTTTTAAATTGACAATGAGTGTGATACTAAAATTTCATTCACGAGATCGAATAAAGATTTGCTTTGATATCTTTTATAGAAAAGAAACCAATAAACTACTCCTTTAGTGATAAATTATCGGAAACGACTCTAATGCAGACAGAAACTTGCTCAGTTCGAGAGACATCAGAAGTTTCATCCAGTAAAATCGAAAAATATTCCGCTTCTAGAAAGCGGAAAGAAAAAAGAAATAAGTTTCTTTCATAATTTCGGATAAAATTGAATTGGCCATCAAATTGAGAATTTCATTTTGAATATAGTGATATAGCTATTTGTGACAACCTCTTTGAAGCCAGGATTGTAGTTCTATCACATCTTCTGCCCGAGCATTCAGGAACGCCATGAAATTAAACTTCTCATCACTTTTGTCTCCCCTTGTAGACAAACCTTGTTTTGCGAGCACTTTTAGTGTACAAAATATTTTTCCTAATGCCATTCGATTTTCTATCATTTGTTTTAAGTGATACGTTGATATTGATTCTGCTGTATTATTTTTTCCAGCGTTGATTAATGCCTCAGTGCTATCACGATGGAGATTGCTATGCAAATGAGCTTTAATTCGCTGGAATCCATATAATAAAATGCTACGCGAATCAAAATTAATAACTAATTTTCGTTCACACGCTTCAGTACAAATAGTTCAAAGTGCACAATTTTTTACATTTAGTTCAAGCCTCCGATTTTCTTTCTTCTAAGTTTCAAATTTTACGGGCACTGTAGATATTTTTAAGACCAGATCTAGAAAAAAATTTTTAACAAAATTTTTATAGATCCACATATTTAAGTACTGATACTTTTCAACTAAGATATAGTTACCTTTACATTAGATATAGAAATATTAAAAAACAATTCTTAATTAAAATATAGTTTTACAAACAAAATAAATTAAAATGTTTTTAACGGGGGCTAAAAAATAATTTAATTGTTTTAAACGGATGTGTTTCTTGGAAGCAAAATTGTAGTTTGTAATTGAGGTTATGCTTTGATGTTTATTAACTGAAGTGTGTTGGTCACAGTGTTTGTTGTATTATAATCTATATTGTTTTGCAATGCATACTATACACTCATGATTTTCATGAATAGTTATTTCCACATTCTCGATTTTCAACCCGAATAACACGATTAATATTGTCGACTGCTGCAATTGCCGTGGATTCTACTTCTAAAGATGCTTTAATAGCATCTACGTCCTCCTCGTTTTTTCTCTACCCACGAATGAAGAAATTTTTTTATCTCTCTTCTTGTTTGGATATTATCCCTGCCTGCCTTCTTAACTACTTTTACAGATATATGCTCTTCCAAGTTTTCAGTACTTATTCATGAGTATAAAGCAACTGAATTCAACTATGCTTACTATAGTCTGCTATGTAGTTCACGTTTGCATCGTTACCAAGGAGTAAGACTAAGGAGAATAAACTAATGCTATGAAAGTGAAACCATTTGTCGCATTGAAATTATACGTAAGAACGAAAATTATAGTTTTCGCGCATGCGCACATGTAATGTAATTGTCTCTGTCATTCTCACTAACTTAGACGACTGAGAAAATCATAACAATCTACAAGTTGAGAAGGTTATGTTTAATGTTTGTGATTGTTGTGCGTTTCAGGAATATTATTAATAATAACTATTAATAAATTAAAAAAAATTAATTTAATAAATATTTTTATATATTTTTCAGTGGTAAGTAATATATTAAGAATATAATTAAATATTTATATATGTTCAGAATAAATTTTTTTGGTATATAACTACAAAGTGCTTTATTCTATGTGGAAACAATTGATTAATTAGTAAATAAATAATATTTACGAATTTGTAATTTACTTTAATTATATACTTTATAAATAAAAAAATAAAACAATCATTGTAATATGATGTTTTGCATCCTGGGATGCAACATCCATAATTTTGTAATTTTATTCTCATACAAGAAAAACACTGGAAAATCTATATATATAAGATGAGACTTTTGTCTGTACATTGTTCAGAACTAAAAATTTTACACATACTTATTCGTTTTGAGCATCCAGGATTCCAAAAATGCCAATAAAAAATTTCGTGTATGTATGTATGTATGTGTGTATGTATGTCACAGAATCTTTGTTCGCTAATCACTTAAAAACTGTTCAACCGTTTGAAACCAAATTTGGCAGAATGTTTGACCTTAGGCCAAGGAAGGTTTTTAAATTTACAGATTTCAAAAAATCGAAATTTTAAAAATTTTAGATTTTTTAATGTATTGCTTTTAAACGATCTATAATTGAGTATAACATGTTGTTTAGTCACATTTTAGCATAACTTAGCAAAAATACTATTCCATATTTCAGATGTAAGTATAATAATGTTTTCAAAAAATTAAAAAAAAATTATGTTTTTATAAGAGACAATTTTTGGAAAAATTATGTCAAAATTTGCCCAAATAACATGTAACAATGAATTATAGATCATTTAAAAGTAATTCATTAAAAAATATAAAATTTGAAAAATTTCGATTTTTTAAATTTTTTGAAAACATTTATATACTTACATCTTGGTTATAGGACATTATTTTTGGCAAAAAATTTTTACATTTTAATAGATTGCAGTAAAATAATCAGTTATGACTTTTGTGAGATATATATAAACAATAAATTTACAGATTTTAAACATATTAATTAGAACGGGAGGTATTCAATTTTTTCTAATCATTTAAAAAATGGAAAATTTTTAATTTTTTTGTTTTTTAATATATATCTTTTAAACTTTTGACGTCAAAATAATGGAATTTAGAATAATTTGTTTATCCAATTAATCAAAAAATTTTTAATAACAAAACTTCGAAAATATTAAAAATGGTAAACAATGTGAAAAAATATTAATTCATAGTTTTGAAATTATTTTTAAAGGAGATTGAAAATGAAGATTTTTTATGATAAAATTCATACTACAGAAATTCAAGAATACCTGTGAAACGATACTTGCATTATGCTACTAGGAAAAAACTTGAAAAGTAAAAAGTTTTGTTATTTTAATTCTAGGTTTAACTATTATGGATGTTTTGAGCATTAAAATCTATGTCAAAATTGACCTATTTTTTTACCTATAGGTCAAAAAGAGGATAAATAACGGCCTCACATTACGTTAAAATCTATGTCAAAATTGACCTATTTTTCGACCTATAGGTCAAAAGGACGATAAATAAAGGCCTCAGATTACGTCAACACACAAAAAACCCAGTCTCATTTTTGTTGCATCTCAAAATGAGACTATGTTAAACGCCATAGAACGTGGCGCCACCTAAGTGTCTCATTTTTGTTGCAACTCAAAATGAGTAGCGTATGATACTCATTTTGAGACTAGGTTTTTTCAGTGAAAATCTATGTCTAATTTGATCTATTTTTTGACCAATAGGTCAAAAAGAGAATAAATAAAGGTCTCACATTACGTCAAAATCTATGTCTAATTTGATCTATTTTTTGACCAATAGGTCAAAAAGAGGATAAATAACGGCCTCACATTACGTTAAAATCTATGTCAAAATTGACCTATTTTTTTACCTATAGGTCAAAAGAAGGATAAATGACGGCCTAACATTACGTTAAAATCTATGTCAAAATTGACCTATTTTTTGACCTATAGGTTTAAAAGGAGGATAAATAACGGCCTCACATTAGGTCAAAATCTATGTCTAATTTGACCTATTTTTTTACCTATAGGGCAAAAACATAAATCAAAACATATGTCAAAATTGACCTATTTTTTGACCTATGTCAAAAAGAGGATAAATAACGAATAAAAATGCATGTTTAATTTTAACAAATTTTTGAGCTATGGGTTTTAAAAGGGGCCTTAATGTGAGCCTTCACATTACGTTAAAATTTAATCTGTGTTTTACCAACAGTACAGGTCAGAGCTTGCTTCCTCAAATAGAAGCGCGAAATAGGACGTCAAAGCCTATCAAAAAAATTTTTTTTTTACTTGCATGCTGGTATGTTACTTCAAAATTAATGACAACGATTGAAAATTTGAGAATGGCTAATATCATAAAATCGCATTTTACAATCTTTATATTATCCATAAATAGAAGTAAATATAAAATCCGGGGGTTGGCGCGCGAAGCGCGCAGGGGGGCGGAGCCCCCCTAGTATATATATATATATATATATATATATATATATATATATATATATATATATATATATATATATATATATATATATATATATATATATATATATATATATATACATTATATATATATATATATATATAATATATATATATAATATATAATAATATATATATAATATACATTATATATATATATATATATATATATATATATATATATATTCATGGTGGTGTAACTCCTTTAGTATCTAAAAGTAGTGAGGTTAGGAACATTTGTTTACAAATTGCATACCTTGTACTGTTGAGGTGATTTTTTTATAATTAAAAAAATAAACTAGGTTTTAAATAAAAATTTTATATACATTACAGGATTATTCAAAACCATTTGATTATTAATTACAGATGATTAAAGATAGTAACTTATTATTTTAATAAATAATTTAATTTTTTCAGTTTTAAAGAGAAACATATTTTTTTTAATTCTTACATTTTATCAATAAATATTTGGTAATACCCCTGTTTAAAAAAAATTATTAAAATAGATAGGATTTGATAAAATTTTCTTCCTTTACTTCTTGAAATTCGAATCCAATTTAATTAAATATTGAAAATCCAATCCACTTCTATCCAAAGTAGAAAATTAAATCTATTCCTATCATAAGTTTGAATACGAATTTTAACAAATACTATGAGTCGAAAAATCTTATAATTTTCTAACCATGAGTTTTGATTGAACACCTATCAAATTATTTCCAAATGAAAATCTAATATTTCTCTATCCAAGATTTAGATACAAATTCTATGAGTCGAAAATTCTTATAGTTTTCTATCCATGAGTTTTGATTGAATATCTATTAAATTCTTTCCAAATGAATATCTATTTATCTTTCCCAATGAAAATCTTATATTTTTTTATCCAAGATTTGGATACAAATTCTATCAAATTCTATTATCTTAAACGACTTATAACTTTCTATCTATGAGTTTTTATGAAATACCTATTAAATTCCTTCCACATGGAATTTCACTTTTCCTGTCAAATTAAAAAAAAACAAGCTTGAGTTTGGAATTTCCAACTCCCAATTTATAAAGCACAGTGAAGGATTAATGTCATCTTGGTTTAATTTTGAATCGGGATGCATTCTATTTGGAATTTCAAGTTTAAATTTAAAGAATTTGATTAATCGAGAATTAGAATTCATAAAATTGTCATTTTCGCCAATTGTTATTTTTACAAAGAATTATTATTGCAAATTTACATTTTTACAAATATTTATTTTAGTTACCTGTTATTTTGCAAATTTGTAATTTTTGCAAACTTACATTCTTCGCAATTGACAGTTTTACAAATTGTTAGATACTTTTGCTATAATTGTTATTTTTTGCAAAACTGATGTTATGAATCATTATTTCTGCTAATTGTTGTTTTGCGAATTTGCATTTGTGGAATTGATATTTTTATGAATTTGTTACTGTCGCTATTTGTAATTTTGTCAATAGTAACACCGAAAAAAAATATTCTTGTTTTAAGAAGATTCCTCTTATTTCAATGCGTATTTTCCTTTTGTATATTGACCAAAAAACGTCCTCTTATTTTAAGAGGATTATTCTCCACTTAAGAGTAATTCCTTTTAAAAGTAGAGGAATAGTCTTCAATGAAGAGTAATATTCTTAATTTAGGAATAAAATGTAAGAGGATTTTAGAAGAGGAATTGTCCTCTTCAAACAAAAATATTTTTTTCAGTGAGGGTCAGACCAGCTCAACTGTGTTAAAAAAATTTCGTTGATTTTCTAAAATGTTAAAACTTTTATGAAAATCTGTAGTTCACAACAAAACAATAAAACACTTCAAACCGTTTTTTTGAAATTTAAAATTTTTGTTATTTTTTTTGCAATAACAAAATATTACAAAATTTTAACAAAATTAATAACTCAAAAGCCGTTTACACTAAATTAATGAAACTTACACTATTTACACAAAATTGTTCACTCTTTTAAAAGAAATTATTTGCATGATTGTAAATTTAAAAATTCCATATTTTTAATAGCAATTTGAATTATTTATGTTTTCTACCGCTCCTGTTGCAATGAAACTCATAGGAAGTATACTTAGTAGTCTCTTCTTATAACCCAAAAAAAAATTTTGGTATTTTCAATTTAGAAAATGTACATAACGAATTTTTTTTATTAAAAACGCGCGCCAACTCCACAGTGGGAAAAAGTTGATTGTTGTGAAAAATTTAGTCTAGAGGTTACAATATTATTTTCTTTTAATAATTTTTTTAAATTGAAAGTTTGTAAAATTGCGCACCGATCTGTGGCGATAGAATTTCAAAAACTGTTAACTAATTTTTTTTTTATTTAACAATATATATGAACAAAAGAGAAAAAAAATTCCATAATATTAGTTAACAAATGCGTAGCATTAATATTTTTTAAAGTTAAGATATCAGCTTTAATATGATGGGTGCAAAATTTTATAAACTTTCATTTAAAAAAAAATTATTAAAAACAAATAATATTTGTAACTTCTAGACTGAATTTTAAACGACAATCTGATTTTTCCCATTGTGGAGTGGATGCGCGTTTTTAATAACAAATAATTATGTTCATTCCAAAGCAAAAATACCAAAATTTTTTTTTGTACCCAGAAAAAAATTTTGGTAGAAGAAGAGACGAAGAGTTCAAGAAGAGTTCAAGAAGAGACTACTGAGTTTTTTTTCTATGAGTTTCATTGCAACAGATGCGGTAGAAAACATAAATAATTTAAGTTGTTTATTAAATTGTTATTAAAAATATTGAATTTCTAAATTAACAATCATGCAAATAATTTCTTTTAAAAGAGTGAACAATTTTGTGTAAATAGTGTAAGTTTCACTAATTTATTGTAAACGGCTTTAGAGTTATTAATTTTTTTTTAATTTTGTAATATTTTGTTAATACAAAAAAATAACAGAAATTTTAAATTTCAAAAAAACGGTTAAAAGTGTTTTATTGTTTCATATAAGTTAAAACATTTTAGAAAATCAACGAAATTACACAGTTGAGCTGGTCTGACCCAGTCATTTTGCGAATTTTAATTTTTACGAATTTTCTGTTTTTTATTTCGCTTAATGTTATTTTTTGCAAATATTTGCAAAAAATTACAAAGCGGTCAAATGACATTTGAGCAAAATTTTATTAAATATTTAATTAATATTTTTAACATAATAGAATAAATTGCAAATCTCTATAAATATTTTAATTTCTGCTTGTATTTTTATAGGTATTTACAAAAATTATAATATTTCACATAAACTTACGTTTTTCAAAGTTGCAGTTTATATAGACAGGTCGAAAAATATTTCACACGTTGATTCGATAGCCGCGATCGTTAAGCGTTTACATAGATAGGTCATATGTGCGCGGTTCGATTCCCATAGGGTACAAGTTTTAATTTAATTCTTCCAGTTTAATTAAAATGTTTGTATGTTTGGAGTGTGTTAAGAACATAATGTTATTAATGGTCATAAGAATCTTTTATTATTTTTTCCACAAATATTTTTTTTTAAACGTATGTTTTCAATTGTAACCACCTTGGATACAATAGGAAAGAACTTTCTGTCATTTTTCGATATAGGATTTGATAGAATTTAAATAAAAAAATCTCATTGGATTGGAAACAATTTTTAATAATCAATTTTGATAGAATATGGTAGGACTTTCTTTGAAACCAGTGGGACAACATAGGACAATTTTTGGATAGACAAAGTATTGATTTGGATAGACTTTCTATTAAAAGTATGTGATAGAAACTGATTGTACCTAATTGTTGAAAACTTTTGATTCAGAAACACGATTGAAATGGAAAAAATTTTTTTTCTTTCCATTTCTATCAAATTTTTTTAACAGGGACTATACAACATATTTTTTAATACATGATTTTTTCTATTGTACACTCAGCTGTTATCGTAGTTCGTCCTCTAATGTGGCCTGCCTCCAATTCGAGTTTGATTTATTCGTTTAAAAAGAGGAAATAGAATCAAATATATTAAGAAAAATGCTATAATTTATTGAAAAATTAAATTCTATGTATTTTTTTTTTAAATATATTAAAATTAATTTTTTTTTCTTTTCTTTTTGAAAATTATATAAAAATGTCATCTTCGTGTTCTTCAATGCGAGATTTTCGAGTTCGAGCTTTACGAGTTCCATTCTTCGACTTTCTCGAATTGTTTTTTTTTAAAAGGATAAAGGTAGTCAAATTTACTTCATAGTTGGTACTAGAAGATACGTTAGGTTAGGTACCTTCTAAAGCCAAGCAAGAACTTAATTTGACTCCTTTTAGGGGCTTTCTACAACAACCTTTTTTCATCGACAAGAGCAAAATTCTCCATGCAAAATAGTTGCGCGCGCAACGTTTTTACACTGATTTCGATGAAAAAAACTGTTGTAGAAGCAGCCTTACACAGGGGTAGTAGGCCAGTCGGTAAGTGCAAAAAGTGCACAAAAGTGCAACCTAAAAAGTCTCAATAGTTTCTTGTAGTTTGGGGGCCCCATATAAGAGCCCCATGGTTTGCTCTCGATTTCCGGTTGCAAAAAATAGTGTAAACAATCGTCAAAGTTTGAGAAACGAAGTTTTTCGATGACCCTTGCTTCCGGTTAAATTTTAGAGATAAAAGTTGTTATTGAAAGTTGTAGAGCCTAAAAATACCCCAGGCGGAAATTTCCAACCGGCGCGGATCCTAGCCAGTACTGACGCCGGTGTAACTGTACTGGCTCGGAACTGCCTGCCAACCGGATGTGAACGGGCATTCTACCGAATAGTGACTAGGCCAGGAGCGCACTGGCAACCGGCTCGGAACTGGCATTCCTACCGGCCGGGAGAAGCCGTTCCGCGTATAATTCAACCGGCTGGGACCTGGCACTCTACCAACTGCAGATTTTCAATTTAATAGCTGGCATTCTACCGCCTGATAACCGGATCGGATCCAAATGATAATTTTAACAAATATCAATTAAAAAAATAATAATTAAATGCAAGAGATAAAAATACTGATGACAAGTCATTGACAGTTCACTTTACACATTTCTTTATTTTTTTATACACTTAAACGCAATTTTTAATTACATAGACATTTGAAAAATCCTAACGCTTGGGGGTACGAACCTACCCCTAACCGAATATTTCCGCACCGAAATCTCGCACGCTAATCACTATGCTACGCTCGCATGGGACTCTCAAATCTTAAATACTCTCAAGTGTCACGAGCTGAAATAAAACTTGTAGAATTACTACGTGTCAATGCTACAGCTATATTTTTATTATTATATAATATATTAAATAATTGTTTCTCAATATAACAATATTGAAAATAATAATATTAATAATTTTAATTAATATCTCAATAGTAATAAATGGTTTGCCGGGGTGGGATGCCTATCCGCTGCCAGAGTCGAGTGTCATTTTGGATATGTTCGGTAGACCTTGTCGTGGTGGCGGGGCTTTTCACTAAAGGACAACCAACAGGGTGGTTCCCTGATTTTAAAACAAAAAAAAAAAAGAATATGAATCATAATAATAACCCCAAGGAGGAACCCCGAAAGGGGACAATACTCCCGACGGTGTCTCTTCAAACACCGCCGCAGGCCCCACGGATTTTGGGGGGGGCCAAAACATGAACCAGCTGACAAGCTATGAGGCAAATGTCTCATACCAGTTCCTGGCTATTCCGGGAATTTTTAAAAGCTTGCGCCAAGGATTCAAGCGACAAAAAAACGTCAGTCGTGATATCCAGGATGGCGTGACGGTTTTGGAAAGTGCGTTCGATATAATCCGTAAGAATTTACGTTTTATCCCCGAGCCTTTCAAGGACCAAGAGCCGCAACATCCAGCTGTGGGAGCTCCACAGCAGACGGAGAGCACTACTTCAGCTCTGGACGGCAAAACGACATGCCCTAATAAGGCAAAAAGTGTTAACAAACGCCCCAGGGAAGGTGCAAGCCCAGATGCGAGTCCGCAACGGGCGACTCAAGGCGGGAAGAGAATCAAGCGAAGGGATGCTCCACAGCTTGGTTCTGAGTCGCTAGTTGGAACGAAAGAGGCGCCCTCAAATAGTCCTAGCAAGTCGTATGCTGAGACCGTCTCGAAGGACGGAGCGGACAATGGGGACGGCTTCAAAGTTGTTAAGAAGAAAAAGAAACGGGCTCTAAAAGAGAAGCCTTCAGATGAGAAAAAAGAGTTTCCGAAGCCCCCTTCGAAGCTAAGGAGCACGGAAGCCGTTAAAATCACGGCAAGAGACCCAAGTTTGTATGAGGGTATCTTGCCGCTGATAAAAGCGAAGGTAAACCCAGAAGATACGGGTACCGTGATCCGGAAAATCAGGAGAACTTTAAAAAAGGAGGTTCTCGTGATAGTGAAAAAGGGTGGAGAGATCTTAAAATTTGCAGATGCACTGTCTTCGGCCCTGCATGGCAAGGCTGAGGTCACACCTCTAATAAATAAAAGGTCTCTAGAGATTAAGGACTTGGATGAAGCCACCACAGAGGATGAGGTGACTTCAGCACTGAGAGAGAAACTGGGTAAACCCAACCTGACAATGGAGTGCCGACTTTTGCCGCGGTACAGAGGAACTAAGGTTGCTCTGGTACGTCTGACAGAGGCAGAAAGTAACACTCTGCTAAAGTTTGGTAAAATAAAAGTCGGCTGGATAAATGCTCCAATTCGCGAGCATGTTGAAGTAGCTAGGTGCCAAAAGTGCCTAGGTTACGGACACAGAACTCTATCCTGCAAAGGCCCCGACAGAAGTAAAAACTGTCGGAGATGCGGCGGAGAGAGACACCTCGCGAAGAGCTGTAACGATAAGCCGAAGTGCCTTACTTGCTTGGACCTGGGGAAGCCGGAAACGGATCACGAGTCCGGTAAGAGCCTGCCCGGTTTACAGGGAAGAACTGCAAAAGATTAAAAGGGCAAATCCTTAAAATTTTTGCAGGTCAACCTGCATACAAGTAAGGATGCACAGTTGCTCCTAATGCAAACAGCTAGGGAAAATGAGGTCGATATCCTGTTCTGCAGTGAGCAGTATCAAGGAAGCGACCTCGCCCCTTGGTATCAGGATAAAGCGAAGAGAGCCGCCATAAAGCTGTGCAACCCAGAATTGCGGGTTGACAAGTTTCTGGAGACGAGCAGTGGGTTCGTGTGGATAGAGGTGGCTAATATACGTATGTATAGCTGCTACTTCTCACCCAACGACCAACTGACAAACTTCGAAGCCAATATCGAAGGCCTTAGAAGCGAGCCTCACAGAATCCAGGCTGGATGTCATCATCACTGGCGATTTTAACGCAAAGTCGCCAGAGTGGGGTGAGACGAGACTCGACAAGAGAGGAATTCGTATTGGAGAAATGATCTCCAGAAACGACTTATTGGCTGTAAACCGAGGCAATACATGGACTTTTAGACGAGGTGCGATAGGATCAATTATAGATTTAACGATCGCATCGTCTAAACTATTTAGCCGCATAAGCGACTGGCGGGTCTCTGAAGAATATACCGCAAGTGACCACCAGTACATTGAGTTCTCAGTCTCGATGGGAGACACACGAGGAGGAAAAAGACAGGATGCTCCTAGTCGCAAAACCTCCTCGTGGAATATAAAGAGACTCGACAAGGAAAAGTTCGGCCGGTCCCTAAGAGAAGCCCTTTTAATTGAGGACTTAGGCTGGGTGAAGAGGCCGAGCAGTCTGGATGGGGAGGTTCGAGCGGTGAGGAACATGATAGTCACCACTTGCAATGCGTCTATGCCACGCAAAGGCGCCATTCCAGTAAGAAAATCCTTGCACTGGTGGTCAGAAGAGCTAGCCTCCTTGAGGAAGGAATGCCTCAAAGCAAGAAGGACATATACTCGATCTAAGGGAGATCCCTTGCTGAAAGAGGCTTTCAAGGAGGCGAAAAAGAACCTCAAGAAAGAGATCCGCAATTCGCGACGCCGCAGCTGGAAGGACCTTATCGAGGAAGTCAATAAGGACCCATGGGGTCTGGCTTTTAAAATCGTTACTAAGAAATTAGCGACGAGGCAAAAGACCCCTGGCCTGGACAATCCCGATTGGGTCAGAAAGATAATAAATTCTTTGTTTCCTTCTGCAGAACCATACCTTAGAAGGGACTGGAGTTTTTGCAAAGTCGAAGAGGAAGAACTCTTCACACTTAGTGAACTACAAAAAGCAGGCAAAAGATTGAAAACAGGCAAGGCGCCTGGAATCGATGGGATAAGTAACGAGATCCTAAAGTTGGTTATCGACACTTCACCCCAGATTCTGCTTTGATGCTTCAATCTTTGCCTTGAGAGAGGAGAGTTCTTCCGCGACTGGAAGCGACAGAGGTTAGTCCTCCTAAGAAAAGGTGAAAAACCTCTAGATAAGGTTTCATCGTACAGGCCTATATGCCTCCTAGATACGATGGGGAAACTTGTAGAGGATATGGTTCTGCAGAGAATGCAAAGCCACTTGACCGAAGAGAATCGTCTATCCGATCACCAATTTGGTTTCCGTCAAGGCAAGTCTACAGTTGATGCCATCCAGGCAGTAGTAGACATAGCCAAAGCAGGAAAAAACAAATTGGGACCAGATAAAAAGAAGAGCTTCTGCGCGTTGGTAGCTATTGACATACGCAACGCGTTTAATTCCGCAAGATGGAAGGATCTCATCGAGTCGATGAAAAAGAAGAACATGCCGCCCTACTTGTTGCGGATAATGGATAATTATCTAAGCGACAGGTGGGTCATATATGAGGGAGACACCTGCACTCTTAAGGAGGAGATGCAACGTGGGGCTCCTCAAGGCTCGAGGGTGGGTCCATTTATATGGAATGTATCTTACGATGACTTCCTGCGGATGGATCTGCCTGAAGGTGCGGTGATCATCGGCTTTGCGGATGACGCGTTGTTCATGTGCACTGCCGAAAGCGAGAAGGCTCTTGGGACATTGGTGAACGAATGTCTGCGACGAGCAAAAGACTGGCTGGATACCAGAGGTCTAGAAATGGCCCTGGAAAAGACCGAGGCACTGCTTGTCACAGACAGACGTGGTTATGAGCTCCCACGAATCGTGATAGACGGATTCGAGGTCAAGTGGGGTAAGCAAATTGAATATCTTGGTGTGGAGTTGGATGGAAAGTTAAACTTCCACCACCACATGGCTACGGCGTCAAATAAGGCGATCGAGTGTGCGGCTAATCTTTCACGGTTAATGCCAAATGTAGGCGGACCCCGTGAACAAAAGAGAAGACTGGTGGCGAGTGTCGCCCACGCTAAAATGCTCTATGCAGCACCAGCGTGGGCCCCATCCCTGAGGAGTAAAAGATGTTTGACCATCTGTGAAAAGTTACTGTCAGCGCAGAGATCGATAACTACGCGTATCATCTCTGCATATAAGACGGTATCTACGAGTGCTGTGCAGGTCCTTGCAAGTGTCCCGCCAGCAGATCTTTTGGCGAGGGAGGGCAAGGGCCTGATACGCAAAGAAGCGAGGCACAGGCTTATAGAAAGATGGCAAGAAAGATGGGATGGTGAGGAAAAAGGTCGATGGACGTATCGCCTTATCCCGGCACTCGCCACCTGGATAAATAGAAAACACGGTCAGGTTTCCTATTGTACGACGCAGGCGCTCACTGGTCACGGGTGTTTTAACTCGTACCTGTGTCGCTTTAAATTACGCGAGGATGAAGTGTGTGCGTACTGCCAGTTCCCCGTTGACAACGCAGAGCACACCCTCTTCTCATGCAGGAAATGGGACTTGGAGAGGCAGGCCATGTTCGAAGGTGTAAGCAGTCAAGTTACACCAGAGAACATGGTATCGCTGATGACCCAGTCAGAAGAAAATTGGCGGCATGTCGAGAACTTTATAATCTCGGTTATGTCGAGAAAGGATCTAGACGGCCGCCAAAAAGCGTAATTTAAACAGCTTTTAATTTGTTTGTTTTTTATTAATTTATTTTGTGATTTATTTGTCCTTTTACAATTTTAATTTATTTTGTTATTTTTATTTTTCCTTATACACTTTTAATTTGTTTTGTGTTTTTTTCCATATACAATTTTAATTTATCCTGTATTTTATTTGTCCTTATACAATTTTTACTTTTTGACATTATATATCTGTTAATTTTATATGTTTCTGTTTTAGACCCGTTTAATATTTTATCTATTGACATTCTAAATTATTTTAACATGATTTTTTTTTTTTACTTTTGTTGTGCTGTTAATTCCGCTTTTATATTGAAATAGTTTTGAACTTTTTAACTATTGACGCAGGAGAACCGCAGGTAAAGAACAAAGTCGCAGCAGCGACAGAGTTGGAGCGCCACCCTCGAAGGCTAAAGTCTTACGACAGTTCCGAGGGAGGATAAAGGGCTCCAAAAGAAGGGTTACGGGTTTTAGTGGGTCGGGCTGGCAGTAGGTCGCCAGTATTCTAAATTTATTATAATACTTATTTATTTTACTTTTTTTTTTATTTTTCTTCAGTTTTGTTATACCAACCCCACATAACCTTGGAGTGCGGAATCCAAGGTATCTGTAGGCAGATTTCCCAAAAGTCCCTAAGCAAAAAAAAAAAAATTAATAATTTATTATTAATTCTCAATAATATTAATACTAATTAATAATATATTATATTCATTAATAATATCTCAATAATAATAAATTTATATTAATAATATAAATTTATTTATAATAATTATAAAGTGAAAGTGTAAGACAAATTTTTTTAATTGTTTAATTTGAAAAAAGTCTTAATAAGAAATTACTTAATATATTGATTAAATTTATTTATTAATTAATCATTATTTTCTAAAATAATGCAATTAATTATTGTAATAGTTATTTAGTTATGACACATTTATTAAAAATAAATTCATAATGTGATTTATGATGTGACAATAAATGACAAGATCCGCAGTCGGATCCGGCCCAGCACCGAGCCAGTACGGACTTAACATATCCGTCATTCTTCCAACGCCGCAGAAGAATAAGATCCGCGGGCGGAAGAAATCCAGTACCGAGCCCGTACTGAGAATAGTGGGAAGACGGTTCCGACAGTCAGAGCATAATCTGTACCGCGTCGGTTGCGTTTTCAGATCCGAATCGGTACAGACCGTCGGTACTTGCGGTCTGTACGGGCGCGGATCCCAGCCGGTTATAAACTCCGACATTCGTCCGACTTTTCCGCCTGGGACCTTTCAAATGACTGGTCATACGTTGAAAAAGGTTTATTAGTTTAGTTGCAAATAAATTTAAACCATCAAAAATAGCACTTTTTTAATTGTTCAATAACTTTGTTAATAATTATCGAATTTGTTTATAATTTTCCAGAAATATTCTCCTTGCAAAGCTGAATAAATCCCAAAAAAATTATCTTGATCGGATAAATAGTTTATGCATAATTCCATTTGTTAACTAAAAACATGTAATTTTTCAACGGAATTTCCCCACTTTTGGACCAACAAATTTCGGTTTTTTTTTCGAGAGTACAGTTTAGGAGTCAAACTTTCATCCCACTTAAATGGAAATTCGATATTTTTTATTTAAATGCATAATAATGGAGATTAAAAAAGGGTACATTTTTTTGTCATAAACAAATGGAATAACTTAGCCAATTTTCACTTTATCAATTTGGTCTAAACGGCATTAAATTTCATGTGTTTTCACAAATCTTTTCCAAAAAAAATCCGACTTAGGTTCAAGGGTGGGAGAGTTAGTTTTTTTATTTTAAAAATTTCCTGACTAGTTTATTATTAAAATTTTTAAATGAAATTTGCACCATCTACAGTTTAATACACGTATTTTATGAAAAAAAATTAATTGTTATATTTTAGGCTTTTATTTTTCATTTATATCAAGTAAAAATACATATATAGTTTTTTCAACTCTTGGACGGCGGAGTGGGGGTACTCAGTGGCGCGTGGTTATCGACGCTACAACTGAAATCAGCCGTTCAAATTTACAAAATTGGTTATATCTTCGTTAATTATTAACCGATTTTAATTTTTCTTTTTTTAATTTGATGTATTTTTTTATGCTGAATCCGAGAATGATTTTAGATTTCTTCAAAATACATTATTTTTAGTAATAATAAAAAAAAATTTGTTAACAACAAATTATTATTGTTATTTATCATATTTTATTCCAATTTTTGCCCAAATATTTTCTGATGTACAGAAGAAACATTCCACTTTAGAAGATCTTTCCAACCATATGTCAGAAAACGTGAAATTCTGCCTAGAACGGAAGTTATGGGTACAAGTCTAAAAGTGACCCGACCGTACTGACTCTCCCCTATAAATAATTAATTATATTCTTGATATATTACGTACCACTAAAACATATACACTATTTAATATCTATTTTTGTATACACATATATATTTATTAAATTGATTTTTTTCAATTTATTAATAGTTATTATTGATAATATTCCTGAAACGCACAACAATCACAAACATCAAACATAACCTTCTCAACTTGTAGATTGTTATGATTTTCTCGGTCATCTGGGTTATTGGGAATGACAAAGACAATATATTACATGTGCGCATGCGCGAAAACTATAATTTTCGTTCTTACATATAGTTTCAATGCGACGAATGGTTTCACTTTCATAGCATTAGTTTAGTCTCTTTACACGGAGAGAAAAAACAAGTTCCTCATACTTAAGACTGTCAAGTAAATATACGTAACTAATGCTAAAGTCACCGTTACGCTAGACCCAAGTAGTTTTAACTTGAGAGAGCAGTAGAATCTACTTACTGCTGTAATGTTACTCTAATCCATCAGGTAGCGTTTTTAAACACTCAGATGCATTAATGCTGTCCTTCCGGTTTAAAGAAATTTTGAAAAGTCGTGTCATTTCTATCAAATATTCTTAGTTCGTGACATACGAATGTTCTCATATGTCATGAACTAAAAACATTTTGATAGAAATCATACGACTTTGCAAAATACCGTCAAACCGGAAGGACAGCATTAATGCATCTGAGTGTACCTATAAGTAGATTCTACTGGTTTCTTAAGTTAAAACTACTTGGGTCTAGCGTAACGGTGACTTTAGTATTAGTGACGTATATTTACTTGGCAGTCACAAGTAAGGGAAACTTGTTTTTTCTCTCCGTGTAGTCTTACTCCCTGGTACCCATATTTGAATTCAAGCTTTTACTATTTATATTTATATTTTTAATAATATAATAATATTTTTTTTAATAAATAATAATAAATAATCCTGTCTTAAAAAAGACATGAGTGAGAAATCTCGAATTAAAATCGAAAACAATCGAATGTACTCTCGCAGTTATAGCAGTGAAAATGAAACATAGAAGGGTACACTCACTTTTTCGAATATATAGGATATAAAATAAGAAACATTTTTTAAGTTATTTATGAAAGAATAATATATTATATTTACTTTTATAAAATAAAAAAACTATTTTTTTATAACATAGTTTTTAAAGAAAATTGGATTGTTTGATTAAGGTATTTGTAGCGTCGATTCATTTTCGTCAGATTTTTTTTTGCTTAAATTATTCTTTGGATATTTATCTACAAAATAAGGCCTATTAAAATAAAATTGACCGTCTGTAAGTCTCAAAAAGTGAAATCAAAGTTTCGATTTTTAACATGTACAGTATAGGGAAAGCATGAGTTTATTACAGATTTTTAATTTTTGCACTTATACTAATCGTCAGATTTAAAAAAATAAAGTGTTATTTATTAAACTAAAATGAACTTATATAAAAAATATAAACAATTTTAACCGTTCCATTTAAAAGATATTTAATGTCAAACTTAAAAAAATATTAAAACATTTGTTTTAAAGGAGATGCGAATTTGTAAACGTGACAACAACGCTGGTTAAATACTACGGCTCGTCTACTAATTTTGGCGCGAAATTTTAAAGATGGAAATGTTCCAAACTTGCGACGTTGCCACGATCGTTTTTCACGATTGAGATTATGATTATACATTGGAAACTTTCGTGTGTGAAACTCGTTAAACTGTACGTCCGCAAAAGTTTTTCAGAAACTCGCATTCAAAATCGATTCATAAATACAGTCATCTGATACAAACTTTTGAGACTGAACAGTCACGCTACAAATACCTTAAAAAAGTAAAACATATTTTTATAGGGGAATTCGTTCGCGAGACTCGAACGTGTGCTGATATGTAAATTTTGTAACGAGGAAATTTCTCGCATTTAGTCTACGTGGAAACATATTTTAATTCTATACAATCTAAAGAAACTATAAAAGTGATCATAAAATCTCAGTTGCTTATATATTGTTATTGATAATAAGGAGGTGAACAAACGGATCGTCAGAAAATTCTATAATCAAATGAAACCGGTAAAACTTACACATCATAACCTCTAATCCGACACATGCTTTGAGGAAGGATCAATTACCAGAGAAAGTTTGCAGTTCCTACTAGTACCAATTCCCTACCTTGGGTTAAAATTGAATGGAAATTAAAAGTAACATAACATCTGAATCCTGGTTTGTCTATTGAATTAATCTAATGCAACTTTAATTTTGTTTTGCTGCTTGAAGGTATGTCACGCATGGATTAATGCCTGAATTTAAGTTTGATATAAGTTTTAACCATTTTAAACTATAATTAATTGCATTTAGCCTAGCTTACTAATAGCACCTTTTACTAGATTTGAATGGAATGTTGAGGAGGTGAAAATTTTTGAGTGTGAATTTTTTTTTTTTTATTGAATTTCTTTTCTTACATGATGATGGTAGATGACTCGCCTTGTTGTGATTGAATAATATACGGTATATAATTGTAAACAAATATACGTATAATGGGGATTTGTGACATTGAATCATTGTAGGCGAGGTCGTGTCCTCTTTGTTGAAGTGAATGAGTCTTGTTTTGAGCTGTAAGGATAAATTCTCTTTAAATTGGGATTAAATATTTTTCTGAATTTTCATGAATTTAATATTACCCAAGTAATTTAATTTAAAAAGAATAATTTAATTTTGAATAATGAATTATAATTTGTACATTAGCTTTGGTTATTTTGATGTTAATTTATAATAAATTTAATTAAGAATGGATCATACAAACATATTAAAAGAGAGTTCCTTTGTAGCTCCTGGGCAACCTTCATTTTCGTCGACACCAATGAACATACATAACGAAGAATCTACTGATTATGAAATGACAGTTGAGGAGGAAACTCCGAACAGCCAGTTTGGATCCACGAAGCCAATGGTGTCAGAAAACACTAACCCAGCTAATTCACATAATTCTACTTATGCTACTATTCAAGGTAACAAAAGGAAGCGTAATAACAATTCTTCAGAAACCATAGAAACTGACACTATCAACCACCCACTCCCAACTAGTCACAACAGCAACAACAACAACAAAAATAAGAACAAAAAATCACATCCAGATTTAGAGTGGCAATTACAGGACACTCAACCAAATAAATCCTTAAGATACTCAAATAAAATGACACCATCTTTTATTGTCATAATTCAATTTGAATCAAATCATGACACTCAGGCTAACATTGGTCGTAATAGTCCTATTGCTTTTGCAAAGAAAATCAGGGAAATTACACCAGGTCCTCTAATCATGTTCACTAATGGACAAAATAGTGTAAAAATTAACTGCCAGATTTTTTCGGATGCTAATTTGATTCTTGACTATTTCACAAATAACCTAACAAATTATATCACGTCTGTACCATCGTCTCTTTTTTATAAAAAAGGATTTATTAAAAATGTAGAAATTGATATTAACTTAAGGGCAAGTCCAAGTTGTGAAATGTAAACAAACAAAAATGTAAACAAACGAAGGACTAAAATCACATTTTTCGTACAAATTTCGTACAAATGATAAATTAGAGTGTCAAAGTTTCCAATGAAATCAAATTTCACTATAAGCAATTAACAGTAATTAGTAAAACAACTAATTCAAATGACCTGTAAAATAGCATTTTTGACGCATCGCGAGAAATAAACTATTTGAGTATATCAACCGCACTGACGATGAAGAAGTCTCATATCAGCGATTGGACCTTCAACATGTGAAAGGGGAAATTTTTCCCTTTCCTCCATGAAATTACAAGAAGAAAGAGTAAAAACTTCTTCATCGTCAGTGCGGTTGATATAGTCAAACACTTTAATTTTTCGCGACCTGAGACTCTGCTTCTCTTTTCGCATGCGCAGACCGTACTAAGAATGCATTAAAATCACATTTTTCGTACAGCCTTTTCTCTCACAAAAATTAACATTTTCTCATTTTCATAACGGAAATGATTCATTAGAGTGTCAAAGTTTCCAATGAAATAATTGTTAACTAGGAGGAATAAAAAGCAATTAGTAAAATAACGAATTAAAATGACCTGAAAATAGCATTTTTGTCACGTCGCGAAAAATAAACTGTTTGACTATATCAACCGCACGAACGATGAAGAAGTTTTTACCCTCTCCATTGTAATTTCAAGAAGGAAAGGGAAAAATTTCCCCTTCCACATGTAGAATGTCCAATCGCCGATATGAGACTTCTTCATCGTCAGTGCGGTTGATATACTCAAACAGTTTATTTTTCGCGACGTGTCAAAAATGCTATTTTACAGATCATTTTAATTAGTTATTTTAGTAATTTCTTTTTATTCCTCCTAGTTAAAAACTATTTCATTGGAAATTTTGAGACTCTAATTTATCATTTCCGTTTAAAAAGTGTAAAAATGTTCATTTTTGTGAGAGAAAAGGCTGTATGAAAAATGTGATTTTAGTGCTTCATTTGTTTACCATTTTACTGTTTACATTTCACAACTTCGACATGTCCTTAAGTGAACTATATCAACACATAGATGATTATGCCAAACCAATTATTATTGGATTGAAAAGACGCACAAATACAGAAAAGGGACCTATTGACATAGTTGAATTAATTTTTAACACTTCAACAATTACACGCACAGTTAAAATATACGATTTCCTCTTTCAGGTCACATCAATTATCCCTAATCCTGTTGGTTGCTATTATTGTCAGAGATTTAGGCATACAGCGGATCAATGTCGGTCTTCCCATCCTGTAGGCGAATTCTGCTCTTTACACCATATTACGGATCAGTGTCCTAGGAAACTTGAATCTCCAAAGTGCTCAAATTGCGGAGATAATCACCTTGCCTCTTCTAATACCTGTTTGAGATATAAATACGAGTTCCAACTTTCTAAGATTTGTTATATTCATAACATTGGTTTTCAAGATGCCATAATATACTTGAATTCCAAGGGCATTTACACCCCTAAACATTTACACCCCATTGATAAGGAGAGGTCGGGGAGAGGTCGACTGTGTTCCTTATGAATTCCTTAATAATCATGGCCCACATTCATGTATGGATTCATGTTCGATTGATGTATTGGTTTATGCTCGGATATTTAGACCATTTAATCTGTGTAAGTTTCGTCTTAGTTTCTTAGCATGTCCTCACTTCTGCCCTTCTTAATAATAATCATAATAATAGTATATAGATATTAATGTAACTAATAAATTTAGCTATAAAATTTTAACTGTTAAAGTGAATTTTAATAAATTAAATATCTCTGGTTAAAGATTTTTATTAATATTGATTTTAAACTGTTTTCTATGTTTAATTTTGTATGTCCTCACTTTTGCCTTCCTTAATAATAGTATATGGATGTTAATGTCAGCTGGGCAATTTAATGAAATTAATAAATTCAACTATAAAATTTTAAAATATGAAGATTTCGACTATATCAGCAAATAGTGACATCTATTAGATGTCATTTGAACTCTTTGGTTTAGAGTTAGGTGTTACATATGACAATTACTTCGATATGGTTGTCAATAAGTAATTAATTTTTGAAATTAATTATGATCTGAAAAAATAAGCTGCGTGAACGAATGCACTGTGCATCTGTGAGGCCTCGAACCCCAGTTCATAGCTGCCTGTCGCGGGACCTACGCCTATCAATGCACTTTGCCAACACAGCCTGAACGTATACGCTTCTTATATTATCAGATCAAGCCCATCACTAGTCAAGAACTATATAGTTAAGGTTAGAATTTATTCGCTGATAGAAATTTTGAAATATGAAGATTTCGACTATATCAGCAAATAGTGACATCTATTAGATGTCATTTGAACTCTTTGGTTTAGAGTTAGGTGATACATATGATAATTACTTCGATATGGTTGTCGATAAGTAATTAATTTTTTAAATTAATTATGATCTGAAAAAATAAGCTGCGTGAACGAATGCACTGTGCATCTGTGGGGACTCGAACCCCAGTTCATAGCTGCCTGTCGCGGGACCTACGCCTATCAATGCACTTTGCCAACACAGCCTGAACGTATACGCTTCTTATAATCTCAGATCAAGCCCATCACTAGTCAAGAACTATATAGTTAAGGTTAGAATTTATTCGCTGATAGAAATTTTGAAATATGAAGATTTCGACTATATCAGCAAATAGTGACATCTATTAGATGTCATTTGAACTCTTTGGTTTAGAGTTAGGTGTTACATATGATAATTACTTCGATATGGTTGTCGATAAGTAATTAATTTTTTAAATTAATTATGATCTGGAAAAATAAGCTGCGTGAACGAATGCACTGTGCATCTGTGGGGACTCGAACCCCAGTTCATAGCTGCCTGTCGCGGGACCTACGCCTATCAATGCACTTTGCCAACACAGCCTGAACGTATACGCTTCTTATAATCTCAGATCAAGCCCTTCACTAGTCAAGAGCTATATAGTTAAGGTTACAATTTATTCGCTGATAGAAATTTTGAAATATAAAGGTATCGACTATATTAGCAAATAGTGACATCTATTAGATGTCATTTGAACTCTTTGGTTTAGAGTTAGGTGTTACATATGATAATTACTTCGATATGGTTGTCGATAAGTAATTAATTTTTAGGGTTTCGTGGCCAAGGGCTAAAACCCTTATAGCGAGACTTTGGTGTCCGTCCGTAGTTTTTAAGTCTTAAGTATTAAGTATTAAGTCTTAAGTCATACGTAATGGTTGCCATAGCAACCGTTGCTATGTTAATGTTTGCCATAACAACCGTTGCCATAGCAACCGTTGCTATGGTAATGGTTGCCATAACAGCCGTTGCCATGGCAAACGTTGCTATGGTAATGGTTATCATAACAGCCGTTGCCATGGCAACCGTTGCTATGGTAATGGTTGTCATGGCATCGGCTTTTATGACAACCATTACCATATCAACGGTTGCCATGGCAACGGCTGTTAGGACAACCATTACCATAGCAACAGTTGCTATAGCAACGGTTGCCATAGCATAGCATTTTGTCATTTTAGGCCACGAAACCCTATGATGTAGGTGCATCGCGCCCGCTTCTCTGCCTGATTTTTTAAATTAATTATGACCTGAAAAAATGAGCTGCGTGAACGAATGCACTGTGCATCTGTGAGGACTCGAACCCCAGTTCATAGCTGCCTGTCGCGGGACCTACGACTATCAATGCACCTTGCCAACACAGCCTGGACGTACACGCTTCTTATATTGTCAGATCAAGCCCATCACTAGTCATATTTCAAAATTTCTATCAGCGAATAAATTCTAACCTTAACTATATAGCTCTTGACTAGTGAAAGGCTTGATCTGAGAATATAAGAAGCGTGTACGTCCAGGCTGTGTTGCCAAGGTGCATTGATAGGCGTAGGTCCCGCGACAGGCAGCTATGAACTGGGGTTCGAGTCCTCACAGATGCACAGAGCAATCGTTCACGCAGCTTATTTTTTTAGATTATAATTAATTTAAAAAATTAATTACTTATCGACAACCATATCGAAGTAATTATCAAATGTAACACCTAACTCGAAAACCAAAGAGTTCAAATGACATCTAATGGATGTCACTATTTGCTGATATAGTCGAAATCTTCATATTTCAAAATTTCTATCAGCGAATAAATTCTAACCTTAACTATATAGCTCTTGACTAGTGAAGGGCTTGATCTGATAATATAAGAAGCGTGTACGTCCAGGTTGTGTTGTCAAGGTGCATTGATAGGCGTAGGTCCCGCGACAGGCAGCTGTGAACTGGGGTTCGAGTCCCCACAGATGCACAGTGCATTCGTTCACGCAGCTTATTTTTTCAGATCATAATGAATTAAAAAAATTAATTACTTATCGACAACCATATCGAAGTAATTATCATGTGTAACACCTAACTCTAAACTAAAGAGTTAAAATGACATCTAATAGATGTCTCTATTTGCTGATATAGTCGAAATCTTCATATTTCAAAATTTCTATCAGCGAATAAATTCTAACCTTAACTATATAGTTCTTGACAATTGATGGGCTTGATCTGATAATATAAGAAGCGTGTACGTCCAGGTTGTGTTGTCAAGGTGCATTGATAGGCGTAGGTCCCGCGACAGGCAGCTGTGAACTGGGGTTCGAGTCCCCACAGATGCACAGTGCATTCGTTCACGCAGCTCATTTTTTCAGGTCATAATTAATTTAAAAAATCAGACAGAGAAGCGGGCGCGATGCGCCTACATCATAGGGTTTCGTGGCCTAAAATGACAAAATGCTATGCTATGGCAACCGTTGCCATAGCAACTGTTGCTATGGTAATGGTTGTCCTAACAGCCGTTGCCATGGCAACCTTTGATATGGTAATGGTTGTCATAAAAGCCGATGACATGACAACCATTACCATAGCAACGGTTCCCATGGCAACGGCTGTTATGATAACCATTACCACAGCAACGTTTGCCATGGCAACGGCTGTTATGGCAACCATTACCATAGCAACGATTGCTATGGCAACGGTTGTTATGGCAAACATTAACATAGTAACGGTTGCTTGGCAACCATTACGTAAGACTTGAGACTTAATACTTAAGACTTAAGACTTAAGACATAAGACACTGAAGTCTGCCTATATGGGTTTTGGCCCTTGGCCACAAAACCCTAATAATAAACTTAAGACTTAAAAACTACGGACGGACACCGAAGTCTCGCTATAAGGGTTTTAGCCCTTGGCCACGAAACCCTAAAAATTAATTACTTATCGACAACCATATCGAAGTAATTATATATGTAACACCTAACTCTAAACCAAAGAGGTCAAATGACATCTAATGGATGTCACTATTTGCTGATATAGTCGAAATCTTCATATTTCAAAATTTCTATCAGCGAATAAATTCTAACCTTAACTATATAGTTCGCGCGGGGGCTCGCTAGTTTCAGCGCGCCTCGGGGCGCGCAAATTTTGGTCGTCGCGCTTCGCGCTCCGAAGATGCATTCGCACGTCGCGCTCCGGTCGTATTGCGCGCTTCGCGCGCAAATTGCTCGCTTAGCGCGCAAATTGCTCGCTTAGCTCGGTGTAGTTTGCAATTGCTATATATTATTTGCGTTCCTGTTATTACTTCTCCTTGTGTATGGAAAATCCTATTAGCAATGTCATTTAAAGAAATTAAGATAACATATATTGTTTTCTCGCAAAATAATATTTCGCTATGGTATGAGTACAATATCTTGTACAAGAACTTGTTTCAATTTCTTATGCTGAGAATGGTATATTTCTTGTTCAAGATCTTGTACAATTTCCTGTACAAGATATTATACGGGGATTTTTAGTAGGGTATTGTGGTCTTGACCTGAATTCAGTCAACTAAGTGACGTGTTAGAAACAAAATATATTTATCAAGTCGCTAAAATATTTGCTTGTCTTAAAGTTACTACGACTTTAAGGTTTACATTCTCATCAAATATGTTTTAATTTAAAGCTTTTCTATTCTGGACTCTCCTTAAGGGGCTTTCTACAACAGGTTTTTTTCAACGACACGAGCAAAATGCACCATGCAAAATAGTTGCGCGCGCAACGTTTTCACACTGATTTCGATGGAAAAAAGCTGTTGTAGAAGCAGCCTCAGGCTGAAATATTTTAATGTTTGCCTCAGGCAAATATTATGAGAAACATTCTAAAAAATTACAATTGCGCCTATAAAGTGAAGGTGGTTTATAGGCCTTAATGCATCTGCATGATGCATGCATGCAGAAACATTTGATCGTTCACACCACATTTTTGCTTTCGATAAATCATTATTCTAGTGGGATATTTAAAATTAATTAAAATTTAAAAATAACGTAGGGGAAAGGGCCCCAAGATCCACATTTCCTATAAAATTTTTGTTTAAAGTGCGTCTTCTCAATTTTTTTATTTTTGTTGTTTGTATAGACAAAGATTTTTATACATATTTGAAAAATAAAACCAGTTTTTTTCTACTGCGCATATCACCTGAATTTTTTCTCAAAAAAAGTTTTATTTCCGATTTTTCTCAAGTAGATAAAGTTATTTAAATCTTTGATTTTAGATAGGTTTTTATCATTATAATATTATTTACTTATCATATAATAATATTTTTAAATGATTTTATTAATATTTTGTTTGTATATAATTTTTTTCTGGGTTTCAAAATATGGTGTCATTTACCATAAGATGGACACTTTCGAGACCCTAAGATGGACACCACATTTCAATGTATTTATTTTCATACATTTGTCAAGAAATAAAATTAAACTCGTTTAATATCGTTACCAATGTCCGAATTTTGACTACGATGATTCTGCTTAGAATTGCAGATTTTATTACTTTGTTACTCGTAACTTGTCAAATTAAAGTTAAATATGTTATATTTTTATTCTCAAGTTAAAAAATTAAGATTTTTAATAATGTTATTCCTAGTAAATAGAATAAAATGATTAAACATTAGTTTAAAAATTAATACAGGATGTTCATTCTTAGGCTGGAGTCCCATGGTAGCGATTTGCGTTGCGTTTTGTAACTAGGCCATGAGTGTGAGAGAGATACAGATATGTGTTTGCTCTATTTGCACTTATTGTCTAGTTACAAAACGCAAAGCAAGATGCTGCCATCGGAAACCACCCTTAAGCTCACGATTATGGTTCCGGTTAAAGATCCTATTATGCCTAAGAATTTACTTTAATACTGTGAAGAATTTATGACTAGATAATTTTTTACCGTTTGGCTGCATAAGGGTACAGTCCCATGTTGAGCAGAAAACACAACGCAAAGCAGCATTCAGTGAGAGTAAAAAGGGTAGTGATATCTGACTATCATTCTTGTACTCACAAAATTCTGCGTTCCATTGTGTTTTCTGCTCAGCATGGGACTGCACCCTAAGGCCCAAAAACTTATAAAAAAAAATTATAATTGTTTTTTGTTGTACAAAAAAAGTGTTAAAAGTAAAAGTTATTTATTTTTACTCATATGTTAAGGAAAAAAAATTTTAAAAATAATTTTTTGAAAATTGTAAAAAATTCAAAATTTTAAACATTTCAAAATATTGTATTTTTGTTGTTTTTTGTTGAAATAGGCTGTCCAACAAACTTAAATTGTCTATAAAAAATAAGCATTCCCTGAAAATTTAATTAAATTTCATTAATTTTCCTCAGAGATATACCATTTTTAAAAATTCAACAAAATTTTAAAATTCAACAAAATTTGTCTGCTTAATATCAACAAGGATACATTTAAATCATGTTAAAGAGTAAAAAAAATATTTTTTGTCCTACCTGCACGGAAAGTATGTCATTTCAGGCACTTAGAGCGGGCGCAAAGTAACTCATTACCACCCAGGGGTAGGTGAAGCGGGCGCAAAATATTTTGCGCCCGCTTCCCCTACCTTTGAGCAAGCAAAAAAGTATTTTGAGCCCACATGTTAATTATTCGATTTTCTTCATTAAAATGTGATATTTTCGAGTTTATTTTATGTTGACTATAAAAATGCAAACATTATCAACTTGTTTTATTTTGTCTAGAAAAATGTGCAATTTTTTTCGATTTTCTTTAAAAAAAATTATAACACATTTGGTTTTCCTTACATTTCGGTTAAAAAAATTGGCAATTACTATATTTCCAGAATACATTGTTGTCTTATTTCTATATTCAAACTTGTATCATTATAGACTTCAAAGAGTTAACATTTATATAGAGTTTAATTTTTAACTAATATGAGCGTTTAATCGTTCGTGCCCTCAATGACATACTTTCCCTGCAGTTTGGACAAAAAATTATGTTAGCATCATAGGCACAAAGGTGATAACGACTCTGGCGAAATTTCGGGACCTCGGGTCACAATTTCGCCATCGTCGCAATCACCTATTTTGTGCCCTTGATACGAAAATAACTATTGATTCAAAAATAATAACTTTAAAACTTATAAAAAAAAGAAAAGTCTGGCCCAAAAACTTAAAAAAAAAAAAAAAAAAATACAAAAAAAGTGTCGAAAGGAAAAGTTGTTTGTTTTTGCGCATATTTTAAGGAAAAAAATAAAAAAAAATATTTTTTTGAAAAATGTCAAAAAACCAAAATTTTGAAAATTTCAAAATTTTGTATTTTTGTTGTTTTTTGACGAAATTGGCTGCCCAACGAACTTAGGCTTTATTTTTACGGTCTTAGAAAGTGTGCCAAATTTCAAGTCGATTCATTAAAATTTATTCGAGTTATCATGGAGACAAATTTTTCTACAGACAGACTACAGACAGACAGACAGACAGACGGACAGACAGACAGACACTTTTCTAAAAACAATTTTTTTGGAATCAGGGGGTCATGAAACGTAAAGATTTATCAAAATTAGACAATGCTCAAAATCGCACAAATCCAAGACTTTCTCATTTTTGATGAGAATGTAAAAAGCAAATTTTACGGAAAAATTTAAAAAGAGCAACATTTTTGCAAATTATGAGTTAGTTTCTGTTCCTAGTTTCGTATATTTACCTAACTTTGGCATCTAAAAGAAAAAACCGAGTGTTTTTATATATTTCTAATGTTTCTTCATGTTTCGGCTAATACTTCACTCACTATAAATCTCAATTTTTTGCACTTTTTTGAGAATAACTTTTTTGTTTTTTGTTGTACAAAAAAGTGTTCAACAGAAAAGTTGTTTGTTTTTGCTCATATTTTAAGGAAAAAAATAAAAAAAATTTTTTTTTTGAAAATTATCAAAAAAATTTTTTTTTTGAAAATTTGCAAATTTTTCAAAAAATCATAACTTTTTTGTTCTTTGTTGTACAAAAAAGTGTCGAAAGGAAAAGTTGTTTGTTTTTGCGCATATTTTAAGGAAAAAAATAAAAAAAAATATTTTTTTTAAAAATGTCAAAAAACCAAAATTTTGAAAATTTCGAAATTTTGTATTTTTGTTGTTTTTTGACGAAATTGGCTGCCCAACGAACTTAGGCTTTATTTTTACGGTCTTAGAAAGTGTGCCAAATTTCAAGTCGATTCATTAAAATTTATTCGAGTTATCGTGGAGACAAATTTTTCTACAGACAGACTACAGACAGACAGACAGACAGACACTTTTCTAAAAACCATTTTTTTGGAATCAGGGGGTCATGAAACGTAAAGATTTATCAAAATTAGACAATGCTCAAAATCGCACAAATCCAAGACTTTCTCATTTTTGATGAGAATGTAAAAAGCAAATTTTACGGAAAAATTTAAAAAGAGCAACATTTTTGCAAATTATGAGTTCGTTTTTGTTCCTAGTTTCGTATATTTACCTAACTTTGGCATCTAAAAGAAAAAACCGAGTGTTTTTATATATTTCTAATGTTTCTTCATGTTTCGGCTAATGCTTCACTCACTATAAATCTCAATTTTTTGCACTTTTTTGAGAATAACTTTTTTGTTTTTTGTTGTACAAAAAAGTGTTCAACAGAAAAGTTGTTTGTTTTTGCTCATATTTTAAGGAAAAAAATAAAAAAAATTTTTTTTTTGAAAATTATCAAAAAAATTTTTTTTTTGAAAATTTGCAAATTTTTCAAAAAATCATAACTTTTTTGTTTTTTGTTGTACAAAAAATTGTCAAAAGGAAAAGATGTTTGTTTTTGCGCATATTTTAAGGAAAAAAATAAAAAAAAATATTTTTTTGAAAAATGTCAAAAAACCAAAATTTTGAAAATTTCAAAATTTTGTATTTTTGTTGTTTTTTGTCGAAATTGGCTGCCCAACGAACTTAGGCTTTATTTTTACGGTCTTAGAAAGTGTGCCAAATGTCAAGTCGATTCATTAAAATTTATTCGAGTTATCGTGGAGACAAATTTTTCTACAGACAGACTACAGACAGACAGACAGACAGACAGACACTTTTCTAAAAACCATTTTTTTGGAATCAGGGGGTCATGAAACGTAAAGATTTATCAAAATTAGACAATGCTCAAAATCGCACAAATCCAAGACTTTCTCATTTTTGATGAGAATGTAAAAAGCAAATTTTACGGAAAAATTTAAAAAGAGCAACATTTTCGCAAATTATGAGTTCGTTTTTGTTCCTAGTTTCGTATATTTACCTAACTTTGGCATCTAAAAGAAAAAACCGAGTGTTTTTATATATTTCTAATGTTTCTTCATGTTTCGGCTAATGCTTCACTCACTATAAATCTCAATTTTTTGCACTTTTTTGAGAATAACTTTTTTGTTTTTTGTTGTACAAAAAAGTGTTCAACAGAAAAGTTGTTTGTTTTTCCTCATATTTTAAGGTAAAAAATAAAAAAAAATTTTTTTTTGACAATTGTCAAAAAATTTTTTTTTTTTGAAAATTTGCAAATTTTTCAAAAAATCATAACTTTTTTGTTTTTTGTTGTACAAAAAAGTGTCGAAAGGAAAAGTTGTTTGTTTTTGCGCATATTTTAAGGAAAAAAATAAAAAAAAATATTTTTTTTAAAAATGTCAAAAAACCAAAATTTTGAAAATTTCAAAATTTTGTATTTTTGTTGTTTTTTGACGAAATTGGCTGCCCAACGAACTTAGGCTTTATTTTTACGGTCTTAGAAAGTGTGCCAAATTTCAAGTCGATTCATTAAAATTTATTCGAGTTATCGTGGAGACAAATTTTTCTACAGACAGACTACAGACAGACAGACACTTTTCTAAAAACCATTTTTTTGGAATCAGGGGGTCATGAAACGTAAAGATTTATCAAAAATAGACAATGCTCAAAATCGCACAAATCCAAGACTTTCTCATTTTTGATGAGAATGTAAAAAGCAAATTTTACGGAAATATTTAAAAAGAGCAACATTTTTGCAAATTATGAGTTCGTTTTTGTTCATAGTTTCGTATATTTACCTAACTTTGTCATCTAAAAGAAAAAACCGAGTGTTTTTATATATTTCTAATGTTTCTTCATGTTTCGGCTAATGCTTCACTCACTATAAATCTCAATTTTTTGCAGTTTTTTGAGAATAACTTTTTTGTTTTTTGTTGTACAAAAAAGTGTTCAACAGAAAAGTTGTTTTTTTTCCTCATATTTTAAGGAAAAAAATAAAAAAAAATTTTTTTTTGAAAATTGTCAAAAAATTTTTTTTTTTGAAAATTTGCAAATTTTTCAAAAAATCATAACTTTTTTGTTTTTTGTTGTACAAAAAAGTGTCGAAAGGAAAAGTTGTTTGTTTTTGCGCATATTTTAAGGAAAAAAATAAAAAAAAATATTTTTTTGAAAAATGTCAAAAAACCAAAATTTTGAAAATTTCAAAATTTTGTATTTTTGTTGTTTTTTGACGAAATTGGCTGCCCAACGAACTTAGGCTTTATTTTTACGGTCTTAGAAAGTGTGCCAAATTTCAAGTCGATTCATTAAAATTTATTCGAGTTATCGTGGAGACAAATTTTTCTACAGACAGACTACAGACAGACAGACACTTTTCTAAAAACCATTTTTTTGGAATCAGGGGGTCATGAAACGTAAAGATTTATCAAAAATAGACAATGCTCAAAATCGCACAAATCCAAGACTTTCTCATTTTTGATGAGAATGTAAAAAGCAAATTTTACGGAAATATTTAAAAAGAGCAACATTTTTGCAAATTATGAGTTCGTTTTTGTTCATAGTTTCGTATATTTACCTAACTTTGTCATCTAAAAGAAAAAACCGAGTGTTTTTATATATTTCTAATGTTTCTTCATGTTTCGGCTAATGCTTCACTCACTATAAATCTCAATTTTTTGCAGTTTTTTGAGAATAACTTTTTTGTTTTTTGTTGTACAAAAAAGTGTTCAACAGAAAAGTTGTTTTTTTTTCCTCATATTTTAAGGAAAAAAATAAAAAAAAATTTTTTTTTGAAAATTGTCAAAAAATTTTTTTTTTTGAAAATTTGCAAATTTTTCAAAAAATCATAACTTTTTTGTTTTTTGTTGTACAAAAAAGTGTCGAAAGGAAAAGTTGTTTGTTTTTGCGCATATTTTAAGGAAAAAAATAAAAAAAAATATTTTTTTGAAAAATGTCAAAAAACCAAAATTTTGAAAATTTCAAAATTTTGTATTTTTGTTGTTTTTTGACGAAATTGGCTGCCCAACGAACTTAGGCTTTATTTTTACGGTCTTAGAAAGTGTGCCAAATTTCAAGTCGATTCATTAAAATTTATTCGAGTTATCATGGAGACAAATTTTTCTACAGACAGACTACAGACAGACAGACAGACAGACGGACAGACAGACAGACACTTTTCTAAAAACAATTTTTTTGGAATCAGGGGGTCATGAAACGTAAAGATTTATCAAAATTAGACAATGCCCAAAACCGCACAAATCCAAGACTTTCTCATTTTTGATGAGAATGTAAAAAGCAAATTTTACGGAAAAATTTAAAAAAAGCAACATTTTTGCAAATTATGAGTTTGTTTTTGTTCCTAGTTTCGTATATTTACTTAACTTTGGCATCTAAAAGAAAAAACCGAGTGTTTTTATATATTTTTAATGTTTCTTCATGTTTCGGCTAATGCTTCACTCACTATAAATCTCAATTTTTTGCACTTTTTTGAGAATAACTTTTTTGTTTTTTGTTGTACAAAAAAGTGTTCAACAGAAAAGTTGTTTGTTTTTGCTCATATTTTAAGGAAAAAAATAAAAAAAAATTATTTTTTGAAAATTGTCAAAAAACCAAAATTTTGAAAATTTCAAAATTTTGTATTTTTGTTGTTTTTTGACGAAATTGGCTGCCCAACGAACTTAGGCTTTATTTTTACGGTCTTAGAAAGTGTGCCAAATTTCAAGTCGATTCATGAAAATTTATTCGAGTTATCGTGGAGACAAATTTTTCTACAGACAGACTACAGACAGACAGACAGACACTTTTCTAAAAACCATTTTTTTGGAATCAGGGGGTCATGAAACGTAAAGATTTATCAAAAATAGACAATGCTCAAAATCGCACAAATCCAAGACTTTCTCATTTTTGATGAGAATGTAAAAAGCAAATTTTACGGAAAAATTTAAAAAGAGCAACATTTTTGCAAATTATGAGTTTGTTTTTGTTCCTAGTTTCGTATATTTACTTAACTTTGGCATCTAAAAGAAAAAACCGAGTGTTTTTATATATTTTTAATGTTTCTTCATGTTTCGGCTAATGCTTCACTCACTATAAATCTCAATTTTTTGCACTTTTTTGAGAATAACTTTTTTGTTTTTTGTTGTACAAAAAAGTGTTCAACAGAAAAGTTGTTTGTTTTTGCTCATATTTTAAGGAAAAAAATAAAAAAAAATTATTTTTTGAAAATTGTCAAAAAACCAAAATTTTGAAAATTTCAAAATTTTGTATTTTTGTTGTTTTTTGACGAAATTGGCTGCCCAACGAACTTAGGCTTTATTTTTACGGTCTTAGAAAGTGTGCCAAATTTCAAGTCGATTCATTAAAATTTATTCGAGTTATCGTGGAGACAAATTTTTCTACAGACAGACTACAGACAGACAGACAGACACTTTTCTAAAAACCATTTTTTTGGAATCAGGGGGTCATGAAACGTAAAGATTTATCAAAAATAGACAATGCTCAAAATCGCACAAATCCAAGACTTTCTCATTTTTGATGAGAATGTAAAAAGCAAATTTTACGGAAAAATTTAAAAAGAGCAACATTTTTGCAAATTATGAGTTCGTTTTTGTTCATAGTTTCGTATATTTACCTAACTTTGTCATCTAAAAGAAAAAACCGAGTGTTTTTTTATATTTTTAATGTTTCTTCATGTTTCGGCTAATGCTTCACTCACTATAAATCTCAATTTTTTGCACTTTTTTGAGAATAACTTTTTTGTTTTTTGTTGTACAAAAAAGTGTCGAAAGGAAAAGTTGTTTGTTTTTGCGCATATTTTAAGGAAAAAAATAAAAAACAATATTTTTTTGAAAAATGTCAAAAAACCAAAATTTTGAAAATTTCAAAATTTTGTATTTTTGTTGTTTTTTGACGAAATTGGCTGCCCAACGAACTTAGGCTTTATTTTTACGGTCTTAGAAAGTGTGCCAAATTTCAAGTCGATTCATTAAAATTTATTCGAGTTATCGTGGAGACAAATTTTTCTACAGACAGACTACAGACAGACAGACAGACGGACAGACAGACAGACAGACAGACACTTTTCTAAAAACCATTTTTTTGGAATCAGGGGGTCATGAAACGTAAAGATTTATCAAAATTAGACAATGCTCAAAATCGCACAAATCCAAGACTTTCTCATTTTTGATGAGAATGTAAAAAGCAAATTTTACGGAAAAATTTAAAAAGAGCAACATTTTCGCAAATTATGAGTTCGTTTTTGTTCCTAGTTTCGTATATTTACCTAACTTTGGCATCTAAAAGAAAAAACCGAGTGTTTTTATATATTTCTAATGTTTCTTCATGTTTCGGCTAATGCTTCACTCACTATAAATCTCAATTTTTTGCACTTTTTTGATAATAACTTTTTTGTTTTTTGTTGTACAAAAAAGTGTTCAACAGAAAAGTTGTTTGTTTTTGCTCATATTTTAAGGAAAAAAATAAAAAATTTTTTTTTTTTGAAAATTGTCAAAAAAAATTTTTTTTTGAAAATTTGCAAATTTTTCAAAAAATCATAACTTTTTTGTTTTTTGTTGTACAAAAAAGTGTCGAAAGGAAAAGTTGTTTGTTTTTGCGCATATTTTAAGGAAAAAAATAAAAAAAAATATTTTTTTGAAAAATGTCAAAAAACCAAAATTTTGAAAATTTCAAAATTTTGTATTTTTGTTGTTTTTTGACGAAATTGGCTGCCCATCGAACTTAGGCTTTTTTTACGGTCTTAGAAAGTGTGCCAAATTTCAAGTCGATTCATTAAAATTTATTCGAGTTATCGTGGAGACAAATTTTTCTACAGACAGACTACAGACAGACAGACAGACATTTTTCTAAAAACCATTTTTTTGGAATCAGGGGGTCATGAAACGTAAAGATTTATCAAAAATAGACAATGCTCAAAATCGCACAAATCCAAGACTTTCTCATTTTTGATGAGAATGTAAAAAGCAAATTTTACGGAAAAATTTAAAAAGAGCAACATTTTTGCAAATTATGAGTTTGTTTTTGTTCCTAGTTTCGTATATTTACTTAACTTTGGCATCTAAAAGAAAAAACCGAGTGTTTTTATATATTTTTAATGTTTCTTCATGTTTCGGCTAATGCTTCACTCACTATAAATCTCAATTTTTTGCACTTTTTTGAGAATAACTTTTTTGTTTTTTGTTGTACAAAAAAGTGTTCAACAGAAAAGTTGTTTGTTTTTGCTCATATTTTAAGGAAAAAAATAAAAAAAAATTATTTTTTGAAAATTGTCAAAAAACCAAAATTTTGAAAATTTCAAAATTTTGTATTTTTGTTGTTTTTTGACGAAATTGGCTGCCCAACGAACTTAGGCTTTATTTTTACGGTCTTAGAAAGTGTGCCAAATTTCAAGTCGATTCATTAAAATTTATTCGAGTTATCGTGGAGACAAATTTTTCTACAGACAGACTACAGACAGACAGACAGACACTTTTCTAAAAACCATTTTTTTGGAATCAGGGGGTCATGAAACGTAAAGATTTATCAAAAATAGACAATGCTCAAAATCGCACAAATCCAAGACTTTCTCATTTTTGATGAGAATGTAAAAAGCAAATTTTACGGAAAAATTTAAAAAGAGCAACATTTTTGCAAATTATGAGTTCGTTTTTGTTCATAGTTTCGTATATTTACCTAACTTTGTCATCTAAAAGAAAAAACCGAGTGTTTTTTTTATATTTTTAATGTTTCTTCATGTTTCGGCTAATGCTTCACTCACTATAAATCTCAATTTTTTGCACTTTTTTGAGAATAACTTTTTTGTTTTTTGTTGTACAAAAAAGTGTCGAAAGGAAAAGTTGTTTGTTTTTGCGCATATTTTAAGGAAAAAAATAAAAAACAATATTTTTTTGAAAAATGTCAAAAAACCAAAATTTTGAAAATTTCAAAATTTTGTATTTTTGTTGTTTTTTGACGAAATTGGCTGCCCAACGAACTTAGGCTTTATTTTTACGGTCTTAGAAAGTGTGCCAAATTTCAAGTCGATTCATTAAAATTTATTCGAGTTATCGTGGAGACAAATTTTTCTACAGACAGACTACAGACAGACAGACAGACGGACAGACAGACAGACAGACAGACACTTTTCTAAAAACCATTTTTTTGGAATCAGGGGGTCATGAAACGTAAAGATTTATCAAAATTAGACAATGCTCAAAATCGCACAAATCCAAGACTTTCTCATTTTTGATGAGAATGTAAAAAGCAAATTTTACGGAAAAATTTAAAAAGAGCAACATTTTCGCAAATTATGAGTTCGTTTTTGTTCCTAGTTTCGTATATTTACCTAACTTTGGCATCTAAAAGAAAAAACCGAGTGTTTTTATATATTTCTAATGTTTCTTCATGTTTCGGCTAATGCTTCACTCACTATAAATCTCAATTTTTTGCACTTTTTTGATAATAACTTTTTTGTTTTTTGTTGTACAAAAAAGTGTCGAAAGGAAAAGTTGTTTGTTTTTGCGCATATTTTAAGGAAAAAAATAAAAAAAAATATTTTTTTGAAAAATGTCAAAAAACCAAAATTTTGAAAATTTCAAAATTTTGTATTTTTGTTGTTTTTTGACGAAATTGGCTGCCCATCGAACTTAGGCTTTTTTTACGGTCTTAGAAAGTGTGCCAAATTTCAAGTCGATTCATTAAAATTTATTCGAGTTATCGTGGAGACAAATTTTTCTACAGACAGACTACAGACAGACAGACAGACATTTTTCTAAAAACCATTTTTTTTGAATCAGGGGGTCATGAAACGTAAAGATTTATCAAAAATAGACAATGCTCAAAATCGCACAAATCCAAGACTTTCTCATTTTTGATGAGAATGTAAAAAGCAAATTTTACGGAAAAATTTAAAAAGAGCAACATTTTTGCAAATTATGAGTTTGTTTTTGTTCCTAGTTTCGTATATTTACTTAACTTTGGCATCTAAAAGAAAAAACCGAGTGTTTTTATATATTTTTAATGTTTCTTCATGTTTCGGCTAATGCTTCACTCACTATAAATCTCAATTTTTTGCACTTTTTTGAGAATAACTTTTTTGTTTTTTGTTGTACAAAAAAGTGTCGAAAGGAAAAGTTGTTTGTTTTTGCGCATATTTTAAGGAAAAAAATAAAAAACAATATTTTTTTGAAAAATGTCAAAAAACCAAAATTTTGAAAATTTCAAAATTTTGTATTTTTGTTGTTTTTTGACGAAATTGGCTGCCCAACGAACTTAGGCTTTATTTTTACGGTCTTAGAAAGTGTGCCAAATTTCAAGTCGATTCATTAAAATTTATTCGAGTTATCGTGGAGACAAATTTTTCCAAAGACAGACTACAGACAGACAGACAGACAGACACTTCTCTAAAAACCATTTTTTTGGAATCAGGGGGTCATGAAACGTAAAGATTTTTCAAAATTAGACAATGCTCAAAATCGCACAAATCCAAGACTTTCTCATTTTTGATGAGAATGTAAAAAGCAAATTTTACGGAAAAATTTAAAAAGAGCAACATTTTTGCAAATTATGAGTTCGTTTTTGTTCATAGTTTCGTATATTTACCTAACTTTGTCATCTAAAAGAAAAAACCGAGTGTTTTTTTATATTTTTAATGTTTCTTCATGTTTCGGCTAATGCTTCACTCACTATAAATCTCAATTTTTTGCACTTTTTTGAGAATAACTTTTTTGTTTTTTGTTGTACAAAAAAGTGTCGAAAGGAAAAGTTGTTTGTTTTTGCGCATATTTTAAGGAAAAAAATAAAAAACAATATTTTTTTGAAAAATGTCAAAAAACCAAAATTTTGAAAATTTCAAAATTTTGTATTTTTGTTGTTTTTTGACGAAATTGGCTGCCCAACGAACTTAGGCTTTATTTTTACGGTCTTAGAAAGTGTGCCAAATTTCAAGTCGATTCATTAAAATTTATTCGAGTTATCGTGGAGACAAATTTTTCTAAAGACAGACTACAGACAGACAGACAGACAGACACTTTTCTAAAAACCATTTTTTTGGAATCAGGGGGTCATGAAACGTAAAGATTTATCAAAATTAGACAATGCTCAAAATCGCACAAATCCAAGACTTTCTCATTTTTGATGAGAATGTAAAAAGCAAATTTTACGGAAAAATTTAAAAAGAGCAACATTTTCGCAAATTATGAGTTCGTTTTTGTTCCTAGTTTCGTATATTTACCTAACTTTGGCATCTAAAAGAAAAAACCGAGTGTTTTTATATATTTCTAATGTTTCTTCATGTTTCGGCTAATGCTTCACTCACTATAAATCTCAATTTTTTGCACTTTTTTGATAATAACTTTTTTGTTTTTTGTTGTACAAAAAAGTGTCGAAAGGAAAAGTTGTTTGTTTTTGCGCATATTTTAAGGAAAAAAATAAAAAAAAATATTTTTTTGAAAAATGTCAAAAAACCAAAATTTTGAAAATTTCAAAATTTTGTATTTTTGTTGTTTTTTGACGAAATTGGCTGCCCATCGAACTTAGGCTTTTTTTTACGGTCTTAGAAAGTGTGCCAAATTTCAAGTCGATTCATTAAAATTTATTCGAGTTATCGTGGAGACAAATTTTTCTAAAGACAGACTACAGACAGACAGACAGACAGACACTTTTCTAAAAACCATTTTTTTGGAATCAGGGGGTCATGAAACGTAAAGATTTATCAAAATTAGACAATGCTCAAAATCGCACAAATCCAAGACTTTCTCATTTTTGATGAGAATGTAAAAAGCAAATTTTACGGAAAATTTTAAAAAGAGCAACGTTTTTGCAAATTATGAGTTCGTTTTTGTTCCTAGTTTCGTATATTTACCTACCTTTTTTTTGTTGTACAAAAAAGTGTTCAACAGAAAAGTTGTTTGTTTTTCCTCATATTTTAAGGAAAAAAATAAAAAAAAATTTTTTTTTGAAAATTGTAAAAAAAATTTTTTTTTTGAAAATTTGCAAATTTTTCAAAAAATCATAACTTTTTTGTTTTTTGATGTACAAAAAAGTGTCGAAAGGAAAAGTTGTTTGTTTTTGCGCATATTTTAAGGAAAAAAATAAAAAAAAATATTTTTTTGAAAAATGTCAAAAAACCAAAATTTTGAAAATTTCAAAATTTTGTATTTTTGTTGTTTTTTGACAAAATTGGCTGCCCAACGAACTTAGGCTTTATTTTTACGGTCTTAGAAAGAGTGCCAAATTTCAAGTCGATTCATTAAAATTTATTCCAGATATCGTGGAGACAAATTTTTCTACAGACAGACTACAGACAGACAGACAGACACTTTTCTAGAAACCATTTTTTTGGAATTAGGGGGTCATGAAACGTAAAGATTTATCAAAATTAGACAATGCTCAAAATCGCACAAATCCAAGACTTTCTCATTTTTGATGAGAATGTAAAAAGCAAATTTTACGGAAAAATTTTAAAAAGAGCAACATTTTTGCAAATTATGAGTTCGTTTTTCTTCCTAGTTTCGTATATTTACCTAACTTTGGCATCTAAAAGAAAAAACCGAGTGTTTTTATTTATTTCTAATGTTTCTTCATGTTTCGGCTAATGCTTCACTCACTATAAATCTCAATTTTTTGCACTTTTTTGATAATAACTTTTTTGTTTTTTGTTGTACAAAAAAGTGTTCAACAGAAAAGTTGTTTGTTTTTGCTCATATTTTAAGGAAAAAAATAAAAAAATTTTTTTTTTTGAAAAATGTCAAAAAAAATTTTTTTTTGAAAATTTGCAAATTTTTCAAAAAATCATAACTTTTTTGTTTTTTGTTGTACAAAAAAGTGTCGAAAGGAAAAGTTGTTTGTTTTTGCGCATATTTTAAGGAAAAAAATAAAAAAAAATATTTTTTTGAAAAATGTCAAAAAACCAAAATTTTGAAAATTTCAAAATTTTGTATTTTTGTTGTTTTTTGACGAAATTGGCTGCCCATCGAACTTAGGCTTTTTTTTACGGTCTTAGAAAGGTGCCAAATTTCAAGTCGATTCATTAAAAATTATTCGAGTTATCGTGGAGACAAATTTTTCTAAAGACAGACTACAGACAGACAGACAGACACTTTTCTAAAAACCATTTTTTTGGAATCAGGGGGTCATGAAACGTAAAGATTTAGCAAAATTAGACAATGCTCAAAATCGCACAAATCCAAGACTTTCTCATTTTTGATGAGAATGTAAAAAGCAAATTTTACGGAAAATTTTAAAAAGAGCAACATTTTTGCAAATTATGAGTTCGTTTTTGTTCCTAGTTTCGTATATTTACCTACCTTTGGCATCTAAAAGAAAAAACCGAGTGTTTTTATATATTTCTAATGTTTCTTCATGTTTCGGCTAATGCTTCACTCACTATAAATCTCAATTTTTTGCACTTTTTTGAGAATAACTTTTTTGTTTTTTGTTGTACAAAAAAGTGTTCAACAGAAAAGTTGTTTGTTTTTGCTCATATTTTAAGGAAAAAAATAAAAAAAAATTTTTTTTTGAAAATTGTCAAAAAAAATTTTTTTTTGAAAATTTGCAAATTTTTCAAAAAATCATAACTTTTTTGTTTTTTGTTGTACAAAAAAGTGTCGAAAGGAAAAGTTATTTGTTTTTTGCGCATATTTTAAGGAAAAAAAATAAAAAAAAATATTTTTTTGAAAAATGTCAAAAAACCAAAATTTTGAAAATTTCAAAATTTTGTATTTTTGTTGTTTTTTGACGAAATTGGCTGCCCATCGAACTTAGGCTTTTTTTTACGGTCTTAGAAAGTGTGCCAAATTTCAAGTCGATTCATTAAAATTTATTCGAGTTATCGTGGAGACAAATTTTTCTAAAGACAGACTACAGACAGACAGACAGACAGACACTTTTCTAAAAACCATTTTTTTGGAATCAGGGGGTCATGAAACGTAAAGATTTAGCAAAATTAGACAATGCTCAAAATCGCACAAATCCAAGACTTTCTCATTTTTGATGAGAATGTAAAAAGCAAATTTTACGGAAAATTTTAAAAAGAGCAACATTTTTGCAAATTATGAGTTCGTTTTTGTTCCTAGTTTCGTATATTTACCTACCTTTGGCATCTAAAAGAAAAAACCGAGTGTTTTTATATATTTTTAATGTTTCTTCATGTTTTGGCTAATGCTTCACTCACTATAAATCTCAATTTTTTGCACTTTTTTGAGAATAACTTTTTTGTTTTTTGTTGTACAAAAAAGTGTTCAACAGAAAAGTTGTTTGTTTTTGCTCATATTTTAAGGAAAAAAATAAAAAAAAATTATTTTTTAAAAATTGTCAAAAAACCAAAATTTTGAAAATTTCAAAATTTTGTATTTTTGTTGTTTTTTGACGAAATTGGCTGCCCAACGAAGTAAGGCTTTATTTTTACGGTCTTAGAAAGTGTGCCAAATTTCAAGTCGATTCATTAAAATTTATTCGAGTTATCGTGGAGACAAATTTTTCTACAGACAGACTACAGACAGACAGACAGACATTTTTCTAAAAACCATTTTTTTGGAATCAGGGGGTCATGAAACGTAAAGATTTATCAAAAATAGACAATGCTCAAAATCGCACAAATCCAAGACTTTCTCATTTTTGATGAGAATGTAAAAAGCAAATTTTATGGAAAAATTTAAAAAGAGCAACATTTTTGCAAATTATGAGTTCGTTTTTATTCATAGTTTCGTATATTTACCTAACTTTGTCATCTAAAAGAAAAAACCGAGTGTTTTTATATATTTTTAATGTTTCTTCATGTTTCGGCTAATGCTTCACTCACTATAAATCTCAATTTTTTGCACTTTTTTGAGAATAACTTTTTTGTTTTTTGTTGTACAAAAAAGTGTTCAACAGAAAAGTTGTTTGTTTTTGCTCATATTTTAAGGAAAAAAATAAAAAAAAATTATTTTTTGAAAATTGTCAAAAAACCAAAATTTTGAAAATTTCAAAATTTTGTATTTTTGTTGTTTTTTGACGAAATTGGCTGCCCAACGAACTTAGGCTTTATTTTTACGGTCTTAGAAAGTGTGCCAAATTTCAAGTCGATTCATTAAAATTTATTCGAGTTATCGTGGAGACAAATTTTTCTACAGACAGACGACAGACAGACAGACAGACAGACAGACAGACACTTTTCTAAAAACCATTTTTTTGGAATCAGGGGGTCATGAAACGTAAAGATTTATCAAAAATAGACAATGCTCAAAATCGCACAAATCCAAGACTTTCTCATTTTTGATGAGAATGTAAAAAGCAAATTTTACGGAAAAATTTAAAAAGAGCAACATTTTTGCAAATTATAAGTTCGTTTTTGTTCATAGTTTCGTATATTTACCTAACTTTGTCATCTAAAAGAAAAAACCGAGTGTTTTTTTATATTTTTAATGTTTCTTCATGTTTCGGCTAATGCTTCACTCACTATAAATCTCAATTTTTTGCACTTTTTTGAGAATAACTTTTTTGTTTTTTGTTGTACAAAAAAGTGTCGAAAGGAAAAGTTGTTTGTTTTTGCGCATATTTTAAGGAAAAAAATAAAAAACAATATTTTTTTGAAAAATGTCAAAAAACCAAAATTTTGAAAATTTCAAAATTTTGTATTTTTGTTGTTTTTTGACGAAATTGGCTGCCCAACGAACTTAGGCTTTATTTTTACGGTCTTAGAAAGTGTGCCAAATTTCAAGTCGATTCATTAAAATTTATTCGAGTTATCGTGGAGACAAATTTTTCCAAAGACAGACTACAGACAGACAGACAGACAGACACTTCTCTAAAAACCATTTTTTTGGAATCAGGGGGTCATGAAACGTAAAGATTTTTCAAAATTAGACAATGCTCAAAATCGCACAAATCCAAGACTTTCTCATTTTTGATGAGAATGTAAAAAGCAAATTTTACGGAAAAATTTAAAAAGAGCAACATTTTTGCAAATTATGAGTTCGTTTTTGTTCATAGTTTCGTATATTTACCTAACTTTGTCATCTAAAAAAAAAAACCGAGTGTTTTTTTATATTTTTAATGTTTCTTCATGTTTCGGCTAATGCTTCACTCACTATAAATCTCAATTTTTTGCACTTTTTTGATAATAACTTTTTTGTTTTTTGTTGTACAAAAAAGTGTTCAACAGAAAAGTTGTTTGTTTTTGCTCATATTTTAAGGAAAAAAATAAAAAAATTTTTTTTTTTGAAAAATGTCAAAAAAAATTTTTTTTTGAAAATTTGCAAATTTTTCAAAAAATCATAACTTTTTTGTTTTTTGTTGTACAAAAAAGTGTCGAAAGGAAAAGTTGTTTGTTTTTGCGCATATTTTAAGGAAAAAAATAAAAAAAAATATTTTTTTGAAAAATGTCAAAAAACCAAAATTTTGAAAATTTCAAAATTTTGTATTTTTGTTGTTTTTTGACGAAATTGGCTGCCCATCGAACTTAGGCTTTTTTTTACGGTCTTAGAAAGGTGCCAAATTTCAAGTCGATTCATTAAAAATTATTCGAGTTATCGTGGAGACAAATTTTTCTAAAGACAGACTACAGACAGACAGACAGACAGACACTTTTCTAAAAACCATTTTTTTGGAATCAGGGGGTCATGAAACGTAAAGATTTAGCAAAATTAGACAATGCTCAAAATCGCACAAATCCAAGACTTTCTCATTTTTGATGAGAATGTAAAAAGCAAATTTTACGGAAAAATTTAAACAGAGCAACATTTTTGCAAATTATGAGTTCGTTTTTGTTCCTAGTTTCGTATATTTACCTACCTTTGGCATCTAAAAGAAAAAACCGAGTGTTTTTATATATTTCTAATGTTTCTTCATGTTTCGGCTAATGCTTCACTCACTATAAATCTCAATTTTTTGCACTTTTTTGAGAATAACTTTTTTGTTTTTTGTTGTACAAAAAAGTGTTCAACAGAAAAGATGTTTGTTTTTGCTCATATTTTAAGGGAAAAAATAAAAAAATTTTTTTTTTGAAAATTGTCAAAAATTTTTTTTTTTTGAAAATTTGCAAATTTTTCAAAAAATCATAACTTTTTTGTTTTTTGTTGTACAAAAAAGTGTCGAAAGGAAAAGTTATTTGTTTTTGCGCATATTTTAAGGAAAAAAATAAAAAAAAATATTTTTTTGAAAAATGTCAAAAAACCAAAATTTTGAAAATTTCAAAATTTTGTATTTTTGTTGTTTTTTGACGAAATTGGCTGCCCATCGAACTTAGGCTTTTTTTTACGGTCTTAGAAAGTGTGCCAAATTTCAAGTCGATTCATTAAAATTTATTCGAGTTATCGTGGAGACAAATTTTTCTAAAGACAGACTACAGACAGACAGACAGACAGACAGATAGACACTTTTCTAAAAACCATTTTTTTGGAATCAGGGGGTCATGAAACGTAAAGATTTAGCAAAATTAGACAATGCTCAAAATCGCACAAATCCAAGACTTTCTCATTTTTGATGAGAATGTAAAAAGCAAATTTTACGGAAAATTTTAAAAAGAGCAACATTTTTGCAAATTATGAGTTCGTTTTTGTTCCTAGTTTCGTATATTTACCTACCTTTGGCATCTAAAAGAAAAAACCGAGTGTTTTTATATATTTTTAATGTTTCTTCATGTTTTGGCTAATGCTTCACTCACTATAAATCTCAATTTTTTGCACTTTTTTGAGAATAACTTTTTTGTTTTTTGTTGTACAAAAAAGTGTTCAACAGAAAAGTTGTTTGTTTTTGCTCATATTTTAAGGAAAAAAATAAAAAAAAATTATTTTTTAAAAATTGTCAAAAAACCAAAATTTTGAAAATTTCAAAATTTTGTATTTTTGTTGTTTTTTGACGAAATTGGCTGCCCAACGAAGTAAGGCTTTATTTTTACGGTCTTAGAAAGTGTGCCAAATTTCAAGTCGATTCATTAAAATTTATTCGAGTTATCGTGGAGACAAATTTTTCTACAGACAGACTACAGACAGACAGACAGACATTTTTCTAAAAACCATTTTTTTGGAATCAGGGGGTCATGAAACGTAAAGATTTATCAAAAATAGACAATGCTCAAAATCGCACAAATCCAAGACTTTCTCATTTTTGATGAGAATGTAAAAAGCAAATTTTATGGAAAAATTTAAAAAGAGCAACATTTTTGCAAATTATGAGTTCGTTTTTATTCATAGTTTCGTATATTTACCTAACTTTGTCATCTAAAAGAAAAAACCGAGTGTTTTTATATATTTTTAATGTTTCTTCATGTTTCGGCTAATGCTTCACTCACTATAAATCTCAATTTTTTGCACTTTTTTAAGAATAACTTTTTTGTTTTTTGTTGTACAAAAAAGTGTTCAACAGAAAAGTTGTTTGTTTTTGCTCATATTTTAAGGAAAAAAATAAAAAAAAATTATTTTTTGAAAATTGTCAAAAAACCAAAATTTTGAAAATTTCAAAATTTTGTATTTTTGTTGTTTTTTGACGAAATTGGCTGCCCAACGAACTTAGGCTTTATTTTTACGGTCTTAGAAAGTGTGCCAAATTTCAAGTCGATTCATTAAAATTTATTCGAGTTATCGTGGAGACAAATTTTTCTACAGACAGACTACAGACAGACAGACAGACACTTTTCTAAAAACCATTTTTTTGGAATCAGGGGGTCATGAAACGTAAAGATTTATCAAAAATAGACAATGCTCAAAATCGCACAAATCCAAGACTTTCTCATTTTTGATGAGAATGTAAAAAGCAAATTTTACGGAAAAATTTAAAAAGAGCAACATTTTTGCAAATTATAAGTTCGTTTTTGTTCATAGTTTCGTATATTTACCTAACTTTGTCATCTAAAAGAAAAAACCGAGTGTTTTTTTATATTTTTAATGTTTCTTCATGTTTCGGCTAATGCTTCACTCACTATAAATCTCAATTTTTTGCACTTTTTTGAGAATAACTTTTTTGTTTTTTGTTGTACAAAAAAGTGTCGAAAGGAAAAGTTGTTTGTTTTTGCGCATATTTTAAGGAAAAAAATAAAAAAAAAATATTTTTTTTAAAATTGTCAAAAAACCAAAATTTTGAAAATTTCAAAATTTTGTATTTTTGTTGTTTTTTGACGAAATTGGCTGCCCAACGAACTTAGGCTTTATTTTTACGGTCTTAGAAAGTGTGCCAAATTTCAAGTCGATTCATTAAAATTTATTCGAGTTATCGTGGAGACAAATTTTTCCAAAGACAGACTACAGACAGACAGACAGACAGACACTTCTCTAAAAACCATTTTTTTGGAATCAGGGGGTCATGAAACGTAAAGATTTTTCAAAATTAGACAATGCTCAAAATCGCACAAATCCAAGACTTTCTCATTTTTGATGAGAATGTAAAAAGCAAATTTTACGGAAAAATTTAAAAAGAGCAACATTTTTGCAAATTATGAGTTCGTTTTTGTTCATAGTTTCGTATATTTACCTAACTTTGTCATCTAAAAGAAAAAACCGAGTGTTTTTATATCATTCTAATGTTTCTTCATGTTTCGGCTAATGCTTCACTCACTATAAATCTCAATTTTTTGCACTTTTTTGAGAATAACTTTTTTGTTTTTTGTTGTACAAAAAAGTGTCGAAAGGAAAATTTGTTTGTTTTTGCGCATATTTTAAGGAAAAAAATAAAAAAAAAATATTTTTTTTAAAAATGTCAAAAAAACAAAATTTTGAAAATTTCAAAATTTTGTATTTTTGTTGTTTTTTGACGAAATTGGCTGCCCAACGAACTTAGGCTTTATTTTTACGGTCTTAGAAAGTGTGCCAAATTTCAAGTCGATTCATTAAAATTTATTCGAGTTATCGTGGAGACAAATTTTTCTAAAGACAGACTACAGACAGACAGACAGACAGACACTTTTCTAAAAACCATTTTTTTGGAATCAGGGGGTCATGAAACGTAAAGATTTATCAAAATTAGACAATGCTCAAAATCGCACAAATCCAAGACTTTCTCATTTTTGATGAGAATGTAAAAAGCAAATTTTACGGAAAAATTTAAAAAGAGCAACATTTTCGCAAATTATGAGTTCGTTTTTGTTCCTAGTTTCGTATATTTACCTAACTTTGGCATCTAAAAGAAAAAACCGAGTGTTTTTATATATTTCTAATGTTTCTTCATGTTTCGGCTAATGCTTCACTCACTATAAATCTCAATTTTTTGCACTTTTTTGATAATAACTTTTTTGTTTTTTGTTGTACAAAAAAGTGTCGAAAGGAAAAGTTGTTTGTTTTTGCGCATATTTTAAGGAAAAAAATAAAAAAAAATATTTTTTTGAAAAATGTCAAAAAACCAAAATTTTGAAAATTTCAAAATTTTGTATTTTTGTTGTTTTTTGACGAAATTGGCTGCCCATCGAACTTAGGCTTTTTTTTACGGTCTTAGAAAGTGTGCCAAATTTCAAGTCGATTCATTAAAATTTATTCGAGTTATCGTGGAGACAAATTTTTCTAAAGACAGACTACAGACAGACAGACAGACAGACACTTTTCTAAAAACCATTTTTTTGGAATCAGGGGGTCATGAAACGTAAAGATTTAGCAAAATTAGACAATGCTCAAAATCGCACAAATCCAAGACTTTCTCATTTTTGATGAGAATGTAAAAAGCAAATTTTACGGAAAATTTTAAAAAGAGCAACGTTTTTGCAAATTATGAGTTCGTTTTTGTTCCTAGTTTCGTATATTTACCTACCTTTTTTTTGTTGTACAAAAAAGTGTTCAACAGAAAAGTTGTTTGTTTTTCCTCATATTTTAAGGAAAAAAATAAAAAAAAATTTTTTTTTGAAAATTGTCAAAAAAATTTTTTTTTTGAAAATTTGCAAATTTTTCAAAAAATCATAACTTTTTTGTTTTTTGATGTACAAAAAAGTGTCGAAAGGAAAAGTTGTTTGTTTTTGCGCATGTTTTAAGGAAAAAAATAAAAAAAAATATTTTTTTGAAAAATGTCAAAAAACCAAAATTTTGAAAATTTCAAAATTTTGTATTTTTGTTGTTTTTTGACAAAATTGGCTGCCCAACGAACTTAGGCTTTATTTTTACGGTCTTAGAAAGAGTGCCAAATTTCAAGTCGATTCATTAAAATTTATTCCAGATATCGTGGAGACAAATTTTTCTACAGACAGACTACAGACAGACAGACAGACACTTTTCTAGAAACCATTTTTTTGGAATTAGGGGGTCATGAAACGTAAAGATTTATCAAAATTAGACAATGCTCAAAATCGCACAAATCCAAGACTTTCTCATTTTTGATGAGAATGTAAAAAGCAAATTTTACGGAAAAATTTAAAAAGAGCAACATTTTTGCAAATTATGAGTTCGTTTTTCTTCCTAGTTTCGTATATTTACCTAACTTTGGCATCTAAAAGAAAAAACCGAGTGTTTTTATTTATTTCTAATGTTTCTTCATGTTTCGGCTAATGCTTCACTCACTATAAATCTCAATTTTTTGCACTTTTTTGATAATAACTTTTTTGTTTTTTGTTGTACAAAAAAGTGTTCAACAGAAAAGTTGTTTGTTTTTGCTCATATTTTAAGGAAAAAAATAAAAAAATTTTTTTTTTTGAAAATTGTCAAAAAAAATTTTTTTTTGAAAATTTGCAAATTTTTCAAAAAATCATAACTTTTTTGTTTTTTGTTGTACAAAAAAGTGTCGAAAGGAAAAGTTGTTTGTTTTTGCGCATATTTTAAGGAAAAAAATAAAAAAAAATATTTTTTTGAAAAATGTCAAAAAACCAAAATTTTGAAAATTTCAAAATTTTGTATTTTTGTTGTTTTTTGACGAAATTGGCTGCCCATCGAACTTAGGCTTTTTTTTACGGTCTTAGAAAGTGTGCCAAATTTCAAGTCGATTCATTAAAATTTATTCGAGTTATCGTGGAGACAAATTTTTCTAAAGACAGACTACAGACAGACAGACAGACAGACACTTTTCTAAAAACCATTTTTTTGGAATCAGGGGGTCATGAAACGTAAAGATTTAGCAAAATTAGACAATGCTCAAAATCGCACAAATCCAAGACTTTCTCATTTTTGATGAGAATGTAAAAAGCAAATTTTACGGAAAATTTTAAAAAGAGCAACATTTTTGCAAATTATGAGTTCGTTTTTGTTCCTAGTTTCGTATATTTACCTACCTTTGGCATCTAAAAGAAAAAACCGAGTGTTTTTATATATTTTTAATGTTTCTTCATGTTTCGGCTAATGCTTCACTCACTATAAATCTCAATTTTTTGCACTTTTTTGAGAATAACTTTTTTGTTTTTTGTTGTACAAAAAAGTGTTCAACAGAAAAGTTGTTTGTTTTTGCTCATATTTTAAGGAAAAAAATAAAAAAAAATTATTTTTTAAAAATTGTCAAAAAACCAAAATTTTGAAAATTTCAAAATTTTGTATTTTTGTTGTTTTTTGACGAAATTGGCTGCCCAACGAACTAAGGCTTTATTTTTACGGTCTTAGAAAGTGTGCCAAATTTCAAGTCGATTCATTAAAATTTATTCGAGTTATCGTGGAGACAAATTTTTCTACAGACAGACTACAGACAGACAGACAGACATTTTTCTAAAAACCATTTTTTTGGAATCAGGGGGTCATGAAACGTAAAGATTTATCAAAAATAGACAATGCTCAAAATCGCACAAATCCAAGACTTTCTCATTTTTGATGAGAATGTAAAAAGCAAATTTTATGGAAAAATTTAAAAAGAGCAACATTTTTGCAAATTATGAGTTCGTTTTTATTCATAGTTTCGTATATTTACCTAACTTTGTCATCTAAAAGAAAAAACCGAGTGTTTTTATATATTTTTAATGTTTCTTCATGTTTCGGCTAATGCTTCACTCACTATAAATCTCAATTTTTTGCACTTTTTTGAGAATAACTTTTTTGTTTTTTGTTGTACAAAAAAGTGTCGAAAGGAAAAGTTGTTTGTTTTTGCGCATATTTTAAGGAAAAAAATAAAAAAAAATTATTTTTTGAAAATTGTCAAAAAACCAAAATTTTGAAAATTTCAAAATTTTGTATTTTTGTTGTTTTTTGACGAAATTGGCTGCCCAACGAACTAAGGCTTTATTTTTACGGTCTTAGAAAGTGTGCCAAATTTCAAGTCGATTCATTAAAATTTATTCGAGTTATCGTGGAGACAAATTTTTCTACAGACAGACTACAGACAGACAGACAGACAGACATTTTTCTAAAAACCATTTTTTTGGAATCAGGGGGTCATGAAACGTAAAGATTTATCAAAATTAGACAATGCTCAAAATCGCACAAATCCAAGACTTTCTTATTTTTGATGAGAATGTAAAAAGCAAATTTTACGGAAAAATTTAAAAAGAGCAACATTTTTGCAAATTATGAGTTCGTTTTTGTTCCTAGTTTCGTATATTTACCTAACTTTGGCATCTAAAAGAAAAAACCGAGTGTTTTTATTTATTTCTAATGTTTCTTCATGTTTCGGCTAATGCTTCACTCACTATAAATCTCAATTTTTTGCACTTTTTTGAGAATAACTTTTTTGTTTTTTGTTGTACAAAAAAGTGTCGAAAGGAAAAGTTGTTTGTTTTTGCGCATATTTTAAGGAAAAAAATAAAAAACAATATTTTTTTGAAAAATGTCAAAAAACCAAAATTTTGAAAATTTCAAAATTTTGTATTTTTGTTGTTTTTTGACGAAATCGGCTGCCCAACGAACTTAGGCTTTATTTTTACGGTCTTAGAAAGTGTGCCAAATTTCAAGTCGATTCATTAAAATTTATTCGAGTTATCGTGGAGACAAATTTTTCTACAGACAGACTACAGACAGACAGACAGACAGACGGACAGACAGACAGACACTTTTCTAAAAACCATTTTTTTGGAATCAGGGGGTCATGAAACGTAAAGATTTATCAAAATTAGACAATGCTCAAAATCGCACAAATCCAAGACTTTCTCATTTTTGATGAGAATGTAAAAAGCAAATTTTACGGAAAAATTTATAAAGAGCAACATTTTTGCAAATTATGAGTTCGTTTTTGTTCATACTTTCGTATATTTACCTAACTTTGGCATCTAAAAGAAAAAACCGAGTGTTTTTATTTATTTCTAATGTTTCTTCATGTTTCGGCTAATGCTTCACTCACTATAAATCTCAATTTTTTGCACTTTTTTGAGAATAACTTTTTTGTTTTTTGTTGTACAAAAAAGTGTCGAAAGGAAAAGTTGTTTGTTTTTGCGCATATTTTAAGGAAAAAAATAAAAAACAATATTTTTTTGAAAAATGTCAAAAAACCAAAATTTTGAAAATTTCAAAATTTTGTATTTTTGTTGTTTTTTGACGAAATCGGCTGCCCAACGAACTTAGGCTTTATTTTTACGGTCTTAGAAAGTGTGCCAAATTTCAAGTCGATTCATTAAAATTTATTCGAGTTATCGTGGAGACAAATTTTTCTACAGACAGACTACAGACAGACAGACAGACAGACGGACAGACAGACAGACACTTTTCTAAAAACCATTTTTTTGGAATCAGGGGGTCATGAAACGTAAAGATTTATCAAAATTAGACAATGCTCAAAATCGCACAAATCCAAGACTTTCTCATTTTTGATGAGAATGTAAAAAGCAAATTTTACGGAAAAATTTATAAAGAGCAACATTTTTGCAAATTATGAGTTCGTTTTTGTTCATACTTTCGTATATTTACCTAACTTTGTCATCTAAAAGAAAAAACCGAGTGTTTTTATATATTTTTAATGTTTCTTCATGTTTCGGCTAATGCTTCACTCAGTATAAATCTCAATTTTTTGCACTTTTTTGAGAATAACTTTTTTGTTTTTTGTTGTACAAAAAAGTGTTCAACAGAAAAGTTGTTTGTTTTTGCTCATATTTTAAGGAAAAAAATAAAAAAATATATTTTTTTGAAAATTGTCAAAAAAAATTTTTTTTTTTAAATTTGCAAATTTTTCAAAAAATCATAACTTTTTTGTTTTTTGTTGTACAAAAAAGTGTCGAAAGGAAAAGTTGTTTGTTTTTGCTCATATTTTAAGGAAAAAAATAAAAAAAAATTATTTTTTGAAAATTGTCAAAAAACCAAAATTTTGAAAATTTCAAAATTTTGTATTTTTGTTGTTTTTTGACGAAATTGGCTGCCCAACGAACTTAGGCTTTATTTTTACGGTCTTAGAAAGTGTGCCAAATTTCAAGTCGATTCATTAAAATTTATTCGAGTTATCGTGGAGACAAATTTTTCTACAGACAGACTACAGACAGACAGACAGACACTTTTCTAAAAACCATTTTTTTGGAATCAGGGGGTCATGAAACGTAAAGATTTATCAAAAATAGACAATGCTCAAAATCGCACAAATCCAAGACTTTCTCATTTTTGATGAGAATGTAAAAAGCAAATTTTACGGAAAAATTTAAAAAGAGCAACATTTTTGCAAATTATGAGTTCGTTTTTGTTCATAGTTTCGTATATTTACCTAACTTTGTCATCTAAAAGAAAAAACCGAGTGTTTTTTTATATTTTTAATGTTTCTTCATGTTTCGGCTAATGCTTCACTCACTATAAATCTCAATTTTTTGCACTTTTTTGAGAATAACTTTTTTGTTTTTTGTTGTACAAAAAAGTGTCGAAAGGAAAAGTTGTTTGTTTTTGCGCATATTTTAAGGAAAAAAATAAAAAACAATATTTTTTTGAAAAATGTCAAAAAACCAAAATTTTGAAAATTTCAAAATTTTGTATTTTTGTTGTTTTTTGACGAAATTGGCTGCCCAACGAACTTAGGCTTTATTTTTACGGTCTTAGAAAGTGTGCCAAATTTCAAGTCGATTCATTAAAATTTATTCGAGTTATCGTGGAGACAAATTTTTCTAAAGACAGACTACAGACAGACAGACAGACAGACACTTTTCTAAAAACCATTTTTTTGGAATCAGGGGGTCATGAAACGTAAAGATTTATCAAAATTAGACAATGCTCAAAATCGCACAAATCCAAGACTTTCTCATTTTTGATGAGAATGTAAAAAGCAAATTTTACGGAAAAATTTAAAAAGAGCAACATTTTCGCAAATTATGAGTTCGTTTTTGTTCCTAGTTTCGTATATTTACCTAACTTTGGCATCTAAAAGAAAAAACCGAGTGTTTTTATATATTTCTAATGTTTCTTCATGTTTCGGCTAATGCTTCACTCACTATAAATCTCAATTTTGTTTGCACATTTTTGATAATAACTTTTTTGTTTTTTGTTGTACAAAAAAGTGTCGAAAGGAAAAGTTGTTTGTTTTTGCGCATATTTTAAGGAAAAAAATAAAAAAAAATATTTTTTTGAAAAATGTCAAAAAACCAAAATTTTGAAAATTTCAAAATTTTGTATTTTTGTTGTTTTTTGACGAAATTGGCTGCCCATCGAACTTAGGCTTTATTTTTACGGTCTTAGAAAGTGTGCCAAATTTCAAGTCGATTCATTAAAATTTATTCGAGTTATCGTGGAGACAAATTTTTCTAAAGACAGACTACAGACAGACAGACAGACAGACACTTTTCTAAAAACCATTTTTTTGGAATCAGGGGGTCATGAAACGTAAAGATTTAGCAAAATTAGACAATGCTCAAAATCGCACAAATCCAAGACTTTCTCATTTTTGATGAGAATGTAAAAAGCAAATTTTACGGAAAATTTTAAAAAGACCAACATTTTTGCAAATTATGAGTTCGTTTTTCTTCCTAGTTTCGTATATTTACCTAACTTTGGCATCTAAAAGAAAAAACCGAGTGTTTTTATTTATTTCTAATGTTTCTTCATGTTTCGGCTAATGCTTCACTCACTATAAATCTCAATTTTTTGCACTTTTTTTGATAATAACTTTTTTGTTTTTTGTTGTACAAAAAAGTGTTCAACAGAAAAGTTGTTTGTTTTTCCTCATATTTTAAGGAAAAAAATAAAAAAAAATTTTTTTTTGAAAATTGTCAAAAAAATTTTTTTTTTGAAAATTTGCAAATTTTTCAAAAAATCATAACTTTTTTGTTTTTTGATGTACAAAAAAGTGTCGAAAGGAAAAGTTGTTTGTTTTTGCGCATATTTTAAGGAAAAAAATAAAAAAAAAATATTTTTTTGAAAAATGTCAAAAAACCAAAATTTTGAAAATTTCAAAATTTTGTATTTTTGTTGTTTTTTGACAAAATTGGCTGCCCAACGAACTTAGGCTTTATTTTTACGGTCTTAGAAAGAGTGCCAAATTTCAAGTCGATTCATTAAAATTTATTCCAGATATCGTGGAGACAAATTTTTCTACAGACAGACTACAGACAGACAGACAGACACTTTTCTAGAAACCATTTTTTTGGAATTAGGGGGTCATGAAACGTAAAGATTTATCAAAATTAGACAATGCTCAAAATCGCACAAATCCAAGACTTTCTCATTTTTGATGAGAATGTAAAAAGCAAATTTTACGGAAAAATTTAAAAAGAGCAACATTTTTGCAAATTATGAGTTCGTTTTTCTTCCTAGTTTCGTATATTTACCTAACTTTGGCATCTAAAAGAAAAAACCGAGTGTTTTTATTTATTTCTAATGTTTCTTCATGTTTCGGCTAATGCTTCACTCACTATAAATCTCAATTTTTTGCACTTTTTTGATAATAACTTTTTTGTTTTTTGTTGTACAAAAAAGTGTTCAACAGAAAAGTTGTTTGTTTTTGCTCATATTTTAAGGAAAAAAATAAAAAAAAATTTTTTTTTTGAAAATTGTCAAAAAAAATTTTTTTTTGAAAATTTGCAAATTTTTCAAAAAATCATAACTTTTTTGTTTTTTGTTGTACAAAAAAGTGTCGAAAGGAAAAGTTGTTTGTTTTTGCGCATATTTTAAGGAAAAAAATAAAAAAAAATATTTTTTTGAAAAATGTCAAAAAACCAAAATTTTGAAAATTTCAAAATTTTGTATTTTTGTTGTTTTTTGACGAAATTGGCTGCCCATCGAACTTAGGCTTTTTTTTACGGTCTTAGAAAGGTGCCAAATTTCAAGTCGATTCATTAAAATTTATTCGAGTTATCGTGGAGACAAATTTTTCTAAAGACAGACTACAGACAGACAGACAGACAGACACTTTTCTAAAAACCATTTTTTTGGAATCAGGGGGTCATGAAACGTAAAGATTTAGCAAAATTAGACAATGCTCAAAATCGCACAAATCCAAGACTTTCTCATTTTTGATGAGAATGTAAAAAGCAAATTTTACGGAAAATTTTAAAAAGAGCAACATTTTTGCAAATTATGAGTTCGTTTTTGTTCCTAGTTTCGTATATTTACCTACCTTTGGCATCTAAAAGAAAAAACCGAGTGTTTTTATATATTTCTAATGTTTCTTCATGTTTCGGCTAATGCTTCACTCACTATAAATCTCAATTTTTTGCACTTTTTTGAGAATAACTTTTTTGTTTTTTGTTGTACAAAAAAGTGTTCAACAGAAAAGTTGTTTGTTTTTGCTCATATTTTAAGGAAAAAAATAAAAAAAAATTTTTTTTTGAAAATTGTCAAAAAAAATTTTTTTTTGAAAATTTGCAAATTTTTCAAAAAATCATAACTTTTTTGTTTTTTGTTGTACAAAAAAGTGTCGAAAGGAAAAGTTATTTGTTTTTGCGCATATTTTAAGGAAAAAAATAAAAAAAAATATTTTTTTGAAAAATGTCAAAAAACCAAAATTTTGAAAATTTCAAAATTTTGTATTTTTGTTGTTTTTTGACGAAATTGGCTGCCCATCGAACTTAGGCTTTTTTTTACGGTCTTAGAAAGTGTGCCAAATTTCAAGTCGATTCATTAAAATTTATTCGAGTTATCGTGGAGACAAATTTTTCTAAAGACAGACTACAGACAGACAGACAGACAGACACTTTTCTAAAAACCATTTTTTTGGAATCAGGGGGTCATGAAACGTAAAGATTTAGCAAAATTAGACAATGCTCAAAATCGCACAAATCCAAGACTTTCTCATTTTTGATGAGAATGTAAAAAGCAAATTTTACGGAAAATTTTAAAAAGAGCAACATTTTTGCAAATTATGAGTTCGTTTTTGTTCCTAGTTTCGTATATTTACCTACCTTTGGCATCTAAAAGAAAAAACCGAGTGTTTTTATATATTTTTAATGTTTCTTCATGTTTCGGCTAATGCTTCACTCACTATAAATCTCAATTTTTTGCACTTTTTTGAGAATAACTTTTTTGTTTTTTGTTGTACAAAAAAGTGTCGAAAGGAAAAGTTGTTTGTTTTTGCGCATATTTTAAGGAAAAAAATAAAAAAAAATTATTTTTTGAAAATTGTCAAAAAACCAAAATTTTGAAAATTTCAAAATTTTGTATTTTTGTTGTTTTTTGACGAAATTGGCTGCCCAACGAACTAAGGCTTTATTTTTACGGTCTTAGAAAGTGTGCCAAATTTCAAGTCGATTCATTAAAATTTATTCGAGTTATCGTGGAGACAAATTTTTCTACAGACAGACTACAGACAGACAGACAGACATTTTTCTAAAAACCATTTTTTTGGAATCAGGGGGTCATGAAACGTAAAGATTTATCAAAATTAGACAATGCTCAAAATCGCACAAATCCAAGACTTTCTTATTTTTGATGAGAATGTAAAAAGCAAATTTTACGGAAAAATTTAAAAAGAGCAACATTTTTGCAAATTATGAGTTCGTTTTTGTTCCTAGTTTCGTATATTTACCTAACTTTGGCATCTAAAAGAAAAAACCGAGTGTTTTTATTTATTTCTAATGTTTCTTCATGTTTCGGCTAATGCTTCACTCACTATAAATCTCAATTTTTTGCACTTTTTTGAGAATAACTTTTTTGTTTTTTGTTGTACAAAAAAGTGTCGAAAGGAAAAGTTGTTTGTTTTTGCGCATATTTTAAGGAAAAAAATAAAAAACAATATTTTTTTGAAAAATGTCAAAAAACCAAAATTTTGAAAATTTCAAAATTTTGTATTTTTGTTGTTTTTTGACGAAATCGGCTGCCCAACGAACTTAGGCTTTATTTTTACGGTCTTAGAAAGTGTGCCAAATTTCAAGTCGATTCATTAAAATTTATTCGAGTTATCGTGGAGACAAATTTTTCTACAGACAGACTACAGACAGACAGACAGACAGACGGACAGACAGACAGACACTTTTCTAAAAACCATTTTTTTGGAATCAGGGGGTCATGAAACGTAAAGATTTATCAAAATTAGACAATGCTCAAAATCGCACAAATCCAAGACTTTCTCATTTTTGATGAGAATGTAAAAAGCAAATTTTACGGAAAAAATTTATAAAGAGCAACATTTTTGCAAATTATGAGTTCGTTTTTGTTCATACTTTCGTATATTTACCTAACTTTGGCATCTAAAAGAAAAAACCGAGTGTTTTTATTTATTTCTAATGTTTCTTCATGTTTCGGCTAATGCTTCACTCACTATAAATCTCAATTTTTTGCACTTTTTTGAGAATAACTTTTTTGTTTTTTGTTGTACAAAAAAGTGTCGAAAGGAAAAGTTGTTTGTTTTTGCGCATATTTTAAGGAAAAAAATAAAAAACAATATTTTTTTGAAAAATGTCAAAAAACCAAAATTTTGAAAATTTCAAAATTTTGTATTTTTGTTGTTTTTTGACGAAATCGGCTGCCCAACGAACTTAGGCTTTATTTTTACGGTCTTAGAAAGTGTGCCAAATTTCAAGTCGATTCATTAAAATTTATTCGAGTTATCGTGGAGACAAATTTTTCTACAGACAGACTACAGACAGACAGACAGACAGACGGACAGACAGACAGACACTTTTCTAAAAACCATTTTTTTGGAATCAGGGGGTCATGAAACGTAAAGATTTATCAAAATTAGACAATGCTCAAAATCGCACAAATCCAAGACTTTCTCATTTTTGATGAGAATGTAAAAAGCAAATTTTACGGAAAAATTTATAAAGAGCAACATTTTTGCAAATTATGAGTTCGTTTTTGTTCATACTTTCGTATATTTACCTAACTTTGTCATCTAAAAGAAAAAACCGAGTGTTTTTATATATTTTTAATGTTTCTTCATGTTTCGGCTAATGCTTCACTCAGTATAAATCTCAATTTTTTGCACTTTTTTGAGAATAACTTTTTTGTTTTTTGTTGTACAAAAAAGTGTTCAACAGAAAAGTTGTTTGTTTTTGCTCATATTTTAAGGAAAAAAATAAAAAAATATATTTTTTTGAAAATTGTCAAAAAAAATTTTTTTTTTTAAATTTGCAAATTTTTCAAAAAATCATAACTTTTTTGTTTTTTGTTGTACAAAAAAGTGTCGAAAGGAAAAGTTGTTTGTTTTTGCGCATATTTTAAGGAAAAAAAAAAATATATTTTTTTGAAAAATGTCAAAAAACCAAAATTTTGAAAATTTCAAAATTTTGTATTTTTGTTGTTTTTTGACGAAATTGGCTGCCCAACGAACTTAGGCTTTATTTTTACGGTCTTAGAAAGTGTGCCAAATTTCAAGTCGATTCATTAAAATTTATTCGAGTTATCGTGGAGACAAATTTTTCTACAGACAGACTACAGACAGACAGACAGACAGACAGACAGACGGACGGACGGACAGACAGACAGACACTTTTCTAAAAACCATTTTTTTGGAATCAGGGGGTCATGAAACGTAAAGATTTATCAAAATTAGACAATGCTCAAAATCGTACAAATTCAAGACTTTCTCATTTTTGATGAGAATGTAAAAAGCAAATTTTACGGAAAAATTTAAAAAGAGCAACATTTTTGCAAATTATGAGTTCGTTTTTGTTCCTAGTTTCGTATATTTACCTAACTTTGGCATCTAAAAGAAAAAACCGAGTGTTTTTATATATTTCTAATGTTTCTTCATTTTTCGGCTAATGCTTCACTCACTATAAATCTCAATTTTTTGCACTTTTTTGAGAATAACTTTTTTGTTTTTTGTTGTACAAAAATGTATTTAACAGAAAAGTTGTTTGTTTTTGCTCATATTTTAAGGAAAAAAATAAAAAAAAATTTTTTTTTGAAAATTGTCAAAAAAAATTTTTTTTTTTTAAATTTGCAAATTTTTCAAAAAATCATAACTTTTTTGTTTTTTGTTGTACAAAAAAGTGTCGAAAGGAAAAGTTGTTTGTTTTTGCGCATATTTTAAGGAAAAAAATAAAAAAAAATATTTTTTTGAAAAATGTCAAAAAACCAAAATTTTGAAAATTTCAAAATTTGGTATTTTTGTTGTTTTTTGACGAAATTGGCTGCCCAACGAACTTAGGCTTTATTTTTACGGTCTTAGAAAGTGTGCCAAATTTCAAGTCGATTCATTAAAATTTATTCGAATTATCGTGGAGACAAATTTTTCTACAGACAGACTGCAGACAGACAGACAGACAGACAGACGGACAGACAGACAGACACTTTTCTAAAAACCATTTTTTTGGAATCAGGGGGTCATGAAACGTAAAGATTTATCAAAATTAGACAATGCTCAAAATCGCACAAATCCAAGACTTTCTCATTTTTGATGAGAATGTAAAAATTATTTACTTATCGACAACCATATCGAAGTAATTATCATGTGTAACACCTAATTCTAAACTAAAGAGTTAAAATGACATCTAATAGATGTCTCTATTTGCTGATATAGTCGAAATCTTCATATTTCAAAATTTCTATCAGCGAATAAATTCTAACCTTAACTATATAGTTCTTGACTATTGATGGGTTTGATCTGATAATATAAGAAGCGTGTACGTCCAGGTTGTGTTGGCAAGGTGCATTGATAGGCGTAGGTCCCGCGACAGGCAGCTTTGAACTGGGGTTCGAGTCCCCACAGATGCACAGTGCATTCGTTCACGCAGCTTATTTTTCCAGATCATAATTAATTTAAAAAATTAATTACTTATCGACAACCATATCGAAGTAATTATCATATGTAACACCTAACTCTAAACCAAAGAGTTCAAATGACATCTAATAGATGTCACTATTTGCTGATATAGTCGAAATCTTCATATTTCAAAATTTCTATCAGCGAATAAATTCTAACCTTAACTATATAGTTCTTGACTAGTGATGGGCTTGATCTGATAATATAAGAAGCGTGTACCTCCAGGTTGTGTTGGCAAGGTGCATTGATAGGCGTAGGTCTCGCGACAGGCAGCTATGAACTGGGGTTCGAGTCCCCACAGATGCACAGTGCATTCGTTCACGCAGCTTATTTTTTCAGATCATAATTAATTTAAAAAATTAATTACTTGTCGACAACCATATCGAAGTAATTATCATATGTATCACCTAACTCTAAACCAAAGAGTTCAAATGACATCTAATAGATGTCACTATTTGCTGATATAGTCGAAATCTTCATATGTCAAAATTTCTATCAGCGAATAAATTGTAACCTTAACTATATAGCTCTTGACTAGTAAAGGGCTTGATCTGAGAATATAAGAAGCGTGTACGTCCAGGCTGTGTTGGCAAGGTGCATTGATAGGCGTAGGTTCCGCGGCAGGCAGCTATGATCTGGGGTTCGAGTCCCCACAGATTCACAGTGCATTTTTTCAGATCATAATTAATTTAAAAAATTAATTACTTATCGACAACCATATCGAAGTAATTATCATATGTAACACCTAACTCTAAACCAAAGAGTTCAAATGACATCTAATAGATGTCACTATTTGCTGATATAGTCGAAATCTTCATATTTCAAAATTTCTATCAGCGAATAAATTCTAACCTTAATATAAAATTTTAATTTTGTAGTCAATCTAATAAATTGAATACCTCTGGTTAAAGATTTTTCTTAATATTGATTTTTAAATTGGTTTCTATATTTGATTTTAAAATTGACAAACTATAAAAACTACAAGTGCTAAACAAAACATATTTGTGTGTACATTATAAGGAGAAGAAGGAGTTGGAGGAAGATGTCTTTTTTGCTGAATTAATCTACATATTCACCGTCCCGGTTTATAATTCTGCTTCTTTGCTTACAACAGAATTATATGCCATATATATTTCCGTAAAATGCATAATCACAGAAAATATTACACAAGCAGTAATAATTAATTACTGACTCTCTCGACTCAATAAACGCAATAAACAATAGACACTATCTGGCACTCTCGGACTCAGTTATTCCACATAGAATTGCTGACCTAATCTTACAAGTACAAAATGACACAAGAATTAATTTTATTTGGGTACCAGCACATAGCAATATTGATGGTAATAATATAGCAGATAGGATTGCTAAAGATGCATCTGCTCTCCCATTTATTCAGAAAAGGATAGTCTCTCTTCATGATCTGTTTTCTAAATTCAAACAACACAACAACATACAGAAAGCACATTTATGGCCTTACAAAAACACCACAGTTACAGCGAATAGAATACTCCAAAATATACATTTCAACACTTAAAGACCTTGGTTTCGTGGATTGTAGCTGCCTAGAGGTTGCATTACACTAATAACGAGATTAAGAGTTAATCATATATGCACAGCGGAGCATTTTGGAAAGATGAAGTGGAACTTGCCCACGGAATGCAAATGTGGGGAGGCTCAAAAAACATTGACTCATTTATTAAATGACTGCCTTCTGTTATCTCCAGGAAGACCTGAGTTTTTCGGTGACTTGAATTCCCTCTCGGGAATTCTCACTACTCCTCTTGCAAATTTAGATGAATTTATTTTCAAACCTACAAAAGGTTTGGCATACGCCATCTACAAATTTTTTATCAAACAGGAATCAAAGGTTATTATATAAACAAAAATAATATAAAATAAATAAATAAATATAAAAAAATAAATATAAATAAGAAGTGGGAGGTAATTTTTGAATAAATTATTTATGTCTAATTAACGAAAACTTTCTTTAAATTCTTATGGATCTTTCTGAAAAATCAATGATGATGATAATAATTATAAACAAATAAAATACGTAGATATACTTCCATAACTAATTCTAATTTAAACCTTTCCATAATTGCAAACAAATACATGTGACTAAAGTCCAGTTCCACAGCTCAATTTAACCAGAGTTTAAGATAACGAACTATGTATCAACCTTTATACAACGAAGTAAGATGCAACCGGACAAATTATTGTCCATTTATGTGATACTATGTGTACAACCTTTAAACTGAAATCATAAGAGAATCTATGAGTTTTTATTTATGGCCACATGATAATATCAAAAGGCCAATCAACAAGAAGAAGAAGAAAAAGATATTTTTATAGGAAAAAACTCAATATTTATTACATTTTTCAATAATTCAATTTCTTTTTTTGCACAACCAAAGGAAGCAGACTATTTAAGAAATGTTGATGTATTTATTTGAGATGAAGCACCGATGGCTCCAAGACATGCCTTAGAATTAGTAGATCGAAATTTAAGTGATGTAATAAATAATATGAGGCCATTTGGAGGTAAGATAATGATACTTGGGGGTGACTTTCAACAAATGCTATCCGTTAAAATAAATGCAACTCGCAGTGTGTTGGTAGATCTTTATATTAAATTCAGCCCTGTTTGGCCTGACTTTCATCAGTTTTCTCTTACTGCAAGTATGCGTGCACTACCACAAGAAATTAAAATTTGCATAATTTTTATTATCTGTTGAGAACCCTGCTTGAAAAAATTTGATAAAATTCGATAGAAAAAAATGTCTATACTTTGCAATCAATTTTCTGAATCCACAGATTTAGTCATATTAAATAAGATTCTATTAAAAATTTGAATAGAAAGTCAATCACATTCAAAACAAAATAAATATTATAGCAAAGTATAAGAATTTCTAGTGGTTAGAATTTGATTGCATATTAACCCTTTAACGCCGGGAAGGACACATATTTTACTCAACTTTTAGAGCCATCAATCTTAACGATTTCGTAAGTTAAAAATTTGGTAGGTATCCATCCCTATAGAGTTTCTATCGCTCTTTCAGAATCTGAAGATCAAATTTAAAAAAACTTTAATTTGAGAAAGTTGTGAACATTTTTTCGACAAAAAACTGAAAAATTCTTACTTTATTTTGAAAAAATAGATTCTTTTTAAGGTAGCAAGTAAGAATGCATGCGTGAAAACAACAAATATCGCGTCCGCAAAAACCAACCTTCAATACGACGCAATGTACGTTTAAAAATTTCAAAATGGCGGCTTCAAAATGGCGATAGAAGACATTTTTTAAAATAAACATCAAAGTCTAATGTACGAATTTTAAAAAAATTTGAATAATCTTGTCACTTTGTATTTAGGGGTTTTTGAGGTTGCTGATTACGAATGTGATATTAGTTTTTCAAAATTCAAAATGGATCCAATATGGCGATGGTAAAATTAAAAAATCGTTTTATTCTTTTAAAATTTGTTACTTGGGGGTTTTTGCGGTTGCTGATCACGAATCTAATATTAGTCTTTCGAAATTTAAAAGGGCGATGCAATATGGCGGAATATATTTTTTTAATTTGACAAAATATGTTTAAAAATAAATAGAAAAAAAAATTATAATAATAATACACTACCGGCAGAAATTGTCGGTACGAACGACGGGCGAGCTACGAAAAGTTGCTGCCGAAATTAAATTAACATATTTTATTATTGAAAAATGATAGGAACTTGGATCTTGGATCGTTTCAAAGCCAATTAAATTCTGCGTCGTTTAATATATAAATAAAAATTATTTGATATTTTTGAGAGATTTGATCACCTAAAAGATTTTGAAAAAAATTGATTAATTTTTCTATTTTTGTGCACCATGTTTGAGTGGTTGCACATTTTAGAAAAGTTTAGAGAAAAATTTTAATCTCTAGCAACATAATCTTTAAAGTCTCAGCTTTTATTTGAGCCTTGAAAATTGAAAATCCGTTCAGTAGTTTTTGAAATATCTTAAAAAAATGTCTAAGAATGTTGTTTTATAATTTAGGCGGTGATACACACTTATTGCACTCTCGCTGCTCACCTGGTTCGTTGCGGCAGGGCCGAATAAGCGGCAAATAGAGTGAGGGTCATATTTGGAGCCGTTTTTAAGTTTTTTTGTAATTTTAGATTTAATATTCATTGAAAATTTAATAATTGTTAAAGTTAATTATTATATATATATATATATATATATATATATATATATATATATCTATATATATATATATATATATATATATATATATATATAATTAAGTTATCATTTTACAAACTTTCATGATCAAATAGTCGCTTATTTTTGGAAAAAAGTTAGAAAAGTGAAAATTTGTACGTAGAAATAAACGACTATTTGATCATGAAAGTTTGTAAAATTATAACTCAATTATATATATATATATATATATATATATATATATATATATATATATATATATATAATTACCTTTAACAATTATTAAATTTTCAATGAATATTAAATCTAAAATTACAAAAAAACTTAAAAACGGCTCCAAATATGACCCTCACTCTATTTGCCGCTTATTCGGCCCTGCCGCAACGAACCAGGTGAGCAGCGAGAGTGCAATAAGTGTGTATCACCGCCTAAATTATAAAACAACATTCTTAGACATTTTTTTAAGATATTTCAAAAACTACTGAACGGATTTTCAATTTTCAAGGCTCAAATAAAAGCTGAGACTTTAAAGATTATATTTCTAGAGTTTAAAATTTTTCTCTAAATTTTTCTAGAATGTGCAGCCACTCAAACATGGTGCACAAAAATAGAAAAATTAATTAATTTTTTTTCAAAATCTTTTAGGTGATCAAATCTGTCAAAAATATCAAATAATTTTCATTTATATATCAAACGACGCAGAATTTAATTGGCTTTGAAACGATCCAAGAACCAAGTTCCTATCATTTTTCAATAATAAAATATGTTAATTTAATTTCGGCAGCAACTTTTCGTAGCTTGCTCGTCGTTCGTACCGACAATTTCTGCCGGTAGTGTATGTTTTAAAAATCGTTGGATTTTGTTGAAAATTGTAACATAAAATCTGATGTGAAATATTATAAATTTAAAATAGTAGAATTAATGACAGGCAAAACTTGGTTTTTAGTAAAATTGATAGGATTGTCTTAAAAGTAAAAGTTTCCAAATTTTGTATATTATTTTTGTTTCAAGAACATATAAAAAAATATCACCTTCTTAATCCACAAAAAAATGTTAATGTTTTTAACGACGTAATTCAATTGCCATATTGGATCCGACATTTTGTATTTTGAAAAACTAATATCAGATTCGTAATGAGAAACGGCAAAAACCCTTGAGTAACAAATTTCAACAGAATCTAATGATTTTTTAATTTTACGATCGCCATATTGCATCCGCCATTTTGAATTTGGAAAAACTAACATTAGATTCGTGATCAGCAACCGCAAAAACCTCCAAGTAACAAATTTCAAAAGAATCTAACGATGTTTTAATTTTTACGATCGCCATATTGGATACGCCATTTTGAATTATGAAAAACTAATGTCACAATCGTAATCAGCAACTTCAAAAACCCCTAAATACAAAGTGACAAGATTATTCAAATTTTTTTTTTAATTCGTACACTAGACTTTGATGTTTATTTTAAAAAATGTCTTCTATCGCCATTTTGAAGCCGCCATTTAAAAATTTTTAAACGTACATTTCGCCATATTGAAGGTTGGCTTTTGCAGACGCGATATTTGTAGTTTTTACGCATGCATTCTTACTTGCTACCTTAAAAAAAATTCATTTTTTCAAAATAAAGTAAAAAATTTTTCAGTTTTTTGTCGAAAAAATGTTAACAACTTTCTCAAATTAAAATTTTTTTTAAATTTGATCTTCAGATTCTGAAAGAGCGATAGAAACTCTATAGGGATGGATACCTAACAAATTTTTAACTTACGAAATCGTTAAGAACGATGGCTTAAAAAGTTGAGTAAAATATGTGTCCTTCCCCGCGTTAAAGGGTTAACACATTAGTGCCCGTGGGCACAGGAACAAGGATATAAAAAATAACAATTCGGATTCTAACATGGGTTATAATAATATTTTTTGACGCTTAAAATTTTGTTTAAAAAAAATTCTTTGAAACAATTTGTTATAAACAAATTAAGAAAAATTAATTTTCATAAAAACCTCATAGTGCCGTTTGATTCAACAAAAAAAACTACTACAAGCACATATATTACTTATTTTATAGAAATTAGTTTTTCTTCATTTTTTTATAACAAATTGTTTAAAAAAATTTTGAGCGTCAAAAATTATTATTAGTCCTCATGTCAGGATCCTAATACATACACGGAGAGACTTTTAGTTAGAAAAATTATTTTATCGTATTTTGATATTTCTACACTACCGTCCGAAATTGTGCGGACGCTAACATCTCTAGCTATTAAAAAACACAACCGCACAGAAACAGTGATAACTCGGTTAAAAATGACGCTATATGGTTTTTTTAAATTGCATTGGAAAGCTTATTAAATTTCCAATGAAATGTCACTATTTTAAGTTGTATTGCATAAATAGGAAGCGAGATATCATGTTATGAAGACAAAAAAATAATTCTATTTTTTTCGGAATTTCTTACTCTGACTTTGACTCCTGGCACAGCTTAGCAAAGTTTATGAAAAAAATTGTTACTTTTACAGACTATTCCTTGTAACCTAAGCTTTAAATAGAGACCAAGAACAGCAAAAAATATTTACGGGTTCCCGAGATATTACAAAAAGAGTCGGACCGTGCCAAGCAGAATTTTCAATCATCGATTTCTCTAATTCGCCGTTGAGTCAATTACTTGTCTGTGAAAAAAGTGTCGAAAATTAATTTTACCAAGTACATTTTTACTGGGATACATTTTTTAATTTAATTTATTATATATCGATATTTAAAAAGTGGATCCCAGTAAAAATGTACTTGGTAAAATTAATTTTCGACACTTTTTTCACAGACAAGTAATTGACTCAACGGCGAATTAGAGAAATCGATGATTGAAAATTCTGCTTGGCACAGTCCGACTCTTTTTGTAATTTCTCGGGAACCCGTAAATATTTTTTGCTGTTCTTGGTTACAAGGAATAGTCTGTAAAAGTAACAATTTTTTTCATAAACTTTGCTAAGCTGTGCCAGGAGTCAAAGTCAGAGTAAGAAATTCCGAAAAAAATAGAATTATTTTTTGTCTTCATAACATGATATCTCGCTTCCTATTTATGCAATACAACTTAAAATAGTAACATTTTATTGGAAATTTAATAAGCTTTCCAATGCAATTTAAAAAAACCATCTAGCGTCATTTTTAACCGAGTTATCACTGTTTCTAGTGTAGTGTAATAAAACGTAAGAATTTCGGGATAATCGAGGTATAGTTAGAAGAATTCTAATAAAGATTATGATACTAAAAGTGAAGATTAGGTGACGCTACATATATATAGCATATATATGTAGGGGTATACAAAATGCGTTACTAGGCACGTGTATACTTATATAATACATATGTATATAAATTAATATATGATTTATCATAATACTATTACACAATTCAATTGTTTAATCTCTAATAACTTTTAAAACGTTTTTAACAAAATACTTTCAAGACGATGATGACGCTCGGTTGTTTGCTGAGTGTTCGCCTAACATTAACTGTCTTCGGTTGTGGACGGAACTGTTCGGAAACCTTCGTGTAAATATTCTAATAAAATTTTGTAAAAATTCAAACTGCTTACCATTTCAGAGCGTGTTAATATTAAAAATAATACAGTATCTAAAATTTTTTTACATTTAATAGTTTTCAAAATAGTGGTTTTACAAATAAAAATATCAGAATGTATTATAAATATGTTCCATATTCTCGTATTTGCAATTGTCTTAACATCAAATGATATTTTTTCTAAACTTTAATACTAACTTCTGTTCCCTAAAAATTACAATAGTAGATAAAAAATAACACTACTTATTATTATAATAAGAACTATCATCATCGTACCTCGATTATCCCTAAATTCTTACGTTTTATTAGAAATATCGAAATACAATAAAGTAATTTTTGTAACTAAAAGTCTCTCCGTGTACTTTTCCATATTTGTATTCCTGTGTATATTGGCATTAATGAGTTAATGAAATCAATGCTATAGAAAAGTATAAGAATTTTAAGTGGATTGAATTTGATTGACAGGATATGTACAACATTTTTTATAAGAAAGAATAAAACTTTTAGATATATTGATATAATATTAATGAAATCAATGCCATAGGAAAGTATATGAATTTCAAGTGCATAGAATTGGATCGACATTTTATACAAATGTTTTGATAGGAATGAATCAAACTTTTTGATGTATAGAATTTGATAGAATATTAATAAAATCAATGCCATAAGAAAGTGATAGAATTTCAAGTGGATTGAATTTGATTGACATTATATACAAATTTTTTGATAGGAATAAATAAAACTTTTAGATATATTGATAGAATATTAATGAAATCAATGCTGTAGGAAAGTATAAGAATTTCAAGTGGATAGAATTGGATTGACATTCTATACAAATTTTTTGATAGGAATGAATTATTAAAGGATAAAAATGGACTTTTAATAAAAATAAAAAATAAAAATGGATTGAAATGGACTTTTTAAAGGATAAAATTTGATAGAATATTAATAAAATAAATAACATGGAAAAGTATTAGAATTTTAAGAGGATTGAATTTGATTGACATTATATACAAAGTTTTTGATAGGAATGAATAAGATTTTTCGAAGGATAAAATTTGATAGAATATTAATAAAATGAATATCATAGAAAAGTATTAGAATTTTAAGAGGATTGAATTTGATTGACATTATATACAAATTTTTTGATAGAAATGAATAAGGCTTTTGTAGGATAAAATTTGATAGAATATTAATAAAATGAATATCATAGAAAAGTATAAGAATTTCGATTGGATAGGATTTGATAGAAGTTTAATCTGTTCATTTGATTAAAATTTATTAGAATAGAATTCTAATAATTTCTTCTAATTTATTAGAAATTAGTATTTCGTGCAGTATTGAATTTGATTCTAATTTTATCCAAATGTTTGATTTGGTTTGATTAGAATTGTCACATAGTATTTAAAATGATTAGAATTTTTGTATTTGACTAATTTTGATTACAATTTCAAATCTTCTCTTATAGAAATTTTATCAAATCCTATACATTTTAATCATTTTTTAAGCAGGGAATGGAACTGCTAATGATAATAATTTGCATTTACCAGAAGATTGTATAGCTCCTCCAGATATCAACATTGTTGAAGATGTCTACGGAGAAGTAATTAGGGAAAAGAAACTTACGAACTTAACAAGGATGGCTATATTATCAGCCAGAAATATTCATGTTCACGATATTAATAAATCTGTTGTCGATATATTAAACCCAGAAACAGAGAAAATTTACACCAGTGTCAACATTATTAAAAATTGTGATAATGGTAATATGGCTGAAACACTTTTACCAGAATACTTAGAAACAATAAATCCTCCAAATTTACCACCTCATGAGTTATGACTGAGAGAAAATGCTGTTATTATGTTGATTAGAAATTTTTCTATAAACAAAAGACTATGTAATAGGACAAGACTGCAAGTGTTAGAACTAGGAAATCATTTATTAAAATGTAAAATTTTAACTGGCGATAGAATAGGACAAATAGTTTTTATAAATCGAATCACTTTATACAGTGACGATCGATATGCTTTTGAATTTGGTCGAAGACAATTTCCTATTAAATAAGCATTTGTGATGACGATCAACAAATTACAAGGACAAACTTTTGATAAAATATGAATAATAGACCTCAGAAGAGATGTTTTTAATCATGGACAATTATATGTTGCCATATCGCGAGTTCGTTCTTAGGATTCCTTTAAAATATATTTGGGGAACCAGAGAGAAAGTAATGTTGTCAAAAATTTTGTTTACTTAGAAGTTTACGTTTAAATACTTTATATTTTTAGTCATTACTATAACGAATAACAAAGAATAAGACCTAAGATGCAAAACATGGGTTATGTTTGTCATTTTTAATGTCAAAATGCATGTAATTAAACATCACTCTATAATGTTTAAGTCTTCATTTTACACCTAAAAAAGTATCCTTTCTTTAATGTGTAGCATTGTTTTTAACGCTCCATCCGTCGCATGGTGAGAAGTTTCCTCACCCAGTTTCTTTTTTTATTTATAACTTTTAAAATAAACAAAATTATAATTTCATGTTCTCAATACCTTTCACAAAACTCTTCTTCTTTATTTTAAAACAATTTTTTTGTTGTTATTTATTTTAGTTTTTTGTAATTGAATTTTTAAGTAGCAAATGTGAATAATTTTTTACGCAAAGTGAGGAAACTTCTCACCGTGTGATCAGAGATACCAACGACCGTCCCCAAACGGAAGTGCGCCTACGCTACAAAAAGTACTTTGATTGGTAGATTAAAACGTGTCCATTTAAATCACTTAATATATAAAGGTTTTCAAATAAACGCGCTCTAATCTCTCAATCAAAGCATTTTTGTCGCGCAAGCGCAGTTCCGTTTAGGGACTGTCATTGGCATCTCTGCGTGCGACTTAAGGAGCATTCAGACCTCTGCAGGCTGTCTGCCTGCGCAGCCGGAAGCAATAAGAGTAAGAGGGAGGGTGTAATAAATTTGAATTTCCTTACTCTTCTACGTTACCATGGCAACCTGCAGATAGACAAACTGCAGAGGTCTGAACGCTCCATTACCGCGTATACTCGATTTCATTTGTCAATAATTTTTTATTTAAATAAAAGTTGTAGCTCTTATTCAAATACACATTTAATGTATCGCCTGGCGATTTTGTTGAACGCTAGTGGTACGTTATAACCTACCAATAGCGTACTGTTTGCGTACCATGACTTTTTTCTTCAAATTAGGAATAAAACAATCAAAAGTATAGAAATAAATGAATAAATTTAATAGAATGACAATCAATGAATTAATTTACAGTGTTTAATTGAGATAAAAGCGGTGATTATTATTTAAAAAAATTGATTAAGCCAAAGTAATTTACTGTGTATTTATAGTGTGTTTTAAATAGCATATTTGGTGAAAAATGAAAAGAAAAAATTAGTAAAACTTGTATAATTTAACAAAAATAATCATTAAAGCATTTATTTTTTACATATTTAGGGCAAATTAATGTTTACTTATTGAATAATTAATGTTTAAAGTTGGAGATGCCAGTTCTACCGTGAGATGTATGCGTGTGTGTGTAAAGCAATAATAATATACTATTGATATATCGCCGCGCATTTGTCACGATAGATGGCGGGGCTGACATTCGTCTGTAGGGATCCTGCATGAGTTCTCACCTCAAACCAAGAGAGAACCATGGTGTGTGTGTTCTCACTCTCGATTGTGAGAGATGTGTATAGTGAATCGCGCAATTTTTGTATTTCTGCTTAAAAGCATTTTTCCGAATATTTAGTCAGTCGGGTCTGGAACCACACCTCATGAAGTTGAACTTACGATCAGTTGGCAACAATCTATTTTGAACAAACAATAAAGTGACAATTGTTTAATTAATATTTGTTATTGTTCAATTTATTTATTTGGAGCGGGGAGAAGCGTGGGACACCTTCTGATTGCAAAAATCGATTTATTTAAATAATAAATTTCCCACATTGGTGACCCCGAGTGCCTGACGAAGGAAAATTCCGTTGACATCTTGGACATCGCAGTCATTGTTTAGTCAACTAAGGCCTTTTCCACACTGAGAAAAATAAACATGACTGGGTACTGTCCAGACAGGAATGGTTCCTGTCCAAAAAAAACAATTGAGTTTGGCAGCTGTCAGAGCTGTTTGGAAATGAACGATTAATGTCCAGACATTACTGATTCCTTTACAGACAGGAATGGTTCCTGTCCAGAAAGCAAAGAGTACTGTCTAATTACAAAAATTTTTTGGACAGGAACCATTCCTGTCTAGACAGTACCCAGTCATGTTTATTTTTCTCAGTGCAGCAAGGAAAAAATCCAGCTGCCTCTCAGTGAACGAATTTTTGGACCATGGCCAAAAATTTCCAAGGAAAAGAACTCTTCTGAGGGAGCACATGCTTATCAATGACGCTGACGCCATATTGGATTTTTTTGGAGTGTCTACAATTTTCTCCTAATATCCATTAATTCAAAGGTTTTTTTTTAATTTTATTACCGCTCCTTTATATATTTCCACCAAACCTTTTTGGCAGCATTGCCGTGACCTTACATTTTATTGTAAATTAAAGTCATCAAAAGTTTCAGATTGGTTTCAAACCGACATTTGGGCGAGAGAATTTTGACTGCAAGCTGCATGTAGAAGCTATCTTGCCATTTTAACGTAATAAATAACCACCCAACCTGCTGTAGACTGATTGTTGAAAATTCATTTTCTACAAAAGTTATGTAAAGCAGATTATCAACAAAGTTCCGGTGATTGATTTTGGATTGTTTCTGTTCTGTACTGTTCCTGGAGGACGTCATCCACCGAGGGAGTTCCAGGAGTATCGTTTTATTGTCGGGAACAATATTATTTTGTATTGTGAGTATTTTTGTTTTTTGTGGTTTCCGACCCTTTTGAGTTCAGAACAGGTATAATTTTTTTAAAGAATTTGTTTACGATATTAAATTAATTAGTTATCTCGCCTATGAAATTTTTAAATGGTGACCGTCAGTGTTTTTCGTGTGATATTGTTTATATTTATTGTGAATTGCTTGCGATGGCTCAGGATAGTTAATCAATTACAAAGTTCGGTTTTATTTTTCATCGCGTTTAACTAATTTTAAAGTTGGGATATATTTACAATCTATTTTATTTTTTCGCTTGTGTCTGCTCACAACAAAAGTTAAATCAAAATGGCTCGATTAGCGAGTGACAATTATTTCACGGATGATGGCTCCATTAGTGGCGACGATGTCGGTGGTGCACGGTTTCGCGTTGACAATATCCGTCAAATTCTTCGGTTACCCAATTTTTACTGGAGGGAACCCAGCGTTTGGTTCGCGGAAATCGAGTTGTTATTCGATTATGCAGGCATAAACACGGAGAAAAGAATGGCCGGTGCGGTTATTGCGGCGTTAGATTTCGAAACAGTCATGGTTATTAGTGACATCATCACTGCAGAATCTCGCCCGGAGAACATTTATACACAGATTTAAAATAGACTAATCTCAACTTTCGCAATTTCATCAGAAGCCAGATTAAGACAATTAATTATAGGTGAACTGCCAGGTGATCAAAAACCATCATTAATTCTAGGCAGAATTAGAAATCTTGGTCAGGGGAAATGCGGTGACGACGTCATTAGAACTGTTTCTTTGGAGCAACTTCCGAGTAGTTGCCGTGCGGCATTAGCGTTAAACGACACTACCGATATTACTAAATTAGCCGAATTAGCAGATCGTTTTATTGATGCAACGGGGCAAAGCAGCTCTTCATCTACTGACGCGGTTTCTATGCAGAGCATTCAGGAAAAATTGATGGCAAAAATGTTTGAGTTGACCGAAAGGGTTGACGCGTTGTCTGTTCGTTCGGAAAATCGTTGTAATCAAAATTACGGGTCGTCTAATCAGAGAAATCGAAGCAAATCTTCGGATAGTCAAAATTTTAACAAAAGAATTAATTATCAACATAAAAACAATAACGGTCATTTTAATAGCCGTTCTAGAAATAATAATTTTACTCGCAATAACAACAAACAAAATGGAGGTAATAGCAACTACGGAAGTTCGAATAATAACCATTGTTTTTATCACAGTAAATACGGGAACTTGGCTCGAAACCTATCATTGATTCCGGTGGGCAAACAAAACACAAATGAACCTTCCCAACATGTGCTTTATGCTGCGAATAATTCGCAAATAAACACATTTGGAGAAAAAAGTTTACCCTTTGATTTGGGTTTTGGACGTTGCCTTACCTGAACATTTTGCATTGCGTCTGTCCCCTATCCTATTATCGGTGTCGATTTTTTGACAAATTTTAGCTTATCTATTGACTTAGAAAATCGCAAAGTGTTGGATTCCTCATCAGGTTGCAATAAAAAATGCTACCTACCACAGTAAAGTACTTTGGCTTAATCAATTTTTTAAAATAATAATCACGTCTTATATTTGAATTAAACACTGTAAATTAATTCATTGAATGTCATTCTATTAAATTTATTTATTCCTATATTTTTGATTGTTTTATTCCTAATTTGGAGAAAAAAGTCATGGTACGCAAACAGTACGCTATTGGTACGTTATAACGTACCACTAGCGTTCAACAAAATCGCCAGGCGATACATTAAATGTGTATTTGAATAAGAGCTACAACTTTTATGTTAAAATTTTTTAATATTCTCAATATTACTAGAGCTATATATCAAAAACTATATTTTTATTAATGTTTGCCATCTCTGACTTCCTATAATGAACTTTTTCATTCTCCCCCAACGTATTCTTTAATTTCTATCTAAATAATTCTTCCAAAAAGAATTAACCTAAAAAATTCGCAAAGTTGAGAAAAGCCGCATAAGTAAACAATTACCTTTAAAAAAAATTCCTAGTTACCGATAGCTTCTAAGAATCGATACTTTTTTGGAATCGTCCATTCACACTTCCTGGTTTCAGTTCGCTGCGGTACAATTTTGGGCGCGTGACTTTAAAATGTTGGTGAACAGATCATAACAGTAATCACGCGCTTAAAATTGAACAGCAGCAATCCAAAAGTGTAGTGCTAAAGAGTACCAACAGAATGGTAAGCAACAGGCTATCGAAAGTCTGTTGCAGACTCAAAGGTCTCTCTGTGTAACCACACAGAGTGACCTTTGGGTCTGCAATAATAATAATAATAATAATTTCAATAAATTATAATTATGTTAAACTAAGAGGGCTTCGTCCCACACTGCGCTTCGTGCGCCAACTTCTCTAAATTTTTCCTAAATTTTGATAAAAAGACGCGTATGTCAGATGTCAATTTTATTGTATGACGGTTTGGACAAATGCCAATTCTGGTAGATGACTAGTCTGTTACATGTCGGGTCTAACAAATAACAATTCTGTTAGATGACAGTGCTGTTAAATGACAAATCTGTATAATGAGAGGTCTGTCAAACAACGCTTCTGCTACATACAGACCTATCGGGTCTGTAGAGTTTTAATTCTGTTATGTTTCGGGTCTGTCAAGTGACAATTTTGTTACATAACCAAATTGTCAAATAACAATTCTATTATGAAATTATTAAGCTTTTTAGCATTTCATAAGAATATTATTTATGTTGCATGCATTGTGGATAGATGACAGTTCTGTTACTTGACATTTAGGAAATATTCATGAGTTAGTTTTAAAGTTTTCTATTTTGTACAGATTCTGATTTTCTTCTTTAAAGTTAAAAAAATTAAATTTATTTTCATTTTTTAATATTGATGAAATACTTTAGTTATAAATGAAAAATTAAGGGGGGAAACCACATTAGAACGCTGTTTTTTAGCCACTTTTCGAGAATTTTTTTTTCAAAGTAAAAATTTTTTTGAATGAAAGAAAACATTTCCACTATTTAGTTTACATATTTAACTGTAACTCATATTTTTTTTAAGCGTTTATATAAAAAATCTTCGAAATTGGAAGCTATTGTATATAGAGCTGCTCCGACGGAGTTCATGACTGCCGTGCAGTCCTGAGCCTACAAATCTTGTCCGAAAGCAAAAAATTAAGTTTATTCACATTTTTCAAATATTTTATTACTAAGTGAACTAACTTTTAAGTGAAAATATTAAAAATTGAAAAATTGACACTACTTTTAAAAGAAAATTAGATTTTTTGCCTACTGTTTTGTAACTTTTTTATTAAAAAAAGGTACAAAAATTTGTTTCAAGTTTAGTTCACTTAATAATAAATTTAGTAACAAACAATTTCTAATTTTTCATTTTAAAATCGGTCAATAACTTTTTGAGCTACAATGCACGGCAGTTTCAAAAATCCTGTTTGCGAAAAACGCATTTGAAAAAAAGTATCAAAATTTGAGATTTATACAAAAAAATTTTTTAAAGTGATTACACTTTAATCGGCCATCCCAGCCCTTCATATGCTTCATAAGAAGCTATGGTAACCTGGAGCGCACTCTAATACCTTAATTAACAATTTATGCAAAAAAAGAAAAACTTGATTTTCTTAGACGTCTAATGTGGTTTCCCCCCTTAAATATTATTCGGAAAAGTGTTAACTAACAAATTTTCAATTCATCAACTAACAATGATCTTCGTAAAAATGCATTTTCGTTTCAGGACAATATTCAGCACCACATTCCTCCTCTGATTCTTCATTGGACATGGAATTTGATTTAGACATGTCGGTTATTTTTACAAGTATCGATGCAATGAAACAACCTGCAAAAAGTTTTTTATATTCACAAATTTATAAAGAGATAAAATAATTTTTATCTCAGAATAAAATATTTCTTTTAAATAACATTATTCATTTTTAGATAAGAATATTTGGATTCTAATCATTTTTAGTTTTTGTACTTTAAATTAAATATTGTTTACCAAAAGCGAGCCCCAGGTCTTCTGCTAATTTCATACTTCTATTCAGTCTTCTTAGCAAACAATCTCTTCGTGTGTCATCCGGATCTTCAGGATCGGCACAAACAAGGCCCAAACTAGAAGCACAAACGTTTACGTGGGATGTTCTCGCCAAAAATGCTGGACTCATCCAGATTCCTAGCAAGGCATAGCTTGGCACTAGGACATACCATCTGAAAGTTAGTCGAAAAAAATTAGTAATCCGTTTTAAAAAATATATCCATATATATTTTGCAGTTCTACTCTCCCTACTACTGTAGGGTACAAGACTCCAAAAATATATTATACCTTAATCTAAAGTACAAAGAATTCCTTATTACTAACGTACTTATATCTACGCAACTCATTTTGCTCCATCACCCTCTGTTTTTTTAAATCGAGAAAACTACTCTTAACTTCAAAGTTTAAAGTAAAAAAAATCGAATAACAGATTTCTCTTCAAAACAAAATAAAAGTTATTTACTTCTGCTACAACAAATCAGAAACAATGTCAACATTGCTTAATCACCCTTTGTGTTTTTACCTCGATAAAACTATCTTTAAAATGTAAAAATTGAAACTTTATAATATTAAAGGTAAAAACCCACATTGTTTTTTAAAACAGAATAATAAATTTATGTATTTCTCTTTCAACATTTCAAAACCAAAGTCAAAATTACTTTATCACCCCCTTTGTTTTTAAATTTAAAAAACTACCCCTAATATGTAATAATGTAATAATATTCAAAATATATAATAAAAAAATTGAAAGCCACATTGTTATTCAAAATAGAAGAATAAATTTATGTACTTCTCTTTCAACAACACAAGAGCAATGTCAAAATTTCTCCATTACCCTCTGTTTTTTAAAGTTGAAAAAACTAGAAATTCAAAGTTTAAAGAAAAAAAAATAAATAACAGATTTCTCTTAAAAACATAATAATTAGTTTCAAAAGTTAAGATAAAATGCCAAAAAATGCAAAATATTAATTTTTTCCAAAGATAAAAATATTGATTAATTTGATAAATGTTAATAAAATATACACTTTATATACATGAATCAATTCATTTTCGTGCCAAAAATACAACTTTGACAAGAATTAATGCACAGTTTGATAAAAAAAACTTATTTAAAAAAGTCGATTTTTTAAAAAACTAAAAAATTACTAAAAAATTGTTTCCAATTTTTTTAACCCTCCGTCACACACCTAGGGAGGGATTCCCTCTACGGTTTAAGTATTTTTAAAATAACTTTTGTTTTCCTCATTGCAAAATAAAATCAGTTTCTATACCTTTCGACAATTTACTCCTCAACACATTTCTAAAAAACGTTTAGTTTAAACATAATTAATATTTAATTATGAAGCTTCAAAGCTAGAAAAAACTCGAAAAAGTGAGGTTATGTTGAATAAAAAAATCAAGTTTTCAAAACATTTTTTGTTCCACTGTTGGTTAATGGAAAAATTATATTCTAAATATAATTAAAATAAACTATTTTACGATTTTTTTGCTTATTTGTTAATGTTACATTATTTTTACATGTAAAGTGTAATTCCTTCGAAGATGTGCATTCGTGTAATTAATTATTATTTTTGAGACCGAAAATTAATTTTATTAATTTTATAAATTAGAATAATTTACTACATATTTGTAAGTTTGTGTTTAAATTAAATTTTTGTTGATTTCTTTGTTTATGTTGTAATGTCGCTTGTTTTACAATGTGGTGAGGGATTCCCTCTAAACCTGTGTAAAATCGTAATTTTTTCCAAGGTGTGTGACGAAGGGTTAAATAATTCTTCTGTCTGATTCTAAATATTTGTGACTGTAATACGCCACAAAATGTTATCAAAATTAGTCAAAGCGTGTGAGTGAAAATATGTTCACAAAAATCGGTGACACACCTTACGCTGGGTATATCACGCGGCTTAGAACATTACACCACCGCGACGCAACGCGCATCAATTTATTCTTTAAAATGTAACAACTCAAAAACAAAAATAGGGCATTCTGAGTATATATGTCGTAGGCAAATAGAAGAATCAGGCATTTAGCCTAATTCCTAGGCATTAGGCTAAATTTAGGCAAATAGAAGAATGCACATGAGGAGGACGCGCATTCTTCTATCTGCCTGGATTCAGTCAGTCATTAGGCTTATTGCCTAGGTAATTGCTAACTGCCTAAAGAGTTCTCGACAAATAGAAGAATGCACATGAGGAGGACGCGCATTCTTCTATCTGCCTGGATTCAGTCAGTCAGTAAGCTTATTGTCTAGGCAATTTTTAACTGCATGAAGGGTCCTCGGCAAATAGAAGAATGCACATGTGATGAAAGAGCTTTCTTCTATCTGCCTGGATTTAGTTAGTCATTAAGCTTATTGCCTAGGCAATAAGCTAACTGCCTGAAGTATCCTCGGCAAATAGAAGAGATACAATATTCTATGACCGTATATAAACATAGATATAAAAATAAACTTTTTAAACACTTAATTAATTAGAAATAAACGTCAATTTGTATTTAATGTATAATAATTCTAATAATAGTAAAAGCAATAGGTTTTTTTGTTATTTGTTGCAACAAGTTGTGGTCTGATGACATCGTGAATTGCATTTTAATTTCGATTTAAAACACGAACACCTATTGTTTTGGCATTGATTAGAAGCTGCTTTACAATTGCATTTTTTATAACCTTGGCCTCCAGACATTGATCGGCTTAAAATTTGTTACTCGGGGGTTTTAGGGGTCGCTAATCACGAATCTGAAGTCCAATTTTTAAAATTCAAAATGGCGGATCCAATATGGCAAACATTTTTTTAAAACTCATTAAATTTGCTTGAAACTTGTTGTTCAAGGGTTTTTGGAGTCGCTGATTATGAATCTGAAATCTAATTTTAAAAGTTAAAAATGTCGGATCCAATATGGCCTACAAATTTTCAAAAACTCATTGGATTAGCTTGAAATTTGATACTCGGGGGTTAAATTAAAATACTTAAAATATCTGTAATGTTTCCTAACTTTCATCACATGTAGGTAAACGTGGACTGGAAAGACTTTTTTTAATTTTTAAATTATATATATTTTTTTCATTTTTATTTATGTTTTTTTGTTTTAATATATTTTTTTCTTTTAGATTGTTATTATAATTTGTTAATTTAAAGGTTACAAAATGGAAATATATATGATTTATTTTAACCACTTCGGCGGCATGGCGTTCCATGAGTAAGTGGCAGAAGCGGTAAAAAAATGCGAAAATGGCGTTCCTACTTGAACTCGATTTCAAAAGTCTGTAGTCAAGTTAAACTTGCCATAATAAAATATTCTTATTATTTGAGATAAATGAAAATGAATAGAACAAAAAAAATTATTTTTTAGAGATGTTTAATAGTTTTTTAAGGTATTAATGTAGACAATTTTTAATACTTTTTACGAATGGCATTTTTTTGCCGTTTCTGACACTTACTCATGGAACGCCAATTGGAACGCCATGCCGCTGAAGTGGTTAATCATTACTTATTTCAAGGTCAAATTAAAAAACAAATTTTTTTCTCTACAGCTTGTAGCTCTTGTAAAACCTTTCAAAAATCATTATTCACAGATTTAATTTGATTAATTTTACTTATCAATACTAGGGCCTCCGACGGCCTTCGGCCGTCTCCGTTGCTTTTGTTCTTCATCCATTTTGTTCATTGAATTTTATTTCTCTTTCATTATTTTGACTCAATTTTTTATTACAATATAATAAAAGTACTCTTTCATGTAAAAAGTTCATTTCTTTTTTAAATTTTATGAATTAATTAAACTGTTTAAATTTTATATAAGAGAATAATATAATTTTAACTTTATATTAATTTAATTAAATGTTTATTCCAAAACTTAACATATTATTTATTTTAATATTTTTTGCTTTCTCATGTTATTTTCCCCCTTAAATTTATTCAATTTTTTTAATTATATAAAACCTTAATTTTGAGACGCATTAATATTCTCCATAATATGTGCATTTTATTGTGTCATTTTAACGAAATGTTAATTACCAGAACAGTTTTTATATTAAAATATCATTTGCACAGGAAATGGCATTTTAACAAATTGTTTTTTGTCCGAAACGACATTTTTACGCTTTGTCATCATCTCAAAAAGTCATTTGTCCAAACGACATTTTTACAAATTATCATTTTTTCGAAAACTATTACAGTAAATTTATATTTGCAAAAAAGTTTACTACAGTTTTTTCTCAAAAGTGACATTTGTATAAGCGTCGATTTATTGAAATAAGAATTCACGGAATAATGCGATATTTCAAAAAAAGTATCTATCCGTCTATCTATTCGTAAAAATGGCATTTCAGTTAAATGTAATTTCTTTACAAAGATAGTTAGATTGAATGTTAGTACGGTCAAAAACATTTCGGAAATAATCTTGATTCTTGAGTTTCTTAATTTTTTTATTTCTGTTTATTCCTTGCCATGAATATACACCAGTTTAAACTCTGCACAATTTTAAATTAGCACACCGTGAAATCGGCGTGGTTCAAAATTCTATACAAATATGTACTTTCCAATGAAAAACTTACACTGTTAGATGTTAATCTAAAAGTAAATCTAACATAACTATATATATATTTGACTCGATCTTATCATTATAACTCCCCGAAATACGTATAGGCACAAAAAACATTTCATTTAATAACTCAGTATAAGATATAAGATAAAAAACCAAAGATCTCTGACTTCTAAAGAATTTTTAAAAATTCTCTAACTTTTTCCTGATTTCCAGTTTTCCCTGACTTGCGGCCATCCTGAAAATTTAAAAATTTCAAGGAGGTGGTCACTTTTTCGAAATCTTTCGAGAAAAATGACTTTTTAATCAATTTGAATCAGGTTTCCTCTAATTTTCTCAGAATTATCTCTCAAAAATGCACCAGAGACCATGTATTTCAACAATTGCAGGAGTCTAAAATTGAAAAAGATAACAAATATATTTTTTGAAATTTTTCATTTTTTAAAACAGATTTCTTTTCAATCAATTGGGAAATTTGTTTTCTGTATTATTCTCAAAATTGGCTCGTAAGAATCCAGTTTTTTCAAAATTTTTCATTTTTTGGGAAGTACTGCGATTCATTCAATTTCAATAATATTTTAAGACTTTTTTCAGATTTTTCGTTAAAAAATAAATGCCCATACCAACTGTAAACACAATTGGTCTAGTTTTTTGTTATTCCTATAATTTTGTCACAAAAAGCGAGACTAAATAGGTTCCGAACGGTATACACTTTGTGTACTAAACGCTAAAAAATAATTATTTTTCACAATTACGCAAAATTTTGTAACACAAAATTGGCATTTTTCTTATATTATTGTTCTTATCTGTGTTATTATAAGAGTTTACCTTAAATAATTCAACCAGTAAATTTTAAATTATTAAATGGTATATAGGGGAGACCGGGGCGTGATGTATCAGGGGCGTAATGGATCACTTGAATTTATTCAAAAGTGGTAAATCGGAGTAATTTTGGTTTTTCATTCAACTAATATACTTGGCATACTGTAAGTTTGTACAAAGTTTCATTGTTATTTATTCATTATTGTTAAAAATATGGTAGAAAAAGTGATTTTGACGCTTGAAAGTAAATTTTTAAAGCTTTTTAGGGTTCCGTACACCGTAGGTGTACTGAAGGAACCCTTATGAAATCACTCGTGTGTCCGTCCCAGCCACGCAAAATAGGCTGTTCCCCCCTTAACTTCTACAAATCTCAACCGGGTGAGCTGAAATTCGGTAGGGATCTTCAGTTTTACGTGCAGATTTCAGGAAAAATATAGCAAACACGATTGGCCTACATATTTGCGAAATAGAAGGAAAAGAAATTAAATTTATTCAAAAAAATTGCAAAAAATGACCCTGTCCCCCCCTTCAAATTCTACAAATCTGAACCTGGTGAGCTGAAATTCGTCAGGGATCTTTAGTTTTAAGTGCAGATTACAGGAAAAATATAGCGAACGCGATTGGTCAACGTATTTGCAAAATACAAGGGAAAGAAATGAAAATTGATTTAAAAAATTGCAAAAAATGACCCTGTCCCCCCCTTAACTTCAACAAATCTGAACCGGGTGGGCTGAAATTCGGTAGGGATCTTCAGTTTTACGTGCAGATTACAGGAAAAATATAGCAAACACGATTGGCCTACATATTTACGAAGTAGAAGGAAAAGAAATTAAATTTTTTCGAAAAAATTGCAAAAAATGACCCTGTCCCCCTCCCTTAATTTCTACAAATCTCAACCTGGTGAGCTGAAATTCGGTAGGGATCTTCAGTTTTACGTGCAGATTACAGGAAAAATATAGCGCACACGATTGACCTACATATTTGCGAAATAGAAGGGATAGAATTTAAATTTTTTGAAAAAATTGCAAAAAATGACCCTGTCCCCCCCTTAACTTCTACAAATCTGATCCGGGTGGGCTGAAATTCGGTACGGATCTTTAGTTTTAAGTGTAGATTACAGGAAAAATATAGCGAACATGATTAACCTACATATTTGCGAAATAGAAGGGAAAAAAATTAAATGTTTTTTGAAAAAATTGCAAAAAATGACCCTGTCCCCCCACTTAACTTCTACAAATCTGAACCGGGTGGGCTGAAATTCGGTAAGGATCTTCAGTTTTACGTGCAGATTACGGGAAAATTATAGCGAACCTGATAGGTCTACATATTTGCGAAATAGAAGGGAAAGAAATTAAATTTTTTCGAAAAAAATGCAAAAAATGACCCTGTCCCCCCCCCTAACTTCTACAATTCTTAACTTGGTGAGCTGAAATTCGGTAAGGATCTTCAGTTTTACGTGCAGATTACGGGAAAATTATATCGAACACGATTGGTCTGCATATTTGCGAAATAGAAGGGAAAGAAATTAAATTTTTTCGAAAAATTGCAAAAAAAATGACCCTGTCTCCCCCTTACCTTATACAAATCTCAACCTGGTGAGCTGAAATTCGGTAAGGATCTTCAGTTTTACGTGCAGATTACGGGAAAATTATAGCGAACCCGACTAGCCTACATATTTGCGAAAGGGAAAGGAAAGAAATTAGATTTTGTCAAAAAAATTGCTTAAAATGACCCAGTCCCCCTCCCTTTAATTCTACAAATCTGAACCTGGTGAGCTGAAATTCGGTAGGGATCTTCAGTTTTACGTGCAGATTACGGGAAAATTATAGCGAACCTGATAGGTCTACATATTTGCGAAATAGAAGGGAAAGAAATTAAATTTTTTTGAAAAAATTGCAGAAAATGACCCTGTCCCCCCCCTTAACTTCTACAAATCTGAACCTGGTGAGCTGAAATTCAGCAGGGATCTTCAGTTTTAAGTGCAGATTACAGGAAAAATATAGCAAACCCGACTGGCCAACATATTTGAGAAAGGGAAGGGAAAGAAATTAGATTTTGTCAAAAAAATTGCTAAAAATGACACTGCCCCTCCCCTTAACTTCTACAATTCTCAACCTGGTGAGCTGAAATTCGGTAGGGATCTTCAGTTTTACGTGCAGATTACGGGAAAATTATATTAAACACGATTGGTCTACATATTTGCGAAATAGAAGGGAAAGAAATTAAATTTTTACGAAAAAATTGCAAAAAATGACCATGTCCCCCCCCTTAACTTCTACAAATCTCAACCTGGTGAGCTGAAATTCGGTACGGATCTTTAGTTTTAAGTGCAGATTACGGGAAAATTATAGCGAACCTGATAGGTCTACATATTTGCGAAATAGAAGGGAAAGAAATTAGACTTTGTCAAAAAAATTGCTAAAAATGACCCTGTCCCCCCCCCCCCTTAACTTCTACAAATCTCAACCTGATGAGCTGAAATTCGGTAGGGATCTTCAGTTTTACGTGCAGATTACAGGAAAATTATAGCGAACCCGACTGGCCTACATATTTTCAAAATAGAAGGGAAAGAAATTAAATGTTTTTTGAAAAAATTGCAAAAAATGACCCTGTCCCCCCACTTAACTTCTACAAATCTGAACCGGGTGGGCTGAAATTCGGCAGGGATCTTTAGTTTTAAGTGCAGATTACAGGAAAATTATAGCGAATCTGATTGGTGAACATAAGTACAATTACAGAGAAATATAAAAATTTATTAATAAAATAATAATAATATATATAATGAGTTTTTTTGTGTACGGAACCCTCGATCTTAGTGCGAGTGCAACTCGCACTTGTCCGATTTTTTTTGTTTTATCTTTTTCAAAATTATTTGTAAAAAATTTTTGAATATCAGGTTTTGATCTTTAAACATTTGTTCTTAAAGAATAATTGACAATTTTCCTTTAATATTTACGGTATTGATAAAAAATAACAAAATTTTCAACAAACACCTCCGGGGCGTATTGGATTACTTTGTTTATTCTATTAAGGAAAATCTATTATATTTAAAATATTAATAAAATAATTCTGTTAAGTTTAATTTCTTGTAATTTATATATTAATAAGTACCAATGATAACCCTTTATTAAAAGAATAACTGACGAATAGATTTTTTAAGTAAATGGATTTTGCATTTCGCTACAACTTTTTAAAATTTTAAAATTGCATGAAAATGTTTGAAGTTTAAATTAAATATGCTCCATTTTAAATATTCTTTGTTATAAATATACAATTGAACCTAAAATTGACAATACCGTAATAATATTTGATGATCTAAATTATAATTTCATTGCTGATCCATTGCGCCCCGGGTAGGCGAAATTCCTCATCTTGAATTTCTTCGAAAACATTGTTCTAGAAAAAAAGTATAAGTGATATTAGGGCGTACTTTCTTTAATTTATAGCTGATATGTTAGGCTAAGTTTTCCACATGTTGGAATTTTTATTACAGCAAGAATGACGAAGTTAAGCAACAAAAAGTGAAAAGTGATTCATTATGCTACTCCGGTATCCCCTACAATCAATTTGATTAGAGGGCAAGTTTTTAATAACTGGTTTTTCAATAGGAAAACGTTAGTTTATAAAAACATATAATTCTTTTTAATGATTTTTCGTTTCTACTTTACAACAGGGAGAATTTATTTTGCAATATAACAACATTAATAATAATTACAACACACTTGATAGATTTCATAATTTATACAATTTTCTAAAAACTGTTACAACCAGCTCCTTGCTTCCGTACAGGAATCATTTCAGCACAGTTGATATAATATGCAATTAATAAAATAAAAATCATCGAAACTCCACACTTTTAATTTGGATACTGTTAATATTTATAAGAAAAAAATTCAAAAAATGTTATAGTTGCTGAGTATTATTGTTAAACTTCACGAAATCCATGTAAAATTGAAGAATCTATATAGGGTAAACGCATCAATTGTCGAGGATGAACCTATTTCTCCAGTCAACAAATTCTGTTTTTGACTTAAATATAATATTACAATTTAAATGCAAACAATGATTAGAATTATGCTTATTAAGTGTCATGAATGTTAAAAATAATATATTAATATTATATTCAAAAATAAATCATGTAATTTATTTATTTCAGGGCAATATTTTTGGTATGGTGGGTTTACCCTAGAATGACTTATTTATTTTAATTACTTATATTATGTTCAATTTAGGCTTTGCAGAATTAAATTGGGCACAATTTAGTTAAAATAAATGAATTTTTGCAGTTAAACACCGTTAAATCTTACACAGTGAATCTGTTTTTGATAATGGAAATTATTATTATAAAACTTTATACACTACATATTAAATTCAACAATTTTAACAGTATAAGAATGAAAAAATAATGGTAAATTCTACATTGTTTAATTGCATACCGATAAAATTTGCACCTGTTAATTAAATAATATAAAATAATTTTGTTGAATTCGACATATTTAAATTTTATAAATTTAAAATCTGCGCCCTTTATATATCTCAATGAAAATTATTCTTATTAAATTCCATATGACGTTATACGACATCAATTTTTCTTAATATTTTCATAAGCGTGTGTAAAGTTTTTAACAGTGTATTCACTATAACTGTGTAGAATAATTTATCATTATTTTTTATTTTCATATATAAACATATAGTTTAAATTGCAGAATTTAATAGTGTAAAGATTTCTAATAAAACATTTTATTTTTTAACGGTGGTTTAACAAAATTTATTTTTATTATTAAAAAATAAATCTGCAAAGCTTCAGTGTACAAATTATTTGAGAATAGAATTTAAAGAAATTAAATTAATAAAATGTGTTTAGGTTTCAATGGAGTAATTAAATTATTATTATTAATTAAATTACTAAAAGATAAAATAAATCTTATGTTTTTTTACTTATATACTTCAGAAAATAATTAAAATATTAATTCAAAGAAGTCTGCCAGTCGCAGGTGATTTAAAACAATTAGGTTAGGTTTCTTTTTTAGTGTCCATGACAGCATATTACCTTATTAACAAATATTACAATTGTTAATTACTCATTTACTATTCTTTTATGTTGTATAATAATGATATATAATTCAAAAAGTGTATGTTTCGTCGTGAGTTTAACATTGTGTTATGTACAGCTACAGGCCTGGAGTATGTGTATATAGTGTATGTCCATGTGGTTCCATCCTTCGAGTTATTCGATTCCATTCGATACATTTCAAGTGTTTCTCGAACTGTCTTTTTTTCTAAAGGATATTAAATCGAAAAAATTTGTCGGCCATATTGGATCCGCCATTTTGAATGTTTAAAATTGGATTTCAGATTCGTAATCAGCGACCCCAAAAACAGTTGAACAACAAGTTTTAAGCAAATTTAATAATTTTTTAAAAAACTGTCCGCCATATTGGATTCGCTATTTTGAATTTTGAAAATTGGACTCCATATTCGTTACTAGCGACCACAAAAACCCCCGTGTATCAAATTTCAAGCTGATCCAATGAGTTTTGGGAAAACTTGTCGGCCATATTGGATTCGCCATTTTGAACTTTTGAAATTGGATTTCAGGTAGGTAATTATTTAGAATCACGGCTTTTGCGAATTTTAGAGATAAATGATTAATTATTTTTGGAAAGGCTTTCATTTAGGTAGAAAATGAAAAATTAGGTGGGGAGGATGAAAAAGTTAATTATGGAACGCCAGGAATGGGAAACAAATTTAAAATTTTCGATTTCAGGCGATATCTCGGTAAATATTAAATATTTCGAAAAATGTTCTACATAAGAGTTGTAGATCTTGTTAAGATACACATTTTATGTTATATGCAATTGTTTCATAAATTGAGTATTTTTCGAGAAAAACACAAAAACGGAAAATAACCATAGAAACGTTTTAATGCAGAAGGGAGTCAAATTAACTTTCTAGATGGTACACTCAGATGCATTAATGCTGTCCTTCCGGTTTAAAGGAATTTTGAAAAGTCGGGTCATTTCTATCAAATATTCTTAGTTCGTGACTTACGAATGTTATCATATGTCATGAACTGAAAACATTTTGACAGAAATCATACGACTTTGCAAAATACCGTCAAACCGGAAGGACAGCATTAATGCATCTGAGTGTACTGGAAGCTATCCAACTTAGACCAGCCCCCCCCCTCTAACGTTTAAAAAAGGCGTTTTGAAGGTGCATACACAACACATCACTCAAAGGCGGGCGAAGCCCGCCGCACCTGATTTCATTCAACATTTTAATGCAGAAACGGAGTCAAATTAACTTTCTAGATGGTACTAGAAGCTATCCAACTTAGACCAGACCCCCCTCCAACGTTTAAAAAAATCGTTTTGAAGGTGCATACACAACACATCACTCAAAGGCGGGCGAAGCCGCCGCGCATGATTTCCTTCAACGTTTTAATGCAGAAAGGGAGTCAAATCCGTTAGAGAGGGGTCTGGACTATGTTAGACATCTTGTAATACAAACTAGAAAGTTAATTTAACGCCCTTATGCATTAAAATGTGAAAGGAAAGCAGGTACGGCGGGCTTCGCCCGCCTTAGAGTGATGTGTTGTGGATGCGCCTTCAAAACGCCTTTTTTTAAACGTTGGAGGGGGCTATGGTCTAAGTTGGATACCTTCTAGTACAAACTAGGAACTTAATTTGACTCCCTTTCTGCATTAAAATGTTGAAGGAAACAGGTGCGGCGGGCTTCGCCCGCCTTTGAGTGATGTGTTGTGTATGCACCTTCAAAACGCCTTTTTTAAACGTTGGAGGGGGCTATGGTCTAAGTTGGATACCTTCTAGTACAAACTAGGAACTTAATTTGACTCCCTTTCTGCATTAAAATGTTGAAGGAAACAGGTGCGGCGGGCTTCGCCCGCCTTTGAGTGATGTGTTGTGTATGCACCTTCAAAACGCCTTTTTTAAACGTTGGAGTTTTTAAACGTCTGGTCTAAGTTGGATAGTTTCTAGTACCAACTAGAAAGTTAATTTGACTCCCTTCTGCATTAAAACGTTTCTATGGTTATTTTACGTTTTTGTGTTTTTATCGAAAAATACTCAATTTATGAAACAATTGCATATAACATAAAATGTGTATCTTAACAAGATCTACAACTTTTATGTAGAACATTTTTCGAAATATTTAATATTTACCGAGATATCGCCTGAAATCGAAAATTTTAAATTTGTTTCCCATCCCTGGCGTTCCATAATTAACTTTTTCATCCTCCCCCACCTTATTTTTCATTTTCTAGCTTAATGAAAGCCTTTCCAAAAAGAGTTAATCATTTATCTCTAAAATTCGCAAAAGCTGTGATTCTAAATAATTACCAATTAGTATTATTTGAATATTCAATATGGGTGATTTTCAAATAACTGTGATTTTTTTGAATAAGACATTTTTCTGCTAAAATAGTGAACCAAATTTGAAATTTATTACATATTCCAGTACATTTTTGTTATTAAAGTATATGTTCAAATGAAAACTACAAGATTTTAAATATTTCTAAAGCTACGATGGAAAACGCAAAGAAAATGCAAAAGTTACATGCCACGGACCTGACATTTTTCCACGGTCCTGACATGTGTGTCACAGTCAAAACACGTAAAGAAATAAAAAATCGAATAAATATTTTCTTTTCAATGTTCGCACTTCAAAATAATACCAGTAGAAGTCAATTAAACATAGAATTGAGTAATAAAATCACGATGACGTTAACATGTGTTGGTAGAAAGCAATTAACAATTTAAAACATGAAAAAAGTGCTTATGTACGTAGAATATCATTGTAATAAAAATATTTTTATATGTAAAACATCTGGTTAGATTTGGCCTACAAAGTACTTAAAAGATAGTTTTAATATTTGCTTACGTGAAAATTTCAGAACAAAATTTTAAAAAAACGTATGCCACGGACCTGACAATTTAACCCTATTTTTCTTAATTTTAACTATGATAATGTTAATGTTAACAAACTGAATATTAAGTATCTTTAAGAAGAGACTTCTATTAAGTGATTTATGAAGTGAGTGGCAAAAAATAATAATTTTATTAGTCATTTATCTATGGGGACATGCAAATATGACAGTTAATTGAAAATCACCCATATCAGAATAAAATTAATAATAGTTTTCAATTCTCTTTCGAATGAGTCCAGAATAGTCGATATAAATATAACCGGTTCATAGATATAAGCAAAAACGAGCAAAGTGTCATGAGTGTCCCACAAAGGAGGAGGTCCCTACTAAGGCTTATATTTTGGCTATTTAGGATTTTGATTTAAATTATTAAAATGTAAATTTTCAAAAAATAAGAATTATATTTCTGTCGATTTTAGTCGAAACGGGGGTGTTTTTGGCCATATTAGCCTTTTGATACTAATTTAAAAAAAAAATATGATGTGGAAAAGGCACAACAAAATTACTAAATTATAATGCAATTGACTTAAAACTTTCCACTCGGGGGTTTTTGGACTTGTTGATTTCGAATTTGAAGTAGGATATTAAAAATGGCGGATCTAATATGGCGAATGAATTTTGTAGAACTCATAGAAATAAATTGAAACTCCACTGTAAAAAATCTTTCGGAAATTTTTCCGAAAAAATACGGACAGCACGGAACTCCGAAGGGTGGAAATTTTTCCGTATAAATATGTGGACATAAATCCGATATATTTCGGAAATTTTTCTTACTTAGAAAAAGGATTTTTTTCCGAATTTGTCGGATTTTTCTCCACATATTCATGAGGAATTTTTTCCAAATTTGTCGGATAATTTTCCTCATATTTATTCGGAATTATTTCCAAACAATTGGAAATTACACCGTTTAGAAATCGGATATTTTTCCTCACATAAGATCGGAAATTTTTCCTTTAGTTGGATTTTTCTCCGAATATGTCGGATATTTTTCAACATATTTCTTCGGAATTATTTCCGAACAATTGGAAATTACACCGATTAACAGTCGGATTTTTTTCCTCACATAAGATCGGAAATTTTTCCTTTAGTTGGATTTTTCTCCGAATATGTCGGATATTTTTCCACATATTTCTTCGGAATTATTTCCGAACAATTCGAAATTACACTGTCTAGAAATCGGATATTTTTCCTCACATAAGATCGGAAATTTTTCCTTTAGTTGGATTTTTTTTCGAATATGTCGGATATTTTTCCACATATTTCTTCGGAATTATTTCCGAACAATTGGAAATTACACCGATTAGCAGTCGGATTTTTTTCCAAATTTACAGGATAGTATTCCACAAATTTGCCCGGAATTATTTCCAACTGTCAGCTATTTTTCCTAATATTCGTTTAGAATTATTTCCTAATCAATAGGAGATTATACCGACTATGAAGTTGATTTTTTTCGCATTGGGAGGATATTTTTCCTTATATTCACTCGAATTTTTTCCGAATTTATTAGAAATTTTACCCTCTATTAATTTTGATTTTTTCCCGCTTTTATTGAATATTCTTCCTTCAATTTTTTTGGACCTGTTATTAAAATTTGGAAATTTTTTTAAATAAAAGTTAACTATAAGAAACATTTGTTAAAAAAAAATAAATTTTTGGACCATTTTAAAATCTGGAACTTTAATTATGCTTGTTTAATCGTTAATGTTACTATTTATAAATTTTGAGGTTTTCATAAATTTCTGCGTATATTGTGGTAATTAAATTTACGATTTATGTATAAATAAATAAATCTTTATTTAATAGTGTAAATTTCTATTTATTTATTTTATGTATGCAAATACTATATTTTATATATACATATGGATGGAATTTAAGAAAATCATATTAATCTATTGAAACTAACAATATTATCTATTAATTGCATCACTTTCGAATCCTGGTCCACCTTCTTTGAACTATTATTTCTCCCTCTCTTATGACCTTTTCCTGGAGTAATGTTTATCAACATCCTGTAACAAAAAAATATTCTAATTATTAATGGAAATATACAGTTAATTAGATTCATAAAATTAGAATTTCTTTAAAATTGAAATTTTTTTATTTTGGTAAAAACTACTGAACGAAATTTAAAATCTTGTTTAGTTCTATTTAAATTTTTAACGAAACTTAAAGTTATTTCAATTCAAAATCAAACTGAAACTGAAACGAAATTAAATGTCAATTTTTATTTCTCTTAAAACTTTGAACATACTTAAAATTTAAGTTGAATTCCGTTTCAGAAAATGCATTTATTTATTCCTGTTTATTTGCTTTACACAGTTCATTAAAAAGGTTTTGTAATCAAACTTAAAAAATTTAACACCATTTAAACACATATTGCAGAAAAATTAAAATTGACTCTTTAACAAAGACAAAAAGAAGTTATTTCTATAAAAAAAACTCTTAACATACCTCTGAATAAATTCTAAGGAAGATGAAATCCCTGCAGCATAATTGTACCCATATATGTAATGGCTAAGGAAAAACAGAAGTGTTCCTTCCAAAACGTTGTCACTCTTCATTATTATTGTTTCGTCCACTACAATATTTACTGTACAAATTTCATCATAAATGGACAGTCCTGTAATCAAAAGTAAAAGAAAAAAACATGTAATTGAAAATAATAAGTGTTTGTATAGGAATTTAAAAAGTATAATTCAATATATATATATATATATATATATATATATATATATATATATATATATATTTACCTTTTACAAATAGAACGGGATGAGTTGAATCATTTTTATTTACGATTTCCTCATCAATAGCAGTTGAGTCCTGCAATTTAAAATATTATTAAAAATTTTTAATAAAGATATTTTTTAGACTTTACAGTTGTGATGGTGACTTTTAACTTACAATTAATTGATACAAATTTTTTTCATTAAATAATGTTGGCACTAACTCAATGAAAGCCAATGCTTTTGGTAATTGACTTTTCAAATTGGTGCATTTTGTATCAATATTATTTAAGACCGGTTGCAATTTCTTGACTATTTTTTTAACGTATTTTGATTTTTTATATTTGTGAACGTAACTGCGGAAGTACTCGTAAATAACGAAATTTTTTTTTGTAGTAATATTTTCCCACACAGTTAAAACGTTTACTCCAATCAGTGTGGAGCAATGTGTCAAGAAATGGTTTTTGTCAGTTAAATGCGGCCAATGTTCCAGTAAAATCTGTCTCAGTGAAAGATTTAGCATTTCTCTTCTATTAATGCAAACTCTTTGAGATGGATAAGTTTCCGCTAAAAGATGTAATTCTTCTTCTGTCGATATTTCTTTCTCCCTACGAAAAGATTGAATCAGCAAGGTCTTCTTTAACATTTGCATTTCTTTTGTTTCTCCCTCTGATAATGGCGGTTCAAATGCCACACATCCATACGCATCCTGATTTTTTCCGTATCTTGTGATAATTATTTCATTAAAAGATGTTTCGTCCGTGTTATATATATTCTCACGTTTCCTTTCCTTAGGTATTTTTCTAACTCGATCATAAATTCGAATCTGCAATTGCGAAACGCCTGAGATATACACCGTGGTATTAGTCAAAGTCTGATAGCCAAATACTTCTGGAAATTTCTGTACTACCAACTCAGCTATTCTTTTGCAGGTCCCTAAGGAAGTGTCTTTCAAAATATGCAGTTGATAATCTCCTATATTTCTGATTAAACTTAATTCATAAGATGTAGGTTGCAAAGAATCGTTTTTCATTCCTAATGGAATAATATCATTCCATGGTAGAACAAGATTTTCAATATTAGTAGGTCTAATCTCATTTTCTTGTAAGGAATGATTACTTTCCTTATTGTCTGGAACACAAATATATTTATTATAATCAGGAGCAAACAATGAAAAGTTATATTTCTTCTCTGTACTTGAACTCCGAGCAATATGTAGGTACTAATATCCTAATGTTTATTTTTAACGTATTTGCTATTACAAATTAGTGACGAATTTTGTTAAAAATACCTGAATTTGGTGTTGAAGACGCATTTGCTTCTCTTTCAAAGCCTTTATTCTGCCATTTTTCATCGCCTACTAGCAACATTAATAGTAAAGGCGAGTTTGGATATAAAGTGGATAACTTCTCCAAATACCCATATTTTTTAATAGATGTTCCATCTTCCTCAAGTACAATCTGTTTGAATAAAAATAAAAGAATTAAAATTATGTAATACATGCACTATGTGTTATAATCAAGGACTTACACGAACACAAAAAAACACGAAAATTCGTGTCGTGCCTTGACACGACACACATTTCGCTTGGTAATTCGTGCCGTGCCTTGGCACGACACAAAGTTTGCTTGGTAATTCGTGCCGTGCCAAGGCACGACACAAATGCAAATTTGTTATTCGTGTCGTGTCAAGACACGTTTTAAAGACACGCATGAAATACTGTGTAGAATCTTGCAAGCGTTATTTTTTATTTTTTTAGGCACGACACGAATTTCGAAACGAACTTTGTATCGTGCCTTGACACGACACGAATTACCAAGCGAACTTTGTGTCGTGCCTTGACACGATACGAATTACCAAGCGAACTTCGTGTCATGTCAGGACACGGATACGACACATATTTTTCGTGAAGGTCCCTGGTTATAATTAAGCAACTAAAGATAACGAACCTTGCAAGAAGAATCGAAAGTAATTCCTAAATTTTCGGAAGCATCAATCAACAATTCTTCTAAATCGCTTCCACTTGCCAAACAAATTTCTTTTCTGATAGCAGTTGTAAATTTAAACAATCGAGATGCCATGTTCTGATGTCAACTGTAAATAATAAAATAAATAAAATTAATATATTATTAATTAATTTTATTTAAACTCTCATACTAATAATTTACGAAAATTAATGAAAGTACCTTTGGTTAATGAGTAGTCGTATGCATCAAAATATATACAATGGCGGTTGGTTATGTAAGTGTTTAAAAAAATTAAATAGAAATATAATTAATTTAATAACATATGTACAAGTGGAATTGTAAGAAAATGCATATACTAGCACAAAGGACTAGATGTTAATCCATGTTTCAATTTAACGTATGATATAGAATCTTGGACGTATACATGGAAAGGGCTGTAACTTAACAAATTCTCAATAGATACACATTCGTATCCAATAACATCTCCAAGTTCGTATAATCTTAAATTCGGAAGAAATGTTGTTTTGACCATTTCTACGATAAAATATAAATATTCTTCTTCATTAATAGTATTATTACTATCCTTCCCATCTGAACTTGGTATTGATAAGCTTTTTGCCGTATTGCAATAGCATCTTCTTTTTTATAATGGTTACCCCTAAATATAGCAGCAGGCGCTTCTGTCAATTTTCCTTTTAAATTTGCATCGATTACAGCTTTTTGAATCTCTTTTGAATAACGCAGAGGAAAAAATTCATTTTCGTTAGTAAGATTCAGTTCCAAACGAAGTCCAACACCTGAACGAAGCATACTTTTTAAAAGTTCATGTTTTTCAGACAATGTTAAAGTTACGTTTTTAAAGCACTTTAGATTTCTCATTGCTCTTTTGAAAAATGTGTGCTTACTTTCAAATCGAAGTGTAAATACTTTTATCAAGGGGCCAAATTGGTATATTAGTTCGGGGTAATGTGTTAAATAGTGGTGTTTAGGACGTAATTTTACGTTGGGAAAACTTTTTTTCTCATGCATATGTATTCATTAATGATGGATTGCAAATAAATTAGAAACGATTTATGAATTTCTGGTGCGCACACTATCTCTACTATTTCTGCCAATTTCAAAAAACATAGCCAAACTTCGTCGTTGGGATCAATTTTATCAATAATTAATAAAGGAAGTAAGCGAAGAAAAACTAGCACTTGCCAAGCACCACCAATAATCCTACTTCCTTTCTCTGGTATTTTGGTTGGTTTATCTCTTTGATCATGACTGCAGTAATTAAATTGTTCTATTCTTTTATTTAATAAGGAAAAAGAAAACCATCCTTTCATAACAAAACATAATATCATTAGCATCAAATCAAATGCTACTATTCCTTCAAGCAAATCGTGACCAAAGCAGGGTGGTAATCCAGGATTGCAAACGTGAAACCCTTTTAATTTGTTAAATATGCTGCTAAATTTAATACCATGATGATTTTTATTTTTGTTATTCATCTTTTTCAAATCTTTATTATAAGAGTCAACTGTCCTCTTTTGATATGAAAATGGAATGTAATCTACATTTTCTTCTCCACCTTCTTCGTCTTCTTCATCTTCCTCTTCTTCGTCTTCTTCTTCATCTTCCTCTTCTTCGTCGTCTTCTTCTTCATCTTTTTCTTCTTCTTCTTCTTCTTCTTCCTCCTTTTCCTCTTCTTCTTTTTCCATTTCTTTTTCACTTGAACTATGAACCTCAGTTTCCAAGTCATCATGATTTTCATTACGTTTATTATCATTCTCGCCTTCAATGTCTTTCGGATGAGATACATTTTTTTTATTATTTAAAAATTCTTTCTGAGTCACAAGACAGAATCTACAAATATAGATCGCCCTACTAAAATTTTCAGTAAATCCTCCTAGACCGTGGCCTCCCAAATTATCAGCTGATATAAACGCAACTGTGCCTTTTATGATTATATTTGGCAAAATTTCAATTCCATTAATTTTAAGTATTTCTAGGTCTTTGACAATTGTTCCATACACTTTCTCGTGAGAAAAATATTTTTCAGGGCAGAGAGCAACAAGTTGAATGGTTTTAATATGTGTTCGAATATAGTCTGGTAAATTTCCTAAGCATAAATATACTGCTAACAATTTATGCTTTACACGGGCTGCTCCAATAGGGTTAACTATCTCAAAGCTGTCCTCATATAATATCAATCGGAGTGAACTTGGGTTTTCATTGAAATAAGAATTTTTCCGAAAAGCATTTCCGTCAGTGAAATCTTTTAAAATTTCAGAATCTTGTCCTTCAAACATATTAAGATTAATATCCAAAGATTTGTCTTTGAACATGGCTTTTAACGTATCAAGAATTGGAATGTAGTGAAAATGTCGTTTTTTTCCATTTATTTCTCCTAAAGATATTTCTTGAGGAGGAATATATGTAAAACGTTCCTTGTATAATTTGTGTCTTTTATGTTTTGACTTTAAATCTGGAAAAGTTGTAGAAAATGGATCTTCCTGTAAAGCAGCTTTAATAATTTTATCTGATTCAATGTCATCAATTCCTATAGTTGAAAGCTCCTGTCTTAACTTGAATTTTACCATATCCATTCGTAAGTTACTAGTATTAACTGTAGCGTCAACGAGATATTGAATGGTCGACGCCGGAACCAAAAATTCAGCTTCCAATTTTAAATAAAGGGCTTAGGGGGTTAAGTATGCAAAAAGTGCCCCCGCTTCTATTTTTCTCAAATTTGGCCCATATGTTACTATCCATATGACTATAACTTTCTGCAATTTTGAACTCAAAATTCGCTTTTTTGGGGGAGTTATGGAGGGGGAAAGCAAAATTAAAAAACTTATTTTTCTCGAAAACTACTGAACCGATTTTAATGAAATTTTAAGAGGTTGTAAATATACACTACCGTCCGAAATTGTGCGAACGCTAACATCCCTAGCTATTAAAAAACACACCCGCACAGAAACAGTGATAACTCGGTTAAAAATGACGCTAGATGGTTTTTTTAAATTGCATTGGAAAGCTTATTAAATTTCCAATGAAATGTCACTATTTTAAGTTGTATTGCATAAATAGGAAGCGAGATATCATGTTATGAAGACAAAAAAATAATTCTATTTTTTTCGGAATTTCTTACTCTGACTTTGACTCCTGGCACAGCTTAGCAAAGTTTATGAAAAAAATTGTTACTTTTACAGACTATTCCTTGTAACCTAAGCTTTAAATAGAGACCAAGAACAGCAAAAAATATTTACGGGTTCCCGAGATATTACAAAAAGAGTCGGACCGTGCCAAGCAGAATTTTCAATCATCGATTTCTCTAATTCGCCGTTGAGTCAATTACTTGTCTGTGAAAAAAGTGTCGAAAATTAATTTTACCAAGTACATTCTTACTGGGATCCACTTTTTAAATATCGATATATAATAAATTAAATTAAAAAGTGGATCCCAGTAAGAATGTACTTGGTAAAATTAATTTTCGACACTTTTTTCACAGACAAGTAATTGACTCAACAGCGAATTAGAGAAATCGATGATTGAAAATTCTGCTTGGCACGGTCCGACTCTTTTTGTAATATCTCAGGAACCCGTAAATATTTTTTGCTGTTCTTGGTCTCTATTTAAAGCTTAGGTTACAAGGAATAGTCTGTAAAAGTAACAATTTTTTTCATAAACTTTGCTAAGCTGTGCCAGGAGTCAAAGTCAGAGTAAGAAATTCCGAAAAAAATAGAATTATTTTTTTGTCTTCATAACATGATATCTCGCTTCCTATTTATGCAATACAACTTAAAATAGTGACATTTCATTGGAAATTTAATAAGCTTTCCAATGCAATTTAAAAAAACCATCTAGCGTCATTTTTAACCGAGTTATCACTGTTTCTGTGCGGGTGTGTTTTTTAATAGCTAGAGATGTTAGCGTTCGCACAATTTCGGACGGTAGTGTATATTTACAACCTCTTAAAATTTCATTAAAATCGGTTCAGTAGTTTTCGAGAAAAATAAGTTTTTTGATTTTGCTTTCCCCCTCCATAACTCCCCCAAAAAAGCGAATTTTGAGTTCAAAATTGCAGAAAGTTATAGTCATATGGATAGTAAAATGTCAAAAACCATGGTCATGCTATTTGTCACGTACGGTAATGCACATATATATATATATGGGCCATATTAATGTGATAGGGTATAGCTAAATAAGTATGGAAAAAATGACACGAATATATTTTTCCCATTCATTCCTACTCACTTAAAAATAACTTTTTCAAATTTTTAACTTAAAATTTTGATTTTTTTGGAACTTATGGAGGAGAAAAAATCGAAAAACGCATTTTCCTCAAAAACTTCTGTATGTATTTTAATCAGCTTTGGATATGTTGAAAAGACAATTAAAGAGATTCCAATAAAACAATTTCAAATTTTTTTTTCAAAAAATTCCAAAAATCTTTTTTTTTTTTTAAATTTCAAAATGAAAATTTTTCGAAATTTTCAAAAAAAAAATTTTTAGTTCTATTAAAGTGACATTTTTAAGTATTTTCTCATTTCATTCTCTTATGTGATCTACTTAATAAAAAAATTTTGCTCGACATAATTTCAAGGTGTGTCACGGTAAATAACTCAAAAACCGTACCCGGAACATTTTTATGTTGTATGCGAATAGTTAACTGATTAATTATTTACTTAATTACAAAATAATAGTTAGGGGTTTTCTGAATGCAAGCCTGAAATCGATGTCAAAAAAATTATTTCCAAAGAAAAATCCAAAAATTTTTATTTATACATTTAAAATTTTTTTCTTTTTGGATTGTTGAAGCGGTACATCACACATTTTTTATTTAACTTCTTTAACAGTCTTACTTTTTAAAAAATAATGGCCAAGATGATTTTAGAGTGCGACACGGTAAAAAAAACTCCAAAAATCCTAAAATTTGATTTTAAAATTTTCGAAATTTTTTTGTTTGTCCAAAAATATTTTTTTATATCAACTTCAGATTTGTATTTATCAACCTTAATAAGCCACTATAGTAATAAGTTGCAAAAATATTTGAGTTTTTTTAAAATTAACTATTCGCATACAACATAAAAATCTCCTGGATAGGGTTTTTAAGTTATTTACCGTGACACACCTTGAAATCATGTCGAGCAAAATTTTTTTATTAATTAGATCACATAAGAGAATGAAATGAAAAAATACTTAAAATGTCACTTTAATAGAACTAAAAAATTTTCATTTTGAAATTTTCAAAAAAAAAAAGATTTTTGGAATTTTTTGAAAAAAAAATTTGAAATTTTTTTATTGGAATCTCTTTAATTGTCTTTTCAACATATCCAAAGCTGATTAAAATACATACAGTAGTTTTTGATGAAAATGCGTTTTTCGATTTTTTCTCCTCCATAAGTTCCAAAAAACTCAAAATTTTAAGTTAAAAATTTGAAAAAGTTATTTTTAAGTGAGTAGGAATGAATGGGAAAAAAATATTCGGGTCATTTTTTCCATACTTATTTAGCTATACTCTATCACATTAATATGGCCCATATGTGCATTACCGTACGTGACAAATAGCATGACCATGGTTTTTGACATTTTACTCAAAAACCATATTTTTTAAAAATTTGAAAAAATATATGTTAAAGGGGACATTATAAGGTACTTTTTACAACAAAAGAGAAAGTGGTCACTTCAAAAAATAACCCTAAAAAAAATTTTTGAAAATTTTTTTTGAAAAAAAAATTTTGATTTTTTTTTCTAAAATCGTCTTATCTATATTTGCAACCTCTTAAAATTTCATTAAAATCGGTTCAGTAGTTTTCGAGAAAAATAAGTTTTTTAATTTTGCTTTCCCCCTCCATAACTCCCCCAAAAAAGCGAATTTTGAGTTCAAAATTGCAGAAAGTTATAGTCATATGGATAGTAACATATGGGCCAAATTTGAGAAAAATAGAAGCGGGGGCACTTTTTGCATACTTAACCCCCTATGCCCTTTGTGCCATGTTCATTAAATAAATATCAGTCATTTTATCTGAAGAAATTTTACTTCCTTCTTGAGTAACATTATCAAGAGTGGTTTCAACACGAATTTCTGAATCAACAACTTCTGTATCTTCTTTCTCTATAAATATTGTACTATTTTCTGCATTATTAGTAGACTGCATTAGTATTACTTTGTGATATCTCGTTAAATGGGAAGTAAAAGAACTTATTTTTGTATATACCTTTTCGCAATTTGGGTATTTCACTTTTTCGTTTCTTTTTAAATGGCATTTTAAATGTTTTAAAAAAGATTGATAGTTAATGTACTTCTTTAAACATAATAAAACAGTGCAAATGAAAGTAGCATCTTCATTTCCTAAACTTGGCCTATCAATCTGATATGTATTACATGCGGGATTTCTCAAATTATGCGTCCTAAGTATATACATTTTGAATCATTTTTCTGTTTTTAATACTTTTTTACAATTGTTCCAACCGCATATGTATCCTTTTACATGTTGATGTAATCGTTTCTGATGTTCCAAAAACTTTATCAAAATGGATGTTTGATAATCTTGACATAACCAGTATGTATACATTTCAACTGTCAAAATAAATTTTAAAAAAAGTTTTTTTATTTTCAAATTCATAATTCAATATTATAACATATATCAGTAAATAAGGGGCTGTTCAAAAAGTACGTAACGCTTTATGGGGGAAGAGAGGGGCAAGTTATTTGTTACGGTCAGCAGAAAAAATGAAGCTAATGTACACTGCCGCTCAATAACTTTTGCCAACCCTACAGCGATATATGTTATGTTGATTTTGTTTACTACTAAAGTTACAAAACTCAAAAAAATGTTATTTATAAGCTCATTTTTTCTGCTTTAACACTATACATAAAATCGAAATTAAAAAGATAATTTTGTTAATGAGTAAATATTATTTTTGCAAAACAAACTTTTTCGTTATTTATTTTTCTTGATGCGATACAGTTTCATGGTAAATCATCAGTATTTAATGCCAGATATATCATTGGAAATCTAGTTTTATCACCTTTAAAAGGCATTTTTAAAAAATGTTGTACGATAATTTTTAAGAAAAATATATTCTTTTGTTTAATAAATTAGCCATTTTTTAATTGTTGATATCTCAAAAGCCGTTGCTTTTAGAAAAAAATTTTGAGAACATAAATTGTTCCTTTCTGTGTATAGAAATAATTAATCAGAATCTTTTAAATAAGTTCTGTTATATTTATTTATTTTATTGTCCGAAGACGGAAATTATATCAAAACTTTTAATGATTGGTGAGTTAAAATTATTGAGAAAATTGAATAAATGCAGTGAAAAAAATGATTTTGTCGATTTTATCATACTCGTATAGTTAGGACGTATAGCTGAAACAGCAATACTGTATTTCCATTCTTCAAATACAGTATTGGTGTTCTTTACATACATATTACTGTCTCTCACATATATATGGCTGTTCTACACTGCGTATAGCTGAAACAGCAACACTATATGGCTATCCCATATCCACCAATATAATATGTGAGTATTGGCCATATTTATAGCAGAATCATAAATACATTTTTTTTCAGTGTACAATGAAAAATATGTTTGCTTGTGATAGAAAATGTAAAAAGCGTGTTTCTACATTACAAACATAAAAATAACAAAAATGTAAAAAAATTCTTTTTTCAAAAAATAATAAATTTTTTTTTCAAAAACAATTTTTTCCTATTCTTTTTAATTCTATACGCAGAAAGAAACAATTTATTTAATTTATTCAAAAATTATTTTTAATTTAATATTTATTCATATAACAATTATTATCATAACATAAACATCAATCTATTTTTTCTAAATATTTTTATGGCAATATTGCTGCTTTTTTGTTTTTTAAAATTATTAAGTGAATACTTTTTCTCGTTGATAAACGTTGTGGACTTCAACGTTTTTTTTGAGCTTTGTAACATTAATAGTTAACAAAATACAAAACTTCTTGTAAACCCTTTAATCCTTGTAGGGTGGGCAAAAATTATTGAGCGGCACTGTATGTAACATTGCGTTACATGAGGGGAAGGAAGGGTTCAAATTTCCAAAAAATATGTACACTAAATCTGAATCAGTGAAAATTTTGACTGATTTCAATCAGTGGTCCAGTTTTCTTTAATTCATCAATAAAATTTCACTTACAATCAGTGGTTTTTACTGATTCTCAGTAAAATTCTACTGATGAATTAAATAAAACTGGGCCACTGATTTGAAATTAGTGAAATTTTTACTGATTCAGATGTAGTGTACATGTTTTTTGAATGGCCCCTAAATGATGTTTAAAGACAAGAAAAATTAAGAAAAAACCAGAAATGAATTTGAAATTTATTTAAATAGGGAATTAGCCTATAACGTTTAGTCGGCTCGTGAGTGATTTGCCCCTTGCGTTAATTACACATTTAATTAAGAACTAATTTCTGATCGACACTTTTTAAATTTCAAGTATCAAAATCATAAAAATTATTTATTTACTTGTAGTAATTATTTTTTATTTTAATTAATTAATAAAATAAATAATAATAATTTATTAATTTATAATTAAATATAATAATTTATTTATTTATAAATAAATAATAAATAATTAATAAAAATAATGTATCATTAAAGTAACAATTAATTTCAAAGAAATAAATTATTATATTTAATTAAACGTAAAAAATAAAATCTGTACGTTGAAATTTATTTACGGTATGAGGAATAATTACAGCAGAAATCTGTATCCCGTTAAGTTTGAAAGATTCTCGAACAATAGAGTAAAGTACGGTCAGATACCTCTTCCGGATAGATGGGACCTTCGAAATGCGGTGCATACACTACCGTCCGAAATTGTGCGAACGCTAACATCTCTAGCTATTAAAAAACACAACCGTACAGAGTCAGTGATAACTCGGTTAAAAATGACGCTACATGGTTTTTTTAAATTGCATTGGAAAGCTTATTAAATTTTCAATGAAATGTCACTATTTTAAGTTGTATTGCATAAATAGGAAGCGAGATATCATGTTATGAAGACAAAAAAATAATTCTATTTTTTTCGGAATTTCTTACTCTGACTTTGACTCCTGGCACAGCTTAGCAAAGTTTATGAAAAAAATTGTTACTTTTACAGACTATTCCTTGTAACCTAAGCTTTAAATAGAGACCAAGAACAGCAAAAAATATTTACGGGTTCCCGAGATATTACAAAAAGAGTCGGACCGTGCCAAGCAGAATTTTCAATCATCGATTTCTCTAATTCGCCGTTGAGTCAATTACTTGTCTGTGAAAAAAGTGTCGAAAATTAATTTTACCAAGTACATTCTTACTGGGATCCACTTTTTAAATATCGATATATAATAAATTAAATTAAAAAGTGGATCCCAGTAAGAATGTACTTGGTAAAATTAATTTTCGACACTTTTTTCACAGACAAGTAATTGACTCAACGGCGAATTAGAGAAATCGATGATTGAAAATTCTGCTTGGCACGGTCCGACTCTTTTTGTAATATCTCGGGAACCCGTAAATATTTTTTGCTGTTCTTGGTCTCTATTTAAAGCTTAGGTTACAAGGAATAGTCTGTAAAAGTAACAATTTTTTTCATAAACTTTGCTAAGCTGTGCCAGGAGTCAAAGTCAGAGTAAGAAATTCCGAAAAAAATAGAATTATTTTTTTGTCTTCATAACATGATATCTCGCTTCCTATTTATGCAATACAACTTAAAATAGTGACATTTCATTGAAAATTTAATAAGCTTTCCAATGCAATTTAAAAAAACCATGTAGCGTCATTTTTAACCGAGTTATCACTGACTCTGTACGGTTGTGTTTTTTAATAGCTAGAGATGTTAGCGTTCAAATTCTGCGTCGTTTGATATATAAATGAAAATTATTTTATATTTTTGAGAGATTTTATCACCTAAGAGATTTTTAAAAAAAATTGATTAATTTTTCTATTTTTGTGCACCATGTTTGTGTGGCTGCACATTGCAGAAAAATATGAAGAAACATTTGAAACTCTTGCAACATAATCTTTAAAGTCTCAGCTTTTATTTAATCATTGGGAACTGAAAATCCGTTCAACAGTTTTTGAAATATCTAAAAAAATGTCCAAGCATGTTGTTTTATAATTTAGGCGGTGATGCACACTTATTGCACTCTCGCTGCTCACCAGGTTCATTGCGGCAGGGCCGAATAAGCGGCAAATAGAGTGGGGGTCATATTTGGAGCCGTTTTTAAGTTTTTTTGTAATTTTAGATTTAATATTCATTGAAAATTTAATAATAATAATAATAACAACTATTTGATCATGAAAGTTTGTAAAATGATAATTTATATATATATATATTCTATCATTTTTTAATAATAAAATAGGTTAATTTAATTTCTGCAGCAACTTTTCTTAGTTCGCCCATCGTTCGCACCGACAATTTCTGCTGGTAGTATATATATATATATATATATATATATATATATATATATATATATATATATATATATATATATAAACGCATAAAATTTTGATGGTCATTTTCGTTTGTTTTTGTCACGAACAAATAAAAGAAAATTTTTTTATTTTCAATTACATTATGTTAAGTTCCTCTAAGAAAGTAATTTAAGACAAAAAAATGTTTTAAATGTATTTGTGTACTTCATAGACCAACTAAAATGACCATCAAAATTTAAAAAGTCTAAACTGTCAATTCATAATTTAATATGTAAATAACAAAGAGTGAATATAATTTTTATCTGTTTTTTATTAAATATTTATATATTTATATACACTCTCTAAATCTGAATCAGCGATAAGTATGGCACTATTTCAATTAGCGTATATGCACTGTAAAATAGTGAAATTTCACTGAATAATCAGAGAAATTTCACTGATTAATTAGCGCATATACGCTGATTGAAATTAGTGCCATACTTATGGCTGAGAATCAGAGAAATTTTGCTGATTCAGATTCAGAGAGCACTACCGGCCAGAATTGTGATACCACACATTTTTTGATGAATGAAAAACATCATAAAACGTGAAATTTACAAAATTAAAATTTTTTCTATTCATTTACTAAAAAATAATAAAATTATGAGAAGAAGAAGACCTTATAGAAGTAGTTGACCAACATTTTATTTAGATATTAAGTTTAGATATTATTAACTGGTTTCAAAGAAGAATGTACCGAAAAATAAAATACTAAAATTTTCCAAGAGAAGCAAATAATAAAAATAAATTATTCTTTATAAAAAATGAAATTTTACAATTGTAAAATTATTTTATAATATTTTTAGTTATTCTACTTTTAAAATTAGTCAACTGAAACTCGAGAAAAAAAATCTGCTAAAAATTTAATTGCTAATAGATTAAAAAAATATGAAAATTAAATTTTTTAATTTTAGGTGATCTGTTTGAGAAATTCTGACGCATTGAAAAAAGTTCTGTTTCTTTTCACGAACTTATGAAAAAATAATATTAATATTAGAAAAATGATTAAAAATATTTAAGAAGAATTTTAAACAGAAAGGAAAATGTAAAAAAAACCTTTTCATATAAATCCTCTCAAATTGAAACAAACATCCTCTCTTTTAAGATAGAAAAATAAATTCCTCTCACTATGAGATTTTATTCTTTTTAGTGTGCACTTACCAATAAGTAAAATTCACTTATTATAAGGTTATACAAATGAATTATTTATTAATATTATCATAATTATGACGCGCTCTCAATAAGGCTCATCTGCCATAGCGAAACAAGAAAAATTACTCTTAGCCTTTTTCTGTGTGGAAATTTATTTTTTAATTTCGGTCTCTTATTGAGCTCGCTTTACAATTTATTTTATAAATATACTATTAAATTTTATTTACCTCATATGTTATTCTTTAATTCACTTCACTCAATCCACTCAATCCACTCAATCCACTTTATGAACTTTAGACAACTTGTATTTTAAAACAGTTTTGCCAATAACAAGACTTATAGTATGTCTCTGGTCATTGGATGCTTAAGAGCAACTGATGCTTGAAAAGCTTTCATCAGGAAATTTCTTTGAAAATATTTCCAATTTCCCAACCACACCAGGGTAAATTTCAACCCGAAGAATTTAACGAACTTTTAGTCTAAATAAATCTATAAGAAAAAAATTCGCATCGAAAAACTCATAAAATAGAGGTCCCATTGCAACGAGAAACTCGCAGGCCCAGTCATCCTAAGTAGAACCAGATGTGCGAAACCTTAGAAAACGACAAAATATCTTTTCTTTAAAACGAAAATAATTTACAGTACAAAAAATAAAATTTTCTTTGAAATTCAATAATTTTTAGCAGTCCCCTTTTAGAATTACAATAAAAATGTTTAAATAAAAAAATTGTCTTTCTAACATCATTCAAATTTTACATAATGAAATAAAAATAATTTTTTAAAATAAAAGCACAAGAAAATAATTGTTTTTAAATTCACTTCTTTGTAAAACAAGCACAATAATTAGATAAATAAACAAGCAAAACCGTTTTCCGTTTTTATGTGAAAAAAGTATTTTTCCCAATTTTGTGTTGGAAATATTTCCGATAAATAGCGAAAACAATTACTTATTTCCGTAAATTTCTCCTACACTGAAAAAAAATTTATTTGATTTAAATAACTGATTATTTGATTATTATCAAATAAATATTTACTTGATTCAAATAATTTTAATATAATATAAAAAAATAAATTTAATATAATAATATTTGCTTTAAATACTGAAATATTTAATTCAAGTAAATATTTATTTGATAATAGTCAAATAATCGGTTATTTGAATCTAATAAATTTTTTTTCAGTGTAATATTGAGGAAAAATATCCTTTTTCTGTAGACGAAATATTTTTCCTACTTTACTCGGAAATATTTCCTTCAAATATTGGAAAGAAATCCGCAAGGTCCGGAAGATTCTATGAATGTTGAGGAATAATTTCCGTGTTACTGTTGAAGAAATATTTTTCCTACTTTACTCGGAAATATTTCCTTTCAATAATGGAAAGAAATCCGTAAGGTCCGGAAGATTCTACGAAAGTTGAGGAATTATTTTCGATTTACTGTGGAAGAAATATTTTTCCTTCTTTCCTCGGAAATATTTCCTTCAAATATTGGCAAGAAATCCGTAAGATCCGGAAGATTCTCCGAATATTAAGGAATTTTTTCCGTTCTACTATGGAAGAAATATTTTTCCTTATTTACTCGGAAATTTTTCTGACAAGTATTGGAAAAAAATCCATCATTTTCGGAAAATTTTCCGAATATTGAGGAAGAATTTCCATTTTTCTGAGGAAAAAGTATTTCTCCTACTGTTTTCGGAAATATTTCCTACTAAATATTCGGAAAACCGTAATTTCCACCTAATTTCGGAAAAATATCCTACTTTTTTATCGGAAAAAATTCCGAAATTTTTTACAGTGTCGTTACTCGGGGGTTTTCGAGGTTGCGGATTACGAATCTGAAGTCGGCGTTCAAAAATTCAAAATGTCGGATCCAATATGGCGTTCGATTTTTGTAAAAACTTATGGAATTTAGTTGAAACTCGTTAGTGGATTCCGACATTTTGAAATTCAAGTTCAAATTCGTAATCAGCGATCCCGAAAACCCCTGAGTAACGAGTTTGAACTGAATTCTATGAGTTTTAGAAAATTCGTTCGCCATATTGGATTCGACATTTAAAATTTTTTAAATCTGACTTCAGATTCGTAATAAGCAAAAAACTATTTCTCTCAACTTTAATAGTGCATTAACAGTTAGAACAGAGTCATAAAATAATATGAGGAGTAAGTTTTCAAAACCAGATAAATCCAAATTTTGTCATTTCGAGAAATTTAAACAAATGACAATTCTCACATAACCATTAAAATTATCTTTAATGTAGAAAAAATGTAATAAATTATTCATTTTTTAATATTTTTTTCTATTTAAAATGCTATGTTTGTAATTAAATTCTATTGTAATAGGGAATTTAAAAGTTTTAATAATTTTTTCTAATAAAAAGATAGAAATTAAAAATCATCAAGGTTAGGCCAAAATATTTTTTAAACTGGAAATTCTTTATTAATAAATTTTTTTTCTTAAATTGAACAATGATAAATAAATTTTTAAAGATTTTAATATTTTAAATATTTGATTATCTCAATTTTTTTAAAAATGGATTTATCAACTTTTGAAAAATTGCTCCTCATATATTATTAGTAAATTCTTATTTTCTTGGCATTAAATCGAAGATTTGCAGAAAATTTTTTTTGAAAAATTTTACTATTTCTGACGAAAAATGTTTCTTATGTGGAATATATCACTATAATTGCGCGACCACTATGAATTTCGTTAATGTGATAGATATATATATATATATATATATATATATATATATATATATATATATATCGAAACTTGCTACTTCAACTTTTGTTGAGGCTGAAAATGAGAATTTAAATGAAATGACCCATGTATAGTCGAAACTGGATAAGTGGTCCCTAGAAAAGTGGAAATCCTCTTTAAGTGAATTTTTTTGCGGTCCTTGCAGAAGTAATGCAAAATATCGAAAAAAAACCTCTATAAGTGGGAAAACGTTACCTCTATAAGTGGAACTGATTTTTTGAAATAAAGCCTCTATGAGTGGAACTTGGCCTAAAACGACCTGGATAAGTGGAAAACTGGATAAAGGAGCATTCAGACCTCTGCAGGCTGTCTGTTTGCGCAGCCAGAAGCAATAAGAGTAAGGGAGAAGGTGTAATAAATTTGAATTTCCTTGCTCTTTTACTCATGTACGTTACCATGGCAACCTGCAGACAGACAGACTGCAGAGGTCTGAACGCTCCATAAATGGAATACCTCTGAAAGTGGAACAAAAATCTCAGTCCCTTCAGGTTCCACTTATCCAGGTTCGATTGTATGTAACAATTTATTTCTTTATATTCCAACTCACACGAAGAAAATTCCCTTTTCACAACCAGAATAACCCACTAAATTCTGATAAGTTCAGGTGAAATTACAATAAAACCTATATCGTTCCTAAGATGCCTCAGAAAACATTAACTTACGAAGGTAATCGTAAAACATTGTGCGTGAACTGAAAAAATTAAAAGCACGCTGCTGCCTTTGTAGAAATAGATGTTTTCTTTTTTGCATGACAGCAGCGCGCTCTGTCGGGAGAACAGTTGACTGTAAAAAGCGAGCTATCCCTCATGATAGAGCGCGCTTCTGCCTCGCATTGAAATCAGCATGGTTTTTTATACGAACATTTTACAACCTTACACGTTATAATTGAGCACATAGAATTATGCACACAGCTCTGATCCGGTTGACATAGAACGTCCCATATTTACTGCAAAGTATTAACTGAACAGATATTGATTAAAATTTTTAAAAAACAAAACTGATTCGCGATAATCACATATATGTTAAAATAATTGTTAATAGGTACGCCCAGTATCCTAGCCTTACCTCTGGTTTGGACAAGTTTTTGAAAAGTAGTGTACCTTCTATAAGATCATCATCATCATCCATCTTCACATAAATAGACCTTACAAGAAATGTCTACATATATACAGGATTTTTATTTTTCAACTGATACACAAGAGGGCAGTTATGTTTTCAGTCCCTCTTTATCTCTGATTGCTTCCAGCACGTTTGTAATGCTTTAAATACATATTAATCAATTTCACAGGCACACAAAAAAAAAGTTGTCTGTTCATTGAACCAGACATACATATCTTATAGTAATTTTGCCCGCTGAAAACGAATCTGAAGTCAGAATTGCTCCATCACCCTCATTTTTTTTAAATCGACAAAAATACCCTTAAATTCAAATTTTAAAGTAAAAAAAATTGAATATCAGATTTCTCTCTAAAACAAAACAATAAATTTATCTACTATTGCTACACCAACTCAGAAACAATGTCAACATTGCTTAAACACCTTTTTGTTTTTTACTAAATCGAAAAAACTACCCCTAAAATGTAAAAATTCAAAATTATAATATAAAAACCCACATTGGTTTTCAAAACAACAAAATAAATTTATGTACTTCTCTTTAAAATTTCAAAAGCAATATCAAAATTACTTTCTCACCCCCTGTGTTTTTAAATTGAAAAAAACCACCCCTAATATGTAAAAATTAAAAATGTATAATAAAAAAATTAAAAACCACATTGTTTTTTTAAAATAGAACAATAAATTTATGTACTTCTCTTTCGACAACTCAAAAGCAATGTCAAAATTGCTCCATCACCCTCTGTTTTTTTTAAATTGGAAAACCTACCCTTAAATTCACAAAATAAAAGTTTAAAGTAAAAAAATTGAAAACCACATTGTTCTTCAAAATAGAACAATAAATTTATGTGTTTCTCTTTTAACAACTCAAAAGCATTGTCAAAATTGCTCCATCACCCTTTGTTTTTTTTTAATTTAAAAAACCTACCCTTAAATTTACAAACTAAAAAATGAAAAACCACAATGTTTTTTGAAATAGAACAATAAATTTATGTACTTCTCTTTCGACAACTCAAAAGCAATGTCAAAATTGCTCCATCACCCTCTGTTTTTTTTAAATTGAAAAACCAACCCTTAAATTCACAAAATAAAAGTTTAAAGTAAAAAAATTAAAAACCACATTGTTTTTCAAAATAGAATAATAAATTTATGTACTTCTTTTCTAACAACTCAAAAGCATTATCTAAATTGCGCAATCACCCTTTGTTTTTTCAAATTGAAATAACTACCCCTAATATGTACACTGAAAGAAAATGTATATTAAATTTTGTAAAAGTATTTTACAACTTGGGGAAAAAGTGTAACAAACCGAAATTTTGATATAAAAAATACTAAACTTTAAAAAAATATATGTAGAATTTAGTAAAGTTATATTAAAATATTTAAAATTGAATTTAAATTCTTCATATTTGTTATAATTATACTAAATTCGATATAATCTTTTTTAAAGTTTAATATTTTTATATCAATATATCGGTTTGTTGCACTTTTTCCCCAAATTGTAAAATACTTATACAAAATTTAATATACATTTTCTTTCAGTGTACATATTAGGGGTAGTTATTTCAATTTAAAAAAACAAAGGGTGATTGCGCAATTTTGATAATGCTTTTGAGTTGTTAGAAAAGAAGTACATAAATTTATTATTCTATTTTGAAAAACAATGTGGTTTTTAATTTTTTTACTTTAAACTTTTATTTTGTGAATTTAAGGGTTGGTTTTCCAATTTAAAAAAACAGAGGGTGATGGAGCAATTTTGACATTGCTTTTGAGTTGTCGAAAGAGAAGTACATAAATTTATTGTTCTATTTCAAAAAACAATGTGGTTTTTCATTTTTTTAGTTTGTAAATTTAAGGGTATGTTTTTTAAATTAAAAAAAACAAAGGGTGATGGAGCAATTTTGACAATGCTTTTGAGTTGTTAAAAGAGAAACACATAAATTTCTTGTTCTGTTTTGAAAAACAATGTTGCTTTTAATTTTTTTTACTTTAAAATTTTATTTTGTAAATTTAAGGGTTGATTTTTCAATTAAAAAAAACAATGGGTGTTGAAGCAATTTTGACATTGTTTTTGAGTTGTCGAAAGAGAAGTACATAAATTTATTGTTCTATTTTGAAAAACAATGTGGTTTTCAATTTTTTTACTTTAAACTTTTATTTTGTGAATTTAAGGGTAGGTTTTCCAATTTAAGAAAAACAGAGGGTGATGGAGCAATTTTGACATTGCTTTTGAGTTGTCGAAAGAGAAGTACATAAATTTATTGTTCTATTTTAAAAAAGCAATGTGGTTTTTAATTTTTTTATTATACTTTTTGAATTTTTACATATTAGGGGTGGTTTTTTCAATTTAAAAACACAGGGGGTGATAAAGTAATTTTGATATTGCTTTTGAAATTTTAAAGAGAAGTACATAAATTTCTTGTTCTGTTTTGAAAAACAATGTGGGTTTTTCTATTATAATTTTGAATTTTTACATTTTAGGGGTAGTTTTTTCGATTTAATAAAAAACAAAGGGTGTTTAAGCAATGTTGACATTGTTTCTGAGTTGTTGTAGCAAAAGTAGATAAATTTATTGTTTTGTTTTAGAGAGAAATCTGTTATTCAATTTTTTATACTTTAAAATTTGAATTTAAGGGTAGTTTTGTCGATTAAAAAAAAACTGAGGGTGATGGAGCAATTCTGACTTCAGATTCGTTTTCAGCGGGCAAAATTACTATAAGATATGTATGTCTGGTTCAATGAACAGACAACTTTTATTTGTGTGCCTGTGTTTTGTTTAAACCACGTGTTTTTTATTTCACTAAAAATTCATAAAATTATCAAATTACGGCCCAGGCGAGTCCTATGGTGCTAACCTAAAAAACTCTGTGTGTGAAAGACGTTTAAAAACTTTTTAAAATCTCTGTGTTAAGTGTCCTCTGTGACGGCATCTAAAAGGAAAGAGAAAACATGTCGTCCGGTGAAAATGAACTTATGTCGATTGAGAAACTAAAAGATAGCGAGTCTTTCGAAATTTGGAAATTTCAAATCCAAATAGTGTTTAAAGAACACGGGCAATATCAAATAGTAAAAGGTGAAATAAAATCAGAAGATCTGACAAGAGATAAGGATATTAAATCATGGATGAGCAAAGATGCAAAAAGCTCAGAAAACAATAATAACCAGTATTGACAAAAAACTAATAATACATATTTTACACTGTAAGTCATCAAATGAAATATTCGACAAATTGTGTAAAATTTTTGAGAAAAAAAATTAACAACAAAAGTGTAACTTTTTACAAGACTTTTTTAATTTCAAATATAAAAAAGGTTGTGATATGTCTCTGTACATTAGTAAACTAGAAAATTGAAGATATCGATTGAAAGGAATTAAATACGAAATAGATGATGAAATGCTAATGACGAAAATTTTGACGACTTTGCCGGAAAACTATAAACACTTTTGTACCACATGGGAGTCTAAATCTAATGAAGAAAAAACACTGCCAATTCTAACTAGCAGATTAGTAGCAGAGGATCAAAGAAGTAAAAGCAGGGAAGAAACAGAGGGAAATATTTGCGTTTAAAGTTGAAGAAAAGGGTAAAAAACATTCCAAGTATCCAACGAGAAAATGCTACAACAGTGGAAAACCTGGACATATGGTTAAAGAATGTCGGTCGAAAGAGAAAATTATCTGTAAAATATGTCACAAATCGAACCATAAAAAAGAATACTGCTACTTCCAAAAATCAAACAATCAAAACAATAAACCAGATAAGAAAAATGAAGATAAGAAGGTCACATTTCTAACCCACTCTCAACAAGAAAATATGAACAGTGATTTTATAGTGGATTCAGTTGGAAATCATTTTTTCTCCCGAGTTGCACATACTATTTTTTCTAACACACGTATACCGAAAGTACAAATATTTAATCAAACATTAAATACATTTACGCAATGGTTAAATACAACTAAAAAAGTTAATTCCGTAATTTGCGTAAATTACGTAACTGTTGAATGTGAACAAAAATCAGTTACGTAACTTACGTAATTTTCGTAACTAACTTACCTAACATCAGATGCGTAAGTTACGTTACTAATATCAGATACGTAAGTTACGTTAGCAACATCACATACATAAGTTACGTAACTAACATCACATATGTAAGTTACGCCAGTCGTTTAAGTTACGTAACTCACGTAACCTAATAATAACATTACCGAGAAGGTAAGTTACTTTTCACAACGCCCCTAACGAAAACTACACTTTCTACACTTCTATAGAGAGAGGAAAGTAGCCAATTGCAGATGAGATCGCATGTGTCCACTTTCCTCCCGCTCTGTTGACAAGATTCTTCCCTAGGGAGGAAAGTTGATGTCGTAGTAGGAGGAAAGTAAATAGAGACGTTCTGATTGGTTAAATGAATTCCTACCTATGTGTCCTCTGTAGTAGACAGATTTTACTAAAAACTAACCTCTGTTTTCAGTTTTCACCGGCCGTCGTGTTTTGTAGTGAATATTTTTATTTTACAAAGTGCTCAACGTACACCTCCTAAATTATCTGAAGCAGCGCAAAATGCTGTCTCAGAATTATTACCTTAACGCTTAAACAATTTCTGAAAATGTCCTTACAATAATATGTGTTTTTTTAACGGGTTGTTGTGAAAAGTATAGTGCGTGCCTCGGAGAGACGCATCTTTCACGCCTCGGGTGATTGCCGCCCTCGCTTCGCTCGTGCGTCAAACGTCACCCTCGGCGGAAAAGACTGCGTTTCTCCCCTAGGCACGCAATATACTATTTTCTCCCGGCCAATGACGTTAGCGGGAGGAAAAATTACTATTCCTTCCGGCTAATGACGTCAGCGGGAGGAAAAGAACTTTTCCTCCCGCTCGCAGGAAAAGATACACTTTTCTCTCGCTTGACAGGTAGGAAATGGAGTACTTTCGGCGCGTGTGTTAGAAAAAATGTTTTCAGAAGGAAAAGGTCAAATTCAAAGTGAGAAATAGTATATTGTGCATCAAGGGAGAAAAATGGGTGATTTCCACAACTGTAAACACACGAGTTGGAAATCATTTTTTCTCCCGAGTTGCACATACTATTTTTTCTAACACACGTATACCGAAAGTACAAATATCTGATGAAACTGAATACATCTACGTAACGGTTGAATACAAATAAAAAAGATTGTTACATAACTTACGTGAGTTACGTAACTGTTAAATGTAAATAAAAAGGTAGTTACGTAAATTGCGTAACTTACGTAACTGCTATACGTAAACAAAAAGTTACGTAATTTACGTAACTTACGTAATTAACTTTTTGTTTACGTACAGCATTTACGTAACTAAATTTTTCATTTACATTCAACAAGTTACGTAACTCACGTAAGTTATGTAACAATCTTTTTTATTTGTAATCAACCGTTACGTAGATGTATTCTAAGTTCATCAGATATTTGTACTTTCGGTATACGTGTGTTAGAAAAAATAGTATGTGCAACTCGGGAGAAAAAATGATTTCCAAGAGTGTGAAATTTACAGTTCTCGGCTTCGCTCGTGCGCTCGCTGCGTCTTGAACTGCAAACTTCACACTCTTGGAAATCACCCATTTTTCTCCCTAGATGCACAATATACTATTTCTCACTTTGAATTTGACCTTTTCCTTCTGAAAACATTTTTTTCTAACACACGCACCGAAAGTACACCATTTCCTACCTGTTAAGCGGGAGGAAAAGTACTTTTCCTCCCGTCATCAGATACGCAAGTTACGTTACAAACATCACATACGTAAGTTACGTTACTTACATCACATGCGTAAGTTACGTAACTAACATCAGATACGTAAGTTACGCCAGTCCTTTAAGTTACGTATCTCACGTAACTGATTCACTGATGGTCATACTTTGATTTATACATCGCACCTAATAACATTACCCAGAAGGTAAGTTACTTTTCCTCCCTGCTAATGACGTCAGCTGGAGGAAAAGATCAACTTTTCTCCCGCTTGACAGGTAGGAAATGGTGTACTTTCGGTGCGTGTGTTAGAAAAATTATTTTAAAAAACGTAAACTACGTGCCAGAGTTGAGTAAAAATTTATTGTGATAAACATTGAAAAATTTGAACAGGAGTGTATGTTGATAGAGTCAAATGCACGCGCGGAAAAGTGTCATCGAAAATTAGGTCATCTCAGTGTTACAAATATGAAGAAACTGATTGAAATTTCAACTGTACTAAACATAACGAATAAAGATTGTGGTCAAATCGAGCATCAAGACCACTGGAAATTTTGCATTCTGATCTATGTGGACCCATTGATCCAGTGACGTGGGACAATAAGAAATATTTTTAGACAGTTTTAGAAGATTTTACGCATCATACTGTAGTTTTTTTATTAGAAAGAAAAAACGAGGTCTCAGAATATTTACGAAACTACATAAAGGAAGCAGAATCTCATCACAATCAAAGGGTTTCGAAATTACAAAGTGATAACGGAGGTGAATTCGTAAACAACAAATTTAAAGATTGGTGCAAAAATAAAGATATAGTACTAGATCGAACAATTCCTCACATTCCACAGCTTAATAAAAAAGCTGAAACGTTAAACCGAACAATAATGAAAAAAGGGAGAGCTTTAATTTTTGATTCAAAATTAAAAAAGGACTTTTGGGGCGAAGCAGTTCGAGTTGCAGTGTATTTGATCAATTAAAGTCCATCTGATTCATGTGTACAAAATAAAACACGATCAGAAAATTGGTCAGGAAAGAAGCCAGATTTGTCAAGACTACAATTATGTGGAAGCGAGGACTATGCAAAAAGATTAGGAAAATTAAAAAAACTCGACTCCAAAAGCAACAAATATATTTTTGTTGGATATACTCCAAACGGTTTTAGACTGTACGACGAAAATAAACAAAAAATCATAACATCGCGTGATGTGCTTTTTAAAAAACTAAAAAGTGATCAAATTCTATCAACAGAAAATATTGTTAATGTAAATTTGGAAAGCGAGGAAGAAAATGAAAAAAGTTATGATAACGACATAAACGAACCGACTCTAGTCGTAGATAAAAACGATAGCATCTCGGATTCAAACGAAAATACACAAAGTGATGAAAACGACTTTAAGGAATGCGAACAAGCAAAACAAAAATCCTCAATCTTAGGAAAGGGAAAAAGGAAAAAAACCACAAAAAAAATTCGAATATTATATCATGTTGACATATAAAGAAGTGATTACCAGTCCAGAAAGAAGGGATTGGATTAAAGCTCTAAACGAAGAGAAAGAATCTCTAAATAAAAATCAAACTTGGAAAATAGTGGACAGATCAGAAGCAGAATCAAGAAAAGTTCCAACTTGCAGTTGGGTGTTTCGGGTAAAAAGTGACTTAAAATATAAAACTCGATTAGTGATTTTGCCATTGCAGCTAGTAAGGGTTAACTCATTCGTAAATTTGATGTCAAAACCGCATTTTTATACGGAGAACTCAACGAAACTATTTTTACGGAGATACCCAAAGGTTATAAACAAATGACAACAAAGTGTGTTTACTAAAAAAATCGCTCTACGGTTTGAAGCAAGCTCCAATTCAGTGGAATACAAAATTTACGAATTTTCATAAAAATTGTGGAATGACAGCCTTAAAAGCAGATTAATGCATTTTTCGAAATGACGACGGAAGCTTGTGTTTGGCAATCTATGTGGATGACGAGATTTTTATATGTGATAATAAGAACGAAAATAAAATGATTAAATTAATGACTATTCTTAAAAAGGAATTTGAACTAACTGAAAATAATAATCCGAATGATTATTTGGGACGAGATATCACTAAATGTGAATTATCCATACAGGGAGACAATTGGAAGCTTGTTATATTTAACCAATAGAACAAGACCAGATATATCCTTTGCAGTCAATTTTTGCAGCCGGAAGATTCTTCAGAAAGAGATGTATTGAACGTGAAGAGGATTTTGAAATACTTTAGTACACATCAAGATGATGGCAACAAGGATTCTGATGTCACAAATTTAATTGCTTATTGCGATTCAAACGTTGCCGGAGATTTAAATTCAAGAAAAAGTACAAGTGGATTTATTATTTTTTATTGTGGAGGTCCAGTAGCATGGTGTTCGAGAAAACAGCCTACAGTGTTAACAGCACTAAGGCTGAACATATTTCAGCAGCAGAATGCACAAAAGAACTCATTTATGTAAAATATCTTATTGAAGAATTAAATCAGTGTGAAGTAAAATTAACTTTAAAGTGGACAATCAAAGTGCAATGCAAATTATTAAAAATAGTCAAATGAACAAAAGAAGCATGCACATTGATGTCAGGTACTATTTTATTAATAAAAATGTTAAGGACGGTTTTTTAAAGTTAGAATATTGCACCACAAAAAATCAGATAGTTGATATTTTAACAAAACCACTTGACGTTAATAAGTTCAAAAATTTCAAATCCTTTTTGTTAAGCAACGATTAAAATCAATCTAATTTGTTGGTATTAAAAATATTAATTCTGTTTGAATATAACAAAGAAATAATAACTTTATTTTTTTTGGCTTTAATAATTAGGAAAGGTCGTTGAAATATAGTTACATTAATTATTAAATGTAAAAGTAAAATTTAAGTAAGTGAATGAATCCACCTTCACGTTAATATCACAGCCACATAAAAAAAGAAAAGTATCTTGATCTGGGGTCGAGACATATATATTCCGATGTATTTCGATGCGCTGAATCCGAATCCGTCATTAGAATTTGGCCAATTGGTCCTGGTTTCGCCCTAACCTCAAAAAATACCTTAAAATCGCTAAAATGGTCGCTTTTGAATCATCAAACTTGAATCTAAGCGCATATTAGTCTGTGATTACTGATTACGGACCCTATGTCAAGTTTCCATAATCCAAAATGGCGGATCCAATATGGCGGACACAATTATAAAAATTTGTTCGGATTTGCTTAAAAATTGTTACTCTGGGGGTTTTCGGGGTCGCTGATGACGAATCTGACATTAAATTTTTAATTGTTTATCCTTAAATATTTCTAGTAATTAATTTCAAGTCGATATATTTATTGTGTGTATTCAATCTTTAAATGAATGCTATTGCTACTTCATGGTTCAGAATCTCTCCTTGTTAGCAGTTTTTGCCTGTATCTGTAACCAGAGCACCTCCACGTGGTGACGGTGGGCAACGGATCCATACTGGCAGAGTTCCTGGGTTAACGGCGTTCATGCCGTCATGGCAGATACAGGAAGAAAATGTTTTACGATGCAGGGATTAAGAACCCCAGTATCGGCGTCTGGTCAGGGTGGGAAAGCGGGCCCTCCGACGTCGTCATCCGGCAACCGTAGCTCTTCATTGATGGGTAACTTGGTTGATAAAGAGTCCTATGCTACAAGAAAAGAGACTTCTCGACTACATAATTGTAACAAAAGTCCCGATTCCTTTTGTTACATTTGTAGCAAATATGAAGTCAGCTCCCTGCGGAAAAAATAGATAAAGAAGTAGAAGATCTGTACGAAAATTGTTTCGGTCGTAAATTATTACACCAAGAAACAAATTGGGTTCCTCATATTGTTTGTAACTCCTGTAGACTTATGTTGTATCGCTCAAAAAATTCGAAAGATGAAAAATTTCTAAAGTTCTCTACACCCACGATATGGAAGAAACCACGAAATTTAAAAGACTGCTATTTTTGTATGAATGACATCAAAGGAATTACCTCAAAAAATAAGAGTTCCATTACATATATAAATGTGTCAACAGTAATCAGACCTACTGAAATTGATCGAAAAGCGGGAAAACTTGATGTTACTTTTAAAAAATATGTCGAAAAAGAAGAAGTCGACAATAAAAACAGAAGAATTTAGTAGCGACAGTGATGAAAATGACAATGATGATGAGGAAAATAAGTTCACCGTGTATTACAATAAAGAAAAAAAGCCAATATTAGTATCGCAACCGGAGCTAAATGATTTTATTAGAGATCTAGGTTTACCAAAAGATGGTGCAAAATTTGCTGCTTCATTTATGAAGAAAAGAAACTTCTTCCATCCGAATATGAAAGTGTCATTTTATAGAGATAGAGATAAAGAGTTCCGAAAATATTTTACAAAAGATGAAGAGACATCTTTGGTGTATTGTACTGACATAATAGGTTTGATGGACAATTTAAAAGAAAATGTGTATAGAGATGAAGACTGGAGACTTTTTATCGATTCCTCCAAACGTAGTATAAAAGCCGTTTTACTACACAATACAAATGTCTACGTTCCTGTTCCAATAGCTCATTCTACACAAATCAAAGAAGAATATAATAATATAAAAATGCTTCTAGAGAAAGTGAATTACCAAAAACACAAATGGTTAATTTGTGGTGATTTTAAAATTATAACAATATTACTGAGTCAACAATCGGGTTCCACGAGAGAGTCATGTTTCTTGTGTCTATGGAATAGCAGAGATCGTGCTAATCATTACAAGAAAAAAATTGGCCTTCAAGAGATTCGTTTAAACCAGGTTCTCACAACGTCATTCATCAAAGTTTGGTATACCCCGAAAAAATTATATTTCCATTTCTTCACATTAAGCTTGGTGGGATTAAGCAATACGAGAAAGCGTTAGATAAGGACGGTCCATGCTTTAAGTACATTGCGAAAAAATTTCCAACTGTTTCTGATGCTAAATTAAAACAAGGGGTATTTGATAGACCACAGATTCGAGCATTATTTAGAGACACGAATTTCGTTTCTAAAATGACCGACACTGAAAGGGCAGCTTGGGAAAGTTACAAAGAAGTTTCAACAAATGTTCTAGGAAACAATAAGAGTCCCGAATCTAAACAAATTGTAGCCCAAATGCTTAAAAACTTTCAAAAATTAGAATGCTTAATGACTTTAAAACTACACATCCTCGATTCGCATCTGAATAAGTTTTCCGAAAATTGCGGACATTACAGCGAAGAACAAGGAGAGCGATTTCATCAAGATATCAAATTGATGGAAGAACGATATCAGGGAAGATGGGATGAGGTAATGATGACTGACTTTTGTTGGATGGTGAAGAGAGAAACGAGTAGAAAAGGAAAAAAACGTAAGTGAAACCCTTTACATCGGTCATTTGAAGAAAAAAAACACGGTATAGTACCAAGACAATGGACTGAAGAGATGTTCCCAAAAAACCGCAAGTAATAAATCTAAAAAAATGGATGGATCCGCCATTTTGAATTTTTAAAAACGGACATGGAATTCGTCATCAGCGACTCCGGAAACCCCCTGAGTAACGATTTTTAAGCAAATCCGAACAAATTTTCATAATAGTGTCCGTCATATTGGATCCGCCATTTTGGATTTTGGAAACTTGACATAGGATCCCTAATCAGTAATCACAGAAAGACCTAAATAGTAAATTACAGGAGCTTATAAAATTTTTATTGCGCAGTATATGATATAATTTGTTTGTTTGGAAGCTTAGATATAATTTTGAGGTTAGGTTCCATAGATTTAATGTTTCATATGAATTTTCAATTGAAAAGCTTATAGAACAGTTTATAAAAATAAAGGACCTTAGAAACTTACTAATATGCGCTTAGATTCAAGTCTGATCATTCAAAAGTGAGCATTTTAGCGATTTTAAAGTATTTTTTGAGGTTAGGGCGAAACCAGGACCCATTGGCCAAATTCTTATGGCGACTTCGGATTCAGGGCATCGAAATACATCGGAATATACATGTCTCGACCCCAGATCAAGACACTTTACTTTTTTGTGTGGCTGTGTGTACCTTAAAAGAAATGTCTACATACATATATACATGATTTCTATTTCACCCTTAAAGGCTATAATATATTTTCCTAGTGGAATTTGTTTTTTTTTCAATTTGTACAAGGTTTAACCTCTGATATAAATTTTGAAAAATCGTGGATCGATATCTTCACGTGATATAAACTTCGCTGTTATCAGAAAATAAAGGCAAGACCTTTCAAATATGCCCTATGCTAATTTAATCGTACGCACCCCCCTCCCCTTCGAGCGCAGGGTGTGTTTTTATCTACGGATGAAGGTAACAATGAAAACGGAAAGGTAATTTTTTTTTAAAAATTTGATCGAATTTGTTTGAAACTTGATTCTCAGGGGTTTTTGATGACATTTTGAATTTTTTAAATGTAATTGTTTATTCGTAATTATCGACCCTCTAAACTCCCAAGTAACAAGTTTTAAGAGATTACAATTAAAATTTAAAATAATATTTTTCTTTTTTCATTTTTACCTTCACCCGCGAAGTTTATATCACGTGAGAATATCGACCCACGATTTTTCAAAAAGGGCCAAAAACGCTGATTTGAAGGGTTTCACAACCCCCATTTTCTCGAAAACGTGACGTGATGAAAGGTTTTTAAACCTAGATTCGTGTTCAGCATGAAAAATCCATTCGGACACCATAGGTGCGATCTTATTCGCATCTAAAAAATTGAAATTTGCAGTACAGTGTAATTTGGGGGTTTTATTTTGGATTTATCAGGAAAACTAGAGAAAAGCGTGCTGATAAAAAATTTCCTTGAAGAAATTTTAATTTGTTATATTGTATCTGTGTGTTGGAGACCTGCAGCTGTGTCCCGAAAGTGTCTTGTCGGCGTTGCGTGTGTGCGTGAATAAGCGGAGACAATGTGAATGGAGCAGTGGCTTCTGCTAGTTGCTTTGAAATCAGAAGGTGGGTTCTGTCTTTTTGCAAGTTAAGTTGCGATCGTTTTCATTTATGAATGCATTTTGCGTGTGAAAGACCCTTAACGTGGAGTGAGTTTCAATATTTATATTCAACGAATTCCTTTAACAAAAAAGTATAACTGTAATTTTAATTTTATTCCTGTGAATAAAGTCATCTTTTCCTTAATGTCTAACATAAAAAAAATAACTTTTGTAAAATAAACATTAGACGCATCAGTTTAATTAGTAAAAGTTTAAAAAAGGGGAGAGAATATTAAAGTCACCTGGGATAGAGATGAGCACCAACGAATATTGTAATGATGACATGTCCAGCAATAATGGTTAAATTCGTGCTGAACTTCTGAACGATGATAGGAGCAAAACATGTGGCAAGTGTTGCCACGGCAAATAAAAGGGCCAGCAATGCTGGTCCCAAATAGGGGTCAAAGGCTCCAAGACCAGCTTGAAGTGGAAACATTGGCAGGATTGCAGCTGAACATGTCGCATGACCCAATAATAGTGCAGCACAATGCCTTAAAACTGCCTTTTTCGGTGGTCTTGGTCCCGAAGATGACGTCCTCACGGTAGCTATCAGCCTACGAACCGACGACGCTCCTGCTGACGAACTCATTGACTCCCGTCGTCTCCAGGATAATGCTGATGTTCTCGCCGATCGACACGATATCGGCGAATATGTTGCCATGTGCTGCAAACATATAAACAAAATTAATTTATCATTTTTATTTATTAATATCTTAATGGGTCAGACCAGCTCTACTTTGTTAAAAAAAATTTTATTAGTTAAAACTTTTATAAAAATCGGTAGTTGACAACAAAACAAAAAACACTTATAACCGTTTTTTGAAATTTTAAATTTTTTCTATTGTTTTCGCATTAACAAAATAATACAAAATTAAAAAAAATTAATAACTCAAAAGCCGTTTACTATAAATTAATGAAACTTACACTGATTACACAAAATTGTTCACTCTTTCAAAAGAAAATATTTGAAAGATTGTAAATTTAAAAATTCCATATTTTTAATAACAATTTCAATTGTTTATGTGTTCTACCCCTCCAATTGCAATGAAAGTCATAGGAAGTATACTCAGTAGTCTCTTCTTCAAGCCCAAAAAATAAAAATTTTGGTATTTTTAATTTGGAATGTAGATAATAAATTTTTTTATTAATAACGCGCGACAACTCCACAGATGGAGAAAGTTGATTGTCATGGAAAATCCAGTCTAGAGGATACAAATATTATGTGTTTTTGATAATTTTTTTAAAATGAAAGTTTATAATATTGCATACCGATCAGATGGATTCTGATATCTTACTAGGTTTGTTCGAAGTGTACACAAAAGAGAAAATTATTAGCGCAATGTTGGCGAGATTACATTTCACACCCGAATTTGATACGAGTCGAATTGTTAGACTTGCTTAATTTGTGGTATGTCCTCCTTAAAATAAAACGAGTAAATATGCAAATTAGGTAAAGAGAGACATTCTTATTGACATTGTCTTTAGAGAAAGAAAGAAAGGTAGCCGTTACCAGAGAGACCGTTACCGGCGCCGTTACCCAGACGTTATCGAGACCGTTATCTATGGAGTTTCTATTACTATATATATATATATATATATATATATATATATATATAATAGACTTTTATCTATAGTTTTCCTTCCGATGAAGGAAGAAAGAAAATATTACCTGGGTTATCCGAGGTAATCCCACTTACAAAGGCTATTGTTTTAGGGTTCGTAATCCTTCTTAGGGTCGAATACAGGCCTCTCTCTCTCTATATATATATATATATATATATATATATATATATATATATATATATATATATATATATATATATATATATATATATACATCAATCTATGAGTGCGAAGAAGACACTCTTATGCGTCTTTAAAGGGACGCTCGCTCGAACTCACACTAAGCGCTTACCCCCAAATAAGGACGAAATTTTCAGTTTATCGAAAGTGATAATATTGTAGAATATATTTTCTAAGTGTATGTGACACGTTTCTTATACGTTACGTATAACATTCAATTAAATTTTTTTATTTATCATTGTTAGTAAATTCACTCACTATACGTGAGTGAATATAAAGTGTAATAAGTAAATTAGTGAATTGTGATTTAGTGAATAGTAAGTGTTAGTGAAAAACTTGTGAATATAAGTATAGTGTTAATTAATTAAGTTAAAAATTTTGTGAAATTTGAATTTTGGGATAAGAGATAAAATTTGAAATTGGTTACTTTGTATAACAGGAATATTGGATAAAAGAAAAAATTAGAAATTGGTTATATTGGATAAAAGAAAAATTTAGAAATTAGTTAAATTGGATAAAAGGAAAATTTATAAATTGGTTAAATTGGATTAAAAACAATTGGAAATTGGTTAAAAGGCAAACTTGGAAATTGGTTATGTTGGGTAAATAAAGCTGGAAATTGGTTCAATTTGATAAGATACAAAATTAGAAATTTGTTAAATTGGATGAAAGGCAAAATTGGAAATTGATTATATTGGATAACGAAATATATGTAAATATTTTTCTAAAATAAAAAGAACAATGTCTAACAAAGGAGAAACTGTTAATTTGACTACCCATGATTTAAGTATAGTTGGCACTGAAGGAGCAATGCTAAATAATGATCATATGTATGAATTTCAAAAGCTATTGGGAAGACAATCAAATTTTTTTTATAATATGCAAAATACTTTGTGTTTACAAACACTTGATTTGATAGTTCCAGTCGAGAATAATAAGCAGCACATTCAAATACTTTTTAGTGGATCTTATAAATTTGGTCATTGGATCTGTACTTATTATGATGGAAGATGTCTTTCCATTTTTGATAGTCTTAATAGAAAATGTTTAAATCATGATCAAAGAAATTATTTAATTAGATTATATCCTTTTGAACCACCAGTAGTTTTCACCACTGTTGATCAGCATCCAGAATACAGTCTTTCTTGTGGAGTATATGCAATTGCATTCGCAACATCGTTATTTTTTAATATTATGCCCCACTCTGTTCATTACTATTATTGTAATATGAAAAATCATTTAATGTTAATGTTTAAAAGCAATAGTTTAAGTGAATTTCCCTCTGAACAACTTTCTAATAGTAGATCTTGCATAGTTGTGAATGACTGGAATTGCCTTTTAAATGAAAAAGATATTCAACTTAAGTATGGAGAATCAAACTTTTCTAAAAACTCTATGAAGAAAGAAATTTCTTTCCCGAGAATAATAAATAAAATAAATAAAGGGAATATTGCATCAACAACAGTTAAACAAAGTAGGGCTGAAATTCAAAAAAATTATCGTGATAGGCAAAAATTAAAACATAAAATTGATAATGCAAATTATTTAGAGGAAGCACACACTTCCATTTCTTTAACGAGAGTATTAAATAAAATTGATCAAAAAAATAATGCGTCAACAACACTCAAACAAAATAGGGCTAAAATTCAAAAAAATTATCGTGATAGGCAAAAACTGAAATGTAAAATTGATAATGTGAATTATTCAGGTGAAGTGCACACTTCAACTAAGAAAAAACTTCTAGGTGAATCTAAAATAGAATATGCTCAAAACCTTAAATTGAAAAATATAAACAGTGATAGAAGTACTTTGTCAAAAACAAAAAATACTCTATGTCAAAGAAATTATTGTGAAACAGTATTAAATCATCAAATTCAAAATGAGTTAAACCTGGTAAATAATAGTATAAATTCAAATTTGAATATTTATGTTCCAAAGAAAATATTAAATATAGATTTAGATGATAATAAAACATTTAAGTCAAATAATGTTGAAAATTATCTAGGTCCAATGAATTATTATTGCACACATTGTCAAGCTAAACATTTTAAAGATGAACAAGTTGCTGGTAGAAAAGTTAGTTTTAATGACTGTTGTAGTCATGGAGGTGATGTTTTAACTTCCATACAATATCCAGATGAATTAAAGCTTTTGCTAGAAGGGCTTCATGAAAAATCTGGTCATTTTAAAAAGAATATAAGCCTGTACAATAATTCTTTTTCTTTTGCATCTTTAAATGCTAATGTAATTAATTTTAATGGAAGAAGAAGAGGACCATTCTGTTACAAAATTCAAGGTCAAATTTATTATCAAATTAATAGTGCTTTATATCCAGTTAAAGGTGAAGATCCATGTTTTGGTCAATTATTTATTTATGACCCTGAGGAATCAATCAGATACAGATTGAAAAGTAACGACAATTTGGATGAAGACATTTTAAAATCTATAGAAAATATTATGAGAAATTCTAATGCATACACAAAATCTTACATGATGATGTCAGAGGTAATTAGAATAGAAACTGAATTAGCAAGACAAAAAAATGAAGAAATTCCTGAATTACAATTATTGTTCACTTTGAAAAAAGGTTTCGATAAAAATAGATATAATTTTCAAAGTTTTAATGAAGTTGATGCAATTTTTAATACAAACTCTGAGGGAAAAATACCAGAATCTTATGTAACGGTTTATAATAAATCTACAAAGGAATTAAAATTGGTTAGCAATTGAATTTCAAAAGCGAGGATTGCCACACATTTATTTGTTAGTTATATTGAAAGAAAATTCTAAAATATTAACAGTTGAAAGTGTTGATCGTTATATTTCTGCAGAGATTCCCGATGAAAATAATAATCCTATTTTACATAAAATAATAATGCAAAATAATATTCATGGTCCTTGTGGAGATTGGTGTTAAATTGATGGAAAATGTTCAAAAAAATTTCCAAAAAGTTACCAAGAAGAAACTACAATTGAAGAAAATTGTTATGTTCATTGTCGTCGAAGAAATAATAATAAAGTGTATGAACGACCAAATGGATTTATTGTTGATAATTCTAATGTTGTTCCGTATTGTCCTAAACTTTCAAAAATATTTAATTGCCATATTAATGTAGAAATAGTTTCGAGTATCAAGTCTGTTAAATATTTATATAAATATATTCTCAAAGGGCATGACGCTGCATCTATTATTATCACAAATGCGAATGGTGATGTAACTATTAATCATAATAAAATAAATCATTATGAAGAAAATAGATATGTTGGTCCAAATGAGGCCGTTTGGAGAATTCTAAGTAAACCTTTAGGAAAAAAGAATCATAGCGTTAATCGCTTGCCCATACATTTGTCAAATGAACAGAATGTTTTTATTCGAGAAGAAAAAGATAGTAACGGTATTTCTTTCGATTTAAATAAAAATACAAAACTTCTGGATTACTTTAAACTTAACCAACGGGATAGTAATGCTCAAAAGTATTATTATTCAGAAATACCAGAGCATTATACATGGATAACAAAATCTCTTGAATGGAAACAAAGAATTCGTTGAGAAAAAGTTTTGGGAAGAATGTATTCAGTTAATCCAAATCAATTAGAGTTATTTAATCTTAGACTATTATTGCTTACAGTAAAAGGAGCAACTTCTTTTGAAAGTTTGAGAACAGTTAATGGAGTTGTTCATGAATCTTTTACATCTGCTTGTTTGGCATTAGGACTTGTAGAAGATGATAGAGAGTGGATTAGAACAATGGAAGAAGCTGCATTATGGATGATGCCTCATTTACTTCGCCAATTATTTATAAGAATTTTAATTCATTGTCATCCTGTACAACCGGATAAACTTTGGGAACAATTTAAGGGTCAAATGTCAGAAGATTATTCAAAAACTAACGACATTGATGCTGAACAAAGGGCGTATAGAAATATTAAAACAATGTTATTTAACGAAGGATATAATTTAACTGACTTTCAGGGATTGTTAGATATACAAGATGAAATTCTTAATCAACAAGTTAATGATATAAGTATTGCAGAACATATTAACATAGGAGAACATAATTATGCTAAATTAAATGTAAAACAAAAACTTGTAGTTGATTATGTACTTGATGCCCTAAAGGATTCTTCTTTTGATAGTTCTAAGTGTTTATATGTTGATGGTTGTGGAGGATCTGGAAAAACATTTTTATACATTACGCTATGGCATTTGTTAAGAAGTAAAGGAATAAATGTTTGCAACATGGCATTTACAGGTATAGCTGCGACTCTGCTTCCTAATGGAAAAACTGTTCATAAAGTTTTAGGTTTACCCGTTCTATTATACAGTGATTCATCTTCAAAAATTAAAGTTCAATCTAAAGAAGGCCTTTTTTTTAAAATATAAATGTCTTTATTTGGGATGAAGCACCAATGGCTCCAAAATATGCTTTAGAAATTATGGATTATCTATTAAGAGATATAATGAATTCCAATTAACCTTTTGGTGGTAAAATTGTAATTCTAGGCGGAGATTTTCGACAAACTTTACCAATTAAAGAACGGGGTACTAGATCAGAAATAGTTAATTTGTTACGTTTGTAGTAACCTTTTTTTAAACTCTAATATTTGGTTGTTATGAATACATAAAAGTGTATGCATAACCTGTATTTATGAGCATACACTTGTCAGCATCAGGAGTGTTAAGCATTACTCATTAGAACGTGCAGTAAAAATAATCATAAATTGACACTCTGAATGATAGTTCATAGCGCCGGTAAAGAATAAGAGAAATGTGAAAGAATGCTTGATAACTCCTGTTGACCTCAGAGTATTACTCATCTTATGTACATGTTCTCTAATTCACCTTATCATAATTACACGAGATTTTAAGACGAAACCAAAACAAAAATGTAATTGTTTAAACAATTAGATATTCATACGACAAGTGTGATAACTAACTATATAATTATCACTGTATGGTTGTATGTGTGGACATTAATTATAAATAGATTCTTCGCCAGCAAAAATTATATTCATGGTAAAACATATGTATGAGTTATTGTTATATTATAAATTTATATTATTAATTTTATATTATTATCGTGACTATGCATGGGTACACGTATGAATTGTTAGTAACAAAAATCAACTTATATAATACTTTAATAATTCTTCGAATTTGTATTATATAAGAACGACTCTAAAGAGGGATATCCAACGCATGGTGACCCCACTCATACCAAAGTTCAATAACCTAGGGCCTGTTCGGTTAAATTTGATTGGTTAATTAAAATAACTCGGCTCCAGATTGGTCTGGAAGACGACATACATTTTTCTAAACATCCGTATTGGCTACTCATTACTTTGCGCTCTTTTTCTGCAAGTGGGGACTATTACATAAAAACCGGAAAGCCCTCTTTCGAATCGTCATTTTCTTCCGTTCTCTTACCGAAGTAACCAGAGATCTTGTCCCATCAGGCAGATGCCCTTTTGAATTATTTTGTAATCGTATAAAAGACATAGTCTGTTAAATTATTCGTGCCGTCGAATTCTGCATTTAACACAAGTTCTTACAAATCGAGATACTCAAAATAATCAGGGTCTTGATGAAAAGCTTTGAGTTTCAATACGGTTTTCGATTGTTACGGATCGTTCTAATCCCGTTTTTACTCATTTTAAAAGTTTGCCTTTCAAATAAAATATTTGAATGTAGTATTAAGTATTTGTGCATTATCCAAACTGATACAACAACTGTAAGTAGTTGGTAAGAATATCTGTTTTATACCTACCTTTATAAACATAACTCTCTTTAAAATAAAAGATTCTTATACTCTAAATCTATATTTTCTTCTATCCTTCTAAATTGAGAATAACGTCATAACAGCTCCCATAGAGCTGAAGCAATAACGAACTCACAAATAAATAATTTTCGCAAGACTTACCATCTTGCGAGAAAACTGCTAACAACTTCCGAAGGTACATCGCTCGATCTTCAAACCACGATTATAATTGAAATATTATTTTTAATATAAACATAACAAATTTATCAATAAAAAATAGTAAACTATGGAAACATTTCAAAAAATACACATTAACAGATAATATGAGAGCCTTACCACAAGAAACGGAATTTGTAGATTTTTTACTTAAAGTAGGCAATGGTGAATTAAATGATGCAGATGATAATGTTATATTACCAGAACATATTATTCAAAAAGGGAATGTAGATATTGCAGAAGAAATGTATTGTCAGTTCATACAACAGAATAAATTTCAGGAGTTGTCAGAGTGTGCAATTTTAGCACCTAGAAACGTTGACGTTGATGATATTAATAAGAGAGTGGGATACTGTCTCTTAGACAGTTAAGGTGAAAAAATATATAAAAGTATTGATTCTACTGAAAATTGTGATAATGGAAAATTTTTTAAAACTTTATTACCAGAATATTTAAATACTCTCTCTCCACCTTCTTTACCACCACATGAATTACATTTAAGAATTAATTCCGTTGTAATACTTATTAGAAATCTTAGTATTAATGAAGGATTATGTAACGGAACAAGGTTAATTGTTTTAGATTTATCACATAAAGTTATTAAATGTCAAATATTAACGGAAGATAAGAGTGGAAATATTGTCTTTTTACATAGAGTAACTTTATATTGTGAAAATTTATATCCGTTTACTTTTAAAAGAAGACAATTTCCTATAAAATTAGCTTTTGCAATGACTATTAACAAGTCTCAAGGACAAACATTTAACAGAATATATATAGATTTAAGAAGAGATGTATTTAATCATGGTCAGATGTATGTTGCATTATCGAGGGTACGTTCATTTGAATCCGTAAAAATATATTTAGGAGATACTAGAAGTAATATGTATATAAAAAATTATGTTTATAGTAAAATTTTTGAATAATTAAGGAGCCGGATATAACACCTGCCGCTACGCACCGCCGTAAAGGACCATACCAGTCAGTGAGCAGTGAGCGCTTCTGGGCCTCTCACTGCTACCTGGCTGGTATTATTTCGTGTTATCGGAATTTTCAATATGTGAAATATTTACAGTACCGGTCAAAATGTAAGTTCATCTATTTTTAAAGGAAAGAAAAAAATTTTGTAACATAAAATTTATGAAAACTAAACTTTTTTCGGTATACATATGTAATATAAAAAAATATGTTTTAATTTTAAAAATTATTTTTCTTTTAATAAGATTCAACAACCAAATGGATTATATACAAATGTTTAAAAAAGCTGAGAATAATATTTATTAGCATAAATTTATTATCATGCAAATAGAATATGTGAATTTTTGGACTGCTAATCGAAATCATGAAGGGTTATTAGTGAAGAAAATGACCACCATCATTATTTATTAATTTGTATAACTGTTTAAACTGTCGCTGAATGTAAGTAAATACCATTCTTATTATAGTCTTCTTTTTTTAATTAACTCTATTATCTGTTTTCTATCTCCTTAAAGTAATAAAAATCTTCTAAAATATTAAGATTTCCCCTTTTCCCAGTTTTTCTTAAGGGAGGTAAGGTTTTAAAATTTTTCATTGCATTTTCTTAGAATTTTTTTAATGATTGTATAATATCTCCAGAATATTGTGTAAAAATTTCAAGTTAATTATAGCAAAATTAACGGAGTTATGAGTATTTTAGTCGTGTAAGTACAGGCTTCAGGATTAATGTTTTTTATTAAGAGATCTACCCACTTTAAACGCCCTAAAAAAGGTTATTTTTGTACATTTTTTCAGGTTTAAATAATAAATATTGGCGTGTGAAGTTTTACACGATTTTTGCTTTTTGCAAAACTGACAAAATGGTAGTCATTTTTCGAAAAACATGTATAAAAATTTGTTTTTTTATCCCATATGCACAAAAATGGCGCTTTTAGATAGCTGACGACATGGAGTAAAGTCACTCATTTGTTCGACCATATGAAAATGGCGTCCATTTTCTCCCATGTGCAAACATAATCGCTGTTCCCATGCGTTATTTTTGCCTAAAGGAGAAAACGGCCGTCATTTTCATATAAGTCGAACAAGTGAATGACTTTTACTCCCTGTCGTCTGCTATCTGAAATCGCCACTTTTGTGCATTAGGAATAAAAAATATCGTAAGTAACACGGGAATAAAGGCAGCCAATTTGTTTACGTAATTTTATTTATTAAAATACTAAGTTTTAAAGTTTAAACAAGAAGGTGAGAGTGTCAAAAATTACTTAAAACGGAATAAATGTAATATCTAACGTTGCTTCCATATCTCAGAACCAGAAAAAGCTACAGTGAATTTTTATTAGAAATTGTTTAAATATTATTGGCACTAATAAAAATACCCTTACTAATATTTCAGGTCCAGCTTTCAACCCCAAATTATCCCTGTTTCGATTTAATTAACAAAAATACTAATAAAAGTAATAAATGTTTAACTTTTTTCAAATTAATTGTTGAATAATTATAATATCATTTTGTAGACTACCAGTTTTAATTTTTCACCTCAACCCTTATGGCAAAACTAACCCCTTAGCTAAACATACTAATCATACAGCCTTATGATAATTGGAATTTTATAAAATAACAAATCTAAAGTCAGTTTTTAGTTTTTCTTGTTAAAAGGTAAAAATGGACGGATTTCTTTTGCATGAACTTGTTACTTTACTTCCCTAGAAAAATTTTATGAGGTACAAAAAAATATTGATGCACCTGAATCGCCTAAAACTGAATGTTTACATTTACCTCGAGATTTTGAAATTTTTCTAAAATTCGGGGTAAAGGTAAACTTCACTGTAGTTAAGCGAGGTTTAAGAAACAAGTTATTTCAAGTATACTACTGTTTTAAGGGATGGACAAATTGAAAAAAAATTCATCGTACACTGAGAAAATTTTGGGGACGCTGCGAGAATTCATGGGAGTCGCTGGCGCTCTCTGTCCATGATTCCCAGCCGCTCCGGCAAAAGGCAGCATCTACTCCTCAAGGGGCTGATTCTGACTTTTGAAAGGTAAGGATCAGTTCAATGTGCACGGAGTACAGTCCATAAGAATAGATTCTTACCTTTTCCGGGGCGGCTGGGAATCGTAGGTAAAGTTGCGCTCCAGCTCTTCATTTAACGCAGCAGTGCCACCTACCGGAGCAGCATTGTCCCCAAAATTTTCTGAGTGTAGATGTATAAGTAAATCAACCAGTTAATTGATAACACAGCCACACAAAAAAAATAAAAGTTCTGACCTGGGGGTCTCACTATGTAGACTTTATGTTTTTTGGGTTGCTGAATCCGAATCCGAAAAATTCATCGAATTCGTTTGAAATTCGTTATTCGGGGGTTTTTGGGGTCGCAATATGGCGAACACGTTTTTGTATATTTGAATTTTGAAATCAGACTTTAAATTCGTATTCAGCGATTCCAAAAACTCCCGAGTAACGAGTTTTAAGCGAATCCGATAAATTTTTCAAAAACGTGTCCGCCATATTGGATCCGCAATTTTGAATTTTTGAAATCTGACTTCAAATTCGTAATCAGCGACACCGAAACCCCCAAGTAACGAGTTTTAAACGAATCCGATAAATTTTTCAAAAACGTTTCCACCATATTGAATCCGCCATTTTAAAATCTGACTAAATTCGTAATCAGCGACCCCAAACACCCCCGAGTAATGTTAGAAACTTTTTCAATGTTAAAATATTTTTATATTGAATAGCAGAAAGAAAGGGGGTGCGCGTAGCGCGCAAGTAAAAGTGACTAGTATAATTTAAATCTAGTGTACACCTAAGAAACCCTTGGTGTTCTTTTTTCTTCTGCGTAAGTACTATTTAACCATGTCAACTCTTTCTTAAGTACTAAAAAAAACCTCAAACCCTGTATTGCTACACTATATTACATACATTTATAAGTATGATTAAAAATATCTCTTTAATAGAAAAACAGTTATTTTAACAAAAGTTTGAAGATGACGGTGGTGATTGGTTGTATGATGACGGTCCAGATTGGTTGAAAATAATTTCAAATTTTTGTGCACGCACAGCTATGAGGTGTATTAAATTATTCTATGTGGGCAGGTGTAAGTATACAGTAATTTTTAGTGTGGGAAAAGTGAATACTAAGTTAAAATTGTAATTTAAAGTGTTAAAATATAAATTTTTCATAGAAACACAGTTTTTTACTGGAGTTTGATATAGACGGTCCTGATTACTACATAGAAAAATAGCTTTTTTGCTCACAAACACGTGATTTATCACGTGTTTTGGTATAAATATAATTTTTACGTCAAAACAAGAAACCTTTTTAAATATACATAACGTTCCTCGTTTTAAATTAGTTTCATAATTGAATCTAATTTGGGATGAGGATAAGTCAATGAGCCTATTAAACATTAAAGGGGAATAATTTATTTAAAAACTAATGAGAAAGAAAAGAGTTCATAAGAATACAATGAGTAAAAATTATTAATCTAACTTAAACAATAACGATTTCTTGTGGTGTAGTGATAATCTGGTAATCCAATCTTGAATGATGTCAAGGGACCGTTCAACTGTTGTCCTTAGTGGTTCCTGTTGTTTACACTAATAAGATAGTGTATTGCACTCCGGAAAAATATCTGCTTGTTTCAGACGGTTGTCGCCTCTTAAGCAAATTTCGATAGTTCGAAATTTGATATGCGTTATTTCAATATTAGACTTTTGTAGACACTTGAATTTATTTTCAAGTTTATCTTTAGTAAATTGATAAAATTTATATTATAAAAATTAATGTATAGGATGTTGATTTGAAATTCATTTCAAAATTATTACTTGGGGGTTGACGGGTGACTGTTGGTTCTCTCAGTTTGAGAATTGTATAAAAAATGCTATAGGCTCTGTGCGACTGATGATTTTTCTCCTGTTTATTATGTGCTCTCTTTCCAGTGCTTATGGTATCATGCACGTGCCGATATTGGTTAGATTTTAAGTAGAGACAACAGGCGACTGTTAGCTCTTTCTGTTTGAGAATTGTATAGAAAACTGCTGGGCTCTTGGCGACTGATGATTTTCCTCCTTTTTATTATATGCTCAATTTCCAGTGCTTATGGAATCATGCACGTGTCGATATTGGTTAGATTTTAGGTGGGGGTAACAGGCGATTGTTTGTTGGGTCTCTCAGTTTGAGAATTGTATAGAAAACTGCTAGTCTTAGGGCAATTATATAATTTTGACACTTTTTTTCAAAAACTTTTATCTCGTAAGCTACTGGCCATAGAAAAAAGTTTATGATTCAAAATTACACAGAAAACATTAAAGTTTAATAACATTATTTTTAAAAACGACAAAATTAATTTTTTAACAATTTGATATAAAATAATTTTAATGTTAATTTTTTATGAAGATAGTGATGGATTTTTATTATTTGTTACAAATATACCGTATTACGTTCTGAACTGACTGTGTAAATATGAATATGGTGTTTTTTGATTTTTTTGAGAAATATTTTTTTAGAATTTTTACTGCACTATTCTTACACGCGTCACGGTTAACAACAATATTGTTACAATAGCGTATTAATATTGTTACAATAATCTTATCTACAATGTTGTTGTTGTAAGTATAAACAATATAGTTGTATATCAATATAAATTTATCTTCCTAAACTACAATTAATAATTGAAAATTAAAAACCTATAGTGGTTAGAAAATGATAAAAATTATTATTACACAGGATCACAATATTTTTTAAAGGCGGTATTGATCAGACCACGTTTTTTATATGTGTTTTGGGTCGCTGAATTTGAATTCGAACTCAGTTTTCCGCCAATACGTCAAGTTTCTTCACAATTTAATAAAATTCGTAAAAAATATCTGTACACAAGATATAAATAAAAGTAAACAGTAGAATCTATTATAAAACAACTTTAGCGAACATGAAAAATTATGTAATATTAAACAATCAAGAAAACTAAGAAATACTCAAAATTTAAGATAGCGAATCAAATATGCTCAAATTTTTTTAAAATTCACACAATGCGCTTGAAACTTGTCACTCGCAAGATGTTGGAGATGCGAAATACGTATTCATCGACCTCATTAACCCCTGAATAACAAATTTCAAATAAATGTAGTATAGTTATAACAATACTGCCTACGGTAGTAGGTTGATATGTAGATTCCTACATTATCTGATATAGGTAAGGTAGATTTATGATGGCAAATTTACCTCAATCGGTAGGGTAAATCTATTTTATCGACTGAGCGGACAATTGTATTTTCTTTGCTTCAGGGATTTTGAATTAATTATATAAAAATGTTCTTTGTAAAGTGTTGAAAAAGGGGAAGTTCTTGGTGGGGACATACGTTAGGGAGGGGATTTATGTATATAACGGAGAGCTGAAGCGTACTACAGCATTGAGGTATAACAGCATCACCGAGACGATTATGCATTTCAGGATGCAGCAAGACAATGATGTAATGTAATTCTTGACGAAGATAATGATGTAGAGGAAGTCTTTGCTGGTGTTTCTGATCATCTTCAAGAAGATGCTAAAGGTTGTTCTTCATTAAATATTGTCTGGCTTCCCGATTCAGAGACTCAGACAGAAGATATCAATTTCGTAGATATCCAAATTAGTCAAGAGACTTATTGACATTCACCTAGAAGAATTGAACCGCCGGCGACCAAAAGGGCATACGCATGACTTTCGTTGGCCCCGCGTACAGCGATTCTACGGCTGCGCGAGGGGCCAACGAAAACCGTGCGCACGCCCTTTTGGTCGCCGGCGGTTCAATTTAACAATTTAGAAAATTAAATTGTAATTATTTGATATTTTCAATATATAACATTTTAAATAATTATAGTAAAAATTTGTTTAAAAAAATTTTTTTGAGTCTGGCGAGATAGTTGAAGTATCATCTCCAACACCACTTTCACCATTAGATGCGCTGTTGTCCGATTTTAAGAAAAATGCAGAGGTGTCATGCAGGAAATGGGAGAAAAAGAGGTGTCGGGTATAGAAACCACTCGTCTCTTGTTCTCAACTATGATTTACTTTATCTCTGTGGTGGCGCAGTTTTGAGTCGTAACATTAGTAAATGATACGACCAATGCAAGGAAAAAAAATTTTTGCAGAAAAACCAATGCAAGAAAAAAAAACTCTTGCATTGGTTTTTCTGCATCTCGACGGTAGCTCTATTTCAGATGTGCTCTCTCTTTTTTACTTGTAATTCAAAATTATTGCTTTGAGGTCAGGCATAGCCAAACGGATAGGATAAATTATAAAACAAATTTAATGAAATATCTTTTATTCTCATCTTTATGTGATGAAAATAATCTATATATATATATATATATATATATATATATATATATATATATATAATATATATATATATATATATATATATATATATATATATATATATATGGGGCGTTCCAGGCGAAATCGGACAGTATTTGACTTTTGTATCTCAGATTTTTTTCAAATATTTTTTTTCTTCTAGTGCTCATTGAAATAAGCTACTATGATTTTTTTCAAATTTTTTCATAAAGCCGTTTAAGAGATACAGGTTTTTGAAAAATCACGTTTTTTACGAAAGTGTTTTTTTGAAATGGTTATAACTCGGTCAAAAATTGACCAAATTTGATGTTCTATATATGAAAATTTTTGTTTTTACGCGTAGTTTTTAATAAAAATATTTTAAAAATTATTTTCTTAAATTAACGAAATTTTTTTATTTTTTAAAAAAAATTTTATTTTTAAGAATGTATGTATCAATCGATTTTTTTCAAAATTTTTGTAAAAAACTAGAACTAAATTAACAACTTTTAGGCGTTGTCTGATTGTGGGCAAACGATGGGATCTATTTATTTCGAATTTTTTAATTTTTATATCCATATAATATAGCAAACAATAGGGCTTTTGAGCTAATATTATTAATAACACAGGTCAACAAAAGAAGTCTTACTTTTTTATGAGATACCATAGTGTCTATTAAAGACGCTGAACACGATCCCGGGTCACAAAATTGGCCATCATGTCAGGATTTTAAGAAAAGTGGAGTTAAAGACTCTAAAAAACGTGTTTTTGAAGGTTTTCAAAAGTTTTTTTATCCTAAACCTGACGCGCCAGAAACTTCTACATAGACTTAAATTGAAGCTTGAATTGTCCACAACAAGACCCATATCCGTAAAACCAAAAAAAATTAAAATTTTTTCAAAAAATGGGGTTGAAGTTACCAAAAATGTGTTTTTTGGGTTACTTTAATGAACTTTTAAAATTGTTTTTGATTCGCTTGAAAATTGTTACTCGGAGGTTTTTGGGGTAGCTGATTACGAATCCGATATCACTTTTCGAAAATTCAAAATGTCAGATCCAAAATGGCGGATGTCAAAATTTATAATTGATCGGATTCGCTTGAAAATTGGTACTCGGGGGTTTTTGGGGTCGTTGATTACGACTCCGATATTAGTTTTTAAAAATTCAAAATGACGGATCCAAGCTGATGATGTCAAAATTTATAATTGATCGGAATCGCTTGTAAATTGTTACTCAAGGGCGTTTGAGGTCGCGGATTATAATCTCACGTGCCAGAAACTTATAAAATGTTATAATCTGATGATTATAATCAGCGACCCTAAAACTCACATGTTTGGTAACTTCAACCCCATGTTTTGAAAAAATTTTTAATGTTTTTAGGTTTTACGGATATGGGTCTTGTTGTGGACAATTCAAGCTTTAATTTTAGTCTATGTAGAAGTTTTTGGCGCATCAGGTTTAGCATAAAAAAATTTGAAAACCTTCAAAAACACGTTTTTTAGGGTCTTTTCCTCCACTTTTCTTAAAATCCTAACGTGATGGCCAATTTTGTGAACCGGGATCGTGTTCAGCGTCTTTAATGGACACTGTGGTATCTCATAAAAAAGTATGACTTTTTTTGTTGACCTCTGTTATTAATAATTTTAGCTCAAAAGCCCTATTGTTTGCTATATTATATGGATATAAAAATTAAAAAATTCGAAATAAATAGATCCCATCGTTTGCCCACAATCAGACAACGCCTAAAAGTTGTTAATTTAGTTCTAGTTTTTTACAAAAAATTTTGAAAAAAATCGATCGATACATAGGGTAGGGTGGTCCGAAATCGACCGCCTAAGCAATAATGGCAATAAAAGTGATTTAAAATAGTTTTTTTGTTTAAACAAAAATTTAATTCTCTAAAGGGAACCTTATTTTAGGTTTTCAACCACTTAAGGAGATTTTTAAATACCGTTTGTTTAAGATATCGAAGTCTTAATGAAAGTCTGAATATTTATCGTTTACAAAAATCGTGGTCCGAAACCGACCTCCCCATGGTCTGAACCCGACCCCCCTATTTTTTACATAGAATCATGAAGAAAGAGATTTTTTATATTATTTGGTAACTTGTCATCAAAAGAATACAATTTTGTAATAATTTTTATATTTATTTTAGAAAATTTTAACTCTTTTAAAACCTAAATAATAGTAATAATAGCATAAAAATGAAAATGGAAAAAAACGAAATAATAAAAACACAAAAAAAGTTAATCGTTGTCATCTGTTTCACGATAACTGCGGACAGCCGAGAGACGAGTCGTTCTTCGTGACAAGAGTTTTAAATTTGTTTTTTCTTGTTTTTGTCGTCGTTTCTCTTCTCTCTTCTTTGTCTTTTCTAGTTTTTCTTTCAGCTTCTGTTTACGATTTTCGTCTCTTTGTTTGGATTTTTCTTCTGCTCTTCTTTTTTTTCTTCTTTCGCATTTTCTCTTTCGGTAATTCTTTGTACCTCAGCATTGGATGTCAAAATTGATGTTCGGCCAGGTGGTCTACCTCTTCTTTTTAAGCTGCGTGGCGGAGCCTTCGGGAATGGCAAAAGCGACTGTAGAGTTGAATCGAGATTTGAGTTTGATTCGGTCGATGTTGATGTTTCTAATGGAATGATTTCTTCTTCTGGACGTTGATTTTCTTCCTCAACTCTTCCTCTTTCCTTAACAACATTCATTTCATTCAGAGTGTCATTTGGATTGGCTCGATCAGTCGTGGTGCTTGGCATGAAATCTTTTTCTTGAAAGATATCTGCATCAATTGGCCATATTCCTGTAGATCGGAAGCTAGATTTTATGTTGATTTCATTGACACCAATCTCAAGTGCTCGTGAGACCATTGCTGGAATATCATTAAATTGAACGACGCGCCCTGGATTCATTCGCAAAAACATATCAAATTGCTTGTTAATTGCATCTTTGAAAGGTTTAAACACACCGACGTCTAGTGGCTGAAGGCGATGAGAGCAATGGGGCGGAAAGGATACAACATGAATTCCGTTGTCGCGACAAAACTGTAATGCTGTCAAAGAACAGTGGGATTCATGGTTGTCTAAAAGAAGAAGAACAGGATGTTCACGGCTACAGCGAGTGAAGGCTTGAAAATTCTTTAAAAATTCGACAAACAGTTCTGAAGTTATCCAACCGCTGGGATTCGCTCCACCTTTTGAGCCCTCTGGAGCTCCATTTAAAAAATGTGGTTGAAAACGGGAGCGTGGAAAGACGAAAAAGGACGGTGCGCGCATCCCAGATGCAGATACTGCTTGAACAAGTGTCTCTAAATTTCCACGTTCACCTGAGGTAATATGTCCAATACGTTTCTCACCGCGACGTGAAATTACTCTGACTGCTTTGTGCACTGTTGATATACCTGTTTCGTCAACGTTCCAAATATCGTTTGCTTCGAATTTCATGGCGTCCATTATTGTAAAATAATTAGAAAAGAAAGCAGCAACGTTCATTGGATTAAACGCACTAGCTCTGGCTAAACTAGTAGCCTCAGGTTTTCTTAAAGACAATTTTGGGTGCCGAGACATAAAATTGCGAAACCATTCCAACCCGGCCATTTTGTCTCGAATCCAAGAAGATGGGTAGGAAGCTTTTAACGTTTTAGCATATTGATACGCCAATACTCGCGCGTCTATCGGGTTTAATCCGAAATAAATATCAGACAAGTGAAGCAGATGTTTCTCTAAAGCACCCTCCTGCTCTTCGTTAAGCACCTATGGGAACAGATATTAAAACGTGTTGAAAAAGAAAATTAATCTCTTCAAATGAAAGTACCTACTGTTTTAAAGCCTTTTTCTGCTATCTTTAAATCGTCTGCATTTATTTCTGACGGCGTCTCATCTTGTTCCGGAGTTATATTTTTTCCGATGAAGAAGTAATGTCGAACGTGGAATTTTAAAGTCACGTGCTGCTGCTCGAAGGGAAGATCCTGATGCCATGGCTGCAATTGCTCGACGCAAAATCTGAGGATCTCGTTTTGGCATTTTACGGGTGAACGATCGTCCCATTTCTAAAAAAGATCATGTGTAATCACCGTAAGATTTCATTAAATGACAGTTTGAATACGCTGTAGAAAGTGGATTAAGCGAATTGAGCGCGTGAGTGTTAATACTATATTTTAGGATAGATAGCAACTCTTTAGAAAATCATTTGTGCACAAAAACAAGGGAGGTCGGTTTCGGACCATCCCTTGGCGGTCGGTTTTGGACCACTGCGAATTTTTCAAAACAATTACTTGCCTTTCAGTTACAACGATATAATGATCTACATTCGATACCGGGTATTCAAGTCCACACCATAAACAATCAAAACAACCTACCTTAGATTTTCTGAAGAAGCAATTAAACGGTCTAAACTAAAGTTCCGTGGAGCTCAAAAATAAACTTCACAGTTGTCAAAACAAAGCACTGCACAAAATCGTAGCATTAAATAAAAGAAGTTGACAGCTCTCTGCCTCCAAATGTTTGGTATTGTGAAAGCTTTCAAATACCGCCAATTACAGTTTCGATGGCAGCACTAGTACATAGAAACATGGGGAGGTCGGAATGGGACCACCGGTCGGTTTCGGACCACCCTACCCTACATTCTCAAAAATAAAATTTTTTTTAATTAAAAAAAAATTTCGTAAATTTAAAAAAATAATTTTTAAAACATTTTTATTAAAAACTACGCGTAAAAACAAAAATTTTCATATATAGAACATCAAATTTGGTCAATTTTTGACCGAGTTATAACCATTCAAAAAAACACTTTCGTAAAAAACGTGATTTTTCAAAAACCTGTATCTCTTAAACGGCTTTATGAAAAATTTGAAATAAATCATGGTAGCTTATTTCAATGAGCACTAAAAGAAGAAAAATTTTTGAAAAAAATCTGAGATGCAAAAGTCAAATACTGTCCGACACGTACACTCGTGTACTTTTAATAACAGGTAGGCGTTTTTGAAAATCCAATATGGCATCTTAATTACAAGCGAAGAAAGTCAACAAAATCACAAATCGACAAATAATATCGTTAATAAAAATTACAAAATCCATGGAAAAAAATTAAACGAAACTTTTTTAAACGTTTCAGGGGTCGCTTAATACAAATCCGAAGATAGATTTTGATTAGAGTTAAAAAATTAAAAATGGCGGAAGCAAAATGGTGAACAAATTTTAAAACTCTTTAAAATCGCTCAAAAATGGTTACTCGGGGGTTTTCAAGGTCGCTGACTACTAATATGACCTAAGTTTTTAAAATTAAAAGTGGCGGATCCAATATGGCAGTCAATTTTTCGAAAATTCATTTAATTCGTTCAAAACTTGCCCTATGGGGGTTTTTTAGGTCGCTGATTACAAATATGACCTTAGTTTTTGAAAATTCAAAATAGCGGATCCAATATGGCGGCCAATTTTTTGAAAATTCATTTAGTTCGTTTAAAACTTGTTCTATGGGGTTTTTTTAGGTCGCTGATTACAAATATGTCCTTTCACTCTAGTTCGCTCATTTTTTTTTAATTTCGATAATTTAATTCGATATTTTAACAATTTATGCAACACATCTGTAATTACCATTCAACAAAAAGACTTAATTAAATGTTCCATTAAAAAAATTAAAAGTAAAAATTACATTAAAATAAAGTTATTTCGAACATAAATGTAGTGTTTGAGAAGCGCAGTCGTTTCAGCGATAAGAAACAATAACACGCTCGCGAACGCTCAATAAGGAGCAGAGTCGCGCACTGCACTGTGGCACAAATGCTTAAAATTAAGCAATTTAAAACTTCGTGCCATTTTTTTTCAACGGAATATTTTTTAGTGGTTTATTAAAAACATTTTAGTAATTCTTTAAACTTAAAATATCATCCAGAACACTATTTATCTTTAATTGTTTATAAATAAACAATTGCATTTTGCACTAAAATTGAATATTTTTATTTGAAAATATTGTCAGTTATACTTCATTTCAAGACAAATAAAATGCAACTTGAAAAATTAAAATCGATCAATAAGTTTTTGAGAAATTCATTTTTCAATTAAACACGTTCAAAATTTTCAATAGTTAATAACATTAACAAAAAAATTTTTTTTGCAAACTCCTTTGGTAGTATGATTTCTTATATAAAATACTATTAAAATAACCACATTAGTACGAAAAAAAATTAAAAGGTTTTGGGTGGCTCCTTTCAGGAATTCTAACTCTCTTTTGGGGTTTTTATAGGTCGCTAATTACAAATATGACTTTAGTTTCTAAAAATTCAAAATGACGGATCCTCCTACGAAAATTATCCTCGACGGAGCGTCAAATTTTAAACTAAGAATATCAGCAGCAGAAATGCTTTCTTTTGTTCGCTATTTCTCTTTAATAATCAGTGATAAAATTCCAGAAAATGATAAAAGTTGGGGATTATATAAATGTTTGCGTAAAATTTTGGATATTGGCTGTTGATTTCATTAAAAATTTATCAAATTTGTTCGAAAATTTCCTTTTAGGGTTTCTATATGTTGCTGAGTACTGATTCATGGGTTTCCTATTAATATACTAAAATACTAAAATAATATGTAGTCGAATTCAAAAATTTAAAATGAAATTAGAAAAATTAGAATTCAATCCAAAACGACAGAACAGTTTAAGAAAAATTTAGCCAACTTAAACTGTTTTAAGGTACTCAAACGCAACCACACCTTTGAGCGTAAAGCATAATTAAGGGGTTTAAAATTAATCAGACAATTTAAATTTCATATTTTTGTATAAATATTTGTAAAAAGCAATCTTCAAAATCTTGAAAGACAAATTATAATCCAGTTTAGTATATTAATAGAAAACCCATGAATCAGTACTCAGCAACATATAAAAACCCTAAAAGTAAATTTTTGAACAAATTTGATAAATTTTAATTAAATCAACAGCCATACTGGATCCGCCATTTTAAATTTTCAAAAACTAAGGTCATATTTGTAATCAGCGACTTAAAAAAAACCCCATAGGGCAAGTTTTGAACGAATTAAATGAATTTTCGAAAAATTGACTGCCATATTGGATCCGCCATTTTTAATTTTTAAAAACTTAGGTTATATTAGTAGTCAGCGACCTTGAAAACCCCCGAGTAACCATTTTTGAGCGATTTTAAAGAGTTTTAAAATTTGTCCACCATTTTGCTTCCGCCATTTTAAATTTTTTAACTCTAATCAAAATCTAACTTCGGGTTTGTATTAAGCGACCCCTGAAACGTTTAAAAAAGTTTCGTTTAATTTTTTTCCATGGATTTTGTAATTTTTATTAACGATATTATTTGTCGATTTGTGATTTTGTTGACTTTCTTCGCTTGTAATTAAGCCGCCATATTGGATTTTCAAAAACGCCCATCTGTTATTAAAAGTACACGAGTGTACGTATTTTTTAAGCCCTTAAACGTCTTTTTTCATTGCGACAATTTTTGGCCACAGCTCTGTTTCTGTTGACGTGGAACGTCCCATATATATATATATATATATATATACAGGGTGTCCCAGTCGAGGGTGTACATATTAAAGGGGCATAATCTACTGAAAAAACTGAGACGAAAAGTTCTTTGCACTTTTTAAAAATTTTCAGTAGTTTTTCCGTAAATCTCAATTAAAAAATCAAAAACTACGCTTTGCTATTGGACATAAAAGCTCAGTGAGACGGTAGGCGGGGCGTACTATTGCAGCGTTTACTTGCCTGGGCGTGTACTATCAGCTCGCGTAGAATAAATTTTTGACAATAATTTCTTGTTTCTAGTTTTAGACAGTGTTATTTTAACACACACCTGGTGTTAAATAAACACTCAATAATAATAAGTATTAAATTGACACACTACGCGCGCTGCTGGTACACGCCCAGGCAAGCCAACGCTGCAATAGTACGCCCCGCCTACCGTCTCACTGAGCTTTTACGTCCAATAGCAAAGTGTAGTTTTTGATTTTTTAATTGAGATTTACGGAAAAACTACTGAAAATGTTTAAAAAGTGCAAAGGACTTTTCGACTTAGTTTTTTCAGTAGTTTTTAATCACTTAAAAACGGATGAACCGTATGAAACTTACTTTTTCAGAATGTTTGACCTTGGGCCAAGGAAGGTTTATAAATTTTGAGATTAGAAAAATATTAATTAGAACGGGTGATATTCAATTTTTTCAAAAAAATCAAAAATTTAAGAATTTTACATTTTTTTTTAAATGCTTTCGAACTTTGTTTATTTGAGTATAACATGTTATTTAGTCACATTCAAGAATAGATTTGCCAAAAAAATATCCTATAACTAAGATGTAAGTGTAAACATGAGTTTAAAAAATTCAAACAATCGCAAATATCAAATTTTTATATTTTTAATGAACTGCTTTTAACCTATCTATAATTAAATATTACATGTTATTTAGTCACATTTTAGCATAATTTTGCAAAAAATAGAGTCTTATAACTAAGATTTAAATATAAAAATGTTTTCAAAAAATTTTAAAAATTGCAAATTTTCAAAGTTCACATTTTTTAATGAATAATACATGTTATTTAGTTACATTTTAGAATAATGGCACTGGTTTACAGTGGAATTGCCAACCGAATAAAACATTTTTTTTTTCGATTAATAGGTGTTTTCTGAGTAAGAAAATCATAGTTTTAATTTTTTCCCCTCGTGTAGTTTTTTTGTAGCTTCAAATTTTACATTTTCGAGGTGTGTCGTCACTTAAATTTATCTGTAGGAAAATCGACTTCTCCAAAAATTATGAATAAGGTAGCATTAGAAAGGTAATTAAATTACCTTTCGATTGATAGGTTACAGAATAAAATTGAATAAAAATTGAGGGAGCTGCAGTTGATTAAAGATCAAATTTCATGGCAATTTTGATAATTTTTAGACACTAAACTAAGTTTTGATAATTTTTTTCACAACAAACAGTAAAAAATATTTATGTTTTAAATTTTTTATTGATAGGCTATTTCATTGAAAAACTTTTGAGCTCTTGTGGGCCTTGATTGGATGAAAAATGAAAATTCTACACTACATTTAGTGAACGAAACTACTTTGCCATTTTTAATATACTTTCAATATTTGCAGAAAAAATGCAAACAGTAAAATCAAGTTAAGCGGTAAAGTTAGTAAAATCACAAGTCAAGGATTTCTATAGTCACTCATATCAAATACAATGTCAAATTTTTAATTGGCGGATCCAATATGGCGGACAAGTTTTTTCTCAAATCAATCAAATTTATGCCAATTTCGTTACTCGGGGGTTTTCGGGGTCGCTGATTACGAACTCGATGTCAGATTTAAAAATTCAAAGAGGTGGATTCAATATGGTGGACGACTTTTATAACAGTTGTTCGAATTCGCCTCAAATTCGTTACTCTTGTGATTTTTGAGTCTCTGATCTCGAGTACAAGGTGAGTATAGTAGAAATTAAGGGATTTCATGCTAAAAATTTATATTATAATAATTGTTATTTTATTATAATTATATATATATATATATATATATATATATATATATATATATTTTATTATTATTATTTTAATACAATAATTGTTAATATTGTTAGGTTTTTGTCTCTTAATTTATTTTTCCGTTAGAACTTTTGATTTTAAAAACACAGCAATATTAACATATATTTAAGTTGCTTTTGCGTTATGCATTTGTTTCTAAACCAAATGACATTTAATTGGCCTCACTATCAGTAGTTTGAGTGCAAAAAAACTATGAGTAAATTAAAAGTTTGTAAGAACTCACCCGATAATTTTTGTTATGTTTGTGGCGTGTTAATTACGAAGAAAGATAAGAAGTCTTTTTCGATTAATGATTCATTAGTTTTGGAAGCTTATAAAAAATATTTTGGTTTTGCGGCAACAAATGTTGACAAATCATGGACACCAAACAGTGTTTGCGTTACTTGTCGCCGCACTTTGTAGCATATTTCTGAAGGTAAGGACAGGTATTTCTCTTTTGGAAGGCCAATTTTATGGAGGAAACAGACGAATCACGACACTGATTGTTATTTTTGTTTAACGAAACCAGCAACTTTACGTCAACGAAAAGTAATTTATCCTGATGTCCAATCAGTGACAAAGCCAGAGCCGCATTCTGATTTGATACCAAAACCAAAATTGGTAATGTCAAACCTTTCTTTAGAAAAGGAAGAAGAAAGAAGAGTAGAAAATGATAGCGAATCTAAGTCAGATAAATTACACCTATTAAGTCAGGCAGAATTAAATGATATGGTCCGTGATCTTTATTTGTCTAAGTCAAAATCAGAAGTCCTTGCATCTCGACTGCAAGAGCGTGGATATTTGGCTCCTGATACCAAAGTGACCTATTATCGTGACCGTAGCAAGGAACTCGTAAAATATTTCGCCTCAATAACCAATTACTGTTATTGTTCAGACATTCCTGGTTTATTTTTCTCACTTGGACAAATATACGTTCCCGAAGAATGGCGACTCTTTATTGATGGAGGCAAAGGCAGTTTAAAAGCTGTGTTACTCCATAAAGGCAACGTGAAACCATCAATTTCAATTGCATATGCAAAGAATGTTAAGGAAAATTACGATTCGATGAAGACAATTCGGAAGTGCATCAATTACGTCAAATACGGTTGGAAAATTTGCGCTAATTTGAAGGTAGTGGCCATATTATTAGGACTGCAAGGCGGTAATACAAAACATCCTTGCTTTCTGTGCTTGTGGAATAGTCACAATCGCAAGCAGCATTATACTTGGCCGCAACGAAGAGAAAATACACCTCCTGGATTTAATATTATCAACGCTCCCCTTGTTTCGCCAAAAAATGTTATTTTTCCATCCTTGCACATTAAGCTTGGACTGTGGACAAGTTATGCAAAAAAAGTTGCCGCCAAATGGACCAGCAATGGAATATTTGAAGCAGAAATTCAAAATATCGCCGACTAAAGTTGAATCTGGGGTTTTTGATGGAACTAAAATCCGAGCACTGTATCAAGATAAAAAATTCAGTAGTTGCTTGACTAAAACCGAATTAGAGGCATGGAATGCGTACAAAGATGTGATTCACAACTTTTTAGGCAACAACAAAAGTCCTGATTATGTCGAAAAAATTAACACTTTGGTGGAAAAATACAATGCAGTCGGTAAATATAAATTTTAAATCAGCTTTAATATTATAAAAATTTAAAATATCAACGGCAAAAAAATTTATTTAATTTCTTATATGTTAACTATTTCATTTTTCAATTAAAAATCGACTCCCGAAGAGAGTTAACCTAATTTCCTCAGAAGGAGAAAAAGAGCATTAACTTTCTTGCGAGTTGAGTCGTTATATAGAATAAATTTTACTCCTAAAATTAGCATTCAGTGAAATTAAAAATTAGCTCCCTTTTATTGCATCAATTAAAAAAAAGTTCCATGGAATTTAATTTAAAATCACTTTTTTATAATAAATAATTATTCAAAATCTTAAATTTCAGGTGCAAATATGACCATCAAAATGCATTTTCTGTTCAGCCATTTGAATTTTTTTCCTGAGAACCTAGGTTCCGAAAGCGACGAACAAGGGGAACGCTTTCATCAGGACATGGCCGAAATAGAAAAGCGATATCAAGGATTCTGGGATGAATCAATGATGGCAGACTACTGTTGGTTTCTTATTCTCGAAGATAATACCCCCAAAAAAAGGAAAAGTTCAAATCGAAGCTCGTTCGAAAATGCAGACACTGAAAACATCAAGGAGGGGGATGAAGAATGTAAACAGACTCGAAAACGTCAAAAAAATGATTTAAAAAGTCTTGCTTTTAAATGTGCTACGAAAAAGTTAATTACATAAATTTATAACGAATTGCAATTAAAACACTATAGAAATTTATTGCAAATTAAAAATTAGATAGTTTACTGTTATTAAAGTAAAGTTTTTACTTTCCATTAATAGCACTTTTTTAATTTTAAAACCGACATCGAATTCGTAATTAGCGACCCCGAAAACCCCCGAGTAACGAAATTGGCATTTTGATCGATTTTAGAAAAAAACTTGTCCGCCATATTGCATCCGCCATTTAAAAATTTGACATTGTATTTGATATGAGAGACTATAGAAATCCTTGACTTGTGATTTTACTAACTTTACCGCTTAACTTGATTTTACTGTTTGCATTTTTTCTGCACATATTGAAAGTATACTAAAAATGGCAAAGTAGTTTCGTTCACTAAATGTAGTGTAGAATTTTTATTTTTCATCCAATCAAGGCCCACAAGAGCTCAAAAGTTTCTTAATGAAATAGCCTATCAACAAAAAATTTAAAACATAAATATTTTTTACTGTTTGTTGTGAAAAAAATTATCAAAACTTAGTTTAGTGTCTAAAAATCATCAAAATTGCCATGAAATTTGATCTTTAATCAACTGCAGCTCCCTTAATTTTTATTCAATTTCATTCTGTAACCTATCAATCTAAAGGTAATTTAATTACCTTTCCAATGCTACCTTATTCATAATTTTTGGAGAAGTCGATTTTCCTACAGGTAAATTTAAGTGACGACACACCTCGAAAATGTAAAATTTGAAGCTACAAAAAAACTACACGAGGGGAAAAAATTAAAACTATGATTTTCTTACTCAGAAAACACCTATTAATCGAAAAAAAAATGTTTTGTTCGGTTGGCAAAAAAAAGTTTTTAATTTGTAAACCAGTGTTGTACACAAAACAAATTAGACCTGGAAAAATCGGTAAATTTCTTACGAAATTAAAAAAAGTTTTATTATATTAATTTGTTTTTAAAAACTGCTTTATACTTCAACTTTTATTGATGTAATGTTTATGATAACCCGAGTCAAAATTTAATCTCTACTTTAGCCTTTCAAATATATTAGCAAAAACTGCAACCCGTTGAAGACGAGTCCAACAGCTAGTGTCATAAAAAATTAAAAGCAAAAAAATTTTGGTTATAGTTATTAACAATTAAAGTTTTTAACAATATCAAATGAAATTATTTTCTGCTTGAGTTCCTTTTAACCGATTTTTAAAACCAAATAGACTTTTTTTGGTCCTAAATTAAAACACAATGAAAAAAATTTTTGTAAATTCTACGCTTGACGACTAAGAAATGCCTATTTGGTTTTAAAGTCGGTTAAAATGAACTTAGAAAAAGAATAGGTAAAACAAAAATCTTAAAAATTTAAATTAAAAATTTTTTTAATTACAAGTAAAGTGTTATTATTAATATACTTTAAAATTAAATTTTTTATTTCCAATTAGACATTAGTTTAATTTTAATTATTATATTTAAATTCAATGTTCTTATGTGAACCTCCGAGGGGACATTCACAAACTATGTCACGCTTTTTTAAACTAATTTAATAACTAAAACACGGCTTGACCGATTGGAACGAAACTTGGTAGTCTCTTAGGTATTAATCTAACTTAAAATCTTAGCCAAATCCATTTGAAAAATGTTAACAGCAACAACAGTTATGACCTTTTCAAAAAAATTCATAATTTTTAATTATTGACGAATTTATATATTATTATTTGTAGTTAAATTTTTGTAGATAAATGCAGTTTTTTTTCATTAAAATAGAAAAATAATAAATGTAAATTTTAAATCAATTTTTTGAATTTTTAATAAAATTTTTAATCAATTTTTTAGAAATAATACATAATTCTAAATTGAATTGCTGTATGTAATTTTGACTTAAAAATTTTACTTTTAGTGTTATAGAAAAAAAAGTAGAATATTAAATTAGAGATAAAATAAAAACAGTGTGATAAAGTAGGAACAATAAAACAAAAGAATGTTTGTTATGAGAAATCATTCGAGAAATTTTGATAATATTGAAAACATTGACAATAATAAAAAGATCAATAATATACTCAATAATAATCATAATATCATTCTATATAGATAGAAAAAATATACAATATATAATTAAAATAATAATAAAAAATACCATTAAGAAAATAATTTTAAAAAATTAAAAAGGTATCATTAAATATTTTTAATTATTCTTTTTTTTCATTTCCTAAATAAATAAAATTATTATAATAAAAACAAAATTGTATGTTTCGTAACGAGTGCAAGTAGTTTCCAATTTTTGAATGAGTACTTTTTTTGGAACAAACTGTAAGCGAAGCGAAGCTTCGCCTACAGTTTGTTCCCAAAAAGTGCTTTTTCAAAAATTGGCAACTGCTAGCACAAGTTACGAACGATATTTTTCATAACAAGGTGCAAAAAAGTGCGCTTTTTTGCACCGCGTTATGAAAAAGTATTTTTTTTTTATTAATTAATTTATATTACAATTATATTGTTATTAATATTATTTGTAAATGTTTTATTTTTTCGTGACAGTTCTAATATAATTATTCTTTACATAAATAAATAATACTGATAATAAATAATAACACCAAAACAGAAATAAAAAATAAAATAATAATAATTAGAATTACATTTAATGAAAATTAAATTAAGTTAACTGAATTAAATTTAAATATTAAAATAATAATAATTAACATTTTATAATTATTATTTCTTTGTTCCTTTTTTAATTTTATTGTTAAGATAAAAGTACCAATAACGGAACACTTTAAAATTTCGTACCTATTACGGAACAGTATAACAAAAATTGAAATAAAAGCAATTAAAATTGGTGGTGAGAAAATTCTAGTCATTTTAATGAATTTTACATGATATAAGAATTATTATTTCTGTATAGTATTTAATTTAATAAGAAATATTAAATTGTATTTTAGCTTTAAAGTTAAGGTGTCCTGCAAACTACCGTTCCACATTAGGTTCATTTATTATTTACATGCCCCGATTAATGGAACACACAGGAAATATACAGCAAACATAACCTCAAATGTTTTCAGTATTTTCGTATTTATTTTCTACCAGAATAATTGGCTTTTTAATTGTCTATTAAACTAGAATTTGTTTATTGTATTTAATTCTTTATAATTAATATTCAAATTGTTGAGATAAATCAATAGAATTGTAATGACTTATTGAATCAAATAAGGTGTTGTAGGTGTTCCTTAATAGGGACATTCAATTTGGAACACCCGTACATACAGAAAATAATCGTTCCATAATAGGTACAGTGCAGAGTTTTATAATTTGATTAATATTATTCTTATTTCATAAAAAAATCATTTTAGGGCTTAAATACTATTAATATAATACCAATCTTTTAACATATACCCTAATTATTCATATTAACACATCTAATTCCATGATATTTATCATAGAAATTTAGTTAGGTTAAAAAGCGTGCTGGTATTGGTACTTTTACCTTAAAGGGAATAATTTTAATATGGTAGAAAAGCTAACAGAAAGATTGAAACAAATTTACGCGCCAGCAAAATCTCTATATCAATTGTGATGAGAACTAGGAGCAATATATATGTGGGAACACGAAAATGTAATTTCTTACGGTTCAAGAATCGCAGAAGCAGCAGAAAGAATATTAGACGCGCATAGGTTTAGTAATGAAAATACAGTACATGAAGCATTTAAAACAAATTTAGATAAAACAACTGTCGATTGTTTCTCGTGAAGGAGCATCTACAATAGGAAAAACGAAGATTTATGAGCACATATGGGCACAAGTGGGCACTAATGCCCGATAGGCAATTGTTCGTTTACATTTTTTGTTGACGTATCAAGTTCACAGATTATACGGGAATCGTAAGTTTGCTCTTTCAACATAGCACAGCGGGTATATTTAAAAACAAGAAATAAGGATAATAAAATTACATCAAATTTTAAAAATCATGTAAAATCGACTTTTTGAAATTTAGACTTGCAGGTTGACTCGCCTTTAATTTCTAAACAATTTATTAATGAATAAAATCTTTTTAAATAAAAAATATTTTTGAAGCATAGAAATTTTTTTTTAAATGATAATCAAACGAAAAGCAAAATATATAAAAAAATGAAATTTCGGAAACCGTGCAAATTTTCTTCAAATTATCATTGCGATTCGCATTTTGGACTAGTAAACTTTAAAGTTGGTCAACCTGCAATTTTGAACTCTATTTTTAAATCGATGAGAAAAAATATTAATTTATGATATTTTAAAAATTCCTTTTGGTTTATTAAAATTGATTAAAAAAGCAATTCAAAAAATTCTAACTTAAATCATACATAAAAATATTTCATTTGTTAGCACATGAAAAAGTCACATTTTTAATTTTTCGACTAAGTCAATTTCAGAATTTGTTTAAAAAGAACATTTTTATTGCTTCTTTTTGCTCCAAGAGATCATAAAAAGTTATAACTAATCATTTGACAAAAATTTTAGTCGCGTTTTTAATTTTGGCACTTCTAGAATAAAAAATAATGCAAGTGAGACAACCTGCCAACCTTTCCCCTTCTACCTTAGAAAATGGTGAATGATGTCTGAATCACTGTTAGCTACAAAAAGTTTATAATTTCTTAATTGGCATTTTGGGAAGCACTAACTAATACAATTCTTTTAAAGGTAAAGAGTGCTTGGTTTGACTATGTTACAATTGTTTATTAAATTGTTGTCTCGATGCAATAAAATAACAAATTCTAAACGATTCTAGATAGCAGAATAGTGCAAAAGTGCAATCAGTGTGTATTCTTGAATGCGGAAAAATGTGACGTGTGGCTTCATATCCCCACCTTACTCATATTGCTAAATGAATGATTATTATATAAGAACAAGGATTTTTTATGAAATTATATCAAAATAAGTACCAAGGTAAGTAAATTTCGTTTATTATTATAAATAATTTTATTAAATAAACATATTATGTATATTTCAAATTGGCAGAAATTTGCAGAAAATATTTGAAAAAAATATTATTTTTAATTTGCATCCTCCTCCATGAGGGTCATTATTTTTAAAAAGCACTGCCTTTTTTTCTGTTCAGGAACCTTTTTCCATTGCCTTTCCATTATTGCAATATGAGTTTCTTTATCTGCATTGCCGTCAATGACATCTGAAACTTATAAAACGAAATTTTTGTATTTCACAATTTAAAAGATATACACTTTTCTAAACTTAGCTACGAATATTACAAAACAAGCAAAATTTAATTTGACATATTTTACGCAGGCCAACTCTCATTTTGGTGCAATGCTGTGACTAATAAGTCTTCTCGTGCTGATTACTAATTCATTATTAAAGTTTTTCCATTTATTTTAAAGAAAATTAGAGTAAAAAATCGAGATTTTAGTCCTCTAGCCAAAAAGCGGAAGGTCCCAGGAGCTTTTGCAAAGGTTCTTTAAGAATTATTATTATTTTAAATAATTATTATTTTTAAAAATAATTTCATTTGTTGAGAAATTTGATGATAATTGTATTAAAAATAATTGAAATTCTGACAAGAATTTTATTATAATGTTTGAACATAATTGAACTTCGGAGAGGAATTTTATTTTTTATATACATAATTTAAATTTTGACAAGAATTTTTGTAAATTTTTTAACATAATTGGATTTCTGCGAAGAATTAGACTTATTACTTTTTAAAATAATTGAATTCTTAAGACGAATTTTATTGAAATAGTAGACTTTGAAAATAATTGACTTTTGACAAATTTTTTAAATTCATTAAATTTATACGTAGACTTTTATGAAAATTAATTTGAAAAAAATGTTATTGTTACAAAGAATTTCATTATTTATGAAAATAATTCAATTTTTTGAAAAAAATGTTATTAATACAAAGAATTTTATTCATTTTGAGAAATTCCATTAAAATTGTATTAAAAATTTTAAAACTTGAAAGTCTGCGATGAGTTTTATTATGAATTTATGAAAATAATTGAATCCCTGTAAAAAATGTTACTATTTATAAAAATCATTGTTTATGATTTAAAAACAGGCGAAATTCCAGAAATTCTTTTAAATTCCATTCTATTTATAGGTTTTCCATATCATTTTCTAAATTCCATAACTTTTCGAGGTTTTAGAGATTTCCAGGCTCTGTGGCAACCATGACTTAATTATAATTTATAAAATTACTGTACGTATTAAGTAAATGGTTATTATTTTACAAATAAATTAAACTATTAAACTTATTTCTTACAAACTGGAAATTTTAGAGATTATAGTTAAGATATTTAACATTAATTGGAACCATAGTAGAAGCTCCTAAAACATTCCATTTTTTAGTTGGTGTTGTTCAAATCTGAAAAAATGTGATTTCTTAACTTTTGATTGACCGTTTTTTAAAAATTAAAGTTTATGGAAAATTTTTAATGACGAATTCATAATCAGCTTAAAAAACTAATCAGCAACAATTTTGACGTTTGCCGCACAATTTTTTTTAAATTTTGTTTTCCTTTAAGTTTCTAATTACATTTAGCCAAAATGATTTCTTATTGGGAAACCAGGATTTTAAAAAAAAGTTATTATAGTACCTTCCTCAGTGATGTAAACTTCGTCATCTGACATGATTTCTGTGTCGCTATTATCACTGACACTCTCTTCACTGTCGATCTCTTCACTGTCACTTTTCTCTCTGTCAAGCAGCTTGAAGCAACTTACGGTCCTGTAAATTAATAATGTAAATTACAAATTATACATTTAAAATTAATTTTGTTTTTATTAAATTTAATCCTACTAAAAAAAAGCATGAAGTCATAGATAGTATCGAATATCGAAACAATCGATGACACTCGAATTGAGAAGCATTGAACATAAACATGAGAAACGCATGCTATAGCAAGAAAAAAGTCATGTTGTAGATGGCACTGCGGTTGGACAATTTTTTTGGCGCTAACTTTCGAATTTAAACTGTCTCTTTCTTTTTTTTAAGTGAGAAAATAAATCATAACAGAAATAACATACAAATAAAATATCATACAAAATTATGATTGAAAATCTAGCAGCGAATTAAATTAAGAAAATGAAATTATAATTGAAAATCAAGCAGTGAACTGAATTGAGCAATAGCATAAAAGCAAAGGAGACGGCCGCTTGCGGCCGTTGACTGCGCTAATAATTTAAAAATAACCTGAAATTTATAGGTTATGTAATACCTCAGATTATCGCCCAACAGAATATACAGTATAACAGTATATACGGTAACAGAATACAGCAAGAAGTGGTTTACAATAAGTGTCCAGTAGAGGGCAGAAGCATGCAGAGTGAGCATAGTGGCCAGTCATATCGTTTTCATTACATTATACCTTTTAATTTTTCATTTCACAACTGCGTTTCTGCATGGATTTAAAGAATCTTCTCAATATTGTAATTTAGAAGGTGATTACCTATATTGTACGTTGGAAAAAGACTTTTTATCTATTTCACATCATTCAAGCCATTCTGTGACTTATTCTGTTGGGCGATAATCGAAGGTCTCATGTAACCTTTAAATTTTAGAAATTTGTATGTTTTATATGTAACAGTTATTATTACATGATTTCTAAAAATAAGTTTTACAGGTTAAATGTAAAATCTAATATTTACTTTTTTATATTATTAATAGAGATTTAGGAACAATATGAGTTTGCAATAAAAGTTTATTTTATACGTTCAAAACTTTAATGTTACGTAAATTAATTTATTTAATTAATTTATTTTAATTAATGTCTGATTAACAGAATTGATTTATTTTAATTAACTTATTTATAAAAGTTTAAAAAATAATTCAATAATTTTCTGTCCTGTATCATTTACTATAAAAAAGGTTTTATATCGATATTATAAATTATTCAATTATAGTTAAATAAATATATTTGTTGTCTGGTAATCTTCTATAATATTTTTATTGACAAAATAAATATCTACTGGATTTTCAAATATCTGTAAAGTTTCTTTTGTTAGGTTATTTTGGGTTATATGTTTAAAAATGTCATACCCTCGACAATTGAAACAGACCCTCGAGAAATTAGCACAAGACCATCGACAAATGGTGCTTTTGCTCGATTGACTTTTAAATATATTTTTTGCTTAGCAATTTAGTTCATATGAAAAAAATAAATATTAATATTAAACATTATTAAATCCTTTGTCCAAATATACAAAAATCAAATTTTGAAGTGCATTTACTTCCGAGAAAAAAAATGTCAAAGTCACATATAGCCTAAAAACCACGACAATTGGTACAGTTACCAAAGTTTAAATTTTTTAAATTTAATTTTAAATAGTACATAAGATACAATCAATATTAATTTGTTAATTTGACAATAGCTTTCAAATTTAATAAACGAAGAACTTAATTATGTTTTCGATTTTTTGTTGTTTTCTTTGTTGCGAAAATTTTGGAAATTTTTTTTAATTAATGAGACTGTTTCAAGTAAAAACTAAAACAAATACTTTAAAAGTTTTACAACAAAAAAATACAATAAAAAATCAAAAAAATAATTGAACTGTTTCACTCATTAAAACGGTTAATTATTCTTTCCTGTTTAAGCAAAGTGATCCAAACTTTTCATTAAATTTTAGTGCTTTTTTCCCTATTTAAACAAAGAAATTACATAATTACCTTCGATTTTTCACATATGGGTCTAAAAAAGTTAACTCTTTGTAGAACTCCCAATTTGATGTGGTATCAATAGCAGCTGACCCAGAAGGGATGTATCTTCTTGAATTTCTTCGTTCTTCCATATATTTTCTTTTTAATGAAACCCATTTGTTCCTTACTTCTGTCGCTAATTGAAAATAGATTTGTAATATTTAAAATAATTAATAAAAAATAAGTAATATTAAATTAAAAATTGAATTGAAAATAGCTGTCGCAATTAAAATTAATAAAATATTAATGCATATGGGTGATTTTCAAATAACTGTGATTTTTTTGAATAAGACATTTTTCTGATAAAATAGTGAACCAAATTTGAAATTTATTACATATTCCAGTACATTTTTGTTATTAAAGTATATGTTCAAATGAAAACTACAAGATTTTAAATATTTGTAAAGTTACGATGGAAAACGCAAAGAAAATGCAAAAGTTAAATGCCAGGGACCTGACATTTTTCCACGGTCCTGACATGTGTGTCACAGTTAAAACACGTAAAGAAATAAAAAATCGAATAAATATTTTCTTTTCAATGTTCGCACTTCAAAATAATACCAGTAAAAGTCAATTAAACATAAAATTGAGTAATAAAATCACGATGACGTTAACATGTGTTGGTAGAAAGTAATTAACAATTTAAAACATGAAAAAAGTGCTCGTGTACGTAGAATATCATTGTAATAAAAATATTTTTATAAGTAAAATATCTGGTTAGATTTGGCCTACAAAGTACTTAAAAGATAGTTTTAATATTTGCTTACGTGAAAATTTCAGAACAAAATTTTAAAAAAACGTATGCCACGGACCTGACAATTTAACCCTATTTTCTTAATTTTAACTATGATAATGTTAATGTTAACAAACTGAATATTAAGTATCTTTAAGAAGAGACTTCTATTAAGTGATTTATGAAGTGAGTGGCAAAGAATAATAATTTTATTAGTCATTTATCTATGGGGACATGCAAATATGACAGTTATTTGAAAATCACCCATATGGAAACTAATTGTACATTTGAACTTTTAAGTTGTTCATAATTGATTAAGTATAGATATATTTAAAAATTTGACTAATTTTAGAAGAATTTGAATTATTAAAATTTTTCAAAAATATAAATTCTTTAATTTTTCTAATAAAAGTTTTTTTCTCTAAATTAGTGTCGACTTTTTGTCAAGATAACATACCATTATAGGTACAATTTGTATAATGTGATAGGCGCTCACTGATTTCTAACCAAGCTGCTTTTCTTTCCAAATTATTTTTATGTTTGGAACATTTTTTGGCATAAAGCAGCTTCTTATCCTTAACTAATTCTATTAGTAGTCTCTCCATATTACGATCTTGACTGTAATTCTTGACACTGGAAAAAATGAATTTCTTAAAATACTTAAGTGGAAATGTAAATGCTAATAAATATTCTATTATAATAATAAAATGAATAAAAATGAAATTTATTGTTGATATGACACTTACCTAGTTTAAAGTTTTAATACAATGTCAAATTAAAGGGTTGGGAATACCAAAAGAAGGTCTTATTAGGCGGCTGTTTTACTACATCGAGATATTTCGAGTTCGATTATGACGTCAGATTTTCGACATTTTTCTGTAATTCTTTTACTGACAAGAAGTATAAATGCACCCTAATACTTTATTTTTTGTGAATTTTTTCCAATAAAGGTTGGCTTTTATTTAATTTTAAATTGTTTATTGTGACTTATTTAAAATTACCTAAAATTTTAATTTAGTTTCTCTAAAGTTAAGTTAATTAAAATAAAAATTGCCACTTCATAATGATATTGAAAAAAACGACAGCAGCTCCATCTTCTAACTATGTGTGAGTTTTTAAGGTACTATATTTCTTTAGATTTGGAAATGTGAGTGTGCCCTTCTATGTTTCTATGTTCTATGTTTCATTTTCATTGTTATAACTGCGAGAGTACATTCGATTATATCGATTTAAATTCTAGATTTCTAATGGCTCACTCACAGCTCTGTCTGCCTGCACAGGCAGCAATTGGAGTAAGAGAGAAAGTCAATTAGAGTAAAAGAGACAGTAAATTCAAATTTGTATGCTGCCTGCGCAGGCAGACAGAGCTGTGAGTGCGCCATAATCCTTTTTTTCTAAAGGAGGAAAGGAGGATGGTAAGTTGCCAAATGCGCCACGGGACAAATGCGCCACCGGTCAAATGCGCCATTTTTTTGTTAACTTCCCAACCTTGCTTATTGAAATTTCTGAAAATTTTATCGAGCAAAGTTGGGCAGCTACCAAAAAATTTAAAAATTTCTTTCCGCAGGGTTGAGCAGTTGACGATTTTTGAATTTTTTGGTAGCTGCCCAACTTTGCTCGATAAAATTTTCAGAAATTTCAATAAGCAAGGTTGGGAAGTTAACAAAAAAATGGCGCATTTGACCGGTGGCGCATTTGTCCCGTGGCGCGTTTGGCAACTTAAAGAAATTTCTGAAAATTTTATCGAGCAAAGTTGGGCAGCTACCAAAAAATTCAAAAATCGTCAACTGCTCAACCCTGCGGAAAGAAATTTTTGAATTTTTTGGTAGCTGCCCAACTTTGCTCGATAAAATTTTCAGAAATTTCAATAAGCAAGGTTGGGAAGTTAACAAAAAAATGGCGCATTTGTCCCGTGGCGCATTTGGCAACTTACCGATATGTTTGAAGCATGTTTTTGATACATAACCTATAGAAGTGTTTTTTTATCAATTTGTTAAAAATAAACATAATTTAATAATAATAATTTATATTTAATAATTTCTCGATTAATAAATCGAGAAACATTTTTTATGCAGAAAATAAATAAAATATATTTTATCGAATGTGTTATACTTAATGGATACGCAAAATAATATATCTTATCATTCAACTTTTTTAACTGTTAAAAATTATTTTGCTTTGGAAAGTACTAAAGCTTTAGAAGGCATTTTTAAACAAAAGAAGATCATCTTACAGAATCTGACGGAAAAAAGATTCTTCGTGTTTGTAACTTTGTAAGTTATAATATTTTAAACGAATTCAAATAAACTAAGAACATGTCTGCGACTAATCACGATAAGATTCTTGAAACCAAATTTCTAATAAGTATTGTAAAAAATAACGATTGGATTTACAATCCAAAAAAAAGGTATTCCTTCGATAAAAAAACTAAAGAAAATTTTTGGGCTCAAATAAGCAACAAAATGTTGGAAGCAGGCTTCCATTTAAAAGGTAAGATTACGTTATATTACTTCAGATATTGAAAATGTTGAAAAAAGCAGGATTGTAAATACCGGAGGTAGGTCATGCCGATATGTATATCTTGCAACATTATTCGACATTTGTTCACGATTGTCATTCATTTGCATTTTGTCTAATAACTGAAATAAAACAGCTTTTCGTACCTTAGTGCTTTGACATCACGTAAGTAAATATTTTCAGATTTTAATATATTTTCTGCTTCGCCTCGCTGAAAAAAATCAAACTTTTATTGAAAAGCAAAAAAGTATAAACGAATTCTGAAACTCCAGAAAATTCCGCACTAGGTTGTTCAAAAATCAAAACAAATATTTGTTATTTATTTCTATTTTTCTTTACTTTGTTAAAATCGATATGTTCAATCCCGCTTTCGCCAACATATCTACTATAATACTATACTATTATTAAAAAAATATGCTTTTTGTAGATCCTAAGGCACGTTGGCAACAACTTCGATCGCAATTCACATGTAAACATAAGGAAGGGAAACAAAATTGGACTTTCATAGATGACATGCATTTTTTATTAGATTTCATCAAGCACAAAGAGTAACACGCAAACATTTTGTAACTTTATATATTTAATTATCTCTTGAACCTATTTTCAAAGCATATAATATTACAGTATAAAACATTTTTGACTTTACATTTTCTCTCTTAAACATTAAAATCTACTTAAATTTACCTTATTTTCTATAAAAAATTTTAAGAAATTTTGAAAAATTTATATGAATTTAAAATATCTATGCCTTATTACCGAATACATTTTACTGTTAAGTGTCAAATATGTATGAATATTAGCTATATATTTTAAGTAAAAACAATAAGTGTGATTTATATTTCAGTAATTCCCAAGAAGTCAGTAATTCACATGCACCAAGTCGAGGTTTTCCAGTTGACGAACGTGCTTCAATGCCTCAACCAATGCGAAACAACTGGATAAATCCATGTTAGTGTGTAATAAAAATCAAATAATTCAAAAACATTCCAGTGAACAAAAAATCCAGTTCGTTCAAAAAACGTTTTTGGAACGAACATGATTTTTTCCCACTGTGTTTAAATTATATTTCAGGGTTGCGACGCAACCTGGAACTTGGCCAGTAATTAAAAGCACTAAAAGAAATTGAATTTTAAAGCAATTACAAATGAATGCAGAAATTCAATTATTTTCAAAAGTAGTAAAATTCTTTTGAGAAATTCAATTATTTTCAAAAAACTTTTATTAATTTAAACGATTTAAAAAAAAATCTACTACTTTACTAAAATTTTCCAAAAGAATTTAATTATTTAAAAAAAAATTAATAAAATTTTACGTTAACATTTCATTAATTTCATAATTAATAAAACTCATCGCAGACTTTCAAATTATTTTTAATACATAATTTTAATAAAACTCCTAGAAAAATGAAATTATTCTTAAAAATGTTATTAAAATTTCTCAAAGAAATTCAATTATTTTAAAAACCTTTGCTACAATTTATTTATTAGAATTTAAGTATTATTTTCTATAAAGTTTTAATTAAATTTATTTAAAAAATTATTTTAATTTCCATTTTAATTTGTCAAGAGAATTCAATTATTTAAAAATTTGTTTATAAAATACTTTATGAAAATTCAATTTCAAGAATCATTCAATTATTTGATAAAATATTTATTTTTGTACTTAAATAACTAATTCTCATGGATTTATTTTAGTAAATATTGTTTTAAAAATGAATTTCAGTTAAAATTTTAGATTATTATTGAATATTGAAAGCAATATAGCGTACATTTTTAGAAATAATTTAATTTTCAAAAGGTTTCAATTTAAAATCTTGGAAAATTTGAACTTTTCATACTTTTATCTAAAAAATTATGTAAAATTAATTTTTTAAAAAAGTTTATTTGAATTTTTCTTTTATTCTTCAAGTTTCTATTTTCTAATATATATTTAATTGAAGAATGTCAGAATAATCGAAATTACGTAAAAATTAATATATTGAAAATAATTGAATATTTACGAAGAATTTTATCATTTTTTAAAATAATTGAATTCTTGCATGGAATTTTATGAATTTTGGAAATAATTAAATTCTTGCAAAGAATTTTGTTAATTTTAAAAATAATTGAATTATTTCAAAGCATGTTATTCAGATTTTTGAGAATAATTGAATTTCTGCGAATAATTTTTTTTATTTTCTGTAAAAATAATTAAATTTTTAGCAAGATTTTTAAGGAAATTTATAGTCTTAATTTTTCTTAAAAAGTTTAATGGATTTTTTTAAAAATTATTTGAAGTTTTAATTACTAATTTTTTTCATGGAAGAATATCAGAATAATGTAATTTTTAGGTAAAATTGAATTGTAAACAAATGGATTTAAAAATTTCCAAAGAAGAACTTTTTCAAAAAATATTAAAAATAATTGATTTAAAGAAGAATTTTTGTTCAAAATTCTAGAAATGAATAATTGAATTGAAATTAATTTTGAAAAAATTACAGTAACAATATTTTTATCGATCAATATCTTTATGTTTTATAGTAATATTCTTATATGTTATAGAATTTCAATTTTTTGAATATCTTAATTTATATAAAAAAATGATTAAATATTTATTTAAAAATGAAGTTATTGATGTTTTCAAATAATTTTCGTTTTTTAACCTGGAAAACCTGGAGAAGTTAGGGAATTTGAAAATAGCAAAAGCGTGGCAACCCTGTATTAACATTATTTAAAATGTTTACTCTATACTTTCATTATTTTATTTAAAAAATTTTATTATAATACTGATTCCAAAATTTGTAGGTGCAGACGTGCAATTTGTTAATTATACTTCACCAACAATGGTTGAAAATATTAATAGTGCCCCCTCTAGTTCTTTGGCAACAACTGTATCAAGGTAAATTTAAAACTTAAATATAAAAGGAAAGTTACTTATCTAGAATTTAAAACAGCTTTATTTTAATTTGAGTTGGTCAATTTTAAGAATGAAAGATGTAATATAAAAGGAGAAGTATTAATACAATCAAACGCATGACACTATTACTTTTTCAAAAAGATGATTTTCTCTATAAAAATTAGCTAAACGAATATAAATAAAATATAGTAAATATATAGTAAATATTCTATGATCTAAATTAAATTCAGCCAACATCTCGGGAAACTGAAATAATTATGCAGTTGCTCAGTCAAAGTAATTTTATTATCTACGTCTAATTTTATTTATTAAAAGAAACTAATAATGAACTACCACTCTTCAATTTTAGATCACCAACATTTCGCTATCAAACTGTGATAAAGGACGACCAAAATAATATAGAATTAATGGATATCATGCCTACGTTATCTTCTAGAACTACTGCATTTCCATTTCGTGACGTGTCAAATGACCCAAACTCACACCAATTTTCATTGTCTGATTCACTATTATCTACGAATGCACTTAAAAATAGCGAATCTTTGACAGACGATCTTCAAGATAAAGTAGACCAATCAGATGTCTTTGATGGTTTGAATTCAACGACTGTAACGCCTTCTTCAAAACTGCCTCTTAACAACACTACTTCACCTCTAAATCAAAATGTTGGTGTCCATAAGACATTCTTAATTCCGCTAGCGACTTCATCTGCAGTTAATGAATCTTCAAGAAATGCGGATCAAGATGAAATAGAAATAATGGATACGGAACTGCACGACTCAAATTGGATTGAAAAGTCTTCTTCAGGCTCATTATCAAAGTTTTATAACACATCTTACAAGACTCAATTTTCAAACAGTGCTGCAACAAGAACAGAAAAACAACCTCAATTTGAAGGCTTGCTTAATTATAGAATGAAATTTACGCCAAATATACAAAATGACATACAATTTTATTCTATGCCAACCTACTCATCGAGTAATTCAAATTTGTCTGGTGCGAAGCCTACTTGTGAATCATTATCCAGTAATATTGGAAAAACATGTCAAGCTCAATTTGTACACAGCTTATCGACAAAACCTCAAAATTCATTTCAATTTAAACGCTCAGTTGATTCTGTTACGCCAAATAATATGAACAATGATATACAATTTTATTCTATGCCAACCTCCTCATTGAGTAATTCAAATTTGTCTGTTGCGAAACCCACTTGTGAATCATTATCTGAAAATAGTGAGAAATCATGTGAAACTCAATTTGTAAATAGCCCATCGACAAAACCTCAAAATTCATTTCAATTTAAACGCTCAGTTGATTCTCTTACGACAAATAATATGAACAATGATATACAATTTTATTCTATGCCAACCTCCTCATTGAGTAATTCAAATTTGTCTGTTGCGAAGCCTAACGCTGGATTATCATCTAGAAATAGTAACGTACAAAATGACGATGAATTTGCTACAACTCCAAGAATATCAATGGTTAATTCTTTATCCGATATAATGCCTAAAAGAAAATGTGTGCCATCGGTTTCAGCTTCTTCATCATCACATGACAACATTTTATCAACAGACGAAACATCTACGAAGAAGATTACAAAAAAGAAAATTGTACCACCACTAGATAAATTTTCTGTAATTAAAAAGAGGAAGCAAGAAGCATCATTAAACGAAACTGATAGCGCTATAATTGATACTTCAAATAGCCTAAAAGAAATGACAACAGACTTTAAAGAATACATAAAATTAAACACCCAACTAATAAAACGTAAACTGTCCGAAGATTTTGTTGAAGAAAGAAATACAAGCGATATTCGCACCGAGAAAACTGAAGATCGATTTTTCGATATTATAAAATTAGACTTCTTAAATCTGCCCCTGCATATTCGAAATAACTTGTTACCAAAAATCATTAAATTAATGCAAGAATTCCAAACAAGGTAGAAGTTCTTATAATATCATTTACAATTTGGAGAGTTTCAGGATTTATTTTTATTTACTAATTTTTCACTACCTCATGTTATTAAAAATCATTTATCAATTGTGTTTACAAACTTATGCAGTTTATGTTACATTTTATAACCTTTTAAAGATAATAAAATTTTTTAAGGTTTGAAGAGGGTCAAAAAATTGAATGATATGAAAAACCTTAAAACTTAATAAATAATGTTTAAAGATTACAAATTTTTTTACTTTAACTTTCAAAATAAAGAAAAGTTGCTTAAGATTTAAATAAATAAATACAAATTAGAAGAAATGTTTTGATGTCAAAAAATTAAATATCATGACAAATTATTTCTTTTATTCAGACTTTTTGTTTAGATTAATTTAGGACTTCAGGAAAAGTATTTTTACACTGTTACACTGTAAAATAATAAAAATACTTTCGTTTTTAGAAATTTTACTTGTAAAAAAATTACTACATTGAAGAAGCATAAAAAACAGTTTTGAACTTATTAAAAAAATAATCGTTGATTAAGAAATTTGAAACATTTGTTATTTTTATATAATTTAAAATATTTAAAAATAGTTAATTTTAGTAAAGCACAGTAAACTCAAATTTTTTTTAATTTTATAAAAGTAATAAAATTATGTTGTTTTAAGATTTAATTTAAAACAATTTTAATAGATTTTGGCAGCTTAAAAAATTTAAATAATATGAACATCAAAAATATTTTCCTCCATGATAAAGAAGTTTATATTTTAACTTAGCTACAATTTGTGTTTAATGAATTTCAATCAAAATATATTTAAAAAAGGACATTTTTAAATTCCAATTTACAATTAGACGTATTTTTGAACCATAAAAAATTTCAAATCTGTTTGACATATATTTTTAGCAGCCCAATTAACTGCTGCAAAAATTCAAAGAATAATAAAAATTAGTCAATCACTATTTTCTTTTTTTATGAATTTGCTTTAAATGCATTAAAAATATTTATGAAACTCAGAGGACTTTAAAATACAATATTTAGTCATTAATTTAAAATATTAAAATTTTACAAATATCAGATTACTTTTCTGTAACTAGTATTATTAGTTTTGACAATGTTGAACAGTTTTTTTACATTTTTTAATTAAATAATTTATTACATTAAAATTTACAGTTAATATTAAAATAATTGAAAAAAGGTAAACCGAAAACTTTAATCCACTTTAATCTAACTTCATAGAGTTATTTTGCAATTATGCATATCAATATATTCAAATTCTGTTAACTAATGAATGTTCGGAACTTTTAGTACACAACGTACTTAATAAGATTCTTAAATATTAAAAGCTTTCAAGAAGATATGGATTATATAGCGCCTTTTTTTCTCATTATTTTTGAGTGGATAAAATTAGTGCGATTGTATGTGCAGCGAAGAGAGAAAAAAGTTGTTTTTCGTCGTTGGTGGGTGAAACATCATATTCTTGAATCAGTGAGAGAGGTTTATGGAGCATATACGACACTTTTTTTATATTTTGCTGAAAATGATGAAGAAGAATTTTACAAAATGACACGCATGACCCCAGACCAATTTGAAACTCTTCATAACCTAGTAGGTGCTCGACTCCGAAAAAGAAGTTTGAGACGTCCATTGCCAACAAAACTACGATTAGCTCTTACTTTAAAGTATGATTTTATATATTTCCTTCAATAATTTATGCTTTTGTTTTTGCTTTCTTTTTTCCATTTTTTCTAACTTAAAAATATAATATATAACTTAATTAATAAAAATAAAAATAATTCAATTGTATTTATAGAGTTAGGAAATTCTTGTTTTTCATCGAGACGATTTGTGCTTTCAAAATACTATCATACATGTCTAAATTATGCTATAATTATGCTCTTAAAAGTGTTTCTTATTTTTTATTATGCTTTGCATTTTAAAAATTTGTTCTTTCATTTAATATTCATAAAAAATATAAGGGATTTTTGGTTAAATTCGGTCACTAGCGATTTGATGCTATTAACATTCTACTTATGTTAACGAACTTACGTTTAGTTTCATGAATTGGATATGGTTTCTCTTCAACATGGTTTTAAATAAATTTATTCCGAAAAGTGAGAAATATATTTTAGGATGAAATTGGTCACTTATTAAATTTTTTGTTGGAAGCTGAATCTGTGTTACGAGAATTTTAATATTTACAAAATAAAACTCTCTGAGTTACCTTATAAATTCTTCAAAAAAACCAAGTGACTGGATTTATCCACGGGGGTGACCGAATTTAAAACTGTGATTTTTAAATTTGGTAAATATGTGAATTAAAAATTATCTATAAGTAACACTAAGACAATAAATCAAAAGCTATTTTCTATTTTGGTAGTAGAAATGATAATTTTTTGAATGATATAAATTAACTTGGTTTTAGAAAATAATTTTCTAGATTTTTACCCAATTTTTCAAGTAACGGAATTTACTCCGGTCTCCCCTACTTAATTTTATAAATGATAATGAATTAAAAAAATTTCAAAATAAACGCAATTTTTTAAAAATAATTTCACGTTCTTAACATTTCTAACACTATTGTAATAAATAATTATATAAATAAATACAAAAATGTTATACCTTATTCCTTTTTCGTAGCTTTCTTGGAAATAACGATAGCTCTCAAACATCGGCAAGTTTTTTTCGCGTTGGACGTTCAACAACTTATAAAATCGTTTCCGAAGTATGCAAAGTTCTTTGGGATGTATTGTCACCTGTTTATTTAAAAAATAATAATACTGAGGATTGGAGAAAGATTGCGCATGATTTTCAAATGAAATGGAATTTACCTAATTGTGTAGGAGCTATCGACGGTAAAGAAATACGAATTAAACAACCGCCACACTCGGGTACCATGTTCTTCAATTACAAGAAGTTTTTTAGCTTTAAGCTTTTGGCAATCGCAGATGCTCATTACCGATTTTCCTGGATTGACGTCGGAGATTACGGTTCGTGAAAAAGCTAAATTAATAAATGGATCACTTTCCTAATGCTAATTTTATAGACTCTATGTTGGATTTGACATTAAAAAATTTGTTAATTTATTATTTGTACCCAAGTACAAAATGTCAAGCTAGAAAAACAGCCCTTCATTGGTCCAGTAATGTGTACCGATAAATGTCAAAAGTTACTGGATACTGGTATTCAAAACGTCGCATTTCTGGGCCAATGATAGTGCCGATTGTCAAACATTCTAAATTTCCAAGATTGGGCCGATTCTCGACCCAATATTGGCACTTTCACGATACAGTTGTTGATTCTTTAATAGAAAAATATAATTGTCAGTGAGGGGACAAAGTTCGGCACATTAATGGCAATAATTTTGTGTCATATTGATTGAAAATTGTAATCGTAAGTAATGAGTTGTAGCACGGCCCAATAATGATGCACTGATGGAACATTAATAGCTAAAAGTTTCTATCTAATGATGGCAAATTCTAATATTGCCAAAAATAGGACATTGCTTGGTAATTAACACATTAATGGTTAAAATTTTATATCTATTGATGGGAAATTTTAATGGTGAATAACGAGACATAGCTTGGCTCAGTAATTACACAGTAATGGTTAAATTTTTTTTTAATTTTCAGGAAAGTTCCACGCTAAACATTTATTAAAGTGAGACATTAAAATCTTTACAAAATTTCACTGTAAAAAATAAATCTTACTTTCAGTCTCTTTTTGACTAAAACCGTTTACATTAGAAACATTTTTAACTAAGTCTTAGCCTTGAGAGTATTATTTAAAGCCAAAAAATTGACTTAATCTGGTTTTCAGCTTAAAAATAGGCTATTTTTCAATCATTTTGGTTTTAAGATGTAAACGGTTTCAGACTTTGTTTTTTCTGTGTTTCATTAAACTTTACAAGTAAATATTTGGAATAATTTTTTCGGAAAGTTTCGATACTTTATGGGTTGGGACATAGCTTACAATTTAGATGAAAATATTTACCTATATACATTTCAAAAAATAAAAATATCATTACATTCACCCTAAAACCTATTTAACTCTAGGTTCGGTGAGCGATCTTTCGGCTTTCTATAATACAGATTTCTACCATGCTCTTGAGTCAGAACAAGCTAATTTACCATCTGATAAACGACTTCCACAATCACAAACTCTGTTCCCATATTTTTTTGTTGGTGACGAAATTTTTACCCTTAAGAAGTATTTGATGCGCCCATTTTCGAGGAACAATGGACTAACAAGAACACAAAAAAATTTCAACGCTAGGTAAATTTAAAATTAAATTATTTTCTATAATTTTCTTTTTCCGTGAAAACAATTTTTATTATTATAACTAACTGATCTCATTCCAAAAAAATAAAATCAATTTGAGTGTTTAAACTAAAAATTGTAGAATATAGACAGTTTTGAACAGACAATTGTAAAAAATCACACTTTGAACCATTGCGTAGCCCACCAACAGCTTGCATGAAAAATTTGAACATCCTTTTAAACTTCTTAAACTCAATCAGCTAATCTCGGAACTTATTTAAGAACTTTTTCAATATTATCAGGTATAAGTAAATAAAGAAAAAATTAAAATGAAACATTCCCAAATTAAAATAAATTAATGTACTTAGAAGTTGAAGAACAACAAAAATTTCTTTCTATGCCAACTTTTTTCTAAACTCAATATTTTCAAATTTAATAAGCTGTTAAAAATAGCTCAATTATCCAAAATTTAGAAAATTCATAACTCGAATATTTCGGACAATTATACAAAAATAAAAAAATATCCCCAGGAGCACGTTATGTTACAGCAATATTGAGAACATTGTCTGAACATTACTAATGTTTGTCTCAATGTTGTCAATGTTGCTGGATCATTTTGTGCTACTGGGGATGTTTAACTGATTTTTAAATATCACAAAAATCTTACGTGGAATCGCAACAAGGGACTAAAGATAGCAATTTATTTATGGCGATTATGCAATGAGCTAGAGATCCTGTAGGCACTTATTTATCCAAAAAACTTTTCTCTTTTACTAAGAAATGAATTCAAAGAAAGTTTCATAAATTCAAAAACAATTAATAAATCTTCCACAACCTCTTCGTTTCTAGATTATCAAGAGCAAGAAATTGCATTGAAGACGCGTTTGGTCTCATGACATCGAAATGGCGTATTCTACACGGCCAGCTAGACTTCAAGTTAGGGAACTCTATAAATGTTGTTCTTGCTATCGTTTGCCTTCATAATTTTTTGATTAGCGAAGAATTACGTTTACACTGTAAAAAATAAATCTTACTTTCAGTCTCTTTTTGACTAAAACCGTTTACATTAGAAACATTTTTAACTAAGTCTTAGCCTTGAGAGTATTATTTAAAGCCAAAAAATTGACTTAATCTGGTTTTCAGCTTAAAAATAGGCTATTTTTCAATCATTTTGGTTTTAAGATGTAAACGGTTTCAGACTTTGTTTTTTCTGTGTAGCAGAAGAAGAACGCTTGTACATGCGTCGTAACGAGTCTCGGTAAGAATAAGTTTATTAAAACCAGTGGGAAGATTTTCGCATGTATATGGTTCAATTTTTATTTATTTTATTGACGTTTATTTATCTAAACTGTATGTAGATTTAACAGATTAGTGGCTACTTAAAGAAATGTTTTTGATGAGAAAACTGCAGTAAAAAGTAAATCTTATTTTAAGGGGGGAAACCACATTAGACGTCTGAAAAAATCGATTTTTTCTTTTTTGCATAAATTGTTAGTTAAGGTATTCAAAAATAGGCTAAAAATGTTTTTAGAGCAAAATTCGAAGTCCTCGCTGTACTAGTGATGAACGGAGCGCGCTCCAGGTTACCGTAAATTAGTATAATAAGCGTAGCACTTTTGAGACTAAGGAGAGCAGAAAGTCACGAAAAGAGAAATTATTAGACTTACATGCTACTTATGAAGCATATGAAATGCGTTTTTCTCAAAACAGGATTTTTGAAATTGCCGTGCAGTAGCTCAAAAAGTTATTGACCGATTTCAAAATGAAAAATTGGAAATTGTTCATTATTAAATTTATTATTAAGTGAACTAAACTTGAAAAGAAAAAAAAAATTTTAGTACCTTTTTTTAAATAAAAAAGTTACAAAAAAGTAGGCAAAAAATCGAATTTTTTTAAAAGTAGTGTCAATTTTCAATATTTTCACTTAAAAGTTAGTTCACTTAATAATAAAATATTTATAAAATGTGAATAAACTTGATTTTTTGCTTTCGGACAAAATCTGTGGGCTTAGGACTGCACGGCAGTCATGAACTCTGGCGGAGCAGCTCTATATACAATAGCTCTCAATTTGGAAGATTTTTTATATAAACGTTTAAAAAAAATATGAGTTACAATTAAATATGTGAACAACATAGTGGGAAATGTTTTGTTTCATTCAAAAAAATTCTTCCTTAAAAAAAAAAATTCGCGAAAAGCGGCTAAAAAACAGCGTTCTAATGTGGTTTCCCCCCTTAAGATCTGTTTTAAATTCAGCATTGTTTGTTTCAATGTCAAATCTTTAAAAATCTTTTACTTTTACCCAATTTTTAATCTATTTTTTAATTCCTGAAAAATTTTTTACCAAAAGATCTCACGAAGACGATGGTTTGGAACATAATGAGAATGAAACAAATAATGATTGCGATGAAGTACCTGAATTTGTTCTTGAGCAGAGGGAAGTTTTGTCAAATTACTTAGAATCTGATGTTGGTGCTTTCTTATAAACAATGATCCAGGGTGAAATATACTTAATGTACTTGTTTCATTAAATATTTTTTTATAATAATAATTACCTTTGTATTATATTATATTTTGTTCAATTACAAATTTTTTTTTTAATTCTGTTACACGCTAAGAAAAGTTCTACTAAAGTAGAGATAACAATCACTATAATAGCTATAAGTTTCACTGATTTGGCTCCATCGATAATCCATTTTCGCTGATCCAGCGAAAATGATATTTCTTGCTTTACCTTTTGAAAACAACATAACCTCAAAATAACACTTGAATGAAAACATTTTTAAATTAATGTTGAAAGCGTATATTCAAATTCTATTAATTATATTTTTTATATTATAACTAATAAAAGGTAAAATTAGTAAATTAATACGTATTTAGAGGTAATAAATGTAAATTTGACATTTGTGATTTTAGAGAAATTTCTATGAGAATGGTAAACTATCAAATATTTCCAATATGGCTGACCAGTGAAATTCATTTTCTCTATATCAGAGAAACAGTTTGACTAATGCATTGGAAATCATTCACTGAATTAGTTGAATAGATTCTTTATGTTATTTATTTTCGAAATTAGCTGTTCCCCACAGTAAAAATTTTTTTCGGTGGCTAAGAAAAGTTCTACTAAAGTAGAGATAACAATCACTATAATAGCTATAAGTTTCACTGATTTGGCTCCATCGATAATCCATTTTCGCTGATCCAGCGAAAATGATATTTCTTGCTTTACCTTTTGAAAACAACATAACCTCAAAATAACACTTGAATGAAAACATTTTTAAATTAATGTTGAAAGCGTATATTCAAATTCTATTAATTATATTTTTTATATTATAACTAATAAAAGGTAAAATTAGTAAATTAATACGTATTTAGAGGTAATAAATGTAAATTTGACATTTGTGATTTTAGAGAAATTTCTATGAGAATGGTAAACTATCAAATATTTCCAATATGGCTGACCAGTGAAATTCATTTTCTCTATATCAGAGAAACAGTTTGACTAATGCATTGGAAATCATTCACTGAATTAGTTGAATAGATTCTTTATGTTATTTATTTTCGAAATTAGCTGTTCCCCACAGTAAAAATTTTTTTCGGTGGCTAAGAAAAGTTCTACTAAAGTAGAGATAACAATCACTATAATAGCTATAAGTTTCACTGATTTGGCTCCATCGATAATCCATTTTCGCTGATCCAGCGAAAATGATATTTCTTGCTTTACCTTTTGAAAACAACATAACCTCAAAATAACACTTGAATGAAAACATTTTTAAATTAATGTTGAAAGCGTATATTCAAATTCTATTAATTATATTTTTTATATTATAACTAATAAAAGGTAAAATTAGTAAATTAATACGTATTTAGAGGTAATAAATGTAAATTTGACATTTGTGATTTTAGAGAAATTTCTATGAGAATGGTAAACTATCAAATATTTCCAATATGGCTGACCAGTGAAATTCATTTTCTCTATATCAGAGAAACAGTTTGACTAATGCATTGGAAATCATTCACTGAATTAGTTGAATAGATTCTTTATGTTATTTATTTTCGAAATTAGCTGTTCCCCACAGTAAAAATTTTTTTCGGTGTAGGTTGTACAATAAAATATTAATATTTACTCTTGTACTCTTGTTTTGAACATTACCAGACTTCTTCGCACTCTATAATTAATTTTAAAAAAGTAGCTTTCCAACTAAAAAATTTATTAAAAATGTAGCTATCGAAGATTATTTACAAAAAAAATTCAATTCTTCTGAAGAATTTTATAAAATTTTTTCAATTAAAATTTTTAAAACTAATAATTGAATTCCTAAGAAAAATTTTATTAGGATTTATGAAAATAATTAAATTATTGAGACAAATTTTATTTAAATGTTTAAAAAGAATTAAGTTTCTGTGAATAATTGTGCTATTTTTAAAAATTATTTAATTCCTACGAAGATTTTTAAAACAAATTTTTAAAATAATTGAATTCTGTTTGGTAATTTTATGAAAATAGTTTAATTGAATATTTCTATTAATTAATTTAAAATTGTATTAGAATTAATTCAAATTCTTCGATGAGTTTTATTATTTATCGAAATAATTGATTTCTTGCTTAGAATTTTGTCAAGTTTTTTTTTAAATTTAATTTAATTTTTAATTTATTATTATTTATTTATTATTTTTTAATTTTTATTTTAATTTCATTTTTTAAAATGTGATTAGATATTAGTAAAATTAATTGAATTATTGTGACAAATTTTGTTAAATAATTGATTTTTTGAAAATACTATTCTAAATTAATTGAATTCCTATGGAGATTTTATTATTTATGAATTTAATTAAATTTTGTATGAATTTTATCATTTTTTTAAATAATTGAATTTTTTGCGAAATTTTAAGAAAATACTAAATATTGATTATAATTGGATTTCAAGCATTTTTTGAAAATAATTTAATTGTTTTAAAGAGTTTGATTATAATTTTTGTCTATAGTTCTTTGATCTCTGGTAATTAGAGGATTTAAAGTAGTGGAAATTGTAAAAAAACCGAAATAGTAGCTTTTAGTTGCTGAATTCTAAGAAAAGTACACAAATTGTATCATATAATTAGTAGATAAGTGCGAAGCCTGCATTACAGAAGAAACATCAGTGGCGGAACCAGACAAGGTTTTTGGGGAGGGCCAAGCATTCAAAAAAGGTTTTAGGCCATACATTAAAAAAATTTAATCAATATAGTGTTATCTCTTTCTATCTCATAGGAATACACGACTCTTGGGGTTTTTTAATGAACATAGCAAAATAATATTTTTTCAAAGACGTTTTTAGAATAGCTTTGTCACCGGCTTGTTTGTCGATATTTTCGCATAAAAAATGACAAAAAATTGTTAATATGATACTGAATGATACTTAATAATCTCCAAAAGTTTTAATAAATTTAATCTATTCGTATTTCTAAAAAAAATTCACAAAAACAGTGTTCTTTTTACGCTGAAACCATTACACTGAAATGCCAATTAAGAAATTTTAAACTTTTTGTGGCTAACAGTCATTCAGACATCATTTACCATTTTTTAAGGTAGTAAGTATTAACAATAAATTATTCAATTACTTTATAATAAGGATTACAGTTCGTCCCCTTTTCCCCTTAAAACAAAATAAATCCCCTTAATTCAAATATTTTTTCACCTATTCCTCTTTATTAAGTAAATTTTTCTTTTGAAAAGTAAAAATTACAATTTAATCATTTTTTTGAAAAGATTTTACATGGTGTATAGCGCTCACGGAAATTTTTATAAATTTAATAAGAAAGTTACAATTTTTTGTGAATTAAAAAATTTTGTAATTTAACAAGACTAAACTGGGTTTTATTACTATTTGTTACACTCATTCGATATTAATTTATGTTAAATATTGTATTAACCATATTATAATCTCAAAGTAGCAGAAATAAGGAAAGTAAAAAGCCTGGGAATTTCTTTCTCAATCCGTGCTGGATACCCTTAATTTATTTTTGTAAAATGTTTAAATAGCGCGAACTTAATACAAACCTTAGAAAAATTCCATACTATTTACTATACCATAAAAAGAAAAAAGAGAAATTGTGAATTATTTTTTTCTTAAATTATTTAAGAAAAAATGGAGAAAAAGAAATCAGATTATTTAATCTAAAAAGCTGTAAATAGAAGAAAAAATAAAAGTTTAAAAAAATAAACCCTGTATGTTACTATAAGAAAATCATTTTTATCGTGTTTTTCAAAATTCCCTTTTGTCTTTTGTAAAATCCCCATTTTTACCTATTTTTAAGTGGTAATGCCACTGTTATCCCTGTTATAAAAGAAATAAAAATAAGAATTTTGTACGTATATTGAAATAGTTTTAGTTTTATAGAAAAACAGTGTTTAGTTGTCATTTTTAAATCAATAAAACCTCTGCTCAATTTTCTAGAACTTTATATTCTGGCTTTTTCTAAATACTTTTTATGTTACTTGCACTAATTACTTTTTTATGAACAGAAACAGTTTCAACTTAAAGAAGATCTTTTGATTCTTTAATTAGGAAAAGTTTATAATTTGCAATTTTTTTGTAATATTTTTAATTTAATCAATAAATTAAAACTTATCTTTATTATTTTAATAACTGTCAGTAACCTTTAAATGGAAAATATTATGGTCGAAATTTGTGTTTTTCTGATTTCATTTTTTAATACAATTTTCAATTCGCTAATTTCATATTATGCATTTATTTTCTTCATTTTATTTTCCTTTTCCTTATTTCTTGTTTTTAAATATACCCGCCGTGCTATGTTGAAAGAGAAAACTTACGATTCCCGTATAATCTGTGAACTTGATACGTCAACAAATGTAAACGAACAATTGCTTATCGGGCATTAGTGCCCACTTGTGCCCATATGTGCTCATAAATCTTCGTTTTTCCTATTGTAGATGCTCCTTGAGGACTTAGACCGGAAATTGAATTACGTATTGAAACAGCTGATACTTTTCAAGAAATAATGTAATAACTTGTTTAGTTTGTGGTAAAAACTCCTTTTATTCAGGACTAGTACAAAATTTTTCAAATCAAAATAAACTTAATAATCAAAATCCAATGCTCAATAAATTTCAAAATCAAAACTTTAACAAAAATCCTCAACAAAATCAATTTAGAAACACATCACAAAATCAGTTTAGAAACATATCACAAAATAAATTTCGTCTTTCATACCAAAATCAAACACAAAGTCAACAACAAAATTTTTTCCCTAATCAACAACAAAATTTTTTTCAAGAATCACGAACTTATACAACAAACTTCGCAAAGAGAAATCAAAGTATAACGTGTAACTATTGTAAAAAATTAGGACACATTATCACTAATTGTAGGAAAAAGATGTGGGATGATAACAATAAGTAACAAACAAATTCACAAACACAAAATCAGGAAAACTCCAACATTCCTCTTCAGTAGGATGCTCTGGGGAAGAATTAAAAAATAACAACTTAGTACAAAATTATTCCGATAGATTTCATATACCTGGAGAATATTTAAAAGGAACATATCTTATAAAACATAGGATAATTACTACAGATGATTCACCGATTACTACTAAACAGTATAGACTTCCACCTGTTTAAAAAGAAGAAATGACACGTCAAGTAAACGAATTGTTAGAACAAAAAATTATTAAACATTCTGACTCACCGTACAATACACCAATATGGATTGTACCAAAAAAGATGACTCACATGGAAATAAAAAATGGCGATTAGTTTAAGACTTCAGAAAACTTAATAAACGCACGGTAGGTCAATTTTACCCCCTCCCTAATATTACGGACCTACTAAATCAACTCGGAAATACTCAATATTTTTCAGTCTTTGACTTGGCGTCAGGTTTTTATCAAATCAAAATGGATTCTAGAGATTCTTATAAATCAGCATTTTCAACGCCATTCGGACATTATGAATTCGACAGAATGCCCTTTGGATTAAAAAATTCACCAAGTACATTTTAAAAACTTATTGATCAAGTGTTATTAGGTTTTCAAGGATCAGAACTGTTTGTCTATTTGGACGACATTGTAATTTATGCAGATACTTTAGAAAAACGCAAAGAAAAATTTTCCAAACTTATGGAACATCTACGTTCTGCTAATTAAAACTACAACCAGATAAATGCGAATTTTTAAGGTTAGAAGTAGGATATTTAGGACACATAATTGATAAAAATGGTGTACGACCCGACCCGAAAAAGGTAGAAGCTGTAAATAAATTCCCAATTCCCAAAAATGTTAAAAACAAAACAATTCTTAGGACTAGTAGGATATTATCATAAATTTATAGACGGATTTCCAATAATCGTAAATCCTTTAAATCAACTTTTAAAAAAGGATATACCTTTTTTTGGACCGATAAACAGCAAGATGCTTTTAATACATTAAAAGATAAACTTTGTGAGGAACCACTTTTAAAAAGACCAGACTTTTAGGGGAGACTGGGGTAAACCCGCTCACGTTTTTTAGAACGATAAAAACCTAGAAAATTATTCCCTGAATCAAGGTTAATTTATATAGTTTGAAAGCTTATGATTTCTACTAACAAAATAAAAAAGAATTTTTGATTTATCTTTCATAGTTTTACTTAGGGAAAATTTTTAATACGCATATACCAAATTTAAAAAAAAATTTCCAGGGTAAATCCGCTCACCCCTCAGTGTAAACCCGATCACTTGATTTTTTTAAGAATTTAAGGTAATCCCGACAGTTTTATTTTGTGTATATTAAATTTCTCATTATTTCTGTCTTTAGTATGATTAATTAATGATAAATTATAAGTGTTAATATAAACAATAAATATTGGTTTATTAAATAATAAGTATAGATTTCATGAATTGCAATTGTGAATTTAAATAATATTTTATTAAGAGAAAATTAAAATATAGTTACAATTTTTAATGTAACAAGTTATAGATTTTATTATTGATAAAATATAACAAATGAAATTGAAAGTTTTAAAATAAACAATGATAAAACGTGAACTGAACGAAGACAACAAACTTAGATTTAAGTCTTTTTTAGCCGAAAAAGACAGCGACAAATTTTGATTATTTGTTTGCGTTGTTTGTTATAACCGTTGTAACCTGATAATCACTAATAATTACTAATATAGACATGGTTCCGCTCAATGTTGCCAACAAATATTGATAGTTCGGCGCCATCTGTTGAAAAAAATCGCCACAAATCGCGAAATGCGGGACATTCAAAATATTAAATTTTCAACTAATTACCCAATAGTTCAATAATATTGTTAGCAAATGAATATTATTTATCTTTTAATACATATTTTTAACATTAAAAATTTTAAGATCCCCAGAAAAAAGAAATACGTTTTATACTGATTCGGCTTCCTACACAAATTTAATAAGTGAGCGGCTTTACCCCGAATGTATTTCTCAAAATTCAGAATAAATTTAAATAAATCTTTTTGAAATCAAACAAAACTACACATATATTTTAAAAAAGGACATCCAATAGCATTAAAAAAAAAATTTGTCGAATAAATTAAGTCTCAAAAAATTTTTTTTTGTTGCACTATAACATTAATCTAAATTGAAAAAACATTTCTTTTAAATGTTCGCAAGTTAAAATTGTATTTTTATTTTTGTAATGATTTTATCTTAAATTTTGAACACTATTTTATATACTTGTTTAGAACTAAAAGAATTTGAACCTAATTTTTTTCACCCAAATAAATCCTATACATCATTCAATGTCATTTTATTGAAAAAGACCTAAATTGGCATTATTCAAAATTTCTAATAACAAACATGACTACTTCCAAATTGTACCTTATTATTGACTGAATTGCATAATTATAAATTTACTTCAATAGATTTACGTCAAAATGTAACTTGACAACGAAAAAAATTTGCATGAATGAATTAATTAAAAATGAAATATACGAAATTAAAATACAATAAAAAATTATATGTGAAAAATATAAATTGTGTTATATAAAATGAAATATTTTCTGTCTGTAAAATTAAAAGTAGTATATTTCCAAATTCTCAAATTAGTAAAAACAATTTATAAATATTTTTTTTTATAATTTCCAAGCAAAGGAAAGAATTATAAATTGCAAACTTCGATACAAAAATTATACGCTAAATCAATCCTTTGTTTAAAACAAATTTTTTTTTCATTTTGTCAAAAATTATAAACATCAAATTGTAACCAAAATAATTACTAGAAATGTGACACATAAATTCTTTATATGGATGATTGAATAACATAGCTTAATAAAAAAATGGATTGTAATAGAGGTGAAAAATATCGAGTGAAATAAGATGTGTGTAAATAAAAATTATTTTTCTAAATGTTAATAAAAAAAGGTTTGAATGCATACGTAAACGGTCATAACATTTCCTCTGCAACATGTTCAACTATATTGAGCATGTTTCGTTTCTCTCCTATACTCAATCTGAGGGGGGAGGTGTTACGTCCGTAACTTCTTATTAATATTCTTTAAATATTTAATTATTTCCTTACAAATATTCTTGATTCTACTATGTATTTGGTTAATAATATTCTTAAATTATGTATAAAATTCTTATTAATATTCTTGAATTAACTATACAATTTTTATACTTACTTGTATGTGTATGTGTGATTTATTTATATGTCATATATTATTGCATTATATCCAGTACATTTTCTATTATTATGGTATTTCTTATTTTATATTTTCTATGTATTTAAAACAACATGATAAGTTATATCAAATCCAAGAAAGAGAAGTTTATATTTTAAAGTTATGTAAAAGGAATAACGATTACGCATCAATGTGGCAAACCTTTACTAGACCACACATCAGGAAGAAGAGAAATACTCATACCAACTAAGGTCCTGAGTGTCTTATCAAATCCCGTAGAAACTAGAGAGAAACATCTATATCAAACCCCTGTGCTACATGTCTTATCGAGTCCCGTCGAAGGAGGCTTGGTGACGCCACGCTGCATCTGCTTGCACTAGACGAATTTCGGCACGTGTATTTTTCGTGCATGATGTTCCATTAGAAGATTTTGATATAAAAAGGGGAATTATCATCGTTAGATCAGAGAGTATCTATTTGAAAGCCAACATTATAACATCTTCAAGAAAGAGAGTATTTTTTTGGAAATCAACAAGTTCACATCGAAGCTGATTCAAAGTGCAATCCCAGTTTACAGTTTAGAAGTTAACTAAACTACATCCCCAAGTATCGAAGCATCGAAATTTGTTTTGGAGGGGACAGTCTGGAAGAAAAGTAAAATACCTGAGAGCACAATACACTAAAACTGATTAGTGTAAACATAAGGCTAATATACAACCATTAAGGACACCAACCAGAGGCTCCTTTGTGTCTACTCTTCAGATCGTAAATCAAGATTACAATCACCAGTTTCAACACCAATAATAATCGTTATTCCTAAAGTAAGATTTTTCATTTTTAAATATACACATTGTATTTTGTATTATTGTCAACTCTTTTCTTTCTTTTTTTTTGCTTAGGGACTTTTGGGAAATCTGCCTACAGATACCTTGGAGTCCGGACTCCAAGGTTATGTGGGGTTGGTATAACAAAACAGAAGAAAAAATAAAAAAAAGTAAAATAAATAAGTATTATAATAAATTTAGAATACTGGCGACCTACTGCCAGCCCGACCCACTAAAACCCGTAACCCTTCTTTTGGAGCCCTTTATCCTCCCTCGGAACTGTCGTAAGACTTTAGCCTTCGAGGGTGGCGCTCCAACTCTGTCGCTGCTGCGACTTTGTTCTTTACCTGCGGTTCTCCTGCGTCAATAGTTAAAAAATTTAAAACCATTTTAATATAAAAGCGGAATTAACAGCACAACAAAAATTAAAAAAATAGAAATCTTAAAATAATTTAAAATGTCAATAGATAAAATACTAAACGGGTCTAAAACAGAAACATATAAAACCAACAGATATAATATCAAAAAGTAAAAATTGTATAAGGACAAATAAATCACAGAATAAATTAAAAATAAATAAGGACGAATAAGTCACAGAATAAATTAAAATTGTACAAGGACAAATAAAACACAAAATAAATTAAAAGTGTATAAGGACAAGTAAATCAGAACATAAATTAATTACCAAAAAACAAACAAATTAAAAGCTGTTTAAATTACGCTTTTTTGGCGGCCGTCGAGATCCTTCCTCGACATGACCGAGATTATGAAATTCTCGACTTGCCGCCAATTCTCTTCTGACTGGGTCATCAGCGATACCATGTTCTCCGGTGTAACTTGACTGTTTACACCTTCGAACATGGCCCGCCTCTCCAAGTCCCATTTCTTGCATAAAAAGAGGGTGTGCTCTGCGTCGTCCACAGGGAACTGACAGTACGCACACACCTCATTTTCGCGTAATTTAAAGCGATACAGGTACGCGTTAAAACACCCGTGGCCTGTAAATGCTTGCGTCAAATAATAGGAGACTACTCCATGCTTTCGGTTTATCCAGGTGGTGAGCGTTGGAATAAGCCGATAAGTCCATCGGCCTTTTTCCTCCCTATTCCATCTGTCTTGCCAAGTCTCGACGAGTCTGCTTCTCGCATTCTTGCGGATGCAGGCCTTGCTGAGTCTTTCTGACTCTGGGGTCTGGGGATTATTTCTTTCTTTAAAAAGAAGAAACAATTCCTCCCTTTCCCTCGCCATAAGATCGGCCGGCGGGACACTTGCAAGGACCTGCACAGCACTTGTCGAGACCGTACAATACGCAGATATGTTTCTGGCATTGATACCTCTCTGGGCCGACAGCATGTTCTCGCAAATTGTTTTGCTTCTGAACTTGAGCGAGGGAGCCCATGCTGCTGCTGCGTAAAACAGCTTATCATGGGCAGCACTCACCACCAGTCTCCTTTTCTTTTCGCGTGGTCCGCGAACATTCGGCATAAGACGTGCCAAATTTGCAGCACACTCAACCGCCTTATTCATCGCCGTTGCTATGTGGTGATGAAGGTTTAGCCTTCCATCAAGCTCCACACCGAGATACTTTATATACTTGCTCCACTTGACCTCGAATTCGTCTATCACGATTCGTGGGACTGTATAACCACGTCTGTCTGTGACGAGCAGAGCTTCGGTCTTTTCCAGGGCCATTTGAAGACCTCTGGCATCCAGCCAGCTCTTGGCTCGCCGCAGACATTCGTTCACCAATGTCCCAAGGGCTTCCTCGCTTTCGGCTGTGCACACGACCAACGCGTCGTCCGCAAAGCCGATGATAACCGCGCCTTCGGGTAGATCCATTCGCAAGAAGTCATCGTAAGATACATTCCACCCTCGAGCCTTGAGGGGCACCACTTTGCATCTCCTTCTTCAGAGTCCAGGTGTCCCCCTCATATACCACCCACCTGTCGCTAAGATAATTATCCATTATACGCAACAAGTAAGGCGGCATTCCTTTGCTCATCATCGACTCGATGAGATCTTTCCATCGCGCGGAGTTAAACGCGTTGCGTATGTCTATGGCCACTAAAGCACAGAAGCCCTTTTTCTTCTGTGGTCCCAACCTGTTCTTCCCGGCTTTAGCTATGTCCACAACTGCCTGGATGGCATCAACTGTAGACTTACCTTTACGGAAACCAAATTAGTGATCCGATAGACTATTCTCTCCGGTCAAGTGGCTTTGCATTCTCTGCAGAACCATATCCTCAAGAAGTTTACCCATCGTATCCAGCAGGCATATAGGCCTGTACGACCAGACTTTATCTAGAGGTTTTTCACCTTTTCTTAGGAGGACTAACCTTTGTCGCTTCCAGTCGCGGAAGAACTCTCCTCTCTCAAGGCAAAGATTGAAGCATCGAAGCAGAATCTGGGGTGAAGTTTCGATTACCAGTTTTAGGATCTCGTTACTTATCCCATCGATTCCAGGCGCCTTGCCTGTTTTCAATCTTTTACCGGCATTTTATAGATCGGTAGGAGTGAAGAGTTCATCCTCACCGACTTCACAGCCATTCCTGTCCATCGTAGGCCTTGGCTCCGCAGGAGGAAAGAGAGCTTGTATTATCTCTTTGACCCAATCGGGACTGTCCAGGCCAGGGGTCTTTTGCCTCGTTCCTAATTTCTTAGTAACGATTTTAAAAGCCAAACCCCATGGGTCCTTATCGACATCCTCGATTAAGTCTTTCCAGCAACGGCGTTGTGACGCACGAATCTCTTTCTTGAGATTTTTCTTGGCCTCCTTGAATGCTTCCTTCAGCAAAGGATCTCCCATAGAACGGGTATAATTCCTTCTAGCTTTAAAGCACGCTTTCCGCAAGGAGGCCAACGCATCCGACCACCAGTGCACCGAGCTTTTACGTGAAGCGGTACATCTGCGACGTGGCATAGATGCATCGCAGGCCGCGGTGATGGTTTTCCTTACCGCTCGTACCTCTGCATCCAGGGTATTTGGCCTCTGCACCCAACCCAATTCCTCAATGAGGCGGGATTCTTCCAGGGATCGGACAAACTTCTCCTTATCGATTTTCTTCACATTCCAGAAGAGGCGTTTTCGACACGGTGCTTCCTGTCTTCCGCCATTTTCTGTGTCTCCCACTGAGACTGAAAACTCGATGTACTGGTGATCACTTGCGGTATACTCCTCAGAGACTCGCCATTCGTTTATGCGTCTGAATAGAGAAGATGATGCAATCGTAAGATCAATGATCGATCCAATTGCACCCCTCCTAAACGTCCATGTCCTTCCCCGGTTCACAATTGTTAAATTGCTTCTGGAGACCATTTCTCCGATCATTCTGCCTCTTTTATCGAGCCTTGACTCGCCCCACTCCGGCGACTTAGCATTAAAATCACCGGTGACGAGTACATCCAACCTGGGTTCTCTAAGGCTCGATTCGAGTTCCTGAATGTCGGCTTCGAAGTCTGTCAGTGGATCGTTCGGCGAGAAGTAGCAGCTGTACATACGTATGCCGGCAACCTCCGCCCTAACGAATCCACTACTCGTCTCCAGGTACCTGGCAACCCGCAGCTCAGGATTGCACACCTGGACAGCGGCTCTACCTGATTTATCCTGGTACCAGGGAGCGAGATCGTTCTTCCTGTGTTGCTCACTGCAGAACAGGATATCGATCCCTTTTTCCTTGACCGTCTGCATCAGGAGAGCCTGCGCCGTCCTGCAGGTGTGCAGGTTAACCTGCAGAAACTTTAAGGGTTTGCCTTTTTAAGCCTCTGCAGCAATTCTCTGTAAACCGGGCAAGAGCTTTTCCCGGAGATATGGACAATATCTGTCTTCCCTAAATCCGTGCATGTTAAACACTTAGGTTGTTCGACAGAACAGTTCTTCGCCATGTGACCCTCACCGCCGCAACTCCGACAGTTCTTAGTTCTGTCGGGGCCTTTGCATGATCGGATCACGTGTCCATATGTAAGGCATTTTAAGCACCTAACAACTTCCAGATGCTCTCGGACTCGGACGTTTAGCCATCCTATTTTTATTTTGCCGATCTTGAGCAGAGACTGACTTTCAGACTCTGCTAGGCAAACCAAACGCGACTTTTGTGCCACTAAAACGTGGCAGAAGTCTGCACACTATGTCCGTGTCAGGCTTTCCCAGTTTCTCTCTCAAAGCCGAAACCACATCCTGCTCGGTCGTAGTTTCATCAAGGCCTTTTAATTCAAGACACCTCTTATTTACAAGAGCTGTAACCTCGGCCCTACCTTGTGAGGCCGAGACCAGAGCCCCAGCAAACTTCAAAGTGTCACCTCCTTTTTTCAAGACCAGGAGTACATCTTTATTGAGTGCCTTCCTGATCCTGAGGACCTCAACATTAGACTCTTCCGGCCTCACATAGCGTTTCATTTCTGTCAGGATGTCAGCTATAGCCGTTGGGCTTTTTGCCGAAATCCTGACTGCCTCTGTATTTCTCGGCTTTGAGGGATACTTTTGGAGCTCTCTCTCTTCTTTCTTTTTTAAGGCCTTCTTTTTGGCCTTTGCCTTTTTATGGGTGACAGTGTCCAAGTCGTCGCCATCTACTGTGTCATCCTTTGAGCAAACTGAAGCGTAAGTCTCTTTGACTGTTTCCTCGGCTGCTCCTCCACTGCCTGGCTCCAACGGAAGGGTTTGCGCAGGTACGTCCTCGCGCTTTCTCTTCTCAGACTGGCCATCAAGATGTGGACTCGCTTCCGGACCATTTCCGCTTCTCCGGCGCTTTCTATCCTTTATTGCACCGCTCGGACTCGCCGCAGCACGACTCTGTGATAGTGATACAGAGTTTGCGTTTGTTGGCTCTGGGACACTTTTAAATGGCTCGGGGATAAAACGTAAATTTTTACGTATTATGTCGAACGCACTTGCCAAAACTGTCACTCCGTCCTGAATATCTCGACTGCCATTCTTTTGGCGCTTAAATGCTTGACGCACGCTTTTAAATATTCCAGGAATAGCCAGGAACTGATTTGCGACATTCGATTCGTAGCATGTCAGCTGGCTATGTACTTGGCTCCCTCCAAAATCCTTGGAGCCATCTGCACCGACTATCGAGGCTTGCACCCGATCAGAATCGGTGGTGGGATTACCCTCTTGCGAGGTTCCCACTTGGAGTATTTCGTTTAAAATTTTGTCCATTTCATTCATTTTTTTTTTGGTTTTTTATGTCATCCGCCTCTCCTAGCACATCAAAGACATCGATGATGTTCGATAGTGGACAACCATCGGCGGGGCTCTTTTCTTTCTTGGATGGTTTTTAAATAAAATATTCTCTCACAACATTTAGTAGGCTCATTGACTTATCCTCATCCCAAATTGGATTCAATTTCTGAAACTTATTTAAAATGAGGAACGTTAGGAACGCCACTTCGGTGTCTTTGCCAGTCTGGACCTCGGCGCGTGGAACGCCATTTGGAACGCCCTGTCAGTGAAGTGGTTAATTTGGGGCGCATGACAGTCGCCAAATTATTATTACTTATAATTATCATATTTTAAAATTTTGAACTTGATAATGATCATTTACTTGAAAGGTAGGTGTCTATAATTTGATATTAATATTATTCTAATATGAAGAATTGATATTTATTATAATTTACTTTAGTCGAATTCTTATTTTATAGATTTAATAGGTATGATAAATATAAATGACTATAAATTACACACTATGAAATTGCATGTATACTAAATTTTTTAAGTATAATAATTATTTTCTATAATTTCTATGCAATCTAATTATAAATTAACACAATTTTTAAGTTGTGAAATGGAAAGTAATATAATTGTTAAAAATATAATATTTAGTTGTTATAATTTTTAATAAATCTAATTATTATTCGAAATAATTATTGTTTTATATATGTTTTAAATAACATAAATTTAAATCCTCGAATTATTATTCTGTATAATTTTATTAAATATAATTTTTATTTCTTATAATTTTTATTGCATATAATTATTAATTAATATAATACTTATTTTACAAACTTTTAACATATTAATTTTTATGTCACTGAATTTATGTTTCGCAGAATATTGACTAATTATAAATACATTGTCCAATAATTTTCATTTCATATAATTTTGATATACTGTAACCTAATTTTTCATGGTACTTTCCCAACCTTGTCAATAAGTGAAGATCGATAAAATAGATTTCTTCTTAAAAAAAACCGCAATTTTTTAATGATTTAATTGAAAAAATTAAATAATTCATGTACTGCTAATATATTTTGGAAAATTGTTCCGTTTACCATTTCTTGCAGGGCACAGTGGGGCAAAATGCACGCCCGTGGACAAATTGATTTGTAGACTACAATTTTTAACGGATTTAGCTAACTTTTTTTGGAAAATGAAGGTAGATAAATTTGTCATCGAACGTTCATCTCGAATTTTTGAAAAAAAATTTGTTTATTGAAATATTTAATAAACAAATGGAAAAAATATTTTTTTTTCTTTTAAGGAGTGCTATTTTTTTAAAATAATGGGAATTTGTTTGAAAATTGTTAGAATTAGTGAACAAGATATTGAAAAATAGTTTTTAGCAACATTGTTATTAAAATAAAATTTTTTATTTTGTTACAAACAAATAAATGGAAAGTTATAATTTCATCGTTTTTAAAATCATTTTTTGAAATTTTCGATCAAATCGATAGTATTTCAAACTAACAAATGATTTTTTTGTAAATCCATTTGTTATTTATAAAAATTAATAACAATTAATAATTAATTATGAGGTTATTGACTTTGAGATTATCAAAAATATTATTTTTTGAGCAGAATAAACTGTTAATTATTATATTTTGAGCATAAATTCACATCCTAACCTTTTAAGGATATTTCACAATTGATTAAACAAATTTTAATTAACAAATGCACTGGTTCCACATTTGTTAACTTAGAAAGTTCGTTTTTTCTGTTTTATTTTTATATGAGAACTTATTACATTTCACAATTGTTTAAACAAATCTTAATTAACAATTTCACAATTGTTTAAACAAATATTAATTAACAAATGTACTGGTTCAACATTTGCTAACTTAGGAAGTTCGTTTTTTCTGTTTTATTTTTATGTGAGAACTTATTATATAATGTTTCGCAACAGTGATTAATTAGTACTAATCTAATAATTATTTAAACTATCACTATAGTTAACAAATACACCATTTAGATCTTTTTTAGTGTAAAAACTTTGTATCTATAACATTTTCGATTTAAATTGAAACATTTTATTATTATTAATAGATGCTAAACGGAACTTCTTTTAATGTAATTTTTGTTATACGGGGTATACAATCTAACATTTTTCAATTATCTGATTGAAACATCTAGCATATCTTTCTTTTATTGATGACAATATAACAAAATATGAATTTTTTTGTGTAAAAATGAAATGATACTCCCTGTGAATAAATAATAAAAGTCGAACAACTAGACAGTAATACTGCAAGAAGGGCCTTTGAAAACGTAGAAATGCTCTCGGAATGTCTTGAATTGGACAGTACATTACTGAGTAATTTCCGAAGTATTTTGATAGGTGTATCGAGTCACTTTCCTCTAAATCCAGATAGCTTTGAAAAATTCTGTCACTCAACTGCAGAATTATTTGTGAAATTGTATCCATGGTTTTATATGCCTTCTTCGGTACATAAAATTTTAATTCATGGAGGACAAATAATTCGCAATAGCACATTACCACTCGGTATGCTTGGAGAAGAAGGCTCAGAAAGTCGCAATAAAGATTATAAAAGAATTAGGCTGCATCACACTAGAAAGTTTAATAGAAAAGTTACAATGGAAGACATGTTTTTTAGGCTAATTGATATGTCAGATCCTATTATAGTAAATCTTTATAGCGAAACGGCTCTAAAAAAAAGTACGAAAACCTCTTCCCAAAGATGTCTTAAACTTTTTGTTGGTTCCACAAATTAACATGAAAGACAGCACCACATTTGATGTTGACGATGAACAAGATAGCGACATGGATGATGCGGAAATAGAGCTCGAGTATTCTACTGAATTATCAGATGAGGAAGAATTCACCGATTAATATATAGAACAAAAAAATCCTTTCCGATTACTATTTATAAAAGTTATTTATGTTTATTAGTTTTAAAAATTAAAAATGATGCAAATAAGCAAAAAAAATGTAAAAAAAAGTTTAAAAAATATATAAAAAATTTAAAAAAAAATAAAAAATATATAAAAAAAAACAAAAAAAAAATATGGAGTCGTCGGCCGCCACGTCCCAGTTCGTGACTCCGGGTTCGGCAGAGAGTGGTCACCCATAGGTTATTATTATTTTAAATAAGTTTCAATATAATCGACGTAGTTTTGAATTTTAAAAATTTGACGTCAGATTCGTAACCAGCGACCTCGAAAATTCCCAAGTTACAAGTTTCAAGCATATCTATTGACATTTTGAGTTTGATGTCCACCATACTGAATCCGCCATTTTGAATTTTAAAAAGCTGACATCAGATTCGTAACCAGCGACCTCAAAAACTCCCGAGTAACAAATTTCAATCAAATTTATCCACTTTCTGACTTTTGGGCAAAATATTGGCTCTCCTGGCCCACTGTGCAACCGAACGATGAAGTACGGAGTTACATGAACGACGGATGACAAAACGACGACCAATATCTTAACATTATAAAAAATAAATATATGTAGGAGATAATTTAAATTATTAAATTTATTATTAAATATTATGTTATTTATTTATACATTGATTTACACATTAATTATTATTTATTGTATATTAACAATTATTATTAATACAAATATGTTGAAGATTCGTAGACTCAATTTCGTTCCAGTTGTTAGAAATATCGGATACCCGAATTTTTAGAGAACTTCAATGCAGTTGGGTAACCCATATATCAAGAAACCTCTAACTCGGTCTAAACCAACTTCCCGGACTTTTGCACACCTCTAAGGATCCGCCATTTTAAATTTTAAAAAACTAAGTTCATTTTTGTAATCAACGACCCCGAAAACCCCCGAGTAAATAGTTTCAACTGACTTTGAGCGTTTTTTAAAATTTCAAACACGAGGTTGATATATTATAAGAAAATTGAATTTTGGCGCTATTTTTATCCGACATCTTAAATTTTAAGCAAACATACTGTACGATTTGGAAGCTTGAATATTTCAGAAACATTATTTAAATATTTCACGCACTTCTTCGGACTTAATAACTTCAAAAAAATTCATTTTCGAAAAAAAATTTCTAAATACCACGTTTTTTTAATTGTCGTAATTTTTTTAATTTTTTTTTTTAAATTTTGAGTGCAGATTCTGAAAGAGCGATGTCCAATATGTAAGGAATAATTTTGCTGAATTTTTTTAAGGCCCTGCTTTACGAAAAAATTACCGTTGAAAATTGTCTCTAAAATGGGTCCGTCCCATCCTTACAGGGTTAACCTAATAAAAACACAGGTCTATATGGTTTTTTTAAAATATCGGAGTGGTTTTCCATGTATTTTTGTGCGCTGAATATGATCCCGGTCTCCAATATTGCGTATCAGGTCAGGATTTTGAGGAAAGTGGAGGTAACATAAAAAAACGTGTTTTTGACAGTTTTTAGTATTTTTTTTCTCCGAAACCTGATGTGCTAAAGACTTCTATACATCTATATATCTATATATCACATAACCCTTCAACGCCCAAATGGACAAAATTTTGGCATGAAGTTTGAGGACTTGTTTGGGTACTTAAAAATCAATAGAAAAATTTACGAATCATCATTTCTTATGTTTTTATATGCGATCTATCAAATGACGTTAAGAAAAACATAAAAAATTTATAAACAAAAAAGTTATTAATGTTTTTTATAAAAAAAAGTCGGATTATTTCCAATTTTCAAACATTTTATCAATTTTAATAATGTTTCATATAAATATTTATACTAGTTATAGTAACATGACATGAGAAAATTTGACCCATAATTATTATGAATATAAAATTTTTAGAATTTAGTTTTTAAAAGTTATGAACACTTTAAAATGACTGTTACGCGTCATTAGTGTTTCCGCTACCACCAGATTTAGGTTTGTCAACCCTTAAACCTAACTTCTTCCAAAGATTTTCTTGTACTTGCTTTTTTCTTTCTGCGAACTTTTCTTTGTTTACAGGTCCTCGAATCTGCCAAGTTTTTAAATTTAACCTATATGATATGTGTAAACAGCACTCAAACATTCGAATCCATGCGTGAACGGGGCTCATTCCATATTGTAAGGCAGTTTCATCTGCTTGAAACTTGCCTGATTTAATATTGGATAATATATTAAAATCTTTAGGATTTGATTTGCAAAGAGGACAGCTTTGCGATGATTTTGTCTCAGTTACAACACCTAATACTTTTCCATCTATGAGTGTCATATATAAAGTGAAATGAACTCTGATGTTGTAACCATTAATGTTAATTTCAAAATCTTTAAGAGATTTAATTTGATCATCCATATACTTCTTTTCTTTCTCGATAAGATCTTTTGTTTCGCGAACAAACTCTAATTTGACAGGTCTACAAGACATGGAAGATTGAGAAACATTGTTATTCCAAAGAATATCACCTCGTTCAGACACTAAGCGTAATGGAATAAGGGTTGTTGCGAACATATTTTCGTCGTTCATCTTATCAAAATCTACGTTTAACTGACTCTGCTTATATGCCGAATGACCTGTACTGACATCGAAGCCCCAAGAACACATTAAGACCAATTCTATTTGATTCCCAGTCTTTGCTGGTACTTCCAATGTACTGATTAATAACGTCATTTTGCATTTGTAAAATTCTTTCAATTGTTATATTTAATAAATCTTGAATTGGAACTTCTGCCATATGATCTGAAATTTTTACAACTTCTTTTTGTGGTCTTAAGTTATTTTTGGCATCACGGACATCATTATAAGATGGCCAAATGTCCGCCCCTGATTCAAGACATGCAAAACGCATATTTGTATATCCTTGTTTTGAAAGATTATTTTGCAAGACGTACGTTAAAGATTGTTCTGCGGTTTTTTTTGTAACGCTGGAAGTTTTTGTAGACATCCCTTCTTTGACTTTATGTGGTATTTCTGGACTTATCAAAATCTTTTTTATACGTGATGATAGATCATTATTTTTTTGCTTTTTAGCGGCATGAGAAGCAGCCAATAGAATTTTTTCTGGGATATTTTCATTTTCCGAACTCATTCTAGCTGCTATCTTCTTTTTTGTTTTATCTGATGCCAAGTCAAAAGGAAGTAATGGTCTTCCAATTTTCGAATCTGATATTTCATTTTTGTAAAAATCATTAGGCATATTAAATTCTGAACCAAGCCATTCTGAATTTTTTTCTAAAAATCTTTGTTTTATACGCCTTGAAGCATTAAATTTGCTTTTATATTTTGCATGTAAGGATGCTACTGATAATCTTAAGCTTTCAAACTGATTTGGAGTAACATTTAAGTGGTCAATACTTTTGTTTGAAAGAATTTTATTTATAACAAAATTTGTGTCTTGTTTTTTCATAAACAAATCAATAACTTCCTTTTTCTTCATCTTTCCAACAAGATAGCATTCGTTTTATTTTTCTGAAATGTACAGCTAAAGCATATAGATTATAGAAATACACTCAAGTCTCTGTATAAGGAGAAGAACGGGAATCGTAAACCTATGTATAACGAGCACAAGAGGGGTCCCCACTTGAAGGTTATATTGTGTATAGCACTAGCACGAGGCGAGGCTGAGAGAGAAATTCCCCCTCCATGTGCAGGCCTGTGCATTGCAGAACGATGCGCATGTATTGTACGAAGGGGTTAGTAGTAACAAAATTTTTTGAAAGTTATATTCATTTTATGTATAGCCACATGTTATTTAATTTCACAATTTATTTAATTTCAAGAAATATACATTTAACTTTTTATACACTTAAATCGGTCAATAAATTCTTATAATAATTCTGAAATGAATATTATAAATTAAAGAAAACATGATTTTGTGAAAAGATTTTATTAAAGCGTCTCAAAAATTGAAAATTACAAATATGAGCAACTTTGGGCATGTCTAAAATTAAGTACATATATCGCACAAAAGAATGAGACTTTATTGGCATTAAAATTCAGGGGATCGAAAAAGATCAAATCTTTCAAAGTTAAAATTTTACCGAAAACGCAGTATACGCACGTATATTGAACAACATATTTTTTCGATTTTTAAAGAATATATTTTATTGTACAGCATAATTGTATGAGATATATGTGTAACTTTCAAGGAAAAATAAAAAAAATAAATAAATTTATACCTAAAGTAACCTAGGTTGCATAAATTAATATGATGTTATAGTCATTTTTTTCATTTTTATAAGTTTTGACGCCACATATCTCATAGAATTCAATGTATAATACTTTAATATTTCAAGTCATGCTAGTTTTAGGTGTCTAGAGTGACTTAGAGTTAGTAACATGTTTGATCATTTGATATGGATTTTGGAACTTTTGGGAAATTTTTTCAGTCGCTTAGCCCACTGTGTTACGTTACAAAAGTTCCATTTTTCGCAATGTTGACAATATATTACTTTACCAGAGTTAAAATTGGAAAACCATACACAACAGAAAGCGTACAAATTTGCAGTAACAAGTTTTAAGCAAATCTAATGATTTTTTAGAAAAATTGGCAGCCATGTTGGATCCACCATGTTTAATTTAAAAAATTGGACTCCAGATTCATGACCCGCGACCCCAAAAAACCCCGAGTAACAATTTTTAAGCAAATTTAATGAGTTTTTAAACAAAATTGTCTGCCATATTAGATCCGCCATTTTGAATTTTTAAAATTGGACTCCATATTCGTTACCAGCGACCACAAAAACCCCCGAGTATTAAATATAAAGCTAATCTAATTAGTTTTTTTTAATTTTTCGACCATATTGGATCCGTCATTTTGAATTTTTAAATTTGGAAATAAAAATAATAACTTAATTAGATAATTGTTCAAACAATTCAGGATGAAATAATTGATGTTTTTGAAGTTTTGCTTCCGCATAGAGGAAATGTCTTTATTTTTTTATTATACTGTAAAGTCTAACACATTATAAACTTAGGAGAAAACATTTTTTAACGCAAAGTATAAAACTTTCTAAATACCAAAATCAGATATGGTATCAACGACTCCATGAACCCCCGAGTAACAACTTTCAACGAAATCTGAAGAATTAAATAAATTTTGTCTGGCATATTGAATTCACCATTTTTAATTTCTGAAAATTAATAACAAATTCGGTATCATCAACCCCAAAAACCCCCGAGTAACACCTTTCATTTAAATATGATTAATTGAAAAAAAATTTGTCGGACATATTGTATTCGCCATATTTATTTTCTAAAAACCGATATAAAACTACCGATATTGCTTATGGAATACAAAGTATGTATCCTAATGCTAATTTTACCGACAACACATAGGTGATTTCTTTTGTTAATTCCTCTTTATTAGCACTTTTAGGCCTCTGTTTTTGAATTTAGACACATTTATAGGTTATATTGTGGCCGCCATATGGATTTTTTAAAAAGCCACATATTTTTCGAAATTACTTATATAAATGAATATTTGTTTGGTATAAGCAATATTTTTGGAAGCTCTCAATTCTAGACATCAGGGTGATCCGCTTAACGTGAAACGTTCCATATATGGGCATATCTCTAGAACTTTTAAACTTTATGTTTCTGTTTATTATTATATTTTAAAAATTATAAAAATAATTTTGCAGTACCATAATTTGATAAATTATTGAGCTTTTTAAATATACCTTGTGTATAATAATCATTTTAATTAGGTAGGGAACGACAAAAGTGAGTAAAAGTGTCGAAATCGACAATTTCTCGTGTGTGACATTGAACGTTTTTTTCAGTTTATATGGTATAACTTTTTTAACGAGTCATTACATATTTTGTGACTTATAGTAGATGTAGTGGGGAGTATGAGGAACCAAAAAATCATTGAGACAATGATGTGCATCAATTAAGATAAAAATGGCGTACCTTCAAACTTGCGAGACAACTTTTCTTAAATTTTGACAATTTCGCAATTAACTTGATATAACTTTTTTAACGAAGATTTTTAAGTAACCATAAAACGGGGTTACATTGTCAACATAATAAGAAGTATTTTGAACCCTTACAGGAATATGTGCCACTTATACATTAGGAATGCAGTGACTTCAAAAGTTAAATATAAAAACGAAACTCATAGTAATAACCTACACTTTTGAAGGGCACATGTTGAATTTGACTTCTAATCACTTTTAACTTATTGTAATCTCTTCTCGTGTATTATAAAATTATACAAAAAAATCGTTAACCTCTATACTATTCCTAAAAAGAATTTATCTAAGAAAGAATATGAGCTTCTACGGTAATAATCATTGCTTCATGGAAAAAGAAATCATTAAACTCGTAAGTTTGCCTAAAATTTATTATTTATATGTTTCTGGGGTCCTCTGATTACAAATCTGAGGTTAGTTAAAAAAATTTTTTAATGGCAAATCCAAAATGTCGGACGAAATTTTAGAAAAATGATCAGATTTTAATATCTTTTGACATTTAAGAGTTTCCTGTTTTGCTGATTACAAATTTGAAAAAATTTTAAAAAAATTTTAAATAGAGAATCTAACATGCTGGATACATTTCTGAAAAATCAAATCTTTTTGCAGGATTTTTTTTTGAACTTCTGGTTGTTATATAATAATTTGAATGTAATTTAAGAATTGTTAAAAAAAATTTTACTAGACTTTTATAGATAAAAGAACTTAAAATTTTGGAAATTTTAACAGTATTAAAGAGTTTTAAAGATAACAAGAATTAATTAATTTTAAATTTCCTTTTATTATTATGAGCTTAATTTAATTTAAAATTATTCATTTAATTTATTATTTAAATTTTATTCTGTTTTTAGAATTATAAACTTTTTTTTTCCAAGTTTCCATGGTAATATTATTTTTAATGTGTCAAAATGTTTTGATTGCCGAATGCAGATATTATGTATTTTAATTAAATAATATTAATTATAGATAAAGAAAGAGAAGTAAAACATTGAATTAAATGTTATTCATTTTTGTTCATACTGTTTGTACTTTTAATATAAAAAAAACTAGAAATTTTTTTAGAATATTAAAATAATTATATCTCGTGGTTATTTATTTACTTCTATTGCTTTTTAATTATAATTAATCCCAAAATATTTTAAAAACCGTATTTAAAATATCAATAATTTTTATGACATTTTGAAACCACTTTTAAAATTTTTAAAAAACTAAATTCAGATTCATAATAATTAGCGACCTCAAAAACCCCTTCATACACACTTTTGTGAAAATTAATTTTTTGTTAAATTTTCATCCGACATATTGGATACGCCATTTGGAATTTTCAAAATCCGACTACAGATTTGATTATGAAATCAGCGACCCCAAAAACCCCTAAATATCCAATGCTGTCGAATCCCATTAATTTTTTCAAAATTTCGTCCGCTATATTGGATCCGCCATTTTGAATTTTAAAAAATTAACATCATATTCATAATCAGCTACTCTAAAAACCCCAAGATACCGATTGATGTGAAAATCCATCTTTATGAAAAATCAATGCATTTAGAAACATTTTCTTGGGGTTAAATTCATACACAGGGGGGTTAACAATGTGTAGAAATGAGTATCGTAATGTTTTTTCTACTATTCGATCAATGCACAAAACTATAAAATTCATTTCAAGATTGTGCCTTGAAAAGAAAAATTAAGTTATCCAATACCTGAGAGTTTAAAAGTTTTAGAAATATGCCCATATATATATATGGGTGATTTTCAAATAACTGTCATATTTGCATGTCCCCATAGATAAATGTCTAATAAAATTATTATTTTTTGACACTCACTTCATAAATCACTTAATAGAAGTCTCTTCTTAAAGATACTTAATATTCAGTTTATTACCATTAACATTATCATAGTTAAAATTAAAAAAATTGGGTTAAATTGTCAGGTCCGTGGCATACGTTTATTTAAAATCTTGTTCTGAAATTTTCACGTGAGCAAATATTGAAACTATCTCTTAAGTACTTTGTAGGCCAAATCTAACCAGATGTTTTACATATGAAAATATTTTTATTATAATGATATTCCACGTACACGAGCACTTTTTTCATGTTTTAAATTGTTAATTACTTTCTACCGACACATGGCAACGTCATCGTGATTTTATTACTCAATTTTATTTTTAATTGACTTCTACTGGCATTATTTTGAAGTGCAAACATTGAAAAGAAAATATTTATTCATTTTTTTATTTTTTTACGTGTTTTAACTGTGACACACATGTCAGGACCGTGGAAAAATGTCAGGTCCGTGGCATGTAACTTTTGCAGTTTCTTTCCGTTTTCCATCGTAACTTTGGAAATATTCAAAATCATGTATTTTCCATTTGAACATATACTTTAATAACAAAAATGTACTGGAATATGTAATGAAAGTCAAATTTGATTTACTATTTTAGCAGAAAAATGTCATATATATATATATGCCCATATATATATATATATATATATATATATGTGCCCATATATATGCCCATATATATGCCCATATATATATATATATATATATATATATATATATATATATATATATATATATATATATATATATATATATATATATATATATATATATATATATATATATATATATATATATATATATATATATATATATATATATATATATATATATATATATGGGTATATCTCTAGAACTTTTAAACTTTATGTTTCCGTTTATTATTATATTTTAAAAATTATAAAAATAATTTTCTGTATTCCCTACCCGAAAGTACGAACTTCCTGGTGGGATTTCCTGCCGGGAACAGCGACTTTTGTGGCCGGTTAGAACTAACACGCGCTCTGATTGGCTATGAGAATTTTGTGTCTCGCGAGCGTAGCAACCGCATAGCAACGCTTGATTCAGGGCCTATGTCGTGACATGTACTGTAAATAACCTCAAAACCCGAGTAATGTTCGGTTAAGAAACAAGTCTTCTATAAGTGCGTATTATTTCGTAGTGTCTAAAAATCGTGCAAAACTTTCATAATGGAAAAATCGTCATCGGAAGGATCCTCAGACGAGGAAGAAATCTTGAGAAACTTTGACAGAGAGGCCAGAATTATCGTGGAAAGTGAAACGTTACCAAAAAAATCCTCCGATCGATACTTGTTAGTTTACAACACGTATAAAGAATGGCGAGAAAAGAATAAAAATTCGTTGTCCATCTCAGAAGAAAACAACTTGATTGTCTATTTTGAACAATTGAAGGAAAAATTAAAACCACCAATATTGTGGAGCATTTGGAGTATGCTACGAAAAACGTTGAGTGTGAAAGACAATATCGATATTAGCAATTTTATAAACTTAAAAAGTATTATAAAAGCGAATGCCAAAGGGTACAAACCAAAAAAATCTCTTGTTTTAAGATGGAATCAAATTATGAAATTCCTGACCGAAGCTCCGGATTACGTTTATTTGGCTATGAAGGTAATAATATTATTTATATTTTTAATTTCTAAGTAATACTACACTTGATAATAACCCCAAAGTTTTGAGTATTCAAATGAACAAAATTTTTTATTGATCTAATTATTTTTAAACATTACTACTGTAATGGAAAATGAAAATGTAAATTAACCATTTATTATGTTGACAATTTTCTTTTTGATACGTTAAGAAATATTTTATAATAAAATTTGAAACAAAAATAGAATTTTGTTTTCAATTCGTTAATTTGAACGTGCAGAACTTTAAGGTCATACTTGTTATGATACTCGTTTAATTTTATTGATTTTAATGTTTACAGGTTATACTCATATTCGGAATTTGTGGTTGCCTGTGATGTGACGAAATAACAAACATGAAGGTCGAAGATGTTGAAGATTTGGGGGGTAAATATCTAGTCTCAGTCAATTTCAACAAAAATGATTACGCTGGTCAATTCATAATTGGCAACCTATTCTACGACAAAGTTAAGAATTACACTCGCTTGCGACCAACTGGACAATTTAGCGACAAATTTTTCGCCAGATACCAAGATGGTAAATGTTTCCGCCAAGTTATTGGAAGGCACAAAATTGGCGAAGTGCCGGAAAAAATTGCTTTGTATTTACAATTGCTGAATGCGAAAAAATATACTGGGCACTGTTTTCGACGATCAGCGGCGACTCTTCTTTCCGATTCCGGCGCCAACATGCAAATGATAAAGCAGTTCGGAAGGTGGCGATCGGATGTAATAGCACAGGGTTACGTGGAAAACTCGATGCATAACCGACAGCTCATTTTCGATGGCATCATTCAAAAATCTACAACAAATACGGATTCGAAACCATCCGGAAACGCGCAAGTAATCACCGAAACTCGTGAATCTGAGTATAATTTGAATTGGAGTGATTTTTCTGACGATTTTTTCCCGACCGACTCGGAGCCCATTCCAAGTAACTAAAAAGGATTATTTTATTATGAAATACAAATTAATTAACTATAAATTATTTTAATTAAATTAATTAATTAATTATAATTAAATATAAATACGAATTAATAACAACTTAATAACTTATATATGAAAAATTATTCTTAAAATTTTAAATATTAAATTTTAATTATAGATATTACGAAAATATACTGCATTTTATAATTATATATTTTTTTTAGAAGGAATCGTTATCAGTGATTCAACCGCAGCGACCAGAAGTCAAATACTTGCGCCAGTTATGGAACAAAGTAAAACCGTTAAATTGTTTTCAAAACAACCTGTTCAGCTGCATACGAATAGAAAGAGAGATTTTGAGCATAAAAATCACAATGTCATTGACACGACCAAACGTTTAAATCCATCGACTAGTGGACAAGAAATCAGCGAACCCGAGAATGATAACTCTGATTTAAATTTAAAAAGTTCAGATTTTCCTGAAGATTTCCATATTAACATAAATTCCGGTAATATAGTTTCATATTTTCATAATTCATTTCATAATTCATATTCATTTTTTTATCCTTAACAATTTTTTTCAGGCAAAGATGTAATCAGTGATTTTACCACCGCAAGCAAAAAACCAATAATTTTACCAGTTGCGAATCAAGAGAAGCAAGTCGTTGGCACAAGTAAATTGTTTTTTGCAAAGCCGGGAATAAAACTAGATTTTGAAAATCAATCAGCTGTTCAGACACCAAAAAACAAGAAATGTTTTGAAAATTTAGACAATCAAAATCGCAGTTATTTAATACTAAAAAAAGAGCATGTAAAATTTGAAAACTGCACTTTCAATAATTGTGTTTTTAACGTTTCGCCGTGTAACTGCAGTAAAGAAAATAACTCGTAAAATCTCTTAAAGTAATTAAAAAACAAGAATACACATATAATGTAAATAAATAACAACACGAAATATAAATTAATATTATTAAAAATAAAGTTTATGCGTATAAGTAAATTTCAAAAAAATTCTGACTTTTTACTATTCTTTTTTCCACGTTTCCTCATTTTTTGGATTTTATTCATTTACTTATACATTTCAAATATAATACGCTTTTTATGCCCGCTCCGACCAGCAAAACCTCGGCTTCGCCTCGGTTTTGCAAAAGTCGGGCGGGCGAAATGTCCAACACCATGTGTCCAACCGAGGTCAGCAGCAGATACAAATCACATTGCACCACACGCTTCACGCGGTGTCCAAGAGAGCGCGCTGACGCAGGCCACAAAAGTAAACACATGATTGAACCAAATGTGACAGACGATAATGACACTTTATTAATAATTATTAATTTTGAATGTACTTTCGGGTGGGGATAAAGAAAAATAGTATACGACACACGGCCAAAACGTTAGATGCCCCGGCAGACGTAATATGAGGCCTCGGCTTCGCCTCGGCCTTATATTTCACGCCTGCCAGGAAATCCAACTTTCTGGCCTAGTATCGTAATATACTATTTGCAGTACCATAATTTGATAAATTATTGTGCTCTTTAAATATTCCTTGTGTAAAATAATCATTTTAATTAGGTAGGGAACGACAAAAGTGAGTAAAAGTGTCGAAATCGCCAGTTTCTCGTGTGTGACATTGAACGTTTTTTTCAGTTTATATGGTATAACTTTTTTAACGAGCCACTATATATTTTATGACTTATAGTAGATGTAGTGGGAAGTATAAGGAACCAAAAAATCATTGAGACAATGATGTGCTTCAATTAAGATAAAAATGCTATACTTTCAAACTTGCGAGACAACTTTTCTTAATTTTTGACAATTTCGCAATTAACTTGATATAACTTTTTTAACGAAGATTTTTAAGTAACCATAAAACGGGGTTACATTGTCTACATAATAAGAAGTAATTTGAACCCTTACAGGAATATGTGACACTTATACATTACAAATGCAGTGACTTCAAAAGTTAAATTTAAAAACGAAACTCATAATAAAAACCTACATTTTTGAAGGGCATATGTTGAATTTGACTTCTAATCACTTTAAACTAACTGTAATCTCTTCTCGTGTATTATAAAAGTATCCAAAAAAATCGTTAACCTCTACACTATTCCTAAAAAGAATTTATTTGAGAAAGAATATGAGCTTCTACGGTCATAATCATTGCTTCATGGAAAAAGAAAGCATTAAACTCGTAAGTTTGCATAAAATTTATTATTTATAGGTTTCTGGGGTCCTCTGATTACAAATCTGAGGTTTGTTAAAAAAAATTTTTAATGGCAAATCCAAAATGGCGGACGAAATTTTAGATAAATTATCAGATTTTAAAATCTTTTGACATTTAAGAGTTTCCTGTTTTGCTGATTACGAATTTAAAATAATTTTTAAAAAATTTAAAATAGAGAATCCAACATAGTAGATACATTTCAGAAAAATCAAATCTTTTCGCAGGATTTTTTTTGAACTTCTGGTTGTTATATAATGCTTTGAATGTAATTCAAGAATTGTTAAAAAAAATTACTAGACTTTTATAGATAAAAGAACTTAAAATTTTGGAAATTTTAACAGTATTGAAGAATTTTAAAGATAAGAAGAATTAATCAATTTTAAATTTCGTTTTATTTTTATGAGCTTAATTTAATTTAAAATTATTCATTTAATTTATTATTTAAATTTTATTCTGTTTTAAAATTGTAAACTTCTTTTTTTCTAAGTTTCCATGGTAATATTATTCTTAATGTGTCAAAAAGTTTTGATTGCATAATGTAGATGTTATGTATTTTATTTAAATAATATTAATTAAGGATAAAGAAAGAGAAGTAAAACTTTCAATTAAATGTTATTCATTTTCTGTTCATACTGTTTGTACTTTTAATATAAAATAAAACTATAAATTTTTATAGAATATTAAAATAATTATACTTCGTGGTTATTTATTTATTTACTTCTATTGCTTTTTAATTATAATTAATCTTAAAATATTTTAAAACCCGTATTTAAATTATCAATAATTTTTATGACATTTTGAAACCACTTATAAAATTTTTAAAAAACTAAATTTAGATTCATAATAACTAGCGACCCCAAAAACCCCTTCATACCCACTTTTGTGAAAATTAATTATTTTTTAAATTTTCATCCGACATATTGGATACGCCATTTGGAATTTTCGAAATCCAACTACAGAATCATAATTAGCGACCCCAAAAACCCCTAAATATCCAATGCTGTGGAATTCCATTAATTTTTTTAAAATTTCGTCCGCTATTTTGGATCCGACATTTTGAATTTTGAAAAATTAACATCATATTCATAATCAGCTGCCCTAAAAACCCCAAGATACCGATTGATGTGAAAATCCAACTTTATGAAAAATCAATGCATTTAGAAACATTTTCTTGGGGTTAAATTTATACACAGGGGGGTTAACAATGTGTAGAAATGAGTATCGCAAGGTTTTTTCTACAATTCGATCAATAAACAAAACATTAAATATTGATAGAAAAATATGTTCTGGAAAATCATTTTTATTGGAAAACACAATTTTAGACATTTATATTTATGTTTCTGCATATTGTTTTTGACCGTATTAATATAAATTTGGGTGATGAAACCTAGTTACGGTTATTTGGTGTTAATTTTATGCGAAAAACAAATTTTCTTTATTTCTCTAAACTAGTTTCGAACTTTATTAGTTCCTCTTCAGGAGAATATTCACAATGTACATATCATCTATAAATACAGACAAATAGACATAGAGAGATTCTAAAGAGGATCAGTTTTTTATTTATTTGAATAAAATCTGTATGAAGAAAAATGTGTTTATAGTGTTTTTTAGGTTATAATATTTTATATGGGGCGTTCCACGCGAAATCGGACAGTATTTGACTTTTGCATCTCAGATTTTTTTCAAACATTTTTTTTCTTTTTGTGCTCATTGAAATAAGCTACCATGATTTTTTTCAAATTTTTTCATCAAGCCGTTTAAGAGATACAGGTTTTTGAAAAATCACGTTTTTTACGAAAATGTTTTTTTGAAATGGTTATAACTCTGTCAAAAATTGACAAAATTTGACGTTCTATATATGAAAATTTTTGTTTTTGCACGTAGTTTTTAAAAGAAATATTAAAAATATTTATTTTTAAAGTTACGAAATTTTTTTTTAATTTAAAAAAAATTTTATTTTCAAGAATGTATGTATCGATCGATTTTTTCAAAAATTTTTGTAAGAAACTAGAACTAAATTAACAACTTTTTGGCGTTGTCTGATTGTGGGCAAACGATGGGATCTATTTATTTTGAATTTTTTAATTTTTATATCCATAGAATATGGCAAACAATAGGACTTTTGAGCTAAAATTATTAATAACACAGGTGAACAAAAAAAGTCTTGCTTTTTATGAGATACCATAGTGTCCATTAAAGACGCTGAACACGATCCTGGGTCACAAAATTGGCCATCACGTCAGGATTTTGAGAAAAGTGTGGTAAAGACCCCAAAAAATGTGTTTTGAGGATTTTCAAAAATTTTTTTATCCTAAACCTGACGCGCCAGAAACTTCTACATAGACTTAAATTGAAGCTTGAATTGTTCACTACAAGACCCATATCCGTAAAACCAAAAAAGATTAAAATTTTTTTAAAAAATGGGGTTGAAGTTACCACACATGTGTTTTTTGGGTCGCTGATTATAATCATCAGATTATAACATTTTATAAGTTTCTGGCACATGAGATTATAATTCGCGACCTCAAACACATTTTTGGTAACTTCAACCCCATTTTTTGAAAAAATTTTAATCTTTTTTGGTTTTACGGATATGGGTTTGTAGTCGACAATTCAAGCTTTAATTTAAGTCTATGTAGAAGTATCTGGCGTGTTAGGTTTAGGATAAAAAAAATTTTGAAAATCGTCAAAACACATTTTTTGGGGTCTTTACCACACTTTTCTCAAAATTCTGACGTGATGGCCGATTTTCTGACCCGGGATCGTGTTCAGCGTCTTTAATGGACGCTATGGTATCTCATAAAAAAGCAAGACTTTTATTGTTGACCTGTGTTATTAATAATTTTAGCTCAAAAGTCCTATTGTTTGCCATATTCTATGGATATAAAAATTAAAAAATTCAAAATAAATAGATCCCATCGTTTGCCCACAATTAGACAACCCCTAAAAGTTGTTAATTTAGTTCTAGTTTCTTACAAAAATTTTTGAAAAAATCGATCGATACATACATTCTTAAAAATAAATTTTTTTTTTAAATTAAAAAAAAATTTCGTAAATTTAAAAATAAATATTTTTAATATTTCTATCAAAAACTACGGGTAAAAACAAAAATTTTTATATATAGAAATTCAAATTTGGTTATTGTTTTCAATAATATGTAAAATATTTATGTTATTGAAATCGAATGAATGATTATTATTGGAGGCATCATTAGTTAAGGCATTTATATTTTGATTGTGATTGATATATCGTTCATGTTCTTTAATTCTTGTTTTAAGATGTCTTATTGTTAGTGTTTCTCCGATATAACAGCTATCACAATCCTTACACTGAATTTTGTATACACATCCAAGCCTCTGCATTTTTTTAATTGTATCTTTGAATTTTGGAAAAATAGAGTTTTTCAAATTTTTAGAATTTGTAAAAACTAATTTAATATTTGAGTGCTTGAAAATATTTAGTAGAGTTTCATCAAAATTTTGGATAAATGGTAAGGAAATAATCTTTTCAATTGGAAAATCATTTCTATTATTTTTAGTGAGATTTTGGTTGTTAATGAGAATGTGATACCTCTGTGAAATTTTTCTATTTAACAGATCGATGGGATATCCGTTAAGAAGTAATGTTTTTTAACAATATTAAGATTTTCTGAATGGAATTGTTGATCTGAGAGCTTTATAGCTCTATCAACTAGAGTGTAAATAATTCCAATTTTATAACATAGAGGTTGATGTGAATAGAAATTCATATGTGACACGGACAGTTAAAAGGGACCTACGATCCGAAAAAATCGATTTTCACTTTTTTATTTATTCTTATAGTAAATAAGCCGCTCTTTCCAACGCAATAAACCGCAGCTTTCTAGCTGCATTAGTTTTCTCACAATTTCACTTCAAATTTAGGTACTTTGACAAAAAACAGTGCAAAAAAACTAACTTGGTAAACTTCGAAGTCGTTTTTCTCGAAATCTTTTTTTCGGGTCGTAGGTCCCTTTTAACTGTCCGTGTCACATATATCTACCTGTCCATATGGGTTTGCGATACCAATTGGTTATAAGAAAATTATTACTGTCAGTTAAAAGGAAAAGATCCAAGAAATTAATATTATTATTGTTTGATAGTTCCAAGGTGAATTTTAAATTTTTATTGAGTTAAATCTATGTAATATATCGTTAACTTTATTTTTAGGTGCACAGATTAGATTAACACCAGATAACCGTAACTAGGCCTTCTTCATCACCAAAATTTATATTTATATTCGTTGAAAAATAAGTTTTAGAAAATATAAAATAAAAAAATATATTATTTAAGAATTATAAGTAGAATTTCCGTTAAATAAAGAAAAGTGGAAAAAAATTGAAATATTTACCTCGAGCATGGCATCATTGTCCCACAAAATAGTTCCTTGGTGATGACCACTGCTTCTCGCACGTTTGTGAGTGTGTGCTAATGGCGCTGGTTGCGGTGGTAATCTTACTGGACCAAGACCTCCAATTGGAGCCGGTCTATGTACAGGACTTTCGAGTTTTTCTTTTGTCAGTTCGTGCAAATTCGGCAACGAACCCATTTTAACTTCTGATTTTAATATCACAGTTTCCCAAAAGCCATGCTGTTCGATTAATTGAAATCCTTCATTTCATTCTCTTCTCCCAATACCACATCTTCTTCTTTTTTGATTGTAAGCATACTCTAGAATTCATATAAACAGAACTAATAAATAAAAAACAAAAATAATTAAAATAAAAGAAATGTTCAATAAAATATTAAGTACGTACATTTTTCAAAAGAAATATTTTTTCCAGATACAAATTTTAAAAAAATTATGATTTTATTTTCCCAACCTGTCCCTGGCCTGGTTGAAACACTAACAGCGGTTAGTAGAGGCAAAATCGCTGTGACGTTGCGATTGTTGTGCTCCCACCATCCCATCTACTCAATGCTTTCCCCTCATGACGTCATAGGCGGGAAGTGCATTGAGTAGATGGGATGATGGGAGCACGATAATCGCAATGTCGCTGCGATTTTGACTCTATGTGGAACCGCTGTAAAACCGACCTGGGCCATTGCACTTTGCCCGATCTGGCCGCCCTGCCAAGTTCGGTTGAAGCCATAGGACTTCCCCTGATATTTTCGCTATCTAAGTAGAAATCTGATACTGACTAAATTTATTATATTACAGCTCGTTATTATATATATTAATCTCCGTATTCTTTCATTCATTCTGTCCGCAAGAATTCCGTCCGCCCTCCTGCTATGCTTTTGATGACAGAGAAGAGTTGGAGAGAGAAGTTTGTCAGAGTATATAAGAGAGAAATCATGATACAGAGAAGGAGTGGGAAGTATCGTCTTTTCTTTCAGTTTAGAGTAGAAGCGAGAGAGAGGCGAACAGTTAAGAAAGTAACGCCTACTTTTTTTGGTTTGAGCATCATGGTTTTCTGTATTCTCAGTGACAGATATTAGAATAAATAAATGAAATGAATTCAATATAAATTTTTTTTAATTGAGAGATAAAATATTATCAATCTATCCAAGTCAGGTTAGAATAAAAAACAATCTGTTTACGTTTCAACGACACAGTCGTCCTCTTCAGAAACGAAAAAAATGTCACAAAATTTGTTCAATCAAATGAACGTGTACATTGCTGGACGAAGACAAGATTGATAATATTTCATCTCTCAATTAAACAATTTTAACCAAGTGATAAATTCAACATCATTATAAATTTTTTTTATTTCATAATCATATTTTTTAAGAAATATAATTTGATAATAACTGCAAAAATAGTAAATTATATATTTCTTGATTACAATTTTAAACAAGTTTTTTTAAATGTAAAAATATGTGTGCAAATTTCGAATATTCTATCCTTTCAATGGGAATTAATATGAAGGAATGATTTGATTCCAATTTCGAGTTTAAGCAAAATTGAAGTATCTGGAAAACTCTAATTTATACATTTTTTTCCATTTTCTTACCTTATTTTTGATAAATAATTTACATTTTATTCCCAAAAAAGTGCATTTTTGAGTTTCATTTCCAAATTAAAAAATATATAATTTCCAATATTTTTTATTTATAAATTTAATATTTTAAGTCGAGTGTATTTTATATTTATTTTTTAAAATTACTATATTTTGAAATTACATTTTAAACTTGAACATAAATTGATTCCATGTAACTTCATTGTGTATAGATTTTTAGGTCTTAAAACAATAAACAATATTATTATATTTTCATGCTTATTTACTTATAATTGATTTTTATTTCTCGTGAAAAAACTATGTAGTCCTTTAAATAATAAAATTTTCTAAAATGTATTAAACAATTTGTGTATCTGTTTATAGATTTTGCTTTCGTGTGCACATGATACCTTCCATAGATTTTCTTGAATTCGGATGAAATTTTGAGGGCTTATTTATCACATTAATCTTTCAAAATGGACAAAAGGAATATAGAATATATCCCACACAAAAAATTTTACAGTTGTTTTTTTCAAAAACTTGTTCAAGTAAAAAAAAATTTTAGCAAAATCTAAATTTATATATAATAAAATTGACATTTTTATGTCTAGACGAATCGATAAGTATATACAACGTATAAATATTTAAATATTTTTAAATTAGCTTAGGACCATTAAAAAGCGTTTATTTGTTAACCCTCACGGGTTCGAGCCGGGTCCCTCGGACCCGGAGGAAAGTTTTTTTTTCTACTTCCGGTTAAGAAAATATTATTAGAAAATCAACTTCACATTATACTTCAACATCACCTACTGTAATAAGTGTAAACATATCCCAAATAATTCCGGAAGTGACGTGGTGCGAAAAATATAGTGCGTGTTGTACGTTTTTTGGAAAATTCCATTCCTAAAAGTTAAAGAACAGAAAATCGATCAGATTTTCTTTAAAATCGGTACTCGGGGGTTTTTAGGGTCGCTGATTACAAATTTGATGTCAGAATTAAAAAATTCAATATGGTGGTCGTTAAAAATTTTTTTTTTAGTTTTACGTCTAAATAAAGATAATTATTATTAGGTAATTTAGCTAATGATTTTTTTCAGATGTTTTATATTTCTACCATTATTTTATATTACTATTTTTTAAACTATTATATATATATATATATATATATAGCATAAATATAATATATAAAATGTTTATATAATTATTTATACATTATACGGTGATTTGTCTGAAAATATTTTTTTGTTCTTTATATTTTTTATATTATTTTTTTATTATAAATAATGTTGTTTTTAAAACTATTTTTTTAAATAATTTCTCTAAAATGATACAATTATATGTTAGATAAAAAATATTAACAATTTTGTTATCAACTTTTTTATTTCTATTGATTTTAAATACCGGGTCCCTCGGACCTGGCTTGTGCGCGCAGGCGGAAAAACGAACTCGAGCCCGTGAGGGTTAATAATTTATTCAAATTTTTGTTAAACGTTAGAAATGAGGTTTCTATCAAAATATCTGAATAAAATGTTAGCCAAATCACTTCTATAAGAACTTATTCTTTTCACAATTTTATAATTCTTTAATAATTAAATAAAAAAATTTCAGTTTTTATTAATTTTTTTTTGTTTTCCATTCACAAAAAATGGATAGTTTCTCACTTCTGACCGTGTTAAGTATATGTTTTATCCAAAATTATTAGAACTTTTCTTAAGGAAACATCAAACAGACAGTCGGAACCAAATTAAGTCCGATTACGTATTATTGTAGGGGAGACCGGGGATAAACCGGACAAGTCAAATATTTCCGAAACCGTAAAGAATTTCAAACCGTGTAAATAACCTATGTACGCACAATTTCGTGATGCAAATGCTGCATGAGGTTTTAGGGACGTGTCATTTTTCTTGTAATAATAGTTGCCGTTAATATGTGAAAATGTCATTTTTTGAGGTAAAAGTAAAAAAAATTTTCTCATTTTTTAGGGTTTTTATCGTTAAAATTAAAGTCCAAATATCACACAGCAATTTTTCTTTTAGCTCATGGTGTACTGAGTTTAGTAGAAAAAGAGTTTAATGAAAAACGTTAAGAAGAAAAAATATATTTCAGTTTAATTATTAGATGACGGTGTGGGGCTGAATCGGACATCGTGATAAAAAACAACCAAATCTTTGAATACTTTAATTTATTTTATATTAATTAACTATTTTATAATATATTCTTTGCATAGAACCACTTTAAAACTAAATAAATAAAGAATTTATTTTAAAACTCGAATTTGCATCGAGTTGCTGCAAATAGACAAGTCTGAAAACTGTAATTCATTTTATATTATATTAATTACCGATTTTACATTTTATATTATATTCTTTGTATAGAACTACCTACATTTAAATAAGAGAAGAATTGATTTGACTTTTCTACAAAAAAACGAAAATTTGTGTCTTATTCTTTAATTAATTAGCCGTGTCTGATTTATCCCCATGGGGTGTCCGGTTTAGCCCCACCAATTTTCGGATTCTTGTTTTTGAGGTGGTTATCTTCGAAGCAACATATCTCCAAAGCTACTGTAGTTTTTCTACATTGAACAATTGCGATTTGTAGGTGAAGGTACAAGCTTCAAAACGGTATATTACCCTTTAGCAAAAAAAATTTTTTGTATGAGTTTTTTGGCCAAAGAACAAATCCGTCCAGTTTAGCCCCGGTCTCCCCTATTTTTAAAGAAAAAGCCCAATGAACACGTTCTATAATTATTCTATAACAAGAAAAGAATATAGGTCTTGAAAATTTGTACCAATAAATAATACACAATCTTATTTTAACAATTATTATAAAGCATATTTTGTTATCAATATAAATAATATTTTATGCGAAAAGTAAATTTATATTTATTTAATAATTCTTTAAATAATTTTATGTGGTTTGGTAGAGTAATAATTAGTTGTAACTGTTTTTATGCAACAACAAAAATCTCTATTCTAGATCTGTGTTTCGAGACGCCTAATAGATCTTTCATTTCTTACTGGATTTAGAAGCAAGAGATTTTTACTTGTCCAAATGTAAAGAAATTTCACGCGCGCGTAGACAGCTGGTTAACTATAATAATCTTCGTATTCTTTCATGCACTCTGTCCGGATCGTGTACATTCTGTCCACAGTGAGAGAGAAAGGTTGATAGAGAGAAAGAGAGGGAAGTATCGCCTGTCCTTTTAGTTTAGAGTAGGAACGAAAGAGAGGCGAATATATATATATATATATATATATATATATATATATATATATATATATATATATATATATATATATATATATATATATATATATACTTAATATTATATTATATATATATAATAATATATATATATATATATATATATATATATATATATATATATATATATATATATATATATATATATATATATATATATATATTATATATATATAATTATATATTATATAATAATATATATATATATATAATATATATATATATATATTAAGTTAGTCTTTCCTTATATATTCTGTTCACAGTGAGAGAGAAAGAGAGGGAAGGAGGTATTTTCTCTCCTTTTAGTTTAGAGTGGGAGCGAAAGAGAGACGAATAGTTAAGAAAGTAATGCCCACTTTTTGGGTTTAGAAGGGGATATCATGTTTTCTCCATTTTTCGGGTCAGGTAAAAAGACAGGAACAGAATTTGATGGAGGAAGGAAAAGTGGGGAATTTTACTTTCAAGCTAAAAGAGAGGGAGGGAGGGAGATATTGCCTCTCTTTTTAGTTTAGAGTGGGAGCGAAAGAGAGGCGAATTGTTAAGAAAGTAATGCCCACTTTTTGGGTTTAGAAGGGGATATCATGTTTTCTCCATTTTTCGGGTCAGGTAGAAAGAGAGGAACAGAATTTGATGCAGGAAGGCAAAGTGGAGAATTTCACTTTCAAGCCAAAATACGACAGGGGTGTCTTATTTCCTTATTGGCTAATTATTTTTCTATTCACTCACAGATAGATTAATGAGTGAAAAATAGGGCGATTGAGAACGAGGTATATGGTTTTGAAAATAACTGTACTTTAAAAAAAATTTTGAATTCAATAATTTTGTTATTGAGTAAATACATTTATTTATTTTTGTTAATTTTGTTTTGCATAAGTTTTGATTAAAATGTTTTGGAATTACAATAGGTAAGATATTGCAGTTTTTAATATATTTATTTGTATTTATGTGCCTATGATTTATGAGATTATGTTCTTATGATTTATACTATTATATCAGCTTTATGAATTATATGTGTTTATGATTTATTTGAGATTCATGAGTTATATGTGCTTATGTGACTTCACTGTAAATAAATGGTTCTAAATTAGAGCTGATTTTTTGTATTAAAATAGAACCAAAGGAAGATTCAGTACCAAAATTTGTACTAAATTAGTACCATTCTTTTTACAGTAATTATGAGAATTATTTGATTTATATGGGACAAAAATGAGATTTATGTGACTTATGTTATTTATGCGAATTTGTGATTTATGAGATAAATTTGAGATTTATAAGAAGTTATATGACTATTTATTATTAAAATATATAATAAATAAAATAAATTTAAATCCAAAAAAGTGTTTATATAAAAAATAAAATATAAAATAAATTATAAAGTTCATTTATATTCATTCATTATTTTCATTTATTTAGTGATGATTTAGAAGTTTTAAGTTTAAACCTGTTTTCTAAAAATAAGTTTTTGAAAAATATTCTATTATTTGTTCATTTTATTAAAAAATCATGTCTAACAAAAAAGAGAAGGTTTATTTAAGTGATAAAGATCATAGAGTTCTACATACTGAAGGAGAGATGTTAAATGACAATCATATTACTGAATTTGAAAAGTTGTTGAGAAGAGAATCAAATTTAGCATTTAACATGCAAAGTACTTTATATTTAATTATGCCTGAATTCATTATACCGATTGATAAAAATCAGAAGCACATTCAAATACTTTTTAGTGGTGCTTGCAAACATGGTCATTGGATTTGTACTTATTATGATGGATTAAGGCTATATATTTATAACAGTCTTAATAAGGGATACTTAAATGAAGATCAAAAAAAATATTTACTTAGATTATATCCATTCAAACCACCGGTAGTTTTTTCAACTGTTAATCTACAACCGAATGGAATTGACTGTGGCATATATGCAATAGCGTTTGCAACATCTTTATATTACAATGAATTGCCAAATACTGTTAATTATATTCATAGTGAAATGAGACGACATCTAATTTTTATGTTTGAAAATAATCGTTTAATTTCATTTCCTTCCGTGGAATTGACAAACGTTATTAGACCTTTTTTTGTTGAGTATGATTGGAAACGTCTTTTAACGGATGGAGCTACAAAACTCATAGAAATACCAAACTCGTCTTCCATTTGTGAAACTAGTATCAGTATTAGTAATAATAATGAGAATAGAGGTATATATACAGAATATTTAGAGGATAAGCTTAATAAAAATGAAAACTATGAGAAAAAGAGACATCGAGCAGTAAAAGATAAGGAGATGAAAAGGGAGGAAAGGCTCAAAGAAACAGATGAACAGAAAATAATCAGATTAGAAAATGATAGACTGAGAAAACGTAATTATCGAAAAACTAAAAATATAGATAAAGAGAAAGTAATGAAGCAAAACAATTTAAAAAGTAAAAAAATTAAAGTAGCTCTAGAAATAGAAAATGAAACAAAGGATCGACAAAATTTAAGTGATGAAGATTATAAACTTTTAAATACTGAAGGAAAAAAGTTAAATGACAATCATATTACTGAATTTGAAAAATTGCTGAGAAAAGAATTTAGAATTTAAAAAATAAGACTTTCTTTAAAATTTTTGGTTATTAAAATACCAATAATTTCGTAATTTCTAATCTAATTAGATTTACAAATGGTCCAATCGAAGCGATTTTTAATGCTCTACAAATTGGGTATGAGACTTTTAATGCCACTTTTACATTTTATCACAAACTTTTTAAAAAAGTCTTATTTTAATAAATTTATTAGACTTTGAAAGTTTAATATCTCCGGCTAATATAGACAAAAAGTGTTCAAAAAGGCTCGAAAGATGTGTCTTAACCCTCCGTCCGACACCTGGGTCTAGCCAGACCCTTAGCCTTTTCATCTTTATTTAAATATATTTATATACTAATTAAAAACTTGTGCTCGTAGGTTATTTCCTAAACTCTGAATGTATAGCTAACGATTTACAAAAAAATTAGTCAAAAAAGTCTATCCCAGACTATTTTATAAATATTTGAAATACAGCATCCGATAGTGATTGGAATAGGTGTCGGACGGAGGGTTAAAAAACTCCATAAAATTGTGAAAAAACATTTTTAGGTATTATAACATTTTTTTTAGAGTTATGGACAAAAAACTTTTTTCCAAATTAAAAATAAAAAATACAGTTAAACTTTATTAATATATCTCAAAATATTCTGATTTTGTGTCCGCAAATGAGACCTCCAATTTGAAAAAAGCTTATCCCAATGCTCTTCATAATCTGGAGATATTTATGTAAATATAATGTTTACACACACACACACGGAATAACATTTTTTACCATTCTCATTTTTGAATTTTTGAGGTCAAATATATGCTTACAGAAAAGTATGACACAATTATTACAACATGATAAGTGTTGTAATTTATATGGCGTTTTTTCTCGACGTCACAAATAAAACAATAGATTAGGAATGTCAAATTGTTTTGAAGTTTTTATTATCAAAAATGCTAATTAGTAGTAAAACGAAAATATTTTTTTGTAAGGGTCATAAAAACATTAACAAATAAAATTAAATTTTTTTATTTATTTAGGTGATCGTTTTAAGAAATACTTAAATATTTATTGCAAATATTAGACGCGCGCGTTAGATTGCTAGTTTCATTATTAAAGCATGAGGAGAAATTTCTTCAATATTGATAATTATTATTAATATTTTTGTAGTTAAAAAATATTTTGTATCAGGTGGATTCCACGTCAGTTCAACACACTTATTTTCATGACTTGTTGGGATTTTCTATGAGTAGCAGTGACGCCAATCTTAGCTTTTCTGTGTTCGTTAATACGAACCCCCACCATTCTTTTTGTTTCACCAACATAAGAAGCTGATCAATCCTTACAGTTAATTTTATAAACAACGTTTGCAATCTCCGATTTTTTATTTATATCTTTACCCTTTTTGATTAAATTATGATTCAAAACTTTATTATTAGTTGGTACAGTTTAAATATTTTATTGTTTAAGAATTGATAAAGATTTTTCATATAACTTTGGTACGTTGATGATGTAATCACATGCATTCCAAATGACAAAATTCAAGAAATATTGGAAATTTTTAACAGTTATGATTTAAGATTACAATTCTCTCATGAAGTAGAAGTTAATCATTTAATTAATTTTTTTGATGTACTTATAACTAATGATGATAATAAAATAATCACGGATTGGTATAAAAAACCTACTTTTTTCTGAACGTACTTTAAATTATGATTCACAACATCCTATAGCTCAAAAAATTGCAATTATTTATAATTTAACGGACAGGGCAATAAAATTATCAGATAAAAAATTCCGTATTAAAAATATTAAATATGTTTAAACAATTCTTTTTAGAAATAGTTATCCTACTGATTTCATAGACATTAAGAAACGCATTTGTTCTATTGAATCCAATATTCAAAAAAACAATGTCAATTCATTTTTATATAGAAAATCACCAAAGTATTTTTATCATATGTACCAAATTTATATAAAAAATCTTCATCAATTCTTAAACAATATAATATTTTCACTGTACCAACTAATAATAAAGTTTTGAATCATAATTTAATCAAAAAGGGTAAAGATATAAATAAAAAATCCGAGATTACTAACGTTGTTTATAAAATTAACTGTAAGGATTTTTGAGACGATACTCAAAATCTTAGTAATTGTTATCTCCATTTCCTTTATGAAAGAAAATATTTATAGTGTTTTGTTTGTTTGGTAACACCTTGACATTTTGTCTATTTATTATTTACATTATTGTAATAAGTTCATTGAACTTACTTTTATTCTTTTCATACTTATTCTAATGACTTTATAATTGATCAGTGTATATTAGCAATCGTGTCAAGCGAGACGTTTTAACAATCGATAAATTGTCTAATAATGTCCAAAATTTTCATTTTTATTTATATTTTTTTCAATTGTAAATATTTTTGTTAAATAGTTTTATTTTTGTAAAACAATTTTTTATTTGTAAAAGTATTGTGTGTACGTGTATTTATTATAAATTATAATAAAATTTCAGTTTCTGAAGAAGACGGCTGTGCCGTTAAAACGTTAAGAAAAAACCTTTTTTTTCTTAATTTTTTTTATTATTTTAAATGACTCGGAGTGATCGATAAAGTCATTATTATTAAAAATTATTATAAATGTATGTTTCAGATATATATATATATATATATATATATATATATATATATATATATATATATATATATATATATATATATATATATATATATATTTATATATATACGTATATCATAATAATATGGTAAAAATTATTAATTTAACTATTTATTCTGTATTATTTTATAATTTAAATATATTTCAAAATAATATTAAAATTTTTTTATTACCAATAATTCATAATAATACTAAAAATAATTAACTAATAATAACTTATTATTATATTACTATATCATATACCTATTAATTAATAATATATTAAATAAATGTTTGATGTATTGTTTTAAATTAAACAAAAATTAAATCTTAAGACATCCCTCGAGGCCAATTTTCGAGTTATTATTAATTAGTTATTTATAATTTTTATTTTCAATCAAAGTTGTAACAAATTAACACAATTTTTTAAAAACGGAAGTTTATTTTCTTATTCCGTCACTGCACATGATCTAAATCAGTGCAAATTAATCCAATATTACCAGCAGAGAATTAATAAACCATAAAGTTATTTATTTCAATTGTTAAAAAAAACATTACTTAATAAATAGATAGTTAACTTAGGTTCCTTTTCAAAAAAGTTTTTTTTTCACATTTTTTTAAATTTCAGTTTATTTAAAACATATTTTTTCTTTATGTTAAAAAAATAACTTATTTAAATTGTTATAAATAATACTAATTAACAAATAGTTAATTTATGATCCTGTTCACCAAAACATTTTATTTACAGATTTTCTTTTTTTACTTTTGATTCATTTAAATTGTTATAAACAATGTAAATTAAAAATTATGAAGTTAAATTTGGTTCCTCTCTACTAAAAATTTTTTTTGTTATGTTTACTTTAATTAAGGTTCATTTGCACAATATATGTTAAGACAAAATGAACAAATAAAATGATTTATTAAATTATTATAAACAAATATTTTTTTATTTTTCAACGCGCAACTTTTTATTTACTTTTCTCCGTGGACTTTCAATTTTATCTAAGTAAAAAAGTAAACGTGAAAAAAAATTTTGGTGAAGAGGAACAAACATTAATTATTTGTTAATTAATATTATTTGAAACAATTTAAATAAGTTATTTCTTAAAGAAAAAGAATTCATTTTTTAAATGAACTTAAATTAAACGTAAAAAAAATTTTGTGAACAGATACAGAAGTTACATAACTATTTGTTATTTTATATTGTTTATAACAAATTAAATAAGTTATTGTTTAATCAAAAAAGACAAATATTCTTTAAATGATTTTAAATTAAAAAGATAAAGTGAAAGAAATATTTTTTAGTGAAGAGAAATCAAAGTTAACTATTTGTTAATTAATATTGTTTATAATAATTGATATAAATTTGTCTGGTTTATTAATTGTGTGGTGGTCATATTGAATTAATTTAAACTGATTTATATCATATATGCAGCAACGGAATAAGAAAATAAATGCTCTTTTTAAAAATTTTATTAATTTGTTAACTTTGATTGAAAATAAAAATTATAAACAAATAAAAACTAAAAAATTGGCATTGAGAGAAGTCTTCAGAATTTATTCGTCTTTAATTTAAAATAAAGAACACTCAAACCGGTTAAGAATTGTAGGTTGTAGACAGTTTTGAACAGTAAATTGTAAAAAATCCCATTGTGGGCTGTTTGTAGATCTTTGAGCAAACCCAGCCTGGCCCTGGTCGGGGCCTGATCAAGCAAATCCGACCGGGACCACGTCGGTAATTGGGAACAAAAGTGTGCGATTTCTGCACAGGTATGTAAAGAAATAATAAGTAGAAAATATCGAATTCAGGATCTTGCCGTTAGTGAGAGGCGTTTGAGGGGCTTTTACCCAGTGGGAGGCTAGTTTTCGATGTCTCTTGTGGAGACTGAGGGGTGAACTCTTCAAAATGGGTCGGCCGCTACGGAAACCGAATCTTCCGTGTTTCGCTGGGCGGTGTCCAAGGGCACGGGGATTTAGATGGGTATCGAGAGAGACGGGATGGACAGAGGCTTAACCGCGGGTCTATTCCGAAGACTTCCTTCTGGTAGAAGTCTGCCCAAGAAGAAACCCTTCCATGTTTACGTTGGCTGTGCCATGATGAATGAGGCGCGAGTCTCGGCCACCCAATCCATGATGAACTCGTGTCCATGGATGAATGATACCAGGGTTACCAAATCCTTCGGGTTCTTCCAAGGGGAAGACCACCGCTGGGTATTACTTAGCTCTCGTAAAATTTGGAAATGGTTGTGTTACAGGAGGGGCCCGTCGTCTAGACGACCCGTCCTCGTGGTGGGACACGAATGAAGGTATGTTAAACGAGACTCTGAAATACCAGGATATATTTTAGCTTTATCCTGTAATAGAGGCTCTTCAAGGATGGACCTTCTTTCCTCTTTACTCGTGGGACCAAAAATGAATACTACAAATACAAAAAACACAGATGATCTGTTCCAAGTCTTTGTGTGAGGGTGTGTGGGACTGGAGGGTGTCTGATAAAGATTCTCTCTTGGACCACAGACTTATTACGTTTATTTTGGAATCGAAAAATCGGGAACATGAGTGAGGAGACGTAATCCTAGGAGTACTGACTGGGCTTCATATATTGAAGATGGCATACTTCGCCACTTGGTATGGAACGCGGGAGGAGTTAGAGCTTGCAGCGGAATATCTTCAAGATTCTATTGTCTGTTTCTTTGAGAGGAACTGTTTAGTTTGGAGGAACATAGGAAAACAGTAAGAAAGCTGTTCAATAAAGCTAAAAAACGTAGGCATCAGCCAGCATGGGATGAATATTATGCCACTCGCGATTCTTACAAGAAAGAAATAGAGAGGATAAGGAGTGTCAGCGAGGCGCATGAAAAAGCCCTAAACCAAATTTGTTAGAAATGTTATTAAATATAATTTTATTACTTAGAATATCATTTTAATAGAATGTATAATTGCTAGAATGATGGCTTGACTGAAAGAAAAGTAGAAAGAATTTTAATTTAGTAGAATATTTATTCGTCCGAATTATAATCTGGCAAAAAGTCAATTTGATCAAATTTCAATTTTCCAGAAATCTAATTTCACCGACTATCAAATTATGCGAATCGTTTTTTCGTAGAATCGTAATTTTTCAGAACCGTAATTAAATAAAATCTGAATATTGCCGAAAATCTTTTTGATAGAATCATTTAGACGCGAATTTTAAAATTCACCAATCTCAATTTTCTTGCTAATTTCTGATTGGTCAATTTTAAAACTCGCGCTGAAATAATTCTATCAAATTGATATAATTTTAATTTTGTTTCTAAATTAATATAACTTTTTTTATAGATGATAAGTTGAATTTCTAGTAAATTAATATCCGAACACATTTGAGGCATTTTGCGTGTAACGTCCTAAGTTGAAATTTCAACTTCTTGCAAAATTGAAACTCGGGGAATTTGTTGTTCTATCAAGTAGAAATGTGCTCCAAAAAATATTTTTGACTTTTTCGAAAATTTGAAGAGGGTAGAGGGGGGGCCAATTTGACCAATTTTGCTAACACCGGCTACTTTGTGAATTTTTTTTTTTAACATACTTTTAATGGGAAAAATTTTTTAGAATATGTTTCGGAAAGGTTTTTTTGTCCTCTTTCCAATGGTGAATTTTATTTTTCAATATTTTAAAAATTTACCACAATTTTTAATAATTAATATTTCAATTTCCCAAAAATGGATCCGTTTTATTTGAAAATAAATTTTTGCAAACGAAAGCTGAGGTTTTTACTATGGGCATGTAAATTTTCAGAATTTTTGTTAAATTTAAATTAAAACCAATTTGTTGTGGTTTTTCTTATTTTTATAATACATTTTGATTTTTACATATTACATGGAGAGAAATTTCTGTCAATATTTACCGTGCTACTGTGTTACACTGTGTTACAACTGTAGTAATTTGAATTTGATAAAACAAAGGTTAATGGAGCAGTTTTTCATTTTTTTACATTAAAATTTTTTTTTGAAGATTTAAGGGTAGGTTTTTCAAAAAAAAAACAGAGGGGTATGGAGTAATTTTGACATTGCTTGTAAGTTGTTGAAAGAGAAGTACATAAATTTATTGTTCTATTTTGAAAAACAATGTGGTTTTCAATTTTTTTTATTATACATTTTGAATTTTTACATATTAGGGGTAGTTTTTTTAATATAAAAACACATTGGATGATAAAGTAATTTTGAAATTGCTTTTAAAATGTTGAAAGAGAAGTACATAAATTTATGTATGTTTATGTAAACCAATGTTGGTATTTAATTTAATATTATAATTTTCAATTTTTACATTTTAGGGGTAGTTTTTTCGATTTAATAAAAAACAAAGGGTGTTTAAGCAATGTTGACATTGTTTTTGAGTTGTTGGAGCAGAAGTAGATAAATTTATTGTTTTGTTTTAAAGAGAAATCTGTGATTCAATTTTTTAACTTTAAAATTAAAATTTACGGGTAGTTTTCTCGATTTAAAAAAAACTGAGGGTGATGGAGCAATTCTGACTTCAGATTCGTTTTCAGCGGATAAAAATACTATAAGATATGTATGTCTGGTTCAAAAAACACAACTTTTTTTGTGTGCCTGTGTTATAGATCATTTAAATTCAATTTATTAAAAAATATAAAATTTGGAAAATTTGGATTTTTAAAATTTTTTGAAAAAATTTTTATACTTACATCTTGGTTATAGGACATTATTTTTGGCAAAAATTAATCCAATTTTAAAAGTTAAAAATGGCGGATTCAATATGGCCGACAAATTTTCAAAAACTCATTGGATTAGCTTGTAATTTGATACTCGGGGGTTAAATTAAAATACTTAAAATATTTTTAATGTTTCCTAACTTTCACCACATGTAGATAAACGTGTACTGGAAAAACTTTTTTTAATTTTTAAATTATATATATTTTTTCATTTTTATTTATGTTTTTTTGTTTTGATATCTTTTTTCTTTAAAATTGTTATTATTATTTTTAAATTTAAAGATTACAAAATGGAAATACATATATGTTTTATTTTACTCATTACTTATTTCAAGGTCAAATTAAAAAACCAATTTTTTTATCTCCAGCTTGTAGCTCTTGTAAAACCTTTCAAAAATCATTATTCACAGTTTCAATTTGATTATTTTTACTTATCAATATATTAAATCGAAAAAAATTGTCGGACATATTGGATCTGCAATTTTGAATGTTTAAAATTGAATTTCAGATTCATAATCAGCGACCCCAAAAACCCTTAAACAACAAGTTTCAAGCAAATTTAATGAGTTTTAAAAAAAAATGTCCGTTATATTGGATCCGCCACTTTGAGTTTTGAAAATTGGACTTCAGATTCGTGATTAGCGACCCCTAAAACCCTCGAGTAAAAAATTTCAAGCCGATCTAAAAACTTTTAACAATTTTGTACTTTTGAATCAAATTTTGAAAAAATTTTGAATTTCAAACGCCATTTTTGAGACGCAATTTTAATTTTTAATTTTCTCTATAGTCCTATCTTCTAGGTTGTATATCTTTGTCACGTTATTTGTAACATTTGCAATTATTTTTACGCTATTTCATTGTAGAAAAAATTGATAATTAAACAAAAATTGGAAAAAATCGGACTTTTTTATAAAAAAACATTAATAACTTTTTTGTTTATAAATATTTTAAGTTTTTCTTACAGCCATTCGATAGAGCGCATATGAAAACATAAGAAATGATGATTCGCGAATTTTTGAATTGATTTTTAAGCACCGAAAAAAGTCCTCAAACTTCATGCCAAAATTTTGTCCATTTGGGCGTTAAAGGGTTAAAATTATTTTTTAAGTATTGAAAATGGAGATTTTTTATGATAAAATTCATACTACAGAAATTCAAGAATACATGTGAAACGATACTTGCATTATGCTACCGGGGAAAAACTTAGATAGTAAAAAGTATTGTTATTTTAATTCTAGGTTTAACTACACGGAAAAAATAAGTACATGAAAGGTTACTTGACAGTAGTGATGCAAAACGAGACTCTGTCCTTTCATAAAAAGAAGGAGATGAAACTATAACATTCAATTGTTATCAATGTATTTTTCGCGAGATTCTCGTTCTCACGAGACGATATTCGCTCGTAATGCATCACTACTTGACAGTACTTGACTTTTGGATGGGACAACTTTTCTGTAAATATTTCATAGACAGTCCTATAATTTTTCATTGACTTTTGTGAAACAACCACAAGCAGTGCTAGAATATTTAAAATATCCAATCAATATTCAAGTAATCAACTTGAAATATTCCAGCACTGCTTGTGATTATTTCACAAAAGTCAATGAAAAATTCTAGGACTATCTACGAAATATTTACAAAATGTTGTCCCATCCAAAAGTCAAGTGTCAAGTGATCTTTCATGTACTTATTCTTTCCGTGTATAATGGTTGTTTTAAACATTATCAAGGCAAAAATTAAACAGAGTGTTTAATATTATTTTTGTGTAACTAACTATCTGGTTTTCCCATCTATGTCCAAATTTTTTCAGGTGTATATTTTCTCATCAAATATAAATTTTTTGACAAGTATTAACGATAAATAAAACTACAAATGGCTACAAAAATTCACATATTTTATGAAAATAATCTTCGACGGGTTTTTGTTTTTACAAATACTTTTAACAGGAGTTCTACCAACTGGAAAAAACGGGAAATATGCAGGAATTTAATTTAATCGAGAAAAATTGTGAATTCAGCTTGCAATATAGGTCTTATTTTAGATTAAAGCAATTATGATACAATTAGTTCGAATTTGACTTTACTAAACTCCAAAAACTGGTGGAAATTTTGGATTAACTTATAATACTATAATTAAATTTCTATAAATAATTGACAAACATTGTTTTTTGCATTTTAATTATTAAAAAATAAATTATTTGATGATAAAAATTCAACCACTGTTTTAAAATAGTAATATCTTTATAATGAAATAGTTAATGGTAGCTAATTATTATTTCTCTAGTCAAATTAAATTCCCTACTATTTCCTTTTTTTCGAGACTGGTAGACACACTATTGAATGTATCTGTAGAAACTAAACCCCGTCGAAGACGGGTACGGCAGCTAGTTATTTATAAAAATAGATGTATTTATACTCGTTGGTTGTGGAATTTAATCAGCTTTAGGATGATAAGCTCATAATTGAGAAAAGTTCATTTGCTTGAAAAATATTTCATTCTTTAGTAATTTTTTACTATTTTTAGAGTTCCATACACCTTCGGTGTACCGACGGAACCCTATTGCTGAGACTCTTGTGTCCGTAGTCAAATCGTGTCCCCCTTAGCGACTAAACTATTTGACCTAGAGAGCTCAAATTTGGTGCAGACACGTATTTTTACTTGTAGATTACAGGAAAAATATAGAGAATGTGATTAGAGGTGATGGCCATAGCGTTGTCAAGGAAATAACAAGATTTATGGCCAAAAATGCACAAAAAGTGACCATTCCCCCCCTTAACTTCGAAACTATTCAACATGGAGGGCTAAAATTTGTCATACTGGTGTATTTTAACGCGAATATTACAGGAAAAATATAGATAACTTGCTATGTAATAATGACCATAGCGTTGTCAAGGAAAAACTAAAAAATTTTTGGAAAATTTTTTTTTTCTAATTTCCACATTATTTGATCTAATTAACTGAAAATGTGTTTATTAGTATATTTTTATAGTCTGATCGCAAAAAAATATTATAAAATCTAAAAAAGAAATAAAAAAAAACTTTTTTTATTTAAAATTGTTTTTTCTAATTTCCATATTATTTGATATAATTAACTAAAAATGGGTTTATTAGTTATTTTTACAATGTAATCACAAAAAAGTGTATTAAAAAATCTAAAAAAAAAAATTTAAATAAATTTAAAAAAAATTGGACAGGTGCGAGTTGAGCAAGCACTGCAATGGCGGGTTCCGTACACAAATATTAAAACAATACTTGCAACATCCATCGGTAAATGGTAGAATTAACATAAACAATTTAAAAAATATATTAAAATCATTCGATTAAAAAAAATTTTTTTAATTAAAGTATTGTATATCTAATATTGTAAACAATTATAAGTAGAGGAACTAATTGTACAGAATATACTCTTATCACGACACAAGGCACAGGGAACAATGAAATAAAAAAAACTGAGACTTTTTACATGTGGAAAACTAACTATTTATTTTTATAACTGCGAATACGTTAATTTAATAATATAAAAATATAAATTACGTCTGACCTCGAGCGCGTCAATTCGTTTTCTCGCGCCTTTATCAAAAAATCTCATGTCACGACGCTCTCACATCAAATTATAGAGGTCTCTTTCTATTTCCTGAAATTCAAATTCTTAACATCCTCCCATTATTTTCAGGAATCGTAAAACAATTGTTTAAAACTTAATCGAAATCATGCAACATACATATATACAATTACACATAGACATATTTCTTTTCATACATTTACACTTACGCTCACTTCCTAATACTTTAGCCTATCTGGCCTTTTACTAATACGACCACTTTTTGTAGTTACAATTTCATTAGTTTTATCAGAAAAAAATGTCGTTAAAATTATTTTTTTTAAAGCTCTTATTGGAATTTTCTTTTGCTTCCAATAAGTCGTCTACTTGATCGACAAGCGGCTCACACTCAAATGCTTTCATAAAAGGTTCATTTTCACCAACCGGTTATTCTAATGGATAGATTCTCTGCACTGGTCGTTTAAACAATCCGTTTTTTGTCTTTAGTAAACATACTCTGATTAGACCATTACGACCCTTTATTGTTTCTACAATTCGCCCAAGAGGCCAATCCATCCTTCTCTGACAGTCGCTCCCGATCAAAACAACATCTCCTGTTTTGATTTTCTGCGTGAAACCGTTCTCTCAAATCTTTTAGAATTTGATTTCTATGTCCCAACTTTTTATACAATTTTCCACTAGAGAGCACGTCCAAATCTGGGACTCTTATTTCTCTCATTTCTTGTAGAAACATAGAAGGGCTTAGGGGTTTTAGATCATCTGCATTATCCGAGACATAAGTTAGAAGTCGTCAGTATGCCGTCGTTAAACTTTCGAAAGATAGACACGCTTTTCCTAATACCTTTTTCAGTATTTTTTTCATGACCCCCACCAACCCCCCCACCAAGGGGCTGATGGCGGATTAAAATGCCATTGAATTTCTCTCGCTGTACTATACCTACATATTTTCTCCCAGTTTAAACTTCTTAATGCATTGGCCGTTCCACAGAAATTAGTCTTATTATCGCTATACACGTTCCGAAGCCTCCCCCGTCTTGCTATAAATCTCCGAAAACACTACGAACTCTTCGGTCGACAGAGAAGATGCAAGTTCAAAGTGGACTGCTCGGTATACAGCGCACGTAAAAATGCATATCTATCTCTTTTTTCCCCCTTTAATAAAAACTGGTCCCGCAAAATCTATCCCTGTCGACTCGAATGCTATTGAATCCCGGACGCAATTCGTAGGAAGAGATGGGGCTTCGTACTCGACATTCTTAGCTTTCTACTTTTGACATACGATGCATTTTGATTTTATATTTTTTATAAGTTGACGTAGCGAGATTATCCAGAATTTTTCTTTCAGTGTTCATTACAACCTGTGTCCCCATATGACCATAGCTTTCGTGTGTGTATCGAATTATTAAATTAACAATGTCGTGTCTATCTAAAACGACTGTAAATAAAAACAAATTAGAATCGTCGCGATTAACTATTCCTGATTTGAGAATGATAAGGCCTTTATCATCTCTCAAAGTCCTGAATGACGACAATTTGCCTTTACCCGGTCCTTCAAAAATGACCCCTTGCAAATATTTTAATAATTTTATTTCTGCTTCATTAATTTCTCCGAAAGACAAACTTAAACTTTTTTTAATATTAAAGTGAAAGAATTTATCAATCATCCGAATCAATCTCAAAATATTTCTTAAGCTCTTAAATTTCATATGTATCGACAGCACAGCCATCCTGAATACAGAAACCTGCTTTTCAGAAAATATTTTTTCGAAATTAATTAATAATTTAAAATTATCAAAGAACTCAGAAAAAATTGGTTAGCATGGTGGGATACGAGCCCACGACCTTTCTATTGCCGGTAGACTGCTCTGACCACTGAGCTACATGCACCCCAAGATTCTCCGAGTTCCTTGATTTACTATACCTCCCTGCATTATTTCATGATAATGTAGGGAGTTTCTTGAAGATGATAAAACCTAATTTTTCAATTACATAGGCCAATTATAGTTAAGGAAGTGAATCTATCATTCGGAAATTATTACTAATATTAAAGTGAAAGAATTTATCAATCATCCGAATCAATCTCAAAATATTTCTTAAGCTCTTAAATTTCATATGTATCGACAGCACAGCCATCCTGAATACAGAAACCTGCTTTTCAGAAAATATTTTTTCGAAATTAATTAATAATTTAAAATTATCAAAGAACTCAGAAAAAATTGGTTAGCATGGTGGGATACGAGCCCACGACCTTTCTATTGCCGGTAGACTGCTCTGACCACTGAGCTACATGCACCCCAAGATTCTCCGAGTTCCTTGATTTACTATACCTCCCTGCATTATTTCATGATAATGTAGGGAGTTTCTTGAAGATGATAAAACCTAATTTTTCAATTACATAGGCCAATTATAGTTAAGGAAGTGAATCTATCATTCGGAAATTATTACTAATATTAAAGTGAAAGAATTTATCAATCATCCGAATCAATCTCAAAATATTTCTTAAGCTCTTAAATTTCATATGTATCGACAGCACAGCCATCCTGAATACAGAAACCTGCTTTTCAGAAAATATTTTTTCGAAATTAATTAATAATTTAAAATTATCAAAGAACTCAGAAAAAATTGGTTAGCATGGTGGGATACGAGCCCACGACCTTTCTATTGCCGGTAGACTGCTCTGACCACTGAGCTACATGCACCCCAAGATTCTCCGAGTTCCTTGATTTACTATACCTCCCTGCATTATTTCATGATAATGTAGGGAGTTTCTTGAAGATGATAAAACCTAATTTTTCAATTACATAGGCCAATTATAGTTAAGGAAGTGAATCTATCATTCGGAAATTATTACTAATATTAAAGTGAAAGAATTTATCAATCATCCGAATCAATCTCAAAATATTTCTTAAGCTCTTAAATTTCATATGTATCGACAGCACAGCCATCCTGAATACAGAAACCTGCTTTTCAGAAAATATTTTTTCGAAATTAATTAATAATTTAAAATTATCAAAGAACTCAGAAAAAATTGGTTAGCATGGTGGGATACGAGCCCACGATAATTTTAATTTCTTTGATAATTTTAAATTATTAATTAATTTCGAAAAAATATTTTCTGAAAAGCAGGTTTCTGTATTCAGGATGGCTGTGCTGTCGATACATATGAAATTTAAGAGCTTAAGAAATATTTTGAGATTGATTCGGATGATTGATAAATTCTTTCACTTTAATATTAGTAATAATTTCCGAATGATAGATTCACTTCCTTAACTTAAACTTTTTTTGTTTCAGTCAGGTTTAGTGAGTAGAAATCTCAGTTTTTCAACGTTTAAACATTCTTGTCCCACTTTTTCATTTATATGTCCTTTTAGGAAAAAAACCTCAGCTTTCGTTTAAAAAAAATAGGAACCTTTTTTCCAAAAAATTAAAATTTGTTCTTAATTTTTATTTTTTTGGGTCAAAAATTTTTTTTTCTTTAAATGCTTATTTTCAATCGAAAGAGCATGAAAAAACCTTTCCAAAAAGTACCTTGCCAAATTGTGTTTAATAGTTTAAGAGTAAAAAATTATCGAAATAAGCATTGTACTGAAAAATCCAAAAATTTAACCCCCTCCTCCTCGGAAAATATTGGACTCGGTAAAAAATATTTTTACGAAAAATTACTATCTACTGGTACTACAAAAGCCCCAAGTTTTGCTACGATTGGAAAAAAATTTCTCTCCACCTGGATCACTTGATAATATAATATAAGGCCCATTTTATTTAAAAGGTAAAATATAGTTTATTGGAAAGTTAAAATTTGATTTTTCGAATTTGTGTTTGTAACCAAATTTTCCATATTATGTAATGTTTTGAAAAATCGAAAGGGATAGTTGTTATAACATTAGACGTAAATATTTGTAATGGCAGAAGACAATTTTTTGGCAGAATATAATCACTATTTGTTTGGTTTTCGTTCAACTTTATTTTCTTTCAAATAAATAAACTTTTTTCTTTTTTGTGTAAATGTTAAGATGCGTTTATATAAATAAATAGCAGAGATTGGATTATTGTGGGCTACACTTTTTTTAACTCAATATCTTAAAGAAAAAATTTTCTTTTTCAAATTGTTAAATTTTTAGTGTCAGTTTCTCAAAAAAATTACTTACCTAAAAGAGATTTTAGTTTTACCAAAGAGTGCGCTTTTATGATATTTAAAAAATATTGGGGAATTGTTGGCCACTGCCTAAATTAAGATTCAAAATGGCGGGTCCAATATGGTAAACGACATGTCTAAAATGCATGAGATTTTCATAAAACTTGTTACGCGGGGGTTTTTGTGGTCGCTGATTACAAATCTGAAGTCAGTTTTTGAAAATTCAAAATGGCGGATACAACATGGCGGACAAATTTAAAAAATTTGTTAGATTTTCACTTGACTTGGTATATAGGGTTTTTCGGGGTCGCTGATTACAAATTTGCAGTCAGATTTAAAAAATTCAATATGGCGGATATAATACGGCAAGCATTTTTTCGAAAATTGATTTATTTTGCTTTAAAATAGGTACTCAGTGGTTTTTCGGGTCGCTGATTACAAATTTCATATCAGACATTAAAAATTTCTAACAACTTGTCGAATATGATTTGATATGCAAGCATTTTGAGAGTCGGTGAATTTAAAAGTTTCGAAAAGTTTGTTGGTAAACATTTATGCATCAGGAAATGCAGATTTTGGTAACCTGAATGCCTAAATTAAAATGTATTTATCGAGACGACATCTAGAAACATTTCTAGAGAATTAGACATAATTTCTGAATGAGGTTCAATTCAACAAGTGTAGATTACATTTCTCTTGGACAGACCTTTTGCACGTTTTTTCAAATTTTATAAAAATCTCATAAATTTAAAAAAGTTGTTTGTCATATTTAGTCATATATTCGTAATGAACGATCCCAAAAGCCTTTAAGTGCAAACTTTCATTCTAGTGGCGAAATTTAAAAAAAGTTTTCCGCTATATTTGATCCACAATATAGAGATTTTGAAATTTTACTTCAAATGTGTTTTTAATTACCCTAAAAACGCCCAGATATAAAGTTTTATAAAAATCAACAATTTTTAAAAATTTTGAACGCCATATTGTATTCTCCTTTTTGCATTTTTGAAATCTGACCTCAGATTTGTAATCAGCGACCTCAAAAACCCCCATCGATCTTGGATTGTTTGAAAGGTTGCTTGGTCGGTTTATCCACGTGGTTGATTTGCTCTCCTTTCTCATTTAATTTCAATGGTCTATGTCTGGTTCTTGCAATAAGGGGTTCAATTTCGGCTCGGCTATTCGAGCTGTGCTTGCATACCTTTACTTATAACTAAAACAATAATTAAAGATTTATAATTATAAAAAAATATTTGTCAGAAATACAAAACCGAATGAGGTGTATGTATTGCACATTTCATAATCTAATTTTATGAAAATTTTGAGTAAAATATTATTAGAAGGAAGAGCTAAGTTATTGGAAGCGGCAGGAGAAATTTTTTAACCTCAACGAAATTTTTAAAAATAAATTTCGACCAATTTTCCGAACGAATTCCATACGAAATTCAATCGAATTGCATTACATTTTCTTTTTTTTAATTACATTTGCCATAAATAACTTGTCAGTAATTCGCTCAAATTTCGTAACGAAATTTGATTAAAAAAGATTTAACTGACATTTCATGCAATATATTTGACTTTATGCTCGCATTTTGCTATTCTGATTTTTAAGTAATTTAATTCTTTTTAAGAATTTTAATAAAATTTATGAAAATAATTATAGACTAGGAGCTGGCGACAAAATTAACAATCTCGTTTCATACCGGTTTCAAAATCACAATTTTACAGGGTAAATCCGCTCACTCCTCGGGGTAAACCCGATGATTTGATTTTCTTATGAATTTAAGGTAATCCCGACAGTTTTATTCTGTACATATTAAATTTCTCCTTATTTCCGTTTTCAGTATGATTTATTAATGATAAATTATTAGTTCTATGAACAAAAAATATTGGTTTATTAAATAATAAGTATACGTTTCATGAATTGCAACTATAAATTTAAATAATATTTTATTAAGAGAAAATTAAAATGTAGTTACAATTTTGGATATAACAAATTATTGATTTTATTATTGATAAAATATAACAAATGAAATTCGAAATGCATTTCTCAAATTTCAGAATAAATTTAAATAAATTTTTTTTTAAACAAAAAAAACTACATATATATTTCGAAAAAGGACATCCAATATCATCAAAAAGAATTTGTCGTATAAATTAGGTCTCAAAAATAATAATCGAAAAACTTAAAAATCCGAAGATCATTTTTTTGCACTTCTAAAAACAATTGACCGCCTTAGATTCTATCACGAATTCATGAAACTACACGAAAGTTCGTTAACATTAGTTGTATGTTAAGTATTATTCACAGTACAAATATCTCCATTTTAAGTCGAGTGGATTGCGTCAAATCGCTGGTGAGTGTTTTTAAGAATTATTAACCAATTTACTAATTAATAAATTTTAAAAGTTTTAATAAAATTTTTTGCACAAGAATCCAATTATTTTTTTAAAACGCAAAATCTTGGCACAATGTAGCTCGCAATAAATACATTGAAATTGTCTTTCAGTTAAATTAAGCTATATTTTCAAATTTTCCAGTTCAAAGTCTCTTAAATGAGAAAAAAATTGTCCCAAAGTAAGGAAATAGAAAATAAAGCAAACAAAAAGAAAATACCATCTATGGTAAAAAGTCAATAAACAATTAAGGCTATTTATTTATTTAATAAAGAAAATAACAAAATAAATCAATATTTATATGTCAACTAAGTGAATCAATTGAAGAAGAAAACAAATACATAATTGAAAAACTGAAAAATCAGACTGATACCATATTTAACTTAAAAAACTACCCTATATAATCATAAGTATAAAAAATTGAACAATGCTTTGTTTATTTATATATTATATTTTTAATAAAGTAAATTGAAGCAAATCACGTTTAGACAATCGTGTGAGTGAATCGAAGAATTCATCTTTCCTAACTGCGCGAATGTAATTCTCATTAGCTTAAAAACTAATTAGAAAAATACTAAACTACTTGTGATAAGCATGTGAATGAATAATAATTTCAATCTCAAAAGTGGAAAAATAGGTTTCATTTAAAATCGGTAAAGTCCGTTCAATTGACACAAACTAAATTATATTTTTTAAAGTAAAGTGTACTTGATTACATTTTGACATGCGTGTGTATGAATCAAAAATGTTCATCTCTCAACATTGTGCGAACAGAAATCACTTGAACTTAAAAACTACTTATAAAAACTAAACTATTTACAATCAGAATGTGAAATCAGTACACTGTCGTTTCATCTAAACAAAGTACATAGATCGGTTGTCAAAAAATAAAAAAATTAATTACATTTTGACAGGCGTGAGCATGAATCGGAAAACTCACTTTTTAACACTGCGCGAATTTAAATCACTTCAACTTTAAAACTATTTATAAAAATACTAAAATATTTTCGATTAGAATGTAAATAAATATTAATTTCAATCACAAAAGTGGAAAAATAGTTTTGATTTACAATTGGTAAACTCTGTTCAATCGGAAACAAACTAGACCATATTTCGAAATGTAAACTGAACTTGATTATATATTGACAAGCGTGTGTATGAATCGAAAATCTCATCTCTCAAAATTGCGCGAACAGAAATCACTTGAACTTAAAAACTACTAATGAAAATACTAAACTACTTACAGTTAGAATGTGAATGAATATTAATTCCACTCGCAAAAGTAGAAAAATATTCTTAATTTAAAATCGGAAAACGACGTTCAATCCAAGCAAAGTAGATCGTATTTCGAACAAAGTAAAGTGAAGCAAATCATATGTTGACAAACGTGTGAATTAATCGTAGAACACATCTTTTATCACGACGTAACCTTAAATCTAAAAAACATTATTATTCATTAGTATTTTTATAAATAGTTTTGCGAATGGAATTAATATTCATTCACATTCTAATTGTAAATAGTTTAGTTTTTATAAGTAGTTTTAAAGTTCAAGTGATTTCTGTTCGCACAATGTTGAGAGATGGAATTTTCGATTCATACACACGCCTGTCAAAAACTAATCAAGGTCACTTTACTTTTCGAAATATGATCTAGTTTGTATCGATTGAACGGCGTTTACTGATTTTAAATTAAAACTATTTTTCTACTTTTATGATTGGAATTATTATTTCTTCACATGCTTATCATAAGTAGTTTAGTATTTTTCTAAATAGTTTTTAAGCTAATGAGATTTATATTCGCGCAGTTTGGAAAGATGATTTCTTCGATTCACTCACACGATTGTCAAAACGTGATTTGCTTCACATTACTTTATTAAAAATATAATATATAAAGAAACAAAGCATTGTTCAATTTTTTATACTTATGATTATATAGGGTAGTTTTTTAAGTTAAATATGGTATCAGTCTGATTTTTCAGTTGTTCAATTATGTATTTGTTTCCTTCTTTAATTGATTCACTTAGTTGACATATAAATATTGATTTATTTTGTTATTTTCTTTATTAAATAAATAAATAGCCTTAATTGTTTATTGACTTTTTACCATAGATGGTATTTTCTTTTTGTTTGCTTTATTTTCTATTTCCTTACCTTGGGACAATTTTTTTCTCATTTAAGAGACTTTGAACTGAAAAATTTGAAAATATAGCTTAACCCCTTAGCAGTGTAGTCAAAATTAGCTTTTTGTGCCACACATGGGCAAAAAAATTTTGTTTTTTTAATTATTTGATATGATTCTATTTTATGCTTTTGGGGTCGCTGAATCTGAATATTTGATCAAGATTTCAAAATTCAAAATGGCGGCTTCAAAATGGCGACCAAAAAAATTTAAAAGTTTCCGGATTTGGCTAAAAATGCGCATTTGGGGGTTTTAAAAGTTACTGAATTAGAATATTTTGTTGAAATTTTATAATTTTTTTTCTGGTCGATGTTTTGAAGCCGCCATTCTGAATTTTTGACTAAATATTTGGATTTCGAGACCTCAAAAACCCCCCAATGAGCACTTTCAGACAAATTCGTAAACTTAAAAAAATTTTGGTCGAAATTTTGAAGCCGACATTTTGAATTAAAAATTTTCAATAACTGATTCGAATTCACCGATCCCGAAAACCCTCTGGTGAAGATTTTTGGTCAAATCCGTAAACATTAAAATTTTTTTGGTTCCCAATTTGGAGCCGCCATTTTAAATTTTGAATTTTTGACTAAATGTTCAAATTCAGCAACCCCAAAAACCCCTAAGTAAACATTTTTAGTCAAATTCGTAAACTTTTTAATTGTTTTGGTCGCCACTTTGGAACCGCCATTTTGATTCGTTAACTTTAAAATATCTGTTTTTTCAATGCCGCTATAGCGGTCATACACACTAGGGGCACGAATTATTTTTGCCTCTATAGACGTCCAACACTGTGAAGGTATGGAGTTTGTCATTAGTTTTCTATGATTAATTACACAGCCACACAAAAAAAGAAAAGTTTCTTGATCTGAGGTCGAGACATATGTATTCCCATGTATTTCGATGCGCTGAATCCGAATCCGTTATCAGAATTTGGCCAATGTGTCCTGGTTTCGCCCTAACCTCAAAAAATACCTTAAAATCGCTAAAATGGTCGCTTTTGATTGATCAAACTTGAATCCAAGCACATATTAGTACGTTTCTAAGGTTCTTTATTTTTAATAAACTATTGTATACGCTTTTCAATTGAAAATTCATATGAAACATTAAATCTATCGAACCTAACCCCAAAATTATAACTAAGCTTCCAAACAAACAAATTATATCATATACTGCGCAATAAAAATTTTATAAGCTCATGAAATTTACTATTTAGGTCTTTCTGTGATTACTGATTACGGACCCTATGTCAAGTTTCCAAAATCCAAAATGGCGGATCTAATATGGCGGACACAATTATAAAAATTTGTTCGGATTTGCTTGAAAATCGTTACTCACGGGGTTTTCGGGGTCGCTGATCACGAATCTGACATTAAATTTTTAATTGTTCACCCTTAAATATTTCTAGTAATGAATTTCAAGTTGATATATTTATTGTGTGTATTCAATCTTTAAATGTATGCTATTGCTACTTCATGGTTCAGAATCTCTCCTTGTTATCATTTTTCGCCTGTATCTGTAACCAGGGCACCTCCACGTGGTAACAGTGGGCAACGGATCCATACTGACAGAGTCCCTGGGTTAACGGCGTTCATGCCGTCATAGCAGATAGAGGAAGAAAATGTTTTACGATGCAGGGATTAGGAACCCCAGTATCGGCGTCTGGTCAGGGTGGGAAAGCGGGCCCTCCGACGTCGTCATCCGGCAACCGTAGCTCTTCATTGATGGGTAACTTGGTTGATAAAGAGTCCGATGCTACAAGGAAAGTGACTTCTCGACTACATAATTGTAACAAAAGTCCCGATTCCTTTTGTTACATTTGTAGCAAATATGAAGTCAGCTCCCTGCGGAAAAAAATATATAAAGAAGTAGAAGATCTGTACGAAAATTGTTTCGGTCGTAAATTAATACACCAAGAAACAAATTGGGTTCCTCATATTGTTTGTAACTCCTGTAGACTTATGTTGTATGGCTCAAAAAATTCGAAAGATGAAAAATATCTAAAGTTCTCTACACCCACGATATGGAAGAAACCACGAAATTTAAAAGACTGGTATTTTTGTATGAATGACATTAAAGGAATTACCTCAAAAAGTAAGAGTTCCATTACATATATAAATGTGTCAACAGTAATCAGACCTACTGAAATTGATCCAAAAGCGGGAAAACTTGATGTTACTTTTAAAAAATATGTCGAAAAAGTAGAAGTCGACAATGAAACAGAAGAATTTAGTAGCGACAGTGATGAAAATGACAATGATGATAAGGAAAATAAGTTCACCGCGTATTACAATAAGGAAAAAAAGCCAATATTAGTATCGCAACCGGAGCTAAATGATTTTATTAGAGATCTAGGTTTACCAAAAGATGGTGCAAAATATGCTGCTTCATTTATGAAGAAAAGAAACTTCTTGCATCCGAATACGAAAGTGTCATTTTATAGAGATAGAGATAAAGATTTCCGAAAATATTTTACGAAAGATGAAGAGACATCTTTGGTGTATTGTACTGACATAATAGGTTTGATGGACAATTTAATAGAAAATGTGTATAGAGATGAAGACTGTAGACTTTTTATCGATTCCTCCAAACGTAGTATAAAAGCCGTTTTACTACACAATACAAATGTCTACGCTCCTGTTCCAATAGCTTATTCTGCACAAATCAAAGAAGAATATAATAATATAAAAATGCTTCTAGAGAAAGTGAATTACCAATAACACAAATGGTTAATTTGTGGTGATTTTCAAATTATAACAATATTACTGGGTCAACAGTCTAGTTCCACGAGAGAGCCATGTTTCTTGTGTCTATGGAATAGCAGAGATCGTGCTAATCATTACAAAAAAAATTGGTCTTCAAGAGATTCGTTTAAACCAGGTTCTCACAACGTCATTCATCAAAGTTTGGTAGACCCCGAAAAAATTATATTTCCATTTCTTCACATTAAGCTTGGTGGGATTAAGCAATACGTGAAAGCGTTAGATAAGGACGGTCCAAGCTTTAAGTACATTGCGAATAAATGCCCAACAGTTTCTGATGCTAAATTAAAACAAGGGGTATTTGATAGACCACAGTTTCGAGCATTATTTAAAGACTCGAATTTCGTTTCTCAAATGACCGACACTTAAAGGGCAGCTTGGGAAAGTTACAAAGATGTATCAACAAATGTTCTAGGAAACAATAAGATTCCCGAATATAAACAAATTGTAGCCCAAATGCTTAAAAACTTTCAAAAATTAGGATGCTTAATGACTTTAAAACTACACATCCTCGATTCGCATCTGAATAAGTTTCCCGAAAATTGCGGACATTACAGCGAAGAACAAGGAGAGCGATTTCATCAAGATATTAAATTGATGAAAGAACGATATCAGGGAAGATGGGATGAGGTAATGATGGCTGACTTTTGTTGGATGTTGAAGAGAGCAACGAGTAGAAAAGGAAAAAAACGTAAGCGAAACCCTTTACATCGGTCATTTGAAGAAAAAAACACGGTATAGTACCAAGACAATGGACTGAAGAGATGTTCCCAAAAAACCGCAAGTAATAAATCTAAAAAAAATGGATGGATCCGCCAATTTGAATCTTTAAAAACGGACATGGAATTAGCCATCAGCGACTCCGGAAACCCCCTGAGTAACGATTTTCAAGCAAATCCGAACAAATTTTCATAATAGTGTCCGCCATATTGGATCCGCTATTTTGGATTTTGGAAACTTGACATAGAGTCCGTAATCAGTAATCACAGAAAGACCTAAAGAGTAAATTTCATGAGCTTATAAAATTTTTATTGCACAGAATATGATATAATTTGTTTGTTTGGAAGCTTAGTTATAATTTTGAGGTTAGGTTCGATAGATTTAATGTTTCATATGAATTTTCAATTGAAAAGCTTATACAATAGTTTATTAAAAATAAAGAACCTTAGAAACTTACTAATATGCGCTTAGATTCAAGTCTGATCATTCAAAAGCGACCATTTTAGCGATTTTAAGGTATTTTTTGAGGTTAGGGCGAAACCAGGACACATTGGCCAAATTCTGATAACGGATTCGGATTCAGCGCATCGAAATACATCGGAATATAATGAAGACACCGCCATACTATCTCCCACCACACAGCACACTTTATTACACCTAGCCTAGCCAACAGCAATGTCCCTTCTGAATCTATACCGCGGTTACGCTCTCCGCGGCAAGCACAGGTTAGGTTATAGAAGAGAGAGGCGTGACCTAAAGAAGCACCTACACACTCCCCCTGAGTGTGAACGAAGTAAAAGAAAATTTAATATTTTTCTTATATGAAAACGTTTTAGAATTCTGTAGTTTTTATAGTTTTTATAGTTCTTTCTATAGAAACATTCGTATTATTATAATAATGATGTGTACATAAAATATTTTGTTAATTAGAGAAAAATACAGATACATTTTCTGTTAGTAAAAAATAATACATGTTTTTCAAACACATTAAATATTAAACAACGTCGCAATAAATAATATTTTATTGATGGTTATAACATCCACAGTCTTAAATCTAATCAGTCCTTTGATTTGTTGTTTTTTTAAATAATGTGTAGTCAAAGTAAATACAAAAGTTTATAATTAAATTAATATCACATCATAACTTTCTAAATATCACACCTGAGCTCATTTTAATTCGCGTCTTTCTTTTGGTACATATGTGTTATTTAATTTAACAAATTTTGTTGTTGCTAATCTATTTTCTTTTTTTTAATTCGTCCCCTGTTTTCGCGTAAAAACTTTCGCAACACGAGGTGATCAATCTCGCGTACCTGCGAATTGGAGCAATACCAAGGAAAGGGAATTTTTTAAATTTAATAGAGACATCTCTGGCAACTGTCATTTCTAAACGTCACTTTTTGGGACCTCTCCGCAAAATTGCGTTTTCTTCTTAGAATTATTTTAAGAATCTTTTTAGAATCGGGAATTTTCTCATCAGGTCAAAAGAATGCTGGCTTCAAGTTTTCTACCGCTACGCTCTTTTATAGGGGCCATTGTATGGGCGATGTAACGACCTTTTTGAACATCCCACGCGAAGAAAAACATGGGTAAACGTACTCAAATTTTTATGAATGAAAATTTTGCGTTTATCATTATGCTGAACGTGCACGGGTTTCACGCCATTAATATGATTCTTAAATTCTGTCAAAAACACGTTGTCGTCGATAACCTTGTCGGATAGTAATACGAATTCGCCAGGGTTTTGCAACGTAGTACCATGTAAATACTCAGCTGGGGACGAACCGCACTTCATTATACTAGCTCTAAGACCGAGCAAAACCGTCGATAATGATCTTGTCCAAGTTGGATTTGCATGGCACATAAATGCTGCCTTAACAGACCGGTGCCACCGCTCAATCATACCGTTGGATGCAGGATGATAAGCGGTGGTCCGTATCTTTTTGCAACCCAACAAATCGACAAGGTCCTTTATGAGGCGTGACTCGAATTGGGTCCCCTGATCGGTCATAATAACGTCAGGGACACCAAATCGAGCAATCCAATTGTCATAAAGCGCTCTAGTTACCGTCTCAGCACTTATGTTGCGTAAGAGGACCGCCTCTGTCCACCGTGAAAATCGGTCTATCATTGTAAGTAGGTATGCAAAACCCTCACTATTTGGAAGTGGGCCAACAATGTCTGTGTGCAAATGTCTAAAACGCGATTGAGGTGGGATGAAGTGTGTCGGTTTGATTTGAGTGTGTCTCGTTACTTTGGAGGATTGACAATCGATACAGGATCGGGACCAAGTCGCTATATTCTTGTTCATGGAAGGCCATACAAACCTTCGCTGAATCAACCTCTTAGTTGCATTAATTCCCGGGTGGGAGGGTTTGTGATAAGTATCGAAAACATTTTTTCGCAGCGATAATGGAACAAAAGGTCTGGGATAATCAGTATGGGTATCGCACACTATAACTAACTTATTTGAACCAAAAAACTTTTTTTAACTTCAAATTTGTTTTATCACATTTCAGAAATTTGGAAAGTTCTTCGTCCTCCTTCTGAGCCACTGACAAATCATCTAAATTGAATTGAACGGGTGCTATAACAGTTTCAACCCGCGAAAGGGTATCGGCTACCACATTATTTTCTCCGGAAATATGCTCAATTTGAGTAGTGTACTGCGATATGAAAGAGATCTGACGTTGTTGTCTTAAGTTAGTTTAATCATTTTTTTGTGAAAAAGCAAAACTTAAGGGTTTGTGATCGGTTACAATTTTAAAAGTACATGCACGTAAGAAATATTCGAAATGTTTTATCGCTTTATAGACAGCCGTCAGCTCTCTATCATACGCACTATATCTCGTTTCCGTCAGGGTGACTTTTTTTGAAAAAAATGCCAACGGCTGCCAAGAACTCCGCGTACGTTGCTCCAAGGCTGTACCCATCCCCATATCGGATGCGTCGGTCACTAATCGAAACTCCGCACCGCTCACCGGATGGACTATCCGTGTCGCATTTGCGAGTTCACTTTTAATTGATTTGAAAACGCTTTCGGTATGGGAATCCCATGGGATAACACGCTTATCTGGCTTTTTTGAGTTGTGCAGAAAAATCGACAGAGGTGCCTGAAATTCAGCCGCGTTTCTTAAGCTTTGGCGATAAAAATTAGCCATGCCTAAAAATCGACGGAGGTCAGATACGGTTTTTGGTTTGGGGAAATTAATAATTGCATCAATTTTTTCTTTTGTGGGCCTGATACCATGTTTACCATGTTGTTGTTTACTTCGATTCATTGATTCGCAAATTATATTTCTTTAAATGATTAAAAACCAAACGAAGGTGTTTTTCGTGTTCATGGCGATTACGAGAAGAGATCAATAGATCGTCGATGTACACAAAGACGAAGCCTAACCCATCCAGAGCTATGTTAATGTATCTCTGGAACGTTTTTCCAGCATTTCGCAAGCCAATACGTAGCCACAGTATACTCAAAAAGCCCAAACGGCACGTCGTCTAATACAATGGGAATTTGATGGTAAGCAAGATGAAGATCCAATTACGAAAAAACTTTCTTTCCGAACAAATTAGCTGATACGTCATGCAAATGAGGCACAGGGTATCTGTCAGGAATAGTTTGCGCATTTAAGCGACGAAAATCGCTGCAAATGCGCCACGTTCTATCCTTCTTTAATTTCAAAAAATAGGGGTAGCCCAGGGACTACTAGACGGTCTACATAATCCGAGTTTCTTCATGTGTTCGAATCGCTGTTTCGCGATTTTTAACATATCGGATAGTAGACGACGTGCACGCTGAGCAGCAGGAGGTCTGAAGGTATGAATATAATTATATGTGGGTGATTTTCACGTAACTGTAATATTTGGCGGCGTTACAGAAAACACATTCAAAATAAAAAATTTTTGCTTAGGTATGGATACATTTCACAGGTATATATAAAACCTATTCGCAACCACAAATATGTACAAATAAATATTATATTTTTCGATAAATTGCGGAATTCCCTCCAAAATTTCAGCTCCGTGGCGTGTCCGTTTTTTAAAAGTTTAAGTTAAAATTCAGAAATTTTATTGAAAACGCTGAAACTGAAAACGAGAATTTTTGTAATATGAATTGTGTATATAGGTGAATAATTTCTACATAGAATGCATCTTCTAATACTTCTTATAAAATTATAAAATGTAAAATTGTTTTGTCCACAAATTTTTTCAATTTTGTAATAAGATTTTTTCCCCTATAATTTAACTTTTTATGGCACATTTTAATGTTATCTGAGAATTACAATCTAAATTAAGATCCATTAGCAACAAATATCAGTAAAAAAAGGTTTAAAAATTGCAAGTTCTACACTTAAAAACAATACTTCCGAAAACAACCCCCGCCCGATTTTAATGAAACTTCGTATACTTACGTAATTTTGTGCGCTGATTACGAAAATCATAGTGAAAATTGGCGCAAATTTGATTTTTATGGTGAAAACCATAAAAACACCATAAAATTGTGGTTTTTTGCGTTTTACTTCTAAGAATCGCAAAATAGTAAAAAATGTTATATATAAAAGTTGTAGATCTCTACAAAATACAACTTAAATGTTCTATACATTTTTTTGAAAAACTGTCAAATTTTCGAGAAAAATGCAAAAAACTTAAAAATACTATGTAAATTAGGTAATTTCTAATATTTTGATATTTCGCTTATCCATATTGCATAAGTAATATCGATGTACAAAAAGGGAGTCAAAGTGATTTTCTAGTTGGTACCAGAAGCTACCGAACCCAGAAATCAACCCCCCTCCAACGGATCTTGAAAACACAATTTTATGGTGACCCATGGAGAAACCACACGAAAGCGGGCGAAGCCCGCTTTCGCTAGTGCCTCGCTTATTTCTTGTACAAAAAGGGAGTCAAAGTGGATTTCTAGTTGGTACCAGAAGCTACCGAACCCAGAAACCAACCCCCCTCCAACGGATCTTGAAAACACAATTTTATGGTGACCCATGGAGAAACCATACGAAAGCGGGCGAAGCCCGCTTTCGCTAGTGACCCGCTTATTTTTTGTACAAAAAGGGAGTCAAAGTGGTTTTCTAGTTGGTACCAGAAGCTACCGAACCCAGAAACCAACCCCCCTCCAACGGATCTTGAAAATTCATTTTTTATGGTGACCCATGGAGAAACCACACTAAAGCGGACGAAATAAGCACTATAAGCGAAATATCAAAATATTAGAAATTACCTAATTTACATAGTATTTTTAAGTTTTTTGCATTTTTCTCGAAAATTTGACAGTTTTTCAAAAAATTGTATAGAACATTTAAGTTGTATTTTGTAGAGATCTACAACTTTTATATATAACATTTTTTACTATTTTGCGATTCTTAGAAGTAAAACGCAAAAAACCACAATTTTATGGTGTTTTTATGGTTTTCACCATAAAAATCAAATTCGCGCCAATTTTCACTATGATTTTCGTAATCAGCGCACAAAATTACGTAAGTATACGAAGTTTCATTAAAATCGGGCGGGGGTTGTTTTCGGAAGTATATCCATTTTTTTTTGTAAAAATGTGAAGTTCACAAAAAAGTGGTCAGTACCGTGGTATTACTATTCTTTTAATGTAAACACTCTCTATGGTAATTATTACGATTTTTTTGAAGATTAGATTAGAAACAAATTATCTGCCAAAAGAAAAGATTTATTTTGCAAAATTGTGGGAATTAGGTTAGTTTAAATGTCAAATGTCAGCTCCGTGGCGCCTGTGGCGTACAGTGTAAAGGTGCGAATTCATGGATCAACAGTTGCTACAACAACACATATTACAGAAGAGGACAGATATAGTTGTGTCCTTTTATTTTCAGTGCTTCGGCAACCGTTGACTTATTAAAAAACACCTTAATATTCGAAAAAAACACGCCTTTATAACAACCAAGCAGAAGCACAGTATAATTACTGTTGATCGTAACGCTCTTATTTGAGAATACTTTTCTACAATTAGTTTTATGCGCTAATTTCATAATGTTATAAAAATTAAATTATCTGGTTATGTCAAGCTGATAGTAAATAGCAAATATTTTTGCTGAGGCTATTTTGTGCATTAAAATGCATTTTTTAACTCAGTGAGTTATTCAAATTCAGAATTAAAAGAAAATTAATTTTTGCATATATATGTTATACTTCCTTCTGAAGGTTTCCTATGAGGTAGTCAATAAAATAAATTTTTTGTCGTAGTTGTAGTCATTAAAAGTTGTTCCAAAAATAGACCCCGGGATGGGGCTACTTTGTGTATTGAAATTTGTGTTTCTATAATGTTACATAAACATTTTTTGATACTTTCTTATTCATTAAATCTTTTGTGTAGATATTTCAGAGTAAATTAAAAAAGAATTAGATATTAAACAAAATTTTTTAAAAATATTATACAACAAAATGTAAAATAAAACACTAAGATTTTGCTAAAATCATGATTTATTAAAAATTAACAACCTTTCTTCAAATTTTATATTGCTCAGAAAATAAATAACACTTTTTCTTTTTAAATATACATTTTACAATAATACATTATGATAATTATAAAAATATCATTTAAACACATGTAAATAACTTTAAATCATCATTTTAATAAAAGCTTCTTTAAACGTTTTGAATATGATATTTTTTAAAAACTTGAAATTAATATTTTAAGGTTAAATGAATAACAATTTAATATCTATTACACTTTTTCAGCTATTTTAAGAGAAGCGAGAGAAATTGTTTTAAGACTAATTTGAAAAACTTATAAATATTAATTAAAGTTAATTTTTTGTCGTTATGTTGCTCACCGGTTGAAGTTTTAATCGTTATAAGGATTTTAATTAACTTATTTTTGGTTTTTTGACAAAGAAGTTCTTTTTAATAATTTTATTTATTAAATACCTGGCGTACGCATAAAGTAGCTCCGCAGTTAACGTCAATATTATTCAATGCATAGGGTGGTTAGCTCCGTGGCAGCCAATTTTCGAAAATTTGTTATAATTTTTTTATAATTATAGCTGTAGTGAAACCATTTAAATTACAACTATATTATGCCCTAATGATGAGGAAAAGTGATATTTAATATTAAAAAAACAAAATTTTTTTTCTTTTAAAACTGATCTTGAAATTGCACAGTTACGTGAAAATCACCCTTATACTGCGCGACTCTACGATAATTTCCTGTGCTATTTTGGTCACTTCGGGAAATTCCGATAATATATCGGCAAATGGTTTACTGCTGTCAATGATGCCAACGTTACTACGTTGGCATTAATCGTTGGCGAATTAAGAACACTAACTACTAGTAAGTAGTTAGTGTTCTTAATTCGCCCTTTGTAGCGACCTGGTTTTTTGAGTCTAATAATCTACTATTTTTAAGATCTACCATTAAATCAAAATAAGACAAGAAATAGTCGCCTAATATCGGTTTAGGGACATCGGCAACACAAAAATTCCATATAAATTCATTCCTTAGTCCCAAATTCAGATTTAGTTTCTCTTCGCCAAAAGTTTTGATTTTTGAGTTATTCGCGGCGTATAACACTCTGTCAGATGAACTACGTCTACGTAAATACGATGCAGGAATTATCAAAACGTCAGATCCGTTGTCGACTATCAACAATATGGGGATGACGAGATTCATTGCCGACGACGTTGGTCTCCTCTCGATGTCGGCATTCTATTTTCCCAAATTTTCACAATGACTTAGATGATCACGATTCTCTGAACAACAGCGTTCGGATTCCGAATATGAACGGCATGAAGAACGAGAACGATCGGAATACGGGCTAGAACTACGCCATCGTCCCTGGAAATGGCTACGATTATGATAACTATTATTGGAATATCTTCCCGGAGTAAAATTGTGATAATGTGATTTGCCTCTACCTCCACGTCTGAAACCACGAGAACGATTGAATGAACGACCGCGACCTCTACCCCTATAATTCTGATTATGGTTCCAGTTACTTTTTTTAGGGTCGCGAGATTTTCTTGTATTCGATACTTCAAATTTAGATTTTAAAGATGCTACTTCACTGATAAGGGTTTTCATGTCGTCCTCTTTGGTAGGAGGGAGTGGTTCCTCGGAAACTGCCGGCATTCAAACTCCTCAATCGGCTTAGAATTTGAGTGGGTTTGCCGCTCGCCAAAACATTACCACGAATCAACTGGAAAACGCGAGTTTCATTTGAAATTGAATAGTGAGAAATAATACCATTTTTTATTTGAATGTAAGCATCAATAGGTTTAATTTCCGCCATGACAATATGCCTAACACAATTTAAAATATCAGAACTTAATTGAGAAATTACCAATTGTGGTCGTGTTTGATCATCTGTTATTTTGTATCTTTCAAAAATTGCTTGAATTTGACCAAACCACATTTCTGCGTCGCTCACACTAAATGGAGGAAATTTAATATGTCCTAAATTATCTTGATTAAAATTGATGGTATTTTCTGGGTTTCTAGTTGAATTTGCTACATTAGCATTTGCATGCGAGGTTAAATTAAGAGTTTGAAGTGATGCGGATTCACGTCCTCGTGCGATCCATTCGCGAGATAATGTTATTTCGAATTCACGAGCCTGGATTGCTTATATTTGATTTTCTAATTCTACTTCGCGTAGTGTGATGTTTTGTCGACGATCGTTTAATTCGCGCTCTAAAATGGCTGCGCTTTCTAGTTTTTGATTTAATTCCTTATCGCGTTGTCCGAATAATGCAAGTTAATCCCGTTCAAATTTTTTTGGCGGCCGCATATTTTTTGTTAAATTCTTGTTTGCGTTGATTTAACATTGCTATTTGTTTTTTATTTCATCTTCCCGTTGATCTAAAACTGATTGTTTTGCAGCTAATTGCTTTCTGGTCATCGACATAATGGATAATATTTATTTATGATTACAAAAAAGGGTTAAACATAGAGCTGTGAAAAATAATTCGAACCGAACTGTTCGAATGTTTTGGCCCAGTTTGAATGTCGAAAATTCGACATTCGAGTTAGCTTAGTTCGAATGTCGGTTTTTCGACATTCGAACTAGCCCAGTTGAGACGTCGAATATTCGACATTCGAGTTACTACAAAATTCGAACTGAACCGAGTTGTGTTCGGTTTTAGTACGCTAAAATTTCAGTCGCCCAGTTCGAATGTCGAATATTCGACATTCGAACTAGTCCAGTTCAGATGTCGAATATTCGACATTCGACATTTTGGCGCCCAAAAACTGAACAAAACTCGGTTCGGTTCGAATTGTGCACAGCTCTATTTAAACACAATCAAAAATGCGGAAGGGTCCCAAAATAGTGAAAATGTGATAAAAACTATTGACTCCGTATTTGCATCAATCGCTGGTACGCAATACTAGTGGGCCAGTCTTTGAATAATTTTTTTAAATATTAATTGATCTTATTAGATTTTCGTACTCCGTTGAGTCAAGCGTGATCACTGATCTATATATTAACTGGATGGCGGATATGCTGCCAAAAGCCGTGACAAATTGAACGCCATTTTTTCTACGCCAAGTGTAGTTCGTGTGTTTTCGGAAACATTCGTATCTCTGTTTACGTTTCAGTAAATTTTTTTGGTATACGATAATAAAGCCGTAAAATGTAAAATATATATGTATGTTGACTAAAGTCTAAAAATTATTAGTAGAACAATAGAAAGATAATATTTATGTGTGTTATCCATATATCTAAAATGTATTAGAGAAAAAAAAATTATCTTTCGGCATGCATGTTTGGGATTTCAGGAATAATTCTTTTCCCACACTGTAAAATTATTATTGTTACTCATTCAATTAAAGAAAAATTCTTTTGGACAATCAATGCTTTGATTTAATTTTACCTAAAACATTTATTATTCATCAAACCCATCATATGTTTCCATGTACCTTAAACTATTTCACTGCATTATGTAATTTAAAACTTTGTTTCCAGATAATAAATAAACTTTAATTGCAAAGAGCAAAATGTTTTTAATTAGAAGTAACATAAAATTGTCATCAGGAATTTCCTTCTTAACTATTTTATGATTATTATTATATTCTGCAATTTATTACTGTCTAAAAGGAAGTTCTTATTTATTGCGTAAGTAAATAGTTTTAGTGATAGATATACAAATGTATAACAATTAATTTTTGGCATTTATTGACACTTGACTTATAAAAAGTATATTTACGTATTTTTAAATAATGTACTACGTTTTAATTATATTATATTTTACATTATTATATATATTTTAATTATTTAAGCTAATTTAATTTAATTAGTCCATTCTATTAGTCAAAAGTATAAAATATATTGTTTCATATTATATTATATGGATACCATTACGATTTGAATAATTAATTTGATTTTTGTAAACTATATATTTTTCTTAAATAAAACATTTTCACAAACGTTAAAATATATTACTAACCTTCTTCCTAAAAATAAATGTCGCAAATATGGATTATTATTATGAGGTATATTCTTGTAGAATATATTTATTTTTATACTCCTTTTCTTGAAAAAAATTTCAAAAAAACGTTAAATTTGAAAACATAATATATTATTGTTTTGAATATTGTCGCGAAAAATTTACGAAGACAGCCGAATGTGTACGAGTCACAGTCAGGGAGAAAAAAAATGGACTTCTATTAGTCGCATAAACAAGCTCCAACATTGCATGGCATACGCCATCCAGTAAGTATATGGGTGATTTTCAAATAACTGTGATTTTTTTGAATAAGACATTTTTCTGCTAAAATAGTGAATCAAATTTGACTTTCATTACATATTCCAGTACATTTTTATTGTAAAAGTATATGTTCAAAAGGAAACTACAAGAATTTGAATATTTCCAAAGTTACGATGGAAAACGGAAAGAAAATTCAAAAGTTACATGCCACGGACCTGACATTTTTCCACGGTCCTGACATGTGTGTCACAGTTAAAACACGTAAAAAATAAAAAAATGAATAAATATTTTCTTTTCAATGTTTACACTTCAAAATAATGCCAGTAGAAGTCAATTTAAAATAAAATTGAGTAATAAAATCACGATGACGTTACCATCTATCGGTAGAAAGTAATTAACAATTTAAAACATGAAAAAAGTGCTCGTGTACGTGGAATATCATTATAATAAAAATATTTTTATATGTAAAACATCTGGTTAGATTTGGCCTACAAAGTACTTAAAAGATAGTTTCAATATTTGCTCACGTGAATATTTCAGAACAAAATTTTAAAAAAACGTATGCCACGGACCTGACAATTTAACCCTATTTTCTTAATTTTAACTATGATAATGTTAATGTTAATAAACTGAATATTAAGTATCTTTAAAAAGAGACTTCTATTAAGTGATTTATGAAGTGAGTGTCAAAAAATAATAATTTTATTAGACATTTATCTATGGGGACATGCAAATATGACAGTTATTTGAAAATCACCCATATAGATCAGTGAGTGTGATATGATGTATTAAAAAGAAATTTTGTTAATTATTTTTTTAAATTATATGAATCATAAAATTATTCGTGCGCAACAAAAAAATAAAATTTTTAAGAAGTAAGACCATGGATCAAATGATACAGTATGTAAAACAATTGCAATCGTAAATTTTTAATTTCCTATAAAAACGGTTCAAGAAACACGGCCAGTGATCGAACTAGAAAAGAATGAAATATTCTTATTATTGACTTAACACTTAATAAGTTGACCGTGTCTCTACACGATGACAATTCATAAAGCAATACCGATCAATGTGGACTTAAATTTATCCCATCACTATTATGTTCGTTCTAAGTGTCTAATCACGTTACAACTGACAGAAACAAAATCTTACTATATCAATGTATCAATAAATTATGTTGAAAACAAATTGTTCTATACTTTCCCTCAAAAATCGAGTAAATTTAAAATTTGTCATCTTGAATACAAGAAAGGGTAACTTGATTAAGATGCGCAACCTAAAAACACAATTTTTTTTAAAAAATCCAGAATCATTTATCAATTATACATATCAATTGAAATATTACCAAAAAATAAATACATTATTACACGGAATTCCAATTATAAAATTATTATTTTTAAAACAAAAAATATTCATAATTTTATTTTATCAAAAAGTAAACTGGTGAAAAAAACTAAAGATACTCAATTCGATCACTGGTCGCATCATGAAAATAAATTTAATCACTCATGATAATTCTCTTTAATCGCTCTATCAATCGACAAGTTCATTTTGAATAAAATCTTAATTCGCGATATCAACAAACAAAAAGACAAAAAAATAATAATAATAAAAGAAAATGTAAATAGGTGGACCGTTTCTTACCGTACAATATGTGAACAAAAAAAAACTATACAAGATTTTGTATCTTCGTAGACAAAAACGAAACAAAAATGTGTAAACATGACAAATACCTTTAAAGTCATTGAAGCTTCTTACACAAATCCATAGACTACGTTGCTCGAGTTGTCGTTCGTTAGAAATAAGATAATCAGGGAACTTCTCGTCAACGATGTAATTTTGATTTTTAAAAATGGCGTCGAATGAGATGTGTTTTTTATTGGATGAAAATTGTCAAACTTACCTCATGATGCCAAATGATAAAGTTGTAAAAGATTATAACAATGTCCAGCAGTTGACTGCTCGGCTCCAGATCAGCTGCCAATTTACAAGCTGTTTCTCCAAGAACATTGACCGGCCTCCGGAATTCACTTCCGGTGTTGCTCCCACAATGAATCACTTCAGAGCGAAATTAAGTAGCGTGTGTGCATATAAATTTTCGGAGTTGATGAGAGAAAAAATGCGGATTTCTTGTGTCTTCTTATAAAATTTGCTTGGTAAAAATCACTTCTGTTGCTATGGTATGAAAAAGATGATTTTTGTTGAATGTTGTCCAGAATTGTCGATGAAAATGTCCTACGACAAGTTCGAATTCGGGGTCACTAATATGGAGTTTGTCATTAGGTTTCTATTATTAATTATTCTCCATTGAACTCCACCAGAAGTGCGCCGACCAAGATAATTAATTTAGACTTGCGATTTCACTTTACTCGTTTATTTAGATATAAAATACACTTAGGTTATAACGAAGACACCGCCATACTATCTACCACCACACATCACACTTTACCACAGCCAGCCTAGCCAACAGCAATGTCGCTTCTGAATCTATACCGTGGCCACGCTCTCCGCGGCAAGCATAGGTTAGGTTAGGGAAGAAAGAGGGACGATCTAAAGGAGCACCTACCGAAACCGGTAATTTGACCGAAACCGAATTTCAATGTATTTAGTGTGGGATCCTTTAATTATTTTAAAAAAACATTCTACTAAAGAATTTAATGTTTTTTCTTAATTCGTTACAAAATATTTCAAAAATTAAATTATCCATCTTTTGAACGACTGTAGATTTTAAATGGAATTATATATAAAGGTCAATAAGACGGCGTTTGAAGCTTTGTCTTATTACCTAACTTCCTATCATAAAGTTTTTATCATTTTATTTATAAAAAAGTTATGTCCACCTTGGGGACACTTAGAAAAGTGTCCCCAAGGTGGTCACAATACGAAAATTCATTTAAAAAATTTAAAAAACGTATTGTTAAGTTGTTTATTTAATATTAATTATATTTCAGGACCACAGAAACATATTAAATATTTTTTTTTGCACTTTGTCCTTTTGTCAAAAATGATTCTTTTTGTGTATGCATTAGACACGTAAAATTTTGAAAATAATTCTATTTCATTATTATTCATCATAAAACTTAAAAATTGATAAAATTCACATTCACAGTGATAAATGTTGATAAATATAGCACAAATATAACACATAAATATTCCCTTTTAATACATTTATTTAATGATTCAATAATTATATTACAAATAGTTACATAAATGTTACTTACTTTTAGTTACAGAGTAGTCGTAGATTTAAGGTTATAGCGCTGGTCGGTATAAGTTTGGTTTTCAAGATGTTGTTTCAATTGAATGAAACTTAGAAAGTTTATTATGTCACACTTGTGTAACTTTCACAACTTTGAGATTTTTGCGTTTGTTTCAAGAGTTAATACCGCTTCTAAATGTTACTTTTCGTCTCTTGCATCTATTATGGAAAGAAACTTGTTTCTAAGTGTGAGAAAAACAAATTGCACAATAACGGAGTACAATTCCATCCGCAATTACCGATTAAAGAAAGAATTAGTGGAAAACTACAATTAATGAGACTAGACACGCAAAATACGACAGTTAATATATTGAAATGATAAATTCTAAGTGTCAAATTGCCTTTCTTGCACCCTTTAGGGAAAGAAACTTGTTTCTAATTGAAAAACAAAGTTGACTTGCACCTTAATCGAGTACAATTCTAAACCGCAATTGCCGATTAAAGAAAGAATAATAAAATCGAATAAAAACTGAAGGGTCGCTCGACAATGACTACTGATCTATAAAATCGCATTGGAACTTTTGACATTTTTTATTAAAAAAGCTTTGGCTTATATACTAATGAATTATTAAAAGTGGGAGAAATTGTAGATAATTATGGGGATAAAAGGTGACAATTCCTAAGAATAATACTTTTTTAAACAAAATAATACTTTTTGTCCAACGCCTTCGGGGAAATGGAGTCATTGTGCACTAGGCACCAGTGGAGAAATGTACCTCATATCTCCACTGGCCGTTTGTCCAGTGGAGAAATGAGCGGTGAAAAGAGTAAAGGCACATTATGTGTGGTTATTTCGGTTCCATATTACTATAAATAAATCATAAAAATCTATTCTAATTTGCTTTAACTTTGTTAAATTTTGTCCTAAATAAGTAATTTATAACTGAAAATTAAAATTTTGAAAAATTAATTGTATTATTAATATGTTAAGTTCTGACAATAAATGAACAAAATTATTATAATTAGTATGAAAAATTAATAGAAAGCGTTTTTCAGTTGTTGGACAAAGTAATATGTGCAATTCGTGGCGAACAGCGATTTTCGCTCGCTTTTTTTCGCTTTTTTAAACTTCAAGCTCGCGAGAAAACGCCCTTGTTCTCCACTCGTTGCACAATATACTATTCCTTATAAATCTATTTATAACTAAACTTCGAAGAAAGAATGCGTTTTATCGACAATTAGTCAAAACGTTTACCCCATATATGGAAAGCGTGAAGCTCGAATTCCTTGCAATCATTCCTAGAACTTGGGTTGGGCAAGTAGGTCACAGCATGCGAGTTCGAGCTTACATGACGCAATGTCGATGCAACGCATTGCTTCCTATTTTGGTCAAGTTTTACCTCTTATATGGTAAGAGTGAAGCTCGAGTTACATGCCATGATTCCTAGAACTCGGATTGCGCAATTAGGTCATAGCAAGTGAGTTCGAGCGTACATGACGCAATGTCGATGTAACGCATTCCTCTCTATTTTTATCATTTTTTTACCTCTTGCTTTGTTTTTCTCTATTTTAAAATTGAGACAATACAGCGAGTATAATGTTTCAATTTTACTTATATCTCAATTTCGGATTTTCAAGTCTTTTTAACACGCGTATTATATGTCAAAATAAAAGATAATTGCACTCCTTTGGCTTTTCGTTATGTCGCAGATACACAAAACATATCCTTTATTATCTTATCAAAAACAAAAATGTATCTGGGATGTAACAGTGCTTCCTCCTTACTCTTTCATCGTCCTGATGAAATTTAACTCATAACATTTAGATACTTATGTAGAGACTTGAAATTCCGAAATTGACACTGTCTCTTTTTTTAATTACAAGATTCATACAGTGTTCTAGGTGATATTGATATCCTTGCGCTCATCTTACATTTGGCGGCGCCTAGATAAGAATGGTAAAGTGATATTTTTACGTGTTCGTTGTGTAGTGATAAGTGTTGTTTATGTTTGTTAATCATCTTCTTGAGGTGAGTGTGGATTTCTTTTTTCGCAGGACAGTCGTTGACACTTTGTTTCCCCATGCAATTTTGTTGACTTCTGCATTTTTGCATCCCTATAAATGATGATGGTATTCAGGACGTCTTCAGTATTCTATTTCTTGAGACGGAGAACGCGTCGAGCCAAAAAAGTGAGCAGTTAGATGCAATTGTGTTAGTGTGTGTTGTTCTGTGCTTTCCTTTTTTTAAAATATATTTTGCCTTTTTGTTGATAGTGACAAGCGAAATTAAATGCAGCATTAACATTTTAATGTTCCTGCAATTCTTACATTCGTTGGCGGCGTCTGTCCATTATTCGATGCAGAAAATAGACTGTTTTGACAAGATGGGGCGTCCTGGTCGTCCTAAGCGAGATTCCTATCCACTATTCGTGGTGGACAGGAAAATTCGAAACAAGGAGCTTCGGCGGTTGAAAAAGGAGGTCACGGAGGAATCGGCGCAAATGACTTCCATGATGAATCTTTTGTTGTAAGTGCAATTGAAACTCCTGTTTATTTTGTGATAATCTGTCTCTTCATTTTATCTGTTATAGTCGTTTAGATCGTTCTACCTATTGATATTGTGGGGAGTGCCAGGACAACCCAATTTCGAATAAAAGGAGAGTGGAAAAGACAGGTAATTGTTTACTCACATATATTTTAAAAACCTTCTCCCTTTTTTTGTTTTCGATGTTGTACATTATTGTTTCAGAGCAACCTGGACCATCAAAGAGGGCAAATGAGATGGTGTGGGTTGCTAATACATCAAGATTCACTTCTTCACCCATGGTGATTTAGAATGCCGAGGAGCCTTTAGACTTATCGAAAAGTAGTTTGACTGGTCGCTCAAGTCTTCAGCCACGAATAGTTTTAAAGGACATTTAAAGTTGAAATTGTGTGCGTGTAGAAAGTGTTTTTAGTAATTTCTTCTTCTTTAAAATTATTATTATTTTTTTTGTAGTGTGAACTTGTGTGTATTTTACAATTATTATATGTGTTCTTATAAAATTTCTCCATTTCTTTGTAGAATAAATGTGTGTGTGATAATTTGAATAAACAATTGATTTTTATAACATTCATGTTGAATCATTTATGAGACCCTTTTGTAATTCAATTATTAGAATTTTTCTTCGTTTTACTTTTTCCATTTCTATAATTTTGGTAAATTTGTATATAAATAATTGCTAATATTATTATTGCATCCTGATTTTTATTTTTTTCGATGTTTTTAACTTTTACAAAGGTTTATTTTATTTTTAATATATCAAATGGAAGATTTAAAATGTAAGCCTTTAACTATAATAGAACAAATACTTAAAAGTTTTATAGTAAATAGATACCATTCAGAATTTTTTATTAACTTAACAGATATTTGATGAAATGCATACTAATACATACTACAAAAATATAATTTTTTTGTGTTCTGTTATAGAGTCGTATGATTATTATTATAATTCGAAATTTTTGACTTGCTTTACGAAAACAAGTTTCTTGTTTGAATTCTTAATATAGATGCAAGATATTTTTAAATTTCTCAGATACTTCTAATTATCAATAATTCTGGGAATTCTTCAATACTTGAATAATAATTTTACTGTAAAATATAGAAAATCTCACAATTAAAGTTCGTGATTATGCATTTTTTTGTGTAATTTATAGCGTTTAATAATAATTATATTGGATTAATTATTGCAGTGGTAGTCATACTAGAATTATTAGAATAAAATTGATAATTTGACAATAATTAATTTTAATGATTATGTTAAAATTAATAATTTATTTATCTTCAAAGAATCTTTTATTATTGAAAGTGTTACATCCCTAGGAAATTAAATAATCCATTAGTCAATTTACATAAAGTAAATAAAGAAACAAACAAACCATCAAATGAACTAATTAAATCTCTAAGAATCGGGTTCACAACTTTCATAAACAAATGATCTTTTAAAGAGTTTAATTGTTGTTGAATAAATTTAGTTAGTAAAAATTATTTTATTTTTTATTTTTGAATAATTAAAGCATAAATAATTAAACAAAATTATTACTATAAAACATTAAAATATATTTATTGTTTAATTGAATTGAATTGCTATTTGGGAAACAATTTTAATAAAATCTAAAATAATTAAATTATTTCAAAAATAACAATTAAATTGTGTTAAATTCATTAATTTCTTTCTGAAATATTTGAATATAATTAAATTCTTGAGAGAATTCTTATGTTTTTGCAAAAAGAAATTAAATTTTTCCAAATAAATGAAATATTTTCCACTAATTTTTCGAGACTCTTTCAGTTCAAAAATTTATTTAATTCATTAATTGATAAATTACTAGGTTTTAAGACAAAAATTTTACATTAAAATTTTATAAAATTATTAGTTAAGGTTTTTATTTTGTATTTTGTTTATTTTCTAGAAACTATAATAAAATTTTAAATGTTTGAATAAACTTTTATAAGTAATAATTTTAAATTAAAATTACAATTTTAACAAATAATAGTATGAAATTAATCTTATAAAAAATTTTTTTTGCAACATAAAATGAAGAATTTTAATTAAAGTGGGGCAATAATAAGGTATTATGGTGAAAAGGCGTCTGGATCGACAACATGGCTGATCGAGCGGCTTTCGCTTCGCTCTGTAGGAGGGGAGAGACATGAGACCGACAACATGGCTGATCGAGCGGCTCATGCTTCGCTCTGTATGACGGGAGAGGCCTTGGACCCAGCGCGTGAGTATTGGCTAGTGGGCGTGAGGCCTTTCACTTCTCTGCGCGGCGAGTCGACTCCTCCCTCCTCATATTCGCCTGCTACATGAGACTCGATTCGAGTCTTTCAAACTTCATTATTTATTAATAATAATTATTTAAAAATTAAAAATTTATGATATCCTTAAATGTTAAGTTATTTTCTTTAAATTTGTATAGTTTTTTGTATATGCTTATAGTATACGAAAATTAATTAAATAATAATAATTTTGTAATATCAATTTGTAATTTATTTCTAATAATAATTTGTTTTTTTAAATAATTTTAATAAAAATCGATTAAAATTATTAATTTCAATAATTATTTATGACTATTTGATATGTTAATTGTTAATTACAGCAATAAATTATGTTAGTATTATTATTTTTTGTTTATTTATAGTTATTATTATTATTATTATTATTATTATTATTATTATTATTATTATGATATGAATATTTTTTTAATTATTATGAAGTCAGCGAGGCATGCGCGTCTTACCCTTAGACAGAGTTGGTGCATCGGTTGAGTTAAATCACTGATCGGCCATCGCAGTGAGCCAGGCATAGTAAAAGAGGTTCGAGCAAGGTCGATATACAATCGATGCGTGCTTAAAACTGGCGCGCTCATTTGAATGATGCTGTCTTATGATCTATTCATTTTTATTCTTATTCTATTTTTGTTGTTTTTGGGCTTAAAATTGTCAAAATTTTTGCAGATTTTTAAGACCTTTCCTCCCTCCTTAGACTCACCCCCCGTTAACTCTAATGTATCTTGACACGGCATTGTGAGAGTTGTGAGGTTCTGTTCTTGTCTACGGATGGCGCCATTTCTGTTCACCAACACATGGAAAGTGTCATGTCCCAATATACAGTGCTCTATTAGTATGCCTTTTTGTTTATTCTGATGAATGTGTTTTCAGGTATTTATATTTTTTTTGTATTTCTATTTATTCAATCATTTTAATGACTTTATGACTAATTTAATGTGAATTTAATAAAGCATCATCGAAGTTTGTACAGTACAATTTATGCATTTTTTCGCAAATTCACTTTATTTTGGTTAACATAACCTTAAATGTCAACATTATTTATATTCTATTTTTTGACGCTTTGCATGTTATTCTTTCATAAAAATGTGTGATGTTAAATTCTAAAGATTCTAAAGATTCAAAACGTTGCATAAAATGAATTATTGCTGCAGGAAATGTTTTATTATCTTAAACAAGTGAGAAAACAAAAAAATGAAAACAAATGAGAGAGCTGTTCGAGAATTAGTTAATGAAACCAAGGAGAATTTGCTAAAACTTTGTGAAAACTTTAGCGAGGACATTATAATGGTCGATGACCTGAAAATTGTACATATTTTCGATCCTCCGCATTTAATTAAGTGTTTGAGGAACAATTTATTGACAAAATATTTAAAGTATTCATGGGAAGGAAAAGAAAGAGTAGCTTCTTGGTCTCATCTCGAAAAAGCATTTGAAATCGATAAACAGAATGGAATTTTTCGATTATTTCAAACGTTATCCATATCTAATATATATCCAAAGAATAAAGTCAAAATGCGTGTTCCCTTATGTAAAAGTGTTTTTAGCCATACAACTGCGTCACAATTATTGTTCATGTGTAATAATAAAAGTACAAGCTCTGATGGAAAACTTAAAATGGATGAAAATGGAGTTGATACAGCTTTATTGTTTCATATTATTGATAATATTTTTAACAGCCTCAACTGCGAAGATATTTCAAAAACTCTTGAAAAACTGCCACTGTAAGAAATTGAAAATTATCAATATAAAAATGTAATTCCCACCGAAAATGATTGTGTGCATGAAATTTTGTGGGATAAAGCAATCGAGATGTTTAATAGTATGAGATACATCAAATGAAATTCTAACGATCGAGAAAGGTCCAATGTTTTGAATTATTTTATCCACACTTTACAATCTTTTAAAATATTAAGAAAAAATGAAGAGTTATGGTTTTTTACATTTCTATGGTAGAGTCTTCAATCAAGATCCAGTAGAGAATTTTTTCTGTCAAATGAAGCAACATGAAGTCAGAAACAATAAGCCACTACAACAGACTTCGCTTCTTATTATAAAAGCGTACTGGTTAATACCCTTGTCAAAAACAACTCGAAAGGTAGTAATTGTATTGATGACGATTCTTCTGGTTTTCTAGTCACAATGAAATCACTGTTTGATAATCAATCGATTTCTTCAAAAGTGTCATGGAATTTACCGGATTTGCCTGATAATTTTAATTCTTTGAAAGCATTTCATAACAAAAATAACAATTGAATTGAACAGATATCTGCAAATAATATTTTAGATTCTTTAGACAACAGTTATTGTGTGTGCAATGAAAATTTGTTTTCAACATGCAATAGAATAGAGTGCGTTAAAAACTGTGACAAAGATAACTTCTATCATTGTCTTCTAAATATTTCTAATGTGTGCCTTTACTACTTCCCTATTGTGTCTCACAAAGATAATTTCATAACAAAAATTAAGGAATTTTTAATTGATAAAATTGATTTTTAATTTAAACACTGCGAACATATTAGAAGCTTAAAAGAAGTTATTATTAATAAAACTGTACGAATCGTAAGCAAACAGTATTTCTCTTTTTTACAAACATTAGGAAAGGGTTTCCCTCTCTCACAACCACATGATGAATTAATGAAAATCGTCTACAATTCTAATCAACAATACAAAAAAAGGTGACATAGCTTACGAAAAAAAGTTGTATTATTATATGCAAAACAGTGCAATAATAATATAACATAAGTAAATTAAATACGACTAGTAAGGTTTACATACCTAGTAAGAATTTATCTTCCACTAATATATTGGAAAATAACGTAAAACAAGGAATTTCTATTTCCAATCGAAAAATCATTAATAAAAATATTTTTACTACAACAACCAAATGTGATAATAATATAAGGATATTACCAAAAACTAGTGTCTTAAAGGTGGCAAAGAATTTTACAAAAGCAATTGTACCAATAAGCAATATACCTTGTGATATTAGTTGCATTCGCAATAATAATATTAGTGTCCAAGGTACAACAAATCTTTTGACAAATAATAGTAGTTACAAAAGAAAATCCATCGACATTGACCTATCCGTGCCAATTAAAAAGATTTGTAATAATAATGGTGAAAAATTTGAATTATCAAATCATAAAATTGATAAAAATTAGTAAACATCGTTTACAATATTTATATCTCTAACTACATTTACGCGCAATATTTTTTTTAAATAATCAATTTGTATGAAAATAGTAGGTTTAAATTATCAAAAGAAGTTAAACAAAAATACATTTTTATTAACAGTTAAACATAAAAAATTTATTTTTTATATCTATAATTTCCTGACAATATATAACTTGTTTATATTTAATAGTAAAAAAATCAGTTCATTTACACAATACACATAATCTAGGAGGAAAGTGTTTTCTGAAAATGAAATGATTTTTTAATTTTTTTTGGGTAATTTAGATAATAAAACATTTCCTGCAGCAATAATCCATTTCATGCAACGTTTTGAATCTTTAGAAAAATTTGGAAAGGCAAAAAAAGCCCATCCAATGATTCGCAATCAGCGACTGCACACTTTTTTCCTATTTCTGAAACATATAAATTTACGTAAAACAGATTAAACAATGAGTAGTACAAAAACCTCATTTTAACATCACACATTTTTAAGAAAGAATAACATGCAAAGCGTCAAAAAATTGAATATAAATAATGTTGAAATTTAAGGTTATGTTAACCAAAATAAAGTGAATTTGCGAAAAAATGCATAAATTGTTGTGTGCAAACTTCAACGATGCTTTATTAAATTCACATTAAATTTGTCATAAAGTCATTAAAATTATTGAATAAATGGAAATACAGAAAAAAATTTGCCCGCGCAGGCGCGGACACATTCTCATCCGCGCTTCGCGCAGGGGCTCTCTTCGCTCGCAAGTTTCAGCGCGCCTCGGAGCGCCCGAATATTGATCGTCGAGCTTCGCGCTCCGTGTGTTGTTGAGCGCTTCGCGCGCAAATGGCTCGCGGTGTTCTGCATTTGTTATGCATAATTTGTTTTCTTGTTCTTGTTTCCTGTTATATGTTTTATATAATATTTTTTTTTCTTAAAGTTACTACGACTTTAAGGATTACATTCTCATCACTTGTTTTTGTTTTCTGATGATTGCGAGATTAAGTGGATTTAAATGTATATTTTTGGTATTGATGAATAAAATTTTAATGTTATTTTTGATTATACTAACTCTCTTAGCAAAAACGTGATTTTCAGAAGCAGCTGAAATATTCTTAAAGTATTAGAATCAAGTTTTTTTGTAGTGTAGACCGGAGCGTAATGGCTAACTTTTCATTCTTTGTTGATTTACTCGAACATTTTTGTTTTAATTAAGCGCTTATCTCTTCAATAGTTCCTCTGGTATTTCAGCTTTCTTTTAAAAATAAAAGCATGGAATTTTTAAATTTTTATCATACAAATATTCTAATTTGAAAAAGTTAACAATTTTGATTAATCAATGTAAGTTTTATTAATTTATTGCAAGCGGCTTTTCAGTTATGTATTAATAATTTTTAATAATGTCGTAATATTTTATTCATGGAAAAAACAAAATTTTTAAAAACGATTAAACGTGCTTTTTGATTTGTTGTTAACTACGGATTATTATAAAAGTTATAACATTTTACAAAATCAATAGAAATTTTTTTAACACAGTTAAGCTGGCTGACCCAAAAACTTAAAAAAAAGTTTCTGAAGAAATAAGCTAGTTAACGAACATGGCCTTCATTTTAACAACAACTTTAAGTGAGTTAAATTTGAAAATGATCTGATAAGTTTTTCAAGAGTTATCGTAAGAACAAAATTTTTGGTCTACAGACAGACAGACGTAAAGATTTCATAACATTAGCAAAAGTCAATTTTCCACCAAAACTCATACTTTCTCATGTGATGAGAATGTAAAAATTTTAAAAATGTAAAAAAGATCAGACCTTCTATAAAATTTAAACTGAACAGAGTTTTATTTTTTTTTTGGGGCGCCAAAATGTCGAATATTTAATATTCCAACTGGACTTGTTCGAATGTCAAATATTCGACATATACTTTGAATGTCGGTTTTTAGAAATTCCAAAATTCGAATAAGGCGACCGAAATGTTGAATTTTAAAATTAGCCATTTTAGCGTTCTAAACCGAATAACACTGGGATCGGTACGAATTTTGCAGTCATTTGGAACAATATTTAACATTTAAATTAAACTAACTCGAATTTTCGATTTTTGAACTCAGCGAAAAAATTTGGACAGTTTCTTTTGAATTATTTTGCACAACTGTAAAAATATTAGTTATCAAATGCGTATCATTTAAATTTTTATAAGTTAAATATCTGATTTAATCTAACCGGTACGCAAATTTATAAACTGTTTTTTAAAATAAATCATTAAAAGAAAAAATATCTGTAATTTCTAAACTAAATTGTTCACCACAACAAGAATTTTCACATAGTAAAAATGGTGCGTGTTATTATTAATTAACAAATTTGTTATGTACCATTCCAAATTAAAAATATTAAATTTATTTTGAGAAATTATTGCAAATTGGTGTCGAATGAACATAAATAATTTAATTATTTAAATAAAAGTTTTCAGATTTAAAAAAAAATCTAAAATAATTTAAAATCCCAACAAAAACATCTATGATGCAAAAACTTTCGCCAAGTAAAAGATTTTGTAACTGTCCGAACAATTAGGGAAAGAAAAGTTTACCAAGTAAAATTTATAATTAAAATTTTAACAACGATTTATTTTAAATATTTCCTTTCCTACACAACTCAAAGTACATATTGCAGTTGAAAAAAATAACCCGAGATTAGCTGCTGATATTGCACATTCAGGCTTAATTACATTTCCGAATTAAGTCAATATTCTTCACTGCATTTTGAATTGTAACAAATAAAATTAACTTCATAATTTACATTAACAAAAAACGAAATCCAATTGTTATAATAAATCGTTGTTAAAATTTTAATTATAAATTTTACTTGGAAAACTTTTATTTCCCTAATTGTTTGGACAGTTACAAAATCTTTTACTTGGCGGAAGTTTTTGCATCATAGATGTTTTTGTTGGGATTTTAAAACTTTTTGCATCTTCTCAACTTTTTAATAAATGAAATAATTAATTGTAAAAGTATTTTGGCCATTTATCTAATAATTTAAAATAAAATACAATTAAGCTTTAAATAAGAATTTATTTAAGATATGATACTTTACAGTAAAGTTTTTAAAATAAATTTCAAGCCTATCAACCCACAATACTATTTCAAATTTCAAAATATTTAAAAAATGTTTTTAGCAGTTTAGTATCTGCGTTCATATAAATGTCAAAAAATTCAATTTTTTTGAGAAAAATGAAAATTTTTTCAAAAATACGGAGTGCATTAAAATTTCCAGGAATATATATATCGATATTTTAACCCAATTATTAATATTCTTGAAGATCTCACATAACCGTTTAGCAGTTTAGTCTCTGCGTTTGTCTAAATGTCAAAAGATTCAATTTTTTTGAGAAAAATCAAAATTTTTCAAAAAATTCAAAGTGTATCAAAATTTCCTAAAATGTATATCGAGATTTTAACCTAATTAATAATGTTCTAACAGATTTCAGCAATTCATTTAGGTGTTAACACTCCACGTTTGTCTAAATCTCAAAAAATCGCTATTTTATAGGTTTTCTTAGCCTAAATTCTTTAAAAATATATAAAATATTGAATAAACTTAACAGAATTATTTCTTTTTTGATTCTTTATCCGTCAAAAAAAAGAATAAGCCAAATCGGTTAAGATTTACTCGAGTTATTCAATTTTATCGAAAAATAGCTGATATTTCGAGAATATATATATTCGCGGTTTTTTGCTTTTACTTGGCGGCAATTCTCTACCGCGAATCTTGATTAAAAATTCAAAATTTTGAAAAAATTGTTTTTCCAAAAATTTGGAAACTACCATAGTTTTGGTAGTTTTTGGCGAAAATGTCTAGTTAACGAACTTAGCCTTCATTTTAACACCAATTATAAGTGTGTTAAATTTAAAAACTTTCTGATAAGTTTTTCAAGAGTTATCGTTGGAACAAAATTTTTGGTCTACAGACAGACAGACACCATCGCCGGACCATGGTTGTCGGGTTCATGGGACCTCAAAACGTAAAGATTTCATAAAATTAGCAAAAGCATATATATATATATATATATATATATATATATATATATATATATATATATATATATATATATATATATGTATGTATCTCTGAAAACTCATTCAGCAGAATAAACAAAAACGCATACTAATAGAGCACTGTATATTGGGACATGACACTTTTCATGTGTTGGTGAAAAGAAGTGGCGCCATCCGTAGACAAGAACAGAACCTCACGACTCTCACAATGCCGTGGCAAGATACATAAGTGTTAACGGGGGGACTTTACATTAGACTTAGACTTTACATTGTCCCCAATGTAAGGAAATGGTAGGATGGTTGTTTTGTTTTGTTTTTGTTAATTTTTATGGTGTTTGTATTTGGTTTCTTCGCCTTTTGCATCTTGTAATTATTATTAAGTAGCAAAAGTGTAGTTTCCTTGCTATGATAATGTTTATTATCAATAAGAGTAGCTGAAAGAAGAGTATGAAACCATCTTTAATTGTTGTAATATAGTTTTTAGCGTTTAAAATCCAACTCACAACAGGTATTTCCATCTGTATTTAGATATATTTTTAACTGGTGTTATTTTAAGTTATTTTATTTAGGTATTTTGTTATAGAATTATAATTTATTTATTTATAAAGTTGAACTTTGTTTAGCAGTTAATTTATTAATAATTAGTATATTATATTTTGTTAACTAGGTTTAAATATGGGTTTATTTTATTTTTATTATTATTATTATTATTGTATTTATTTAATTTTGTTTGATTAATTATGGATTTTTATAAAATAAAAGCGGAAAGAAGAAGGAAACCACCATTCCTCTTCCTTCTTTTCTTTCGTCTTTTATGTATATTTATTTATTTATTTAATATATATTTTTTACATTTTGTGCTATTATTAATTGTATATATTTTCTTTGTTTTAAAATAAGGAGAAAAGAAGAAGACATCCACCATTCCTCTCCCTTCTTTTCTTTCGTCCTTATTTTAATTTTTTTTTATTTTGTTTATTGGTTAAGTATAATTTTATATTTTTTATTTACATACATTTAAAATATAATATTATTTTACTGTATAATTTATGTAATATAATTAATTATTTGTATTTATAAAAGGGTTTTTAAATATTTTTAGTGGTTTATCAATTAATTATGAAATGATCTCTCATTAACAGTTTATGTGTTTTATTTTTTTGTAATTGTATAATGTGCATGTAATTATTATCTATTTATGTTGTTTTTCAACTGTTAATGAGAATCATTTAATGATTTAGTCCCATGTTATTGTGGGTGCTGGTAAATTCCAGAATTCGTTTGAATCGTCGGATGTATTTGTTATTAAATTATCTCTTTTTATTATTTGTTTGTTTCCTATTACGCTTAAACAATGTTCTTTTGTGTGCCCCTTCTATAACAATACTCACAGCAGTTTTCCTATTTAAAAAGTTTAAGTTTTATTAAAGATGGTTCTTCTTCGGGCATCACGTAAATTTTGTGTTTTAGATTTTTTGGTCTTTCTTTTTCGCTCAAGAAGAATGTGTCATTTAATTCTTTTAGAATTATCTTAGCTGCGGAATGTTCTAATTCTCTGATTGTTCTGCACCTGTTTCCAGTTGCAATGAATACATTATTGTTCTTATTTTCTGTTACTGTACACTTTACTTGCCACAACCTATTTAAAGCGGGGCCTGTGGTTTTGTCGATCATGTAAAGGGGTTTGTCTAAGTTATATTCTGCTGTTAGTTCTTCGAGTATTCCTTTTGGGTATGAAATTTCGTCTATGTTTCATTTTGGAAACGTAAAAGCTGGTACCAATTCTCCTTGTAGTGGTGGGAATGGAGTGTAAGAAGAGAGCGAATTGGTATAAGATTAGGAAAAATATTGGTATGAATGCATTAGATTTAGTCGCGGATAACGAGGTGGAGGGGTTGAATGTGCTTGACGCGAGGAAACTGGTGGTTGATAAAGCGCATGAAAGGTGGCAAGAAAGATGGGATGCTTGCGTTAAAGGTAGGGTAACCTATGCATGGATAAGAGATGTAACGTTTGTCGGTAGATGTAGAAAGTTTGATCCGGGTCTCAGGGCGTGCTACTTGCTGACGGGGCATGGGAGTCTTAATGCTTTTCTCTCCAAGAGAAAACTTTCTGACTCCCCGGCCTGTCCTTGTGGCAATGCCAGTGAGACTTGGTTGCATGTGCTGTGTGAGTGTGATATATATGCAAGATTCCGGGATCTTGATAGCATGAATGTAACTGGTGGTGGTGGCGAATGGAATGTAAGTGGGGTGGTGAGTAGTAGGGAATCGTATGAATGTATGTGTGAGTTTGCTGATCGTGCCTTCAGCACGAGAGCTTGGGTGATTGCTAACAGTTAAGGTGTGTGTGAATAGTTTGCTTGGCTTTGGGACCTTTGGTGGTGGGATTTTTTTTTTTTTTTTTTTGGGTGAGACTTCGGTCTGGGAGCAGAACCTCCGCGTGGTCCCCGCTGGAAGTGCACGCGGATTGCCCATGCTAACTCCCATTTTAATGGGAGTTGTCTTCTGCAATCTGGGCATTGTCTCTCTTGCTTCCTTTGCGGGAAGCAAAAGATTCCGTGCTAACAGATGCGTTTTTCCATTCCTATCTTGTCAGTGGTTGAAAGCTCATGATGCTGAGCGAGAAGCCTTTTTCCGTGCTTCGCTGTGTGAGTTGCAGTCTCAACTCGGGTGGTGGCACTGCAGAGCCACTAGGGATTAGAGAGGTCCCGCCCCAAACCGAGGGGCCGCGGAGATTCTCTGGCCTGTCACTTCGGTGAGAGGCCGGGGAATCACTGCGGATCGGTAGACAGCTCATCTGAGTTGTTGGCGCTGGTTGGGCGTATCTCAACCCCGTTATGATCGTAGGCGGTCCGTGTAGTGAAATACGCGTATGCGGAGGTACTGCACGTAAAACCAAATAGGCGATGTAGTGGTGGGAAGAGAATTATGGATTCTGACATCTAAAAATTAAAATTATGTTATTATTGTTATTCATGTGCATTTTTTAACTTATCTACATGTTTTTGGTACCTGTGTCCATCGTCATTTATTAGAATAACATTATTCTTGTTTAGGATATCCACAATTTCGTATGGACCGTGATAATGAGGATCAAACTTTCTTTTTACTCCTTCTCTCAAGACATATACTTTGTCACCTACTTTTCCTGGGAATGGTTTGATAGATTTATCATACCATTCTTTAGATTTTAGTTTAGCGTTTATTAGATTTTTAGCTGCCAAGGCTCTAATTTCAATTAGTTTGGTTACAAGTTCGGTTAAATAAGAACCATAAGTTTCTAGCTTAACTTCTTGAGGAAATGAACTAGGAGAGCGAGCAGTTTTTTCAAAAACTAGCTTGTATGGGGTAAAGTTAGTAGCTTCATGTACAGATGTGTTGTAAGCAAACATTGCAAAGGGTAATAGTCTGTCCCAGTCGTCATAATCTTTAGAATATTGTTTTATATAATCTGCCAAAACGGCATAGCTACGTTCTAAAGCGCCATTTGTTTGAGGCCTATAACCAGAGGTTGTGACTTGCTGAACTTTGAAAAGTTTGGATAGTTTTGACATCAATTTGCCAATGAAAGAAGTACCTTTATCGGTCAATATTTCTTTTAGGGCTCCATATACTGAAAACAATTCGTTTGAAACAGCATGAGTAATGGTAGTTGCTGAAATATCTGGAATTGCAACGGCTATACAATATTTGGATAAATGGTCCTGCATAGTGAGGATATGACAATTTCCAACTGGGGTTGTTGGAAGATTTCCTACTGTATCTAATGAAATTTTGTCAAAAACGTCTAGGGGTGTGTCCGTTATAATCATAGGTTCCCTAGTCTTTGCTCTAACTAATTTTTGTGTTTGACATGTGGGACTCTTCTTACTAATTCTGTCACATGTTCTTTTAATCGTGGCCAAAAAAACTTTTCACGTATTCTTCTATATGTCTTTATTATTCCTTTGTGTCCTGCTATTTTACTTTTATGAAATTCACTTACGATATCTTCTCTTTTTTCCTTTTTAGGAACAGATACTTGCCCATAACACATAGTTATATTAATATTACTATGATAGAAAACAGATTCAATAATTTGTCTTAGTTCTCCTCTTAGCAATTCATCCGTAAAGTCTCCGTGTCAAGAAATTCTTATCTCCTTTGTCATTTCATTAGAAAGAATTATTTTCAATTTCTGCATTCCTAAAATAATGTCTTCTTTCAATAGTGAATCATAGTAATTATCTTTTACTATTATAGAATATACATTATATCGTCCTCTAGGGGTTACAAGAATTTGTCCTTTTGTAGGATTTTTATTTTTTATTTCTTCGGGATCTATTACTGCGATGTCAATGAGTAATCGGCTTATTGGAGTCGTGAACTCGCAATCGGCTAATAGAAATTGACAATAGTTATTTCGATGATAAGTAAGATTTTCTCTGTCACTCGTGATATTTGAAGATTCTTCTGATATTCTTGAATAACTCGTAGGAAAATTTTGAGGAATGCTGTTTATAGTATCAAACTTATTCCCTTGTGTTTTGTTGTTCTTGGATTCTTTTTCATCTTCCTCTTCTTCGTCATCTTCATTTTCTTCTTTGCTTTCCTCTGCTTCATTATCTGAGGTTTCCTCTTCTTCATCATCTGTGTCGACATCTGTTTCATATACTGAAGTGTAATAAGATGTTGACATAGCTTTTGGAGTTATAAAAATTTCTGGTGTGTTGGGTTCTGATGTTGATGGTCGGAAAGTAACATTTTTGTTTTTGTCTATTTCATTTTTCTGTGGTGTTTGATGTATTGGCTGTTCTGGTTTTATTGTTTCTGTAATTGACTTATCAAAATTGAAATCATCTGTTTGATTTTTCTGCCACATAGATTCTTCTTTAGCATAATCCCAATAAAAGTCAAGTTTTTATGAAAATTCTACCGTTAATACTGTTTTTTCTGGGCTTGGAAAATATACAATGTTGGGTATGTTCGGGAGGTGCACTTTTAGGTCCAGGCATATTTTTTATAGCTGCTGGTGGAAGTTTTAAGCTTGGAAGCATACTTCTACTAGGTTTTTGAATAGGAAGATTAGGTATCTCCATATCCTCGTCAGTAATATCCTCGTCTGAAGCTGCCATATTCTCAAATTTTGGGCGTGCTACGTAGCCCAAGATAAAGTTCTCTGATGTTTCACATCCGATGCATTATAACCTATCGATTTTCCCAGTCTTCTTGTATTTTCCCAATTATATATATATATATATATATAATATATATCTATATATATATATATATATATATATATATATATATATATATATATGGGACGTTCCACGTCAACAGAAACAGAGCTGTGGCCAAAAATTGGCGCAATGAAAAAAGACGTTTAAGGGCTTAAAAAATACGTACACTTGTGTACTTTTAATAACAGATGAGCGTTTTTGAAAATCCAATATGGCGGCTTAATTACAAGCGAAGAAAGTCAACAAAATCACAATTCGACAAATAATATCGTTAATAAAAATTACAAAATCCATGGAAAAAAATTAAACGAAACTTTTTTAAACGTTTCAGGGGTCGCTTAATACAAACCCGAAGTTAGATTTTGATTTCAAGGTCGCTGACTACTAATATGACCTAAGTTTTTAAAAATTAAAAATGGCGGATCCAATATGGCAGTCAATTTTTCGAAAATTCATTTAATTATAATTTGTCTTTCAAGATTTTGAAGATTGCTTTTTACAAATATTTATTCAAAAATAGGAAATTTAAATTGTCTGATTAATTTTAAACCCCTTAATTATGCTTTACGCTCAAAGGTGTGGTTGCGTTTGAGTACCTTAAATCAGTTTAAGTTGGCTAAATTTTTCTTAAACTTTTCTGTCGTTTTGGATTGAATTCTAATTTTTCTAATTTCATTTTAAATTTTTGAATTCGACTACATATTATTTTAGTATTTTAGTATATTAATAGGAAACCCATGAATCAGTACTCAGCAACATATAGAAACCCTAAAAGGAAATTTTCGAACAAATTTGATAAATTTTTAATGAAATCAACAGCCAATATCCAAAATTTTACGCAAACATTTATATAATCCCCAACTTTTATCATTTTCTGGAATTTTATCACCGATTATTAAAGAGAAATAGCGAACAATAGAAAGCATTTCTGCTGCTGACATTCTTAGTTTAAAAGTTGACGCTCCGTCGAGGATAATTTTCGTAGGAGGATTGTTTGGCATACAAAATTAACATAAACGAAATAATTTTATCCAGTAATCTTTTCGCATCCATTTTATCTAAATACTTACAAACAAAATCACAATTTGTTTAATTCGACACAAAGTTTAGTAATGGCAGAATAAGATTTCGATGATTCGAATCCGTAAACAGCCTTTTGCAAGAAAATCCAGACGTAGTCACATAAGTATGGCCACCTTTGCACAGCAGTAAGGCATTTGAAACATGCTTTAATTGCTTTGACTGGAATATCGTAGGAGAATTTTTCACCATTTAAAATGACGTAGGATTGATAAATGTTTTCTATTCCACCACAAAGTACGACATACGGTAAAATTTCTTCATAATTTTCTTTCAACCAGAATTCTAATTTAACTTTTTCTTCTTCCAAATTTATGAAATTCTGAAAATGTAAAATATAATAAAAACCTTTTAAATGGTTTTCGAATGTAATAGTTTATCCAAAATAAAAAAATATTAGCTTCAAAAATTGAAATTATTTCATAATATTTACTTCTAGATTCCTACTTTATGTACTGTTTTTGATCATGATGAACTTTAATTGCATACATATATACAAAGAATATTTATTGTTTCAATGGAAAGTAGAAAAAATATTTTATTTAAAAAAAATAAAAAATACATATTTTTAATTATAAACTTTTTTAAACTCCTTATTGAATTAATATAATAATAATGTTTTTAAAAATATAAACTAACTTCTACTTGAAGAATACAGCATTTGGAGCACTCGATTTTAGAAAAATACGTTGACTTTTTCTCGGCCTTCTTAGATTTTTTATCTAAATTAATAGATTTGAGTATTGGTACACAGATTGGCAACAGTAATAATGCAATTATAGAATCTTGAGTTCCTATAAAAGTTAAAAATATGTATAAAAAATTAACAAATAATAACAAATGTTATTTACTTTTGTTATGTCTTGTTAACACGTTATTGAATTTAACCTTTCTCAATAATTTCTCCATGTAATTGCATAAAGTCCTTCACTTCTTTCGTTTTTAATTTTCGACAATATTTTATTAACTTTTTTCCCACTTCTTCCTATTTAGTAGAAAAATTTATATTCGAATACAAATCTGACTCTCTGTTAGTGATTTTTCCAAAATCTGACTCCAACTAAAGAACAGTCAAACCCAATTTTTAAATTTATTGCACATGACAAGTGATTATAGACAAATACACTGAATGCATTGTACTCTTCACCGTGAGTATACAAGGCTTTGCACAATTATTAAATATTTTTTGTCACTCACCAACGAGATACCCAAAGGAGCAGCTAAGCATTGTAAAGATTTGAAATAGGTTTGAACAGAACCACAATTTTTTACTTCAGTTTTCAATAATTTCAAACGAGACTCAAATGTCTTTTCCCATTGAAGGAAAACCTCACTTGGTAAATATTTGCTTTGATTGGAGTCAGTCAAGCAAGTAAAAATATCCTCTGCCAACTCTACAATATTTTAAAAGAAAAGAGGTATTAAGTAATATATAAATTAAAAAGTGTTACGTATGACTTCGTAACTATTTTTAATTTTTTCATTAATTAAAAATTTGTTATATTGTATAATTTCATTAAAAATTTGGGACTTTTGTAAATAGAATTAAGTACTCAATAGACATATTATCAGGACATAACAGGATTTTTACATAATTAACTCATCAATTGTCTTAAAATTATTTTTTCATAATTAAGTTATATCCAAACTAAAAAATAACGATAATCATTCTTCAATTGTTTTCATTCCCAATAATATTCAATATTATTTTTAAAATTATAATTCTAAAATTGATTAAAAGAATATAGATATCACTCTTATTTCAAAAGGAATTTGTCTACTTTGCTATAAGTTACTTTCCACAGAAAAGTCTCTTAATTGTATTGGTAAAATACCAAGAAAAAGTATACACTTAAACATTGACAATAGAGGATACAGAGCATCGAACTATATCACGCCATTTTGAGGAATTTGCAAGCTTGCAAAAAGCTTGCCTGGCAACAACGAAGTTTGGCGAGCCGTGTGCACAGGCATCCCCACTCTATCGTTTTATATTAATTTCAAGGTGTGATCCATACTTTCGATCGTTTTAACTAATGAGTCCGATTTTGTTCCTCCCGCAGTAAAGCTGCGTAAAATTAAGTGTTCCTCCCGAAAATCGGTAGAGAGTTTTAATAATTTGTTTTTCCCGCAAAGCGGTTGATTATATATAGTTGTGAATTTATTTCCCGCAAAAGCCGGAGGTGTTATTTTTGTCCCCAGAAATAAGGGTTGATTTTGAATTTTTATTTGATTAATTGATTAAAGTGAATTGATATTTTTACGCGAATTGAAAATAAATAATTAAACAAAAATACGAATACGAAAAGTGAATATTAAGTGAATAATTTGAAGTATTATATCGATAATAATAATAAAGAATCAAACAACAGAAGCAATTGAAGAACAAATTAAAGGGAATACTAAAAAAAAGAAGAAATAATTCATATAAGGAATCTATAACAGATGTGAATCTGAGTAATTCACCTGAGAAAAGTAACAGGATACTTTTCCATTCTTGATAAAAAAATAATAAATTGGAAGTTGGTGAGTTGATTATTAATTATTCCATTTTACACATTTTATACACACACATAATACAAATTTACATAAAACATAATTATTATATAAATAAAAATTGTTTTTTGATTTATCGATATTATATTGTTATATGAATATTGAGAATCTTATATTAATTATATTCTATTAAAAGGATATTTTTTATAATAATATTTACTACGATTTATACAAGTAAATAATTTAAAGATAGTTTATATTCTTGTATTGTACGATTTTTCTATCACTTTTCAAGTTTTATGAATTAAATAAAATTTATATTTGTACTACTCATATAACTGAAGTGTCTCATTACTGTCTACAACTATATACAACCTTTTTCCTTTTTATATATTTTCAATTAAAATACCGTCTAATCGGAGGTACTGAATTAATAGTACACTTAAAAGGGGGATCCTCTACTTTTTCAAAAATATTAATTATTTTATAAAGAGTTAAACGTTTATCTTGGGGTGAATAAATATTAAGTCTTTTAGTTTAACTTATCGAAAATTACTTTCGATAAAGTTAAGCCTGAATTCGCTTAATATATAGATTTTCTTTAATAATATTAATTAAAATAATCGAATTCACACTTAACAAACTGGTGGCAGCGGTGGGATTTCTTTTTTATATTTTATTGAAAGAATAAAAATTTATAAAGGTTGAAAATAGTTATTTTTAGAAGAAATAATTTTTTTGTGACACTATTACTATTACACTACATGAAAATACGAATTGAATTAAATTTTGTGCTTATGAACTATTTATTCATGTAAATGACATTATTGTTAATGAAACTTTTCTTTTCAGAAATAAAAAATACATTTTTTTAACTCAGAAATACTGAATTTTTGAATAGTGCGAGTTTTAGTTTTTTTCATACTCGATTAAAAAATTTTTTTTAACCAAAAAGTGATTACCATTAATTAGGATGATGACTCAAAGTAAAAAAAAAGATAATAAAAAAATGTGATTATAAACCTATACATAAAGGATTAAGGTTTTAAGAATTTTTAATAAGAATATTTTTGTAGAAATTTTTAATTTAAACTATTAAGATATTTAAATGAAAAATAAATAATTGTAAAATTATAATTCTAAATAAATTTTACTTCATATTAATTTTAACGAATAATAGATTTAAATCAAATAAAATAAAAACAGAATAAGACCACGTAAGCATGCTATACAAGACATTTGACACTTTACTGAAACAATTTTAATTTACAAATTAACTTTATGATAATCTCTTTATTTTTTTTAATGATAATTAATTAAAATAAAAAAATTTACTTGGTTTATAAACATTAATATAAAGATTGATTAAAAAAAAAGATTTTTCAAAATGGGAATTTTTTTTAATAATAAATATTTAAGTTTTAAAAAAAAACTTTCAATTAATTACTTTTATTTGATAAAAAAAATTCAATTTAAAAAATATTGATAAATAATTATTATTTACCATAAATTGAGATATGTGCATCTTCAACTAACAAGCGGCAGCTATTTAAATAATATATAAAACATTTCGAAGATTGAGGAAGAGTGCTGACGATTCAAAATGGGTAGAATTGCAAAGTCAAGGCCGGTTACAACCAGCAAAGAATTAAAGAGGACAATATATATATAGATATATATAAATTTATTTCAAACAAATCTGTTGTCATTTTTTAATTGAAAGATAATTAAAATAATAATTGAAATTTAAATTTACATTTTAAAATAATAAATTATAATAATTAAATAAAGTTAAAAATATTGTTTTTTGAATAAAATAATTTATTTAAAAATAAATCAACAAATCAGTGTTAAAATTCAAAAAAATAATTGATCAATTAATACAGTAAAAAAAAACTGCAAAAAATTTTTTTCAAGTAATTATGTCGGTCAAGAAATTCTATAAATTATCGAAAACGAGCAAATGGTATAAACTTAAAAAGGCAGTAGAATTTTGTAACATGAGCGGAAATAAGAAAATAGTCTTACCGCACTACGTTTCTAAAAAATTGTTATCGATATTTTGAGTTGAAAATCAGTTCCAACTAAAGAGAAGTTAAACGAATCACTTATTTTTCATTGTTTATGTTTGAATTGTATTAAATAAAAATGAAATCAGTATATGAAGTACTATTACAAGAAGGCCACATACTAAGATGGAAATCGGAGGGATATAATTGTGAAATAAGGGATCAAGAAAATATTTCTAGACATCAATGGCACAGAAACCTATACCAAGATAATTATAACATTATACAAGATGGGCATAGGATAGAAGAAAGTGATTTTGTCGGAGATTTTAATTATTTTGATGATGAAATAGATGATTTTCATGAGAATCGGTACAACCATAAAAATGCGCAAAACCAAGGTAACATGTATGAACTAGATGCATCGAAAAAATACGAACAACCATGTAACCGACAGCGGAAAAGAAGAAACCAACGACAAAGGCAACGAGCTCGTAAAATGGTCCAAGGCCATAATGAATTTAATAACCAAAATAGGAACACGAATTTTGAAGAACATTGTCAAAATATGGACATGACATCGGAAGGTTATAAAAGAGAAAATTTTTACAACAGGGATCAGAATTTGCAAGAATATAACGTTGAATCCAGAAAATTACAGCACAGATTTATCGACGAAGAAGAAAGTATTTATCTCAGAGACGAATATAGAAGAAACAACATACAAGATGATTACGGAAGAGAGGAACATAGAGGTTATGGATGCTTTAACTATGATGACTCGTATATAAATTATGAGAAGCCATATTTTGTAAAAGACAATTTCGAAACAAATGATTTTATAGAAACCAGGCCTAAAAATAGAAAAATATATGATCATGATTTCACAATACCACCAATTATTTTTAAAGATTCACCCAGAAACCAAAGCTCTTTAAAGGATAAAAAACAATTGATTCATAATGTATCACTCTCCATAAAAGAACCACATCTACAAACAGAAAACGATGAATCAAATGACATGAAAGAAATTCATAATCCAGAGGAATCTTCAGAAAATGAACAAACGGCGTTGTATGTAAGTCCCAATACAGATACTACAGAAGAAAATATCAGTATCAATGAAAAACTTCCAGATAATACAATAGTAGATTCCGACAGTCCTATTATCGAACTAAGAAAAGGAAAACCCCTGGGTAAAATCAAATCATTAGGTGAAGAACAATTTGATGTGAAAAGTTCAGAAGGAAGAAAAGAAGAAGAATTTAGTGGTCAAAAGGTAAATGAAGACGTCATCATTTTAGCAGATACATATGCTGGGGAAGAAGAATTTCCCATAAATAAGACTTTTTCATCTCAACGAAGTGTGAATCAAGAAAGTTTGGAAATGTTTGAAAGAAATAGCAAATTATCAGAAAAACATCAAAAATATTTTTTTGATAAATTTTTACTCGAATCGAATGAGAAAAACGAAATAAAAAATGGAGAAGTATACAAATTCGAAAGGAAAACAGATACTATAAACATGGAGAAGAAAAAGAAGACAATGACACTAAACACTCTTATTCAGCAAAATTTTCGCACAACAAGACTATTGCCATTCACACAGAAGAACATTTTGGTGAACCTGAATTCAAAAATAGATGACAGAAAAAGAAAATGGATTATTTTGGTGAAAGCAATTATTGAGGAAAAAGAAATCCATCTGGTCCAATACAAAGGAATGAATCTTAGTAGAAATTTAAAGCACAACTTAAATATGCATTATTTTCAAGAAAATAAAATATTACGAAGCAAAACACTAAAAATACTAGAAACAAAACTTAGCTTCAACAGGTTTGGTATTGGTTAAGCATAAGAAAGCTTCTTTTTTTGGGCTTGAAATATCATAAACAAACTATATAATGATCTTTCAATTTAAAATAAAGGGTTCATATAAAAAAACATAATAGAAAACCATAGAACAAAAAGTATATCACAGCTTATTATACTTATTACTTGATTAAATGGGATATAGAACTTAAATAAAATTTTATTAATACTATAAGGGATACATACATCTAGAGTTATTAAATTTTAAGAAAAGTATATAGTTAAGCAAATAAATACTTATAAATACAAAATATGCATGTTTTATAAATGTGGGTAAATAATTTTATTGAATATCGTTTGTTAGGAAGTAATTACCGCATCAAAATATAACAATAAAAATAGAAATGCTGTAAATATTTTGCTTGTTTCTATAGACATGAACTGAACTTCATCAAAACAATAACATTTAAAAAAAAAAAGGATAACACATGTTGTTTTGTCTTCTTATAAAAATATCAAGTACTATGATCTTATTGAATAACAATCTAACTTATAAGCTGAATTACTAATAAAACAAATGACATTTAAGCTCTAATCAAATTATGCTTTGACTAACTTGTAAGGTATAAATATTTGCCAATAATACGTTAAGAGAATTCTTTATTACAAAAAAGCACTAAAGAAAATAAACCTCAAAGTTTTATGAAAAACAGTAAACAAATGTCACTAAGATTAATGAATAGCTAACATTAAACTACTAATATTAAAAAAAAATTTTATCACAGAAAGAGAAATATACTCAATTGTTGTTAGATATTTAAAAAAAATTAAACAAAGACTCAACTAATACAAAAAATAATTTTCGAAAGGTTTGCTCATAATCATTTGTCATATAAAATAAATAAACTTTAAATTTTCAAAGATTTCAATGTTTTTGAGTTTCATGCTATAATGTTTTTATTGTTCAATATTATTCACAATTAATACTAACATCAATTTCTGGATCAATTTTTTTTTGAAGGTCCTACCACAGTATAATACACAGTATAATTTTTAAATACAAAAATTACTAATTGAAATAAAATATAGACAAAATGTATAAAGTTAAACAGGTGTACGAACTTGGATACGCGACAGTGTGTAAGGTTACATCTCAGATGACTAGGTCAGTAGGAAGTATACATTGAAAGAAATACTTACATAGACAATTTAATTCTCATTCACTTTTACGTAATTTAAATGAAATATACATTTCTTATTATTCTTGCTCTCTAAAAATTATAGGCGATAAGTTAAAAAAGTGTATTTTAATGAAATTAATATCCAAAATATACACAGTGTCTAAAAAGAAATGTTATAACGCATGGAACAATAAAGTCTATCTCAGCATTTTAATATCCTTCGAAATTAGGATACCTAATTTTTCTTTAAAATATTCAATATTACGTTTTATGGATGTTCTGATTAAAATATGCTAAATTGTAAATTTAAATATGCTTAAAATACTTCTAGAAAATACAACTAATTTTCTTATAACACTTTAAAAACTATAAAACAGTAACATCAAAGAAAGAACACATTACATTTCGAGCATAAATGAAACTGTTTTAACATCAATAACAAATTATATAAATTATTAAGTTTAAAAAAATAATAAATTGAAACTTTTAATATTAAAAAAAAATTTTTTTGGAATAGATAAAAGCAGAAATAAAAATATTTCTTTTAGAAAGCTAAAAAAAATAAATCAATCGAAATATGATGCAAAAGCAAATTCTTAAAAACATTTTACACAGTGCTTTCGCATTAAGAAAACAATTTAATTGTTCCTCTTTTTATTAAAAAAAAGGGAAGAATATTAAATTATTATAAATATTAAATTTCCTATTGAAAAACATTTAAAAAGAAGCACAAAGTTCACATTTAAAAAAAAAAAAAAAATCTTAGTACATTTCATAAACCAAATCAAGATAAACTATGGCTAAATATACACATTTTTTTTAAAGTCCTAATTAAACCAAATTTTTCTCGCTACGATGTTTTGTAATAATTCAATAAACATCAAATTTGAGGACTATTTTGAATACGTTTCCTTTGTCAGAAGTATTACAAAATTTAAAAGAAAATAGTACGTAATTTACAAACTATGTGTGAAAACAAAAATGGTCATTATAAAAAAGTCCACTTTGATCAAATTTTGACCGAGTTATAAGCATTTAATATATTTTTACGTAAAAAACGTCATTACTCAAAGAACTGTATTTTCTTGAACTACTTTATAAAAATTTTTTTTTAAAAGCATGAAAAATATCAAGAGTATCCAAAATTAATTTGATTCTGAAAATACAACAAATATATATATATATATATATATATATATATATATATATATATATATATATATATATATATATATATATATATATATCAATGTTGTATAATAAAAATATTTTTTACAAACAATTTTATACAACCATTACAAGTTATACTTTTACTGAAAAACGAATAATTCTTTTGATTTAGAAAACATAAATTGTATACAAAGTATTTTTAAGTTGAAGACAACTCATATTAAAATGAAATTTAAATATTGCGAAGTTACGTTATTAAGTTTGTTAAAAGAACAATCTTTCACATGTATTCTTCGTCTAAATTTAATAGAAAATGTGTACTTACACTGCTAATTATAAAATAATGTGTACGTTTATCAAATTACAATAGAGATGAAATTAAAGGTAACTAAAATTATCCGAATCATAAACAGTGTCAATCAAATAAACCAGGTTATTTATCCAAAAAAAAATATCTAGTTTGGTAAAATACAATAAATTCATGTAAAATTAAATTTAAATAAAACATGTCTTTACCACGCTAGATCTTTAAATTAAAATCTGAATTTTAAGTGTTACATTAAATAAAAACAAAGAATGTGTTAATCAACGCCATTACTATATGCCATTGTAAACCAAATGAAATAAAAGCAAGCATTTCTGTAAAAATGTTCCTAAAACAAAAAAAAGGAAACGAATCATTAAAAAAATTTTGACTTTAATTAAAGGATTATTTCAAATGTTCACAGAAAACAACAAAATTACTTTAATTGTAAAAAGGGCTGTCAAGGGACGACAGCGCATAAAAAGGGGGGTATGAGGCAGAAAATCAGAAATTTTCAATTTTTCTTTTATATAAATTTGTTTGGTTAATTTTTTTTCTCTCTCTAACAACATTTCTTTTAATGATTTTGTGCAAAACCTATATTAAAGAAACAATGTCAGCCAACAAACAAAATCACAATTAACATTATTTCTTTAAAATTCTTTACATTTATATCTTTTATAACATGAGTTTGTTTAAAATTTCATAAATATAACTTTCTGACAAATTGTTACAATAAATTCAACTTTAGACACTATGAGATCATTCTATTGAGAAGAGATTTATGTCATGTATTCTACGTTTCAAATCCACAGAAATTGTAATGTTAATACTAACGAGCCTTTTTTAATATTTACACGTCACGCATTTAAAAAAAAATTTATTTAAATTACTTTAAAAAATTTTATCAATATTATTTTCAAAGTAAACATTGTCAATTAAATCGGTAACAGAAAAATGTTTAATAAAAGACTACTACGTACTGAAATAAAGCAAATAATAGCAAGCCTGGTAAAAATACAATAATATATAAATAATCAAAACTTTATGCTTTCAATAGTTTAATTAAACAACAGATTTTTCAATTATAAATGCAATTTTCTTACCACGCTCGATCTTAAAAATTTGTAATGCAAAATTTTTTTTACTATACTATAAATTTACCTTTGCTACTACAAAAATTATAGGTATATATTAGAATAAAAGTCCAGTTTGGTGAAGTGGAATATATATTGATAATAAATTAAAATTTTCGTAAGTTTTCGGCAAAATAGTTAAAGAAAAATTTTAAAAAAAAAATTTTTTTTGTTCATTTTACCAAGCTTGACCTAAAGCCTAAAGACATCGTTTTAAATTCAAGTAACCAATGTTTTTATTGTCGACAAAAATTCCGAGATTTGTGATTTTAATTTAAACAAAAGCAAGCTTTACTAAGTTAAAAATCTTCCTAAAATAAAAAAAGAGAGGAAACGAATTCTTTAAAACAAAAATTCAACCAAAAGCTTGCCTCTGTTTAAACAACCATTTATTTCCAGCAATATCAGCATCTCGAATCTTACAAAATAACTGAAGGAAGGACTTATATGTAAAACTTTACAAAACCATATGTTTAACATAAAGCTGCCAAGGGACGTCAGCCGTAAAAAGGGGGGTATTTGTTACGTATGACTTCGTAACTATTTTTAATTTTTTCATTAATTAAAAATTTGTTATATTGTATAATTTCATTAAAAATTTGGGACTTTTGTAAATAGAATTAAGTACTCAATAGACATATTATCAGGACATAACAGGATTTTTACATAATTAACTCATCAATTGTCTTAAAATTATTTTTTCATAATTAAGTTATATCGAAACTAAAAAATAACGATAATCATTCTTCAATTGTTTTCATTCCCAATAATATTCAATATTATTTTTAAAATTATAATTCTAAAATTGATTAAAAGAATATAGATATCACTCTTATTTCAAAAGGAATTTGTCTACTTTGCTATAAGTTACTTTCCACAGAAAAGTCTCTTAATTGTATTGGTAAAATACCAAGAAGAAGTATACACTTAAACATTGACAATAGAGGATACAGAGCATCGAACTATATCACGCCATTTTGAGGAATTTGCAAGCTTGCAAAAAGCTTGCCTGGCAACAACGAAGTTTGGCGAGCCGTGTGCACAGGCATCCCCACTCTATCGTTTTATATTAATTTCAAGGTGTGATCCATACTTTCGATCGTTTTAACTAATGAGTCCGATTTTGTTCCTCCCGCAGTAAAGCTGCGTAAAATTAAGTGTTCCTCCCGAAAATCGGTAGAGAGTTTTAATAATTTGTTTTTCCCGCAAAGCGGTTGATTATATATAGTTGTGAATTTATTTCCCGCAAAAGGCGGAGGTGTTATTTTTGTCCCCAGAAATAAGAGTTGATTTTGAATTTTTATTTGATTAATTGATTAAAGTGAATTGATATTTTTACGCGAATTGAAAATAAATAATTAAACAAAAATACGAATACGAAAAGTGAATATTAAGTGAATAATTTGAAGTATTATATCGATAATAATAATAAAGAATCAAACAACAGAAGCAATTGAAGAACAAATTAAAGGGAATACTAAAAAAAAGAAGAAATAATTCATATAAGGAATCTATAACAGATGTGAATCTGAGTAATTCACCTGAGAAAAGTAACAGGATACTTTTCCATTCTTGATAAAAAATAATAAATTGGAAGTTGGTGAGTTGATTATTAATTATTCCATTTTACACATTTTATACACACACATAATACAAATTTACATAAAACATAATTATTATATAAATAAAAATTGTTTGTTGATTTATCGATATTATATTGTTATATGAATATTGAGAATCTTATATTAATTATATTCTATTAAAAGGATATTTTTTATAATAATATTTACTACGATTTATACAAGTAAATAATTTAAAGATAGTTTATATTCTTGTATTGTACGATTTTTCTATCACTTTTCAAGTTTTATGAATTAAATAAAATTTATATTTGTACTACTCATATAACTGAAGTGTCTCATTACTGTCTACAACTATATACAACCTTTTTCCTTTTTATATATTTTCAATTAAAATACCGTCTAATCGGAGGTACTGAATTAATAGTACACTTAAAAGGGGGATCCTCTACTTTTTCAAAAATATTAATTATTTTATGAAGAGTTAAACGTTTATCTTGGGGTGAATAAATATTAAGTCTTTTAGTTTAACTTATCGAAAATTACTTTTGATAAAATTAAGCCTGAATTCGCTTAATATATAGATTTTCTTTAATAATATTAATTAAAATAATCGAATTCACATTTAACAAAAAGCGTAAATTAAAAAATTCTAGGATGCAGAAGAAATAATTTTTGAGAAAATTTGTACCCGCGTTTTCAGTATCACCAGTTTCAGCTGAAATATTTAAAAGATGCGCTTCACGCAACAATTTTTTTACATATTTGTAATTATTATAAATTACACCCCTGGCACTAACAGCTTGATTTTCTTTATTTATATAATATGGGATATAGAAAAAATCTTTATCTTCGGTTGGAAATAATTCTATTATTTCTTTCGATATTGTTGTAAATTGAAACGGTTTTATTCTGCAAGAGAAAATAATAATTGTATCCCTATAAGTAGAAAATTTCTCAAATAAGCCTAAGTTTTAATTTTATTTGACTTTTTTCTATTATTCAATGTTAATATAAAAGTAAATTTTATCCCAAATACCACTGTGAAAATAGTTATATGAAAATTTGTATTATACGAAACCTACGTATAACTTCCATTTTTTTTAAATTAATCAAAAATGATAATGTGTTTTAACATGCCGTAATCAAGTGTCTTTTGAAATTTGTAACGCTCTAGTATAATTCGCCTTTCTAATAAACATTTTAGCAAGTTGTGAAGACTGTTTTCTATGTAATCAACTATAAATAAAATAAATAGTATCACAAAGTTAATAAACAAATTTTTTAAATAAAAAATAACTGAAAAAAATAATGTGACTTAATTGTTAACCTGGTGCGTCGACGACCATTTCTTCAAGTATTTCCTCATTGTCACCAAATGAGTTCTTATCGTGAATAATACTATTACCGGAATCAGTATTTACATCATGTAAACAATCGTTCAAATTATCTTCTACGGTTGAATTAGATTCCATATTACCGTTAAAACTCATTGAAATTTAAAAACAAATACAATCACTATTATTTTCAAATACGTTACATTTTTCACAAAACAAATAAACGACGGTTTCTTCGACAGTGTATTCTAAAAAGGACGAAAATATTAACAATAGCAATATGTTAAACAAAGTTTCAAAACTATAACAAAATTATAATATGAAAACAAGATACTAATATATCATGAAAAAAATAGTTTTTAAAGAATACTTCTATTTACCATTTTCACTAAGATAATTTTCACATTTATTTAAGTTAAATAATATATTTAATACTGATGAAAAATAAACATTATAAACTTTATGCAATGTGTAGTCTCATACAGAATACAAAACAACATAAATAATACAAAAATACAATAAGCAAAGATAATAAAAATATTAAAGAATATATTATATGTACATATAACCTTAAAATTTATATACAGAAGCAATCAATATACACGTGGGTTTAATAAACGGTAACTTTAAATAATACTTACATTTCAGTAAATATGCTGGTCTTCGACAAATTAAAATTCCAAAAAATGTTGTAAAAACACAATTAAAATGAAAATCACAACACGAGTCGAACCGGTTGAACCGCAGGCAGTTTCGTTGTATTTGTATACTAACACTAAATCATGCGTGTGCCACACACTCACATTTGGGCGTTCGGCATTTCCAACAGTTTGGAACTGTGATTGAACCATCTTGAGCGACCAGCGCGCCCAAGCGAGGAGTGTAGCTCGCCCGAATTAAGGTAGTATCACAGTCGTCAAATTTCTGTCCAATTGGAACAGCACGTCGATGGTTTAATTGGTTTCTTTGGGTCGTTGTCACCCTTTTTAATGATTAAAATTTTTACTTGTTTTTGCTCGATTTCGGTTTGGGAATTTTTAGTAATTTCTTCATTGACATTTCTGGAAAGAGCGTCTGCGTTTGTGTTTAGCTTTCCTGATTTATGTTGGAATTCATATTCATAGTCCCTTAACTTTAATCTCCATCTAATTATTCGCTGTCCTGGATCTTTTATTGTGTCGCTCCATCTTAATGGTTCATGGTCGCTTACTAAAGTAAATTTCTTTCTATAGCTGTATGGTCGAAAATGATGTACAGCATATTATACAGCTAGACATTCTTTTTCAGTTGTTGAATTCTTTATTTCTGGTGCATTCAATACTCTAGAAAGATACGCAATAGGAAGATCGAATCCGTCCTTTTCTTGACTCAGCACTGCGACTATAGCAAAATCTGATGTGTCTGTTGTTAGTGTGAACGGTTTCTCATAGTCTGGGTATTGTAAAATTGGACTAGTACACAAAGCATCTCTTAGCTCTCTGACACTTTTTTCTTGCACTTGTTTGCACTCGAATTTCACTTCCTTTTTTAGTAAATTAGATAATGGTTTAGCCTTTGCTGAAAAGTCTTTAATGAATCTTCGATAATATCCCGCTAATCCTAGAAATTGCTTTACATTACGCGGCGTTTTAGGTCTAGGAAAATTTTTGACTTTTTTTTTCCTTCACTACTTATTATATCCCCTAAATAGGCTACTTCTTTAAAGAGAAATTCGCATTTTTCTGGCTGTAATGAAAGATTGGCACCTTTTAATCGCTGTAGTAACCGTCTTACCTTTTTGCCGTGTTCTTCTAAATCATTCGCATAAACCACGATGTCATCTAAATATACGAATAATTTAACACCTTGAAGTCCTGATAGGACTTGATCCATTAGTCTTTGAAACGTTGATGGTGACTTTTTCATTCCCATGGGCATTCTAATGTATTCGTAATGTCCGTGCGTAGTGGAAAATGCTGTTTTTGGTCTATCAATGGGATCTAATTCAATTTGATGAAATCCACTGGCTAAATCGAATACAGAGAAGTATTGAGCTCCTCCAATGGTGGCCAGTATGCTATCCGTTATGTTCGGCAGAGGATAAAAATCACCTATTGTCTTCTCATTTAGCGCCCTAAAATCAATCACTATTCTCCACTTCTTCTTACCAGTTCCATCGATCTTTTTTGGAATTATAAACAATGGGGAGTTATATAGAGAACAGGAAGGTCCTATGGCTTCTTCTGATTTCATTCTATCGATGACCTTAGCAATTTCTTCCTTTTGGGAAGGTGAAAATCTGTATTGTTTAGTGTGGATTGGTATTTCGTCTTTTGTAAGAATTTTGTGTTGAACCATATGCGTAGGGGTTAGTTGTTCTCCTGGAAGATGAAAACTGTCTAGAAATTCTCTAACTAATTGTTCTACATGTTCTTTTTCTTCTCTATTCAAATGATCTAGTCTTAAATATTCTAAAATATCTGTGACCCTGTTTGATGTTATAATTCTTCTTTAATTCTTCTTTTTTCTTTTTTTTTTATAATTTCTTCTTCTGTAGAGTAATCATAGGAGTCTTCACCTGGTAATTTATAGAATTCAAAAGGTATTAACTCTTGAGGTGGTATATCAATTTCTGCGTCTTCGGATGTCATATTTATCGCGTAAATATGGCAAACTCCATCTTGATTTGTTTCTACTCCTTCACCTAATAATAATCCTTCGTCGGTTTTTATTAAGGGTAAGTATCCTTCTTTAAATTCAGGATTTAAAACATCGATAGATATTACTTGTCTCGTTCTGGCTTTAATAGTTACACTTTTTCTTTTATTGGCTTTGTTTTCTGTTAATGCTTTTCTAGCTTCTACTGATTTTTTATCTGTGAAAAATATTGGTTTTATAGGGTCAGAGTGTGTGACAATGGTATCATGCCAAAATGAAATATCAACTTTTCCTTCACGTAGATACTCTCGACCAAGAATAACATCAGATTCTATAGGGAAATTGGTAGATACTACTTGGAAAGTTATTTGCTTCGTTTTTATTTCTACCTGAACGGTTCCCAATGTTAATAGTTTTGTAGGAAAAATACCGGCTATGTGTATAGCTTCTTCCTGAATTATTCTCAGTTCCGGAGATAATATATTTTCTTTAATTATGTTCACATCAGTTCCTGTATCTATTAATAAGGTTGCTGATAATTTTTGGAAACTTGGAGAATTAATTACTATTAATAGAGAAATGGAGATTCTCTGGAGTTTCTGGCGCGAAAGATATGTTTTGTAATGAAAGAATTCTCGCGTTGGCTGGACGCTCTTTGTAATCCTTCCTCTTCGTCGCGTCTGTCCGTAGAGTCGTGTTTAAGTTTAAGTTACTCTTTTCAAAAGAGTGTGGGAACTGAGCACGAGGCGGTGTTCTATTTAATTCTTAAGGTTTGTTAAAATATGCTTCTTGTGGAGGAGGATATGGGTAAAAGAGATAAGAGGTATATGGCATATAAGCATTAGGGAAAAACGAGTTTGAGTAATTAAGATACTGTGGAGGAAAACTGTTATTTGGACCATATGGTTGATACGGATTTCTTAATGTACCTGTAGGAGTAGGTAATTGAGAACGATATCTTGTTTGTTCATTAGGATATGAAAATTGTACTCTATTACTGGGACTTCTTTCTTGATATCTATAATCTTGGGGTTAATATCGTAAATAATGATAAGCATTATAATAAGTTTTATGACTGTCGTGGCGTTGTTCGAATTTCAACGCAATCTCGAAAGCGTCGTCAAGCTTTTCAGGATTTCGAGCTTCTATTATAGTGGCCATAGCATCTGGAATTCCTTTTATGAACGCTTCTAAAGCACAATAATTTAGGAGTTGCATTTGGGTATTGGCACTAGGTGCTCCATAAGAACTGGCTAGTGTTGAATTGTTGAATAGTTTCGAAAAACTTACCATGAGTACTTTTTCTAGTTAAAATTTTTTTCTATTTAAAATATCTTCTATAAAATCTTTTACGGGCATATTATGACCGTCATAAAAAGGAATATTCATTATATCTTGTTGTAACGCAAAACATTCAGCCATTGAATTTACCATAGTATCATGAAGGGATCTATTCATTGTGGTTGTGAAGGTCGCACCACCCGCCTCTTCCGTATTATCGTCATCATTACCCTTTTGGTGTTTATTCTTACGAGTCATTTTAATGTTAATTTAAAATAGCTCGATAACAATATCGAATGAAAATGAGAGTCCTAAAACTCCAATAATATCGGAATTGTCGTTACAATTTATTGTTTGAAATTCTACTACCGTATAATAAAAAAGGGGTCAATTCTGTCTTCTTTAATAATATTAATAGGTAACGACAGATCTAGTATGAATAGACCCTCGTTATGTATGAAAAATGAAGATTTTAGTGATAATATTGGATACAATTCACTATATTTGAGTAAAAACTGAAAGTATAAACTCATCAATTAAATTATACTATCCTTTATTATAATTTTACACTAATGTAGTAGTGAATTGGCTTTAAATTTAATGATATTTATGAGTTTGGTTAAATAAATATATTTAATGAATTAATGGGCTTAGAATGTTGAGTTATGTACCAAATTCTTAGCCACCAAATTATTGAAAATAATGTTACAATAAAAAGTGTTGTTGATAGTATCATACAATACATATAATATGTAGTGGATTAAAATATAAATTCACTAGAATCTGTATTAAGGAAGGGTGATCCTAATATACCTGTTAACTCGGGTTGATTTAGATTAATGAAAGTCTTAAAGTTTATTGCTTTATTAGCAATTACTATTTTTGCCTTTCCAGATGTAATAAATGATCCAAAATTTATTGTGTATTTTTCGTTTCTTTTTATATCACTACCTGGAGTGAGTTTACTTTCGTTTATTAAATTAATATCTAAGGCAGGATTGATTTAAAAGATTCCTCTATTGTCTATCAAGTTTTTAGAACAAATGTGGATTTTTGGATAAATTTTTAAATTGAATGAAACATTGTTAACATGTTCACTCATGAGAAAATTCAACGAATAATAGAGGATCTTCTAAATAAGTTATTTCTTAGGAAATTAGCTACACGACGTCTTATTTCTTCTTTGAATTGACAATTCACGTCTCCAAATTTCTCTTTCATAAATAATTGCTATTCTTTCAAAATACCTAGTTTCAAAAATCTGATCTAGAAATGATGCTCCTAATATGCCGATAATTTCAGAGTCAGATTGGAAAACATCAACTTCGAATCTTAAAAAAAATCGCTGAATTCTATTATTGTACTCCTAATAGTACGAATTGCACCTTGTCCAGATATACTTAAATTATCGCCTTCAATACAAACGAATGATGCTATTGCAGATTGCTGAATCAAATTTATCGATAAAGTATGATGTAGTAAAAAGTTACCTCTATAAAAATTAAAATAGCCTGAAATTAATTCGACGTAAGGATAATTGTGTTGATTAAAATCAAGATTTGCAAAAAAATTGCTCATTTAATTATTTATTCTGTAGTGTTTAAATTTATTTAGTCTTGATTAATTGTTCTTTTTGCGAAATAGTCGATTTCGAATATTTTATCGAGAGAAATAGCTCCTAAAACCCCAAATATATCGGAATTACTTTGGTAGTAAACCACACCAAATTCTAAAGTTAATTTTTCGATTGGAATTTCTCCAATATTGTAATTGATTACTATATCTTTAATTGAAAATTTTACTGCACCAATAGTTTGTATTTGACCACCAAAAAGTGAATGCTTAATGTTCTTATTAATCTCAATATAATATGGTAATTCTGATTGTTCGATCAAATTTACAGATACTGTTGGATCAACTACTAGTTTTTTTTCTTGAGAATTAAGATAGTTAGATTTGAAGTTAACGTTAGGATAATGAGGAAATGTATTTGTATAATTATTCATGAATTATTTTTATTACTTTTTTTTGAACTATTACGAAATTTTATTACAATTTTTTTGTGTTTAATATTTGCTCCGTATTAGTTAACGATTTTTCGAAAAATATAGAAAATTCTTGGTTTGAATTCAATTTTCTTACTTCTAATAAATTATCAGTATATTCGACTTGTTTTTGTTGAAAGCGTTTTTGATTTCTTTTTTTTCCTCTTTTTCTTGTTTTCTCGTTATTATTTTGCATGATCTTAGCCTGCAATAAAAGACAGTTTGTCTTTGATTATAAAAGTTGTGTTTTGACAAATTTATATGAAATTAATTTTTTCGAATTTCTGTTAAAAGAAAAGCTTCTATTTTTTTAAGGTTAAAATTCGCCGATCGGCGTGAAAATAACTCCAAAGTAAGCCTCAAGTTTAATAAAATTTGAGAAGTTCCATATTTTAACAAATCCGCCGATCAGCGTAAAATGATAAAATCAAGAACTGGTGTTTTAATAAAGTCAGTTGTCCTAATAACAAATTTGCCGATCAGCGTAAAATGCTAATAGTAAAATCGAAATTCGCCAAACAGCGTAAGAACGATTTTGTACAACTTATTCTTTATTAATTTAAGTTATTGTTGTATAATATGTTTTGTGTAATTAATAATTTGCTTGAAAAGAGTATTGTTAGAGTGTCAGTTAAATTTTTGTTTATTCTCAGTGTTGTAAGTGTTTAACTTGCACCTCGTAACAGTAAAGAAGAGTGTTTCGTATATCTCCGATCCGCGAGCAGAAATCAACAATTCTAAGTGTTAAAACTTAACAACTTGCACAATAACCGAGTACAATTCTATCCGCAATTGCCGGTTAAAGAAAGAATAATTTGAATTTATTAATTAACACTCTTATACATTCAATAACTTGCAAAAATTTAAAATTTTTGAATTAAGTACTTCTTAATAGGAAATATTATTATTGTTTAACAAAAGTGACGAATCCCACCGCTGCGATAACAACACATAAAAATTCCCTTTTAATACATTTATTTAATGATTCAATAATTATGTTACAAATAGTTACATAAATGTTACTTACTTTTAGTTACAGAGTAGTCGTAGATTTAAGGTTATAGCGCTGGTCGGTATAAGTTTCGTTTTCAAGATGTTGTTTCAATTCAATGAAGCTTAGAAAGTTTGTTATGTTACACTTGTGTAACTTTCACAACTTTGAGATTTTTGCGTTTGTTTCAAGAGTTAATACCGCTTCTAAGTGTTACTTTTCATCACTTGCACCTATTATGGAATGAAACTTGTTTCTAAGTGTGAGAAAAGCAACTTGCACAATAACGGAGTACAATTCCGTCCGCAATTGCCGATTAAAGAAAGAATTAGTGAAAAACTACAATTAATGAGACTTGACACGCAAAATACGACAGTCAATATATTGAAATGATAAATTCTAAGTGTCAAATTACCTTTCTTGCACCCTTTAGGGAAACAAACTTGTTTCTAATTGAAAAACAATGTTGACTTGCACCTTAATCGAGTACAATTCTAAACCGCAATTGTCGATTAAAGAAAGAATAATAAAATCGACTAAAAACTGAAGGGTCGCTCGACAATGACTACTGATCTATAAAATCGCACTGGAACTTTTGACATTTTTTATTGAAAAAGCTTTGGCTTATATACTAATGAATTATTAAAAGTGGGAGAAATTGTAGACAATTATGGGGATAAAAGGTGTCAATTCCTAAGAATAATACTTTTTCCTTATAAATCTATTTATAACTAAGCTTCGAAGAAAGAATGCGTCTCATCGACAATTAGTCAAAACGTTTACCCCATATATGGAAAGCGTCAAGCTCGAGTTACTCGCAATGATTCCTAGAACTTGGGTTGCGCAAGTAGGTTACAGCATGCGAGTTCGAGTTTACATGACGCAATGTCGATGTAACGCATTCCTCTCTATTTTTATCATTTTTTTACCTCTTATATGGAAAGAGTGAAGCTCGAGTTACATGCCATGATTCCTAGAACTCGGATTGCGCAATTAGGTCATAGCGAGTGAGTTCGAGCTTACATGACGCAATGTCGATGTAACGCATTCCTCTCTATTTTTATCATTTTTTTACCTCTTGAATATAGGTCAGAATAGTCATAGCTGTAAAAATCATAAGTTACACCAAGTTTTCTTGCCATAAAACGCAGAAATTTTTTTTGTACACGCTTAATTTCCAACAATAAATAGTCCTAATAAGGTGACTAGATAATAGAGGCATACTCAATGATGGGACTAACTAACATGAGAAACAAAGTTCTAGGAGTATGCATAATAGCAAAGTGAACCGCTCCCCTCATGAAAAACAGAAAACCTTTATCGCACCAGCAATAGTTCCATAAATGTGATCATGAAACACAGCCCCACAAAAAAAAAGTGTCGTGCGCGGCAGACCAGACTAGTCATTTTCTATGTATTTGGGCGCGCTGAACACGAATCCGAAGTTCGTTCTGCTCCATTACGTCCGGATTTTTTTCTAACCTCCAAAAACCTATAGCCCACCTATCGAATAGGTGGGCTATTTTTTTAAAAAATTGATGGATTTACTTCAAACTTGGTATCTAGAAGTTTTCTGGATCGCTGATGACGAATAAATAGTCAGACTTTCACATTTTGAACCCCCTGCACGGAAAAAATTTCCGTGCACCGCTTGTCTCACCTCCAGTGCAGTTGATGTACTATAAGTTAGGGTCGAATGTAGCACGAGAATAAGTACAGTATTCAATCCGAAATATGGGACGTATATTGTCCGTAATGCGCAGTATAGCCTTTTGCACGAGAAATGCGTGGGACAATATTTATCCTTAGCCCCTAGTGCAGGGCCGTTTATAATCCCTTTTCAAAGTGTAAGATTTCTACTGTAATTAAGGACCATTGGTGCACATATAGAGATAAACGGTGGACAGAAATTTTTTCCATGTTGCTGCTCCGAAAGATTTTTTTGGAGAGTGTTGTGTAGCGGGAACGGTAATTTTTTGTTTTGAAATGAACTACCCTCAAGAACTGACAGTTGGGTCTCATTGCTTCATAGAGATCAATTTGGCAAAACTTTTTTCATTGAGTTAATAATGTGACAATAAGATGTAAAAGTTAAATAATAAATTTTTAAGTAGCGAGATGAAAAGGAACTTTAATATCCTCTATCCTTCACTATCTTATTCCTTAAAAATACATTGTTTACCTTGTACACTTTGCACTTTCATTGTGTTTCAGCACAATACTAATCCTGCTTTGATAAATGTAGAAGGCGATGACAACTGCCCCGAAAGGGGATGTGTAGAATAATTCGCTTCCTGTTTATCAAAGTAACGAAGCCAGCGTAGGCGCGCTGTCTTGCAGGAGGACGTTAGGGTGTGATGATGATGCCGTAGTGTGTCCGACGACGAGTTGACTTTGTCTTCGTCAATGTCGGAAAGCTCTCATACTTAGGCCTGGGGAGGTATGAGGATTATCACCCCTAGGACAGCGGACTCACCTGCGATCGGGCCAGGATCCCTAACGTGCAGGTTTTCACATGAAGCATGGTTTCTCAAAATCAAAACAATAATAAAACTCCAAAGGCTTCAAAACTTAATTTTAAAGTAACAACGTCGGAACACTTATGCGACAGTAATACAGATGCATTTTGATACAAATGTGGACAATTCGATGTCCCCAAAAATCGTAAATCAATAAATGAAAATATCAAACAGATCTACAAAGAATGTTTTGATCTTGAGATAGCCAATCAGGATAAAAATTTTGTTCCACACAAAATTTACATTTCCTATTCGATAGGTGGGCTATAGGTTTTTGGATCCGATAGGTTTTTGGAGGTTAGAAAAAAATCCTGATGTGATGGAGCAAAACGAACGTCGGATTCGTGTTCAGCGCGTCAAAATACATAGGAAATGACTAGTCTGGTCTGCCGCGCACGAGACTTTTTTTGTGGGGCTGTGTTGTCCAACTTAACATTCTGTCAAAATTTTTGTCTAATTTGACCTACACTACATTTACTAATATAGATTTTATCTGCACGTCTGAAATTTACATGTATTCCCTCTGTCCTCAAAATTAGGGCAATTTTAAAGGAAGTTTTGACTTATATGCTTAAACATAAATATAAATTCTTTCTAACCTGTTCTGCTATGGAAACTTAGGTCTATTTTAATTACAATATTGTCCCATATGTCAAAATTGACAAACAATTTTTTCTGCTCCAAAAATGTAGGTTTTTTTAAAGGTAGTTTTTATCTACACGTCAAAATTTTACGAATAAACTTCCTTTAACCCGATCTTCCTTTAAAATTTTAGGAAACCGCCGCCGATGTTTAAATTTACTATAAAGGCGCCCATTCCCAAAGGAAAGAGCAAACCATATGTGAAAATTGACCTAGTTTTGACCTATAGGTTAAACAGTGGTCTCCATGTATATTATATTCTAGCAGGCCTGCGTCCAACAGAAATGTATTCTGCAATTGTTGAATTAAACTTTATCCAGAAATTATTAATAATTTTTAAAGTCTGATTTGAAATTTGTAATCAGCGACCCGAGAAACCACTGAATACTCACTTGAAAGCAAAATAAATCAATTTTCGAAAAAATGACAGCCATATTGAATTTTTAAATTCTGACTGTAAATTTATAATCAGTGACCCTGAAAATCCCTATATACCAGGTAAAGTGAAAATCAAACAAATTTTTTAATTTTGTCCGCCATATTGGATCCGTCATTTTGAATTTTTAAAAACTGACTGCAGATTCGTAATCAGCGATCTTAAAAACCCCTGAGAAAGAAGTTTGATAAAAATCTAATAAATTTTTTAAAAATTTTGTATTTTACATAAATTTAATAAAATCTGACATGTTTTTTGAGGTTTGAGAAAAATTCTGACTTTATGGAGCAAATCTGACTTCGGATTCGAGTTGAGCGCATCAAAATACATAGGGGTATGGTACTGTAGACTTTCGCGCGGGGAATTTTTTTTTTGGCTGTGTAATTAACAAATTATTATCAACATAATACTCTTAAGATTTACAATTTCTATAAAAACTAACGTAACCTGATATTTGATACGGGTTAGACTAATTTGAGTAACTTAAAATTAGTCGTTTACTTATTGTGATAGCGAACTCATAATGAATTGAAACAAATATTAGTTCAGTTTTTTTCTGTGATAAAAGAAAGAGCTAACCACATTATTACCTAAGAGTTTTTAAACAGATAAACGTAAAACAGTAATACATATGGTTAATTCACTAATATTTTTTTGCTAACGCTACCTTATTTGTGAATGTTACTACAGGAACTTTGAATCCTCCTGTTGCAAAAATAACATTGTAATGTTACAAATATTTTGTCACCTATATTCGTGTAGCTTTGATACCAATACCATATGGCTGTATCTATATTAGCAATATATTATGGTACATCGACCTATAATTCAAATATTTTTAATGGTCATATTCGATTTTAGCAAACCCAAAAACATAGGAACATCAAATTCTGTCCTCTGGGTCACGCCATTTTTATTTTTTTCTATGTATGTGTTATTAGTTTTTTCCAGTCATATATAATTCTTAGTTAGTAGACACACTTTCAAATATATTAGTAGAAAATATAACAAATTTAAATAAATAGATAAAAAAAATTGTGATACAGATATTCAAAATTTTATGTTTGCAGTTTAAAAATTTTCACCTTATTTTATTCAAACTTCTTTATCGTAAGTAAATTATTTAAAGATTATTTCCTCTTACTGTCGGCTTTTATGTATTTTTATTATAAACAATTATCGATTCAATGATTCCTTTTAATAAATATACTTTCGATCAACATGCAAGTATATTTTGTTTGCTGTTAGATGTAAACGAATATCTAAAAATAGTGTTTAACATTTAAAATAAAATCGATAATAATCCCGAGTTATAATTTCTTACAATCTACATATTTTTCATACAGTATAATGACACAATTTTACAAAATTTTTGATTTTTTAATCAATATCTCTCCTCACACAATTTCCTATTTTTTAAAAAATAACAAATTTTAAAAAATGTGGTAGTAAAGAAATAATTCATTCAAAGAAAAGAATACATTTTTTTATTTAAAAGCTTTATTTATTAGAATTATAATTTATCCTAATTTTCGTTTTACCAATGATTTATAAACTCTAATTTCCATTTTGCAGATATTGTATTTATCAGAGATTTAATTAGCCTGAAAAAATATGTGACACTATTCTGGCAATCCTTCTTTTCTACTGTCAATTTTTTCCTCTTATGTCTTTTCCCTATTGAAAAAATACAAGTATGCATTTCGGAAAATGTTCGAAAACCAAATGTCCGCCTGCTTGCAAGTTCGCAATGCGAACTCGCCAGGGAGATACAGTGCGAATTTGCTGCGAAATTGGAAAACTAATTGGCAGAAATCTTTAAGGCCAGGTTCCTCCAAAAAACGTGTTTTTTAAACAAATTTTATTATATTATAAAAAATATTTACCAACTAAAGTTTTTATAGTTTAAGAGGCATATAAGAATACTACATGGAGACAAAAATCAAGCGTTTGTACTATGGACAGTTAACCTTCTTTTGTAAAACAAGCACATGCGCAATAGGCGTAAAAGTGTTATTGAGAACGATATCTAATGGCTTTTGTAATCTCAATGCAATGAAGAGTGAAAAGATGCATTTTGTCAATTTCTTTAAATAGTGTTCCTAAGTCGTCACCCCCCTGGTCCTAAGTCGGCACCTTTTTCTTTGCTTCACCCTAAAAAAATTATTCTTGATTTGATGTGGATTCCTCTAAACTGAATTCATATTTTCCTCTTATATATGGTATCAAAAGTAATATATTTTGCTTTAGAGGATTTTCATCTCCAATATTATTTGTTAATTATGCTTATGAGATAATAAAAAAAGATATTTTTATGCACTGAAATAAGCGTTTTTAATTAAATAAATGTAATTAGTTATTAATAGTTAATTACTTACATTAATTAACGTATTTATCCCCTTGTTTATTTCATTTAAATTCCTTGTTTTTGACGTTTGAACCTCGAAAAATTCTTTTGTTTTATTATTAACCACCAAGGAATAAAAATAATATACATTTAAGTTGAATACTTTTGTTTTGAGAGGAAAACGTGAGAGGATATTATAGAAGAGGATTTTTCCTCTAACTATAAGCTTACTTTTTTTAGGGTGTTGAATATAAGGAAAAAGACCATATTGTTTACGTTAAAGCTGAATTAAAATATATTTAAAGCACTTAGGAGAATGAATTACGCACATTTGGCTATTTTTGTTTACGAATTAAAGCATTGGTTTATTACTATAGGAGTAACGGAACATTTTGTATTTTATGATCTAAATTATAATTTTATTCTGGTCCGTTACACCCGGGTAGTGATCCATTACGCCTCGTCTCCAGGCGAAATTCCTCACCTTGCATTTCTCCAATAACATTGTTCTAGAAAAGAAGGTATAAGTAATATTAGGGCGCACTTTTTTTAATTGAAAGCTGAGATGTTAGGCTAAGTTTTTCACGTGATGAACTTTTTATTAAAGCAAGAATGACGAAGTTGAACAACAAAAAGAGAAAAGTGAACCTTTACCCTCCGGTCTCCTCTACTATAAAAAAGCAGAATATTTTTTTATAATGATGTTAAAAATTGAAAAAAAATTAATTAAAAAGAGACAATCAGCTATAAAGCTGTGCCCCATATTTGTTGAGTAAAAACACACAAAAATATAAAAACAAAAATAAGGCAAAACATAAAAAAAATAAACAAATAGGTCCCGACGAAGGAGCACCTGTTTGGTGCCGACTCAGGAACATCACCAATATATACAAATTTCACATCATTACACGAACAACAAAATTTTAATTTTCCTCTATTTTAACTTTCCCCTATAACCTTTGAGGTTTTGAATGTCTTGGATAATACTTTTTTGTTTTAGCTAAAAATTATAATTTTCATTGCGCTCGCTACAAGTATTATAGGTAAACAATTACGAACCACGAACTATCACAACTATATTATAGGTTGTGTTACACAGAGTAGAAATAAAAATTAAATAATAAAAAAGTTAAAAACATTAGATTTTCTTTGAATTTATAAAAACTAATGTTACTGATTTATTTAGAAATAACTTACCATAAAATATTTGTTCACAAAACGCATAAATATATTTATCTTTCTAACAGCACTCTCAACTCACTAATGCAACTTTTTGTGCTCTTATCTGAGCTAGTGATTTTCAAAGTTAAATAAAATGTATTAAAATACATTTTATTAGAATTTTTCATTAAAAACAAAATTAATGTAAATTAAAGTTTTATTATAGATATTTTATTGTACTATTTTTAATGAATTTCGTAGTAAATGGGGCACACGCAGTAATACACATAATTACCCTATATCTTCGTAAATAATTCTTAATCTTTCTTCTTTTGTTTATTTTTCTAAAAATTCTATTAATTGTTCATTTGTTACTCGAGAACTAATTTATATTCTGTCATCTTCTTCTGTTTCCTCGTTCGTGATCCTATTTTCTTTTATCCTTGTCGGTATTCGTATTTTATTCGCGTTATCATTTTCTATTTGGGGTTTATCTCTAATCCATATTTTCGTTGTCAATTATTGAATTGTCGTCTTCTGTTTGCGTATCTATTTCCTTATTCTCATTTTCTTTGTTTACACCTGTAGTACGCGCGTTCTGATGATCTAACTTGTCATATGTACCATCTGTTGTCATCTGAACCCTTGGAATTCGCGATAAGGCATCAGCATTTGTGTTGTCAGTTCCTTTCTTATAAATAATTTTATAATCATATTCTTCCAGTTTTAGTTTCCATCTCATTAATCTGCTCGTTGGATCTTTTACAGTAAATAACCAAACTAAGGGTTTGTGACCTGTTACAATTTTAAATTTTCGTCCAAAAAGACTGTGTCTAAAATGTTTAACTGCTCATACAATCGCTAATAATTCTTTAACAGTCGTCGTGTAATTTATTTCAGCTTTATTGAAAGTTCTTGAAGCAAATTCTATTGGTTTATCCTCTCCGATTTGTTCTTGTGATAAAATTGCTCCTAATCCTTCTTTTGACGCATCAGCTATTAAAACAAAAACTTGATTTCAATCTGGAAATTGAAATATCGGTGCTGTTATTAATTTATCTATTAATTTGGAAAATTAGTTTTCATCCTTCTGTGTTCACTCAAATGTACTTTTCTTTTGTAGTAATTTTGTTAATAGATTTGCTATTTTAGAGAAGTTTTTTTATGAATGTTCTATAATAACCACTAAGTCCAAAAAATTGTTTAAACTGTTTTTGAGTTTTTAGTCTTGGATAATTTTTTACATTTTCAATTCTATCTGCAATTGGCTTTATATTTTCTTTTGTAAGAACATGTCCTAAATATTCTAATTCTAGTCTCAAATGTTCACATTTATCTGTCTGTAATTTGAATCCAACTTGTTGTAGTCTTATAAATAAATTTTTCAAATTTTAATTATGTTCTTCCAACATTCTTCGTAAACAATAATATCCTCAATATATGCAAAACATCCAATACCTATTAGTCTTTTTAATCCATTATTTATCATTCTTTGAAATGTTGGAGAGGTATTTTTTTAAACCAAAAGCCATTCTATTATATTCATAATGACCTTCGTTTGTGCTAAAGCTGTTTCTTCTTTGTCCTTGGGATTAATTTCTATTTGATAAAATCCGGAAGTAAGATCAAAGCAAGAAAAGAATTTAGAATTTCCTAATTGTTGAATAATCTCATCAATAAATGACAAAAGATATTTGTCTAAAATAGTTTTTTCACTTAGTTTCCGATAATCTATAACAATTTGCCATTTTACTTTGCTTGAAGCGACTTTTTTCTTTGGAACTATCCATAACGGTGAATTGAAAGGAGACATGCTTTCTCGAAGAATACTTTTCTTTAAAATTTCTTTAACTTGTTGGTAAACTGCTTCCTGTAACATAGCTGGTTATCTATGTTATATACATTATACATGAATCACGAGCCCTTTGAAGTGATTCTAAAGTATCCTTTTCTCCAAATAAAATTCGTAACCTCTCAAAAATGTCGGCAAAGATTTTCACTGCATCTGCTCTTATTGAATTTGGCGCTCTTCCTACTAACTTGTCTGCAATTATTGCATGTCGCAATGTTAGCCATCCGGTTCTTTTTGTTTTTCTTTTAGACAATCTTACTGAATTAATAAAATTTTCCAAACCGCTTCCGTTAAATTCCGGTATTAATTTAATGCTTTTTCTAAAATTATATTCTGTAACTTCTTCTAATTCTTTGTGGTCGCTGTTTAATTCATTTTCATTCCAGGGTAAACCTTCCTCTCTTCTAAATGGTTGTTTCATAGCTAATAATCTTGCTTTAAAATTTTCCCATTTTTTCAAAATTGTTTTGCAAGTGCTCATTTGAAGCTGTTGATATTTCTGGAATGTTGTTGGGAATATTGCCTATTTTAAGTCTGTCTTTAAGTGATATTGAAAGGGATTAACTGTCTAAGTCTATTGTTTCGTTTTCCTTACTATATTTATAAGAATTTAATTCCAGTTTAATTTATTAAAATTCCTATATCGTTTCGTACAATTTTTATTTTATAACCTTTAGTGTTTTCTAATTTAAAGTTTTTTTAAATGCAATCCTGCTACAATGAGTACACAAGAATATGAAAACCGTTTTTTTTGTTTATTGACGATGGCAATACTCATTAAATCACCGAGTATACCAAAGCTTTAAAACAAACTTAGCCACACCCTATGAACGTCGCCATTCGACTTACGAAAAGTGGACTTATACTATATCTCTAATCTTATACTAAAGATTCTAACTTTTGTTTTATACACCTTACTCAATGCTGCTTTTGAATATAGTAACTCTGATTCGTAGATCTGGATAACTCAGGATACCTCTTTCTAGATCTGGATAGCTCTCTGGATACCTCTCTGTAGATCTGGATTACCCTGGTTCTCTTCTTTTTAAAGGGTTCCGTACACCATCGGTGTACCGACGGAACCCTATTAGTGAGACTCTTGTGTCCGTAGTTAAATCGTGTCTCCTCTAGCGGCTAAACAATTTGACCTAGAGAGCTCAAGTTTGGTACAGATTGGAGGTAATGGCCATAGAGTTGTCAAGGAAATAACAAGATTTTTGGCCAAAAATGCACAAAAAATTACCATTACCCCCTTAACTTCTAAACTATTCAACATGGAGGGCTAAAATTTGACATACTGGTGTATTTTAACACGAATATTACAAGAAAAATATAGAGAACTTGCTATATAATAATAACCATAGCGTTGTCAAGGAAAAACTAAAAAAAATTTTATTCTAATTTCCACATTATTTGATCTAATTAACTAAAAATGGATTTATTAGTATATTTTTACAGTCTGATCACAAATAATATATTAAAAAATCTAAAAAAAAAAGAATTTAAAAAAATTGTCTTTAACCCTTTCGTACCACCCAAGAAACCAGTCGATGGATTTTGATGAAACTTACCCCTTGGGGGTTTTTGGGGTCGCTGATTGCAAATCTGAGGTCAGATTTCCAAAATTCAAAATGTCGGATCCAATATGGCTGATGCTATTTTAAAAACTTAATTGGATTAGTTCGCAATTGATAACTTTGGGGTTTTTGAGGTAGTATATTCAGAATACGATAATTGATTATCTATTCACGGTCTTCCACATCACCTAAGAGGTTCCGTCAGAGGCGCAGTAGGTTTTTATTAGTGAACCTTCGGCAAGAACCCTATTTTTAGTCTGGTAAATTGTTACACTAATATAGCAAATAAAATAAAAATGTCATGTATCATACAATTATCCATATGGTGAGAATCACGTCAAAAATCCACCAAAAAATTTGTTTGTTCAATTATTCCCAATTTTTTTATATGGGTGATTTTCACGTAACTGTACAATTTCAAGATCATTTTCAAAAGAAAAAAATTTTGTTTTTTTAATGTTAAATATCACTTTTCCTCATCATTAGGGCATAATATAGTTGTCATTTGAATGGTTTTACTACAGCTATAATTATAAAAAAAATATAACAAATTTTCGAAAATTGGCTGCCACGGAGCTGACCACCCTATGCATTGAATAATACTGCCGCCAACTGGGGCTACTTTATGTACGCAAGGTATTTAATAAATAAAATTATCAAAAAGAACTTCTTTGTCAAAAAACCAAAAATAAGTTAATTTAAATCCTTAAAACGATTAAAACTTCAACCGGTGAGCAACATAACGACAAAAAATTAACTTTAATATTTATAAGTTTTTCAAATTAGTCTTAAAACTATTTCTCTCGTTTCTCTTAAAATAACTGAAAAAGTGTATTAGATATTAAATTGTTATTCATTTAACCTTAAAATATTAATTTCAAGTTTTTAAAAAATATCATATTCAAAACGTTTAAAAAAGCTTCTATTAAATTGATGATTTAAAGTTATTTACATGTGTTTAAATGATAGTTTTATAATTATCATAATGTATTATTGTAAAATGTATATTTAAAAAGAAAAAGTGTTATTTATTTTCAGAGTAATATAAGATTTGAAGAAAGGTTGTTAATTTTTAATAAATCATTATTTTAGCAAAATCTTAGTATTTTATTTTACATTTTGTTGTATAATATTTACAAAAATTTTTGTTTAATATCTCATTCTTTTTTAATTTACTCTGAAATATCTACACAAAAGATTTAATGAATAAGAAAGTATCAAAAAAATGTTTATGTAACATTATAAAAACACAAATTTCAATACACAAAGTAGCTCCATCCCGGGGTCTATTTTTGGAACAACTTTTAATAACTACAACTCCGACAAAAAAATTTATTTCATTGACTAACTCATAGGAAACCTTCAGAAGGAAGTATAACATATATATGCAAAAGTTGATTTTCTTTTAATTCTGAATTTAAATAAATCACTGAGTTAAAAAATGCATTTTAATGCACAAAATAGCCCCAGCAATAATATTTACTATTTACTATCAGCTTGACATAACATTATGAAATTAGCGCATAAAACTAATTGTAGAAAAGTATTCTCAAATAAGAGCGTTACAATCAACAGTAATTAAACTGTGCTTTTGCTTGGTTATTATAAAGGCGTGTTTTTTTGAATATTAAGAAGTTTTTTAATAAGTCAACGGTTGCCAAAGCACTGAAATATAAAATGACACAACTATGTCTGTCCTCTTCTGTAATATGTGTTGTTGTAGCAACTGTTGATCCATGAATTTGCACCTTTACACTGTACGCCACAGGCGCCACGGAGCTGACATTTGACATTTAAACTAACCTAATTCCCACAATTTTGCATAATTCATTTTTTCTTTTGGTAGATAATTTGTTTCTAATATAATCTTCAAAAAATCGTAATAATTACCATAGAGAGTGTTTACATTAAAAGAATAGTAATACCACGGTACTGACCACTTTTTTGTGAACTTCACTTTTTTACAAAAAAAAATTGTTTTTAAGTGTAGAACTTGAAAATTTTAAACCTTTTTTTTACTGATATTTGTTGCTAATGGATCTCATTTTAGATTTTAATTCTCAGTTAACATTAAAATGTGCCATAAAAAGTTAAATTATAGGGAAAAATATCTTATTACAAAATTGAAAAAAATTGTGGACAAAACTATTTTACATTTTATAATTTTATAAGAAGTATTAGAAGATGGATTATATGTAGAAATTGTTCACCTATATACATAATTCATATTACAAAAATTCTCGTTTTCAGTTTCAGCGTTTTCAATAAAATTTCTGAATTTTAACTTAAAATTTTAAAAAACGGACACGCCACGGAGCTGAAATTTTGGAGGGAATTCTGCAATTTATCAAAAAAAATAATATCTATTTGCGCATAATTGTGGTTGCGAATAAGTTTTATATATACCTGTGAAATGTATCCATACCCAAGCAAAAATTTTTTATATTGAATGTATTTTCTGTGACGCCGCCAAGTATTACAGTTACGTGAAAATTACCCATATGTTCTATACGTTAGTAATTTGTTTACCAAATATTTTTGAATTTTATAAAAAATTGTCCAAGGGGTAGGGGGTAAAAATTATGAACTTTTGCGTGACACGCTCTACTTTGAATATTTATTATTCTGAAAAGAAACAATTAAAAAAAGTTTCTATATGGTTTTATTAGCGTTTTTCATTAGCTTTCGAATGGCATAAAATATTTTCAAAAATTTTGTTATTTTGTCACAAATTTTGAAAAAATAAAAAAATTTAAATATATTTTCACTTTTCTCATCTTTGGATCATTTTTTTTCTTTTATATTTTATTTTTAAAAGAAAGATGAAATTTTTTCTGACGAAATACTTAATTTCCAGAAAATCGTTTTTTTATTTTCGAGTAGTACATCTCAAGCTTCTATTGTATATCGATTTTCAAAATTAAACTTCAAATTCAACATTAGCGTATCCAAAAACCCTTGAGTAGTAAACCTACAAGCAAATAGCAATTTTTGAATAAAAGTCCGCTATTTTGAAATTTGAAAATGTGATTTGTCTGATTTTGAAAAAAAATCAGACATATTCGATCGGCCATTTTGAATTTTTGAAATCTGACCCCAGATTCGTAATCAGCGACCCCAAAAACCCCCAAGTGGTGAGTTTCAATCAAATGTAAGCAACTTTGAAAAAAAGTATTTTTCTCGAAATTATACCTATTGTTTATAATAATTATTATTGTTCTATGTCATTTATTATTTTTTTTACGTATAATAGTAACCCTAGTGAATAAATCAAGCCAAACTATTTGTTGTTTTGTTGAAATGCATAAGAGTTATAACATATTTTGTAGGTGGTACATATATGTACCGGAGGCACGAAGGGGTTGAGTAAAAATTTTTTTTCCTAATTTCTACATTATTTGATCTTATTAACTCTAAAAATGGGTTTATTAGTATGTTTTTACAGTCTCATCACAAAAAATATTAAAAAATCTAAAAAAAAATAAAATTTTTTTTTCTAATTTTCACATTATTTGATCTAATTAACAAAAAATGAGTTAATTAGAATATTTTTACCGTCTGATTACAAAAATATATTAAAAAATCTAAAAAAAATTTTAAATCCATAATATGAAAAGAGTAGATATGCAAATTAGTTAAAGACAGATGTTCTAATGGTATTTACCTTCGAAAGAGGAAGATAGCAATACAGTTAGGGGAGACCGAGGAGAAAAGTAACAGAGGAGGAAAGTAACAACACTAATAACTTTTAAAACAATCAGCTTGCAGACTTGGCTTAAACGTATTTTTACACAGTAGTGCCCTCTATACTTCCTCCATAAAGTGTATAACCTTTACCGTGAAGGTTAGGTCTGTTTTTGATGTGATGCTGAAAAAATACGTCAAAAGTAAGTTTTCGTCTAAGCATTAAAAACCTTATATTTTTTTAATTTAACTTTTTTTTAGATGCGCTTTTCATTATTTTGTAGCTTACTTATCTGTCTTTGAGCCGCGTTAGTGTAGAATTTAATAATTTCTAATACTTTTACGTAATTTTAACTCGTTTGTTAAAATGCAGAGCGAGGAGGAAAGTAACACGTTGTTACTTTCCTCCTCGTTTCAAAATTTTGTACACATCTTGAGAAATTTGCAAAGTTGTTCATATTTAAAGTCACTAATGAAGCTTCTTAAGATAAAGAGTGTTAAATTATAAGTAAATTTGACTGTTTTTACTCACTAATTTAATCTAATAATTATAATAATAAATTAATAAAAATATAATTGTAAATTAGAGTTTCATTGAATATTTGTAACTTCTAAGCTTGAATTCTTCTTATTAACCAAACATTATGTTTTAGAACATATAAAAAATTTTCTGCGCTTATTCATCAATAAGCAATAACAGTAACTCCACAATTCTAATTATTTCTAACCTCAATAAATGTGACAGATCAATTCTAAGATCTTCATTTATGTGTGGGGTTTTTGCTCATTTTTTTTGTTTTATTTCTGCTAGCTGAAATAATTTTTTTTCTATTTTAGATGCCTAATAAATATATAAGAAAAACGGACCGGGGACTGGTTAGTGCCGAAGTTTTTAACCTAGCTGCAGATGAAGTCTTGAATAATAAACAAAGTCTGAGAGGTGCTGCGAAATCGTATAAAATTTGTCATGTGTCATTACAGCGATTCATAAAAAAAAGAATTCGCTGGCACTAGTAGACAAGAATAAAGTACCCAAATTTGGTTATACTTCCAATCGAAAAGTGTTTACATCAGAGGAAGAAAAGTGTTTCACCGACTACATATTATACTGTTCGACTGCTAATTACGGACTTTCAACGAAAGAAGTTCGAAAATTGACCTTTGAACTTGCTGATAAATATGGCAAAAAATTCCCTGAATCTTGGCGAACTGAAAAAATGGCTGGTGAAGTTTGGTTGAGACTTTTTATGGACAGGAATAGATCTTTGTCTATTAGAGCCCCTCAGGCCACGAGTTTAGCCAGAGCAACAAGCTTCAACCGAACGAATGTGGATCTCTTTTTTAATAATTATAAGAATGTTTTGGATAGGTATAGTTTCGGACCAGGGGATATATGGAACATGGATGAGTCGGGAATCACTACCGTTCAAAAACCTGAAAAAGTATTAGCTCGTCGAGGAATAAAGCAAGTTAGTTCCATGACTTCAGCTGAAAGAGGTACACTTGTTACTTTTGCTATTGCAGTAAATGCTACAGGGAATAGTATTCCGCCCATGTTCATCTTTCCCAGAAAGAGATATCAAGATTCCTTTGTTAGAGATGGACCAGTTGGCTGCATTGGAACCGGGAATGCATCAGGGTGGATGCAAGAAGACGATTTTGGAGTTTTTTTGCAACATTTTAAAAACCATGCAAAGCCTAGTATAGATAAAAAGTGTTTGCTACTCATGGATAATCACGGCTCACACATCGCGGTGAAGAACATCGACTTTTGTAGAGACAATGGAATCATTGTGTTGACTTTTCCACCGCATTGCACTCATAAGTTGCAACCCTTGGACCGCAGTGTTTTTGGGCCTCTCAAAAAATCATTAAATTCTTTTTACGATAACTGGATGAGAAATAATCCAGGAAAAGTAATGAGCATCTACGATTTGCCAAGGCTTGTGCAACAAGCATTACCGAAAGCAATAACTCCGAGCAACATTACTGCAGGCTTCGCATCAACTGGAATTTGGCCTTGTAATTCAGAAATTTTCGAAGATATAGATTTTCTGCCAAGCAATGTGACCGACCGTTCTCATGTCGACGAACGATCACAATCGGAATTAGCTTCAACGAGTCGCCCAGAAACAGGATCTGAAAAGCGAAATGTATCTCACCTCGAAGAAGAAACAATTGCAACAACATCTGCTGCTGCTTCTGCCAACTCAACTTTTTGCAATAATACGACTACCTCTGAATCCATGGAAAATGTATCAATCTTAAATACTCTTGAAGGTTTAAGACCTTTGCCGAAAGCTGGAGCACGAAAGGGAACCGGTAAAAGAAGGAAACTGAAAAGCGCTGTTCTAACTGATTCTCCAAACAGAAATGAACTAGAAGAAATAGAAAGAAACAGACGAGTTCGTCAAAGTAGTTCGATAGAAACAAATAGCAAGAAAGGGAAAGAAAACAAAAATAAAAAAACTAAGAAACAAGGTAAGAATCCAAAAAAATGAAAACTGTAGAAAATGGATCGGAAAAAGATTGCTTGTGTATTGTCTGCCAAGAAGCCTACTCAAATAGTCGCTCGAATGAGAAATGGATTCAATGTCATGTGTGTAATTTCTGGGCACACGAAGATTGTACACCTGGTGAAAATGGTAACTACGTTTGCCATAATTGTTGATTCCGTCTATAAATTGAGATTTCATTGTTTTTATGTTTTAAAAAATTTAATATTCTAATGCGTTTCTTTAATTTTTAATTTGGCATAAACTTAGACTAAGGTTTTTTTTTACTAATGTTTCTATTATACTTTGTATTGTTTAAAAAAATGAAAATCGTAAAACGCCTGTGATATAGATAAGAAAATAATATCTATAAAAATACATAATATGCCAAATAAGTGTCACAAAAGTGCAAAAAATATTCGAAATTGTACTTAAAGTACTTATATCTTTTTCTATGTTCATAATAAAAATATTTTGAATTAATAGTAGTCTGCAATTTGAAGTATTTGCAATAATTTTATACTGTTACTTTCCTCCTAGTTCCTGTTACTTTCCTCCTTGGGGGTTAGGAGAAAAGTAACAAATGCAGAGCTCCCGAAAAAGTTGTGTTGTGTATTTTCTGTTTAGTATTAACGTTTAATTCAAATTTTGTTCGGAAGGTGAAGGTTCAAGCTTTCGATTAGTATAATAACAAACCTTATCTGACCAATAGTTTCTGTGCTAACTTCAAAAATCTGATTTTTGTTACTTTCCTCCTCGGTCTCCCCTACCTGAAGAGAGATAGCTTTATAGTGTGTTTATTTAATTAAAGAGAGATGGGTATGCGTTAACTTTTCTAAGTTATAAACAGAGAGGTATTTATGTCCATTTACTAAAAAGAAGGAGACAAAAAGATATTTTCACTAAATGGTATTGAATAGTAAGTGAAACGAGAGGTCTGTTCGAGTACCTGGCTTTATTGTTTAATGGGTTCCTTTCAAACAGTGGGCAGTCTATTGTACGCACACGTTATATAAGATGAGACTTTTGTCTGTACATTGCTCAGAACTTAAAATTTTACAAATACTTATTCGTTTTGAGCATCCAGGATTCCAAAAATGCCAATAAAAAATTTCGTGTATGTATGTATGTATGTCCGTATGTCACAGAATCGTTGTTCGTAAATCACTTAAAAACGGTTTAACTGTTTGAAACCAAATTTGGCAGAATGTTTGACCTTAGACCAAGAAAGGTTTTTAAATTTACAGATTTGAAAAATATTATTTAGAACGGGAGATATTAAATTTTTTCAAAAAATTCAAAAATCAGAAATTTTCAAATTTTACATTTTTTAAAAAAATGCTTTCAAATTTTGTATAATTGAGTATAACGTATATTTTTTAGTAACATCCTATAATAGATTTGCCAATAAAATGTCTAAGATGTAAATATAAACATGATTTTTAAAAAATTAAAAAAATCGCAAATATACCAATTTTATATTTTGTAATGAATTGCGTTTAAATGATCTATAATTGATTGTTACATGTTAATTGGTAAAATTTTAGCATAATTTTTTCAAAAATTGTCTCCTATAACTAAGATGTAAAGATAAAAATGTTTTCAAAAAATCGAAATTTTAAAAATTTTAGATTTTTTAATGTACTGCTTTTAAACGATCTATAATTGAGCATAACATGTTATTTAGTCACATTTTAGCAAAATTTAGCAAAAAATACTATTCTATATTTCAGATGTAAGTATAATAATGTTTTTGAAAAATTAAAAAAAAATTATCTATTTATAAGAGACAATTTTTGGAAAAATTATGCCAAAATTTGACCAAATAACATGTAACAATGAATTATAGATCATTTAAAAGCAATTCATTAAAAAAGATAAAATTTGAAAAATTTCGATTTTTTAAATTTTTTGAAAACATTTTTATACTTACATCATGGTTATAGGACATTATTTTTGGCAAAAAATTTTTACATTTTGATAGATTGCAGTAAAATAATCAGTTATGACTTTTGTGAGATATATATAAACAATAAATTTACAGATTTTAAACATATTAATTAGAACGGGAGGTATTTAATTTTTTCTAATCATTTAAAAAATGGAAAATTTTTAATTTTTTGTTTTTTAATATATATCTTTTAAACTTTTGACGTCAAAATAATGGAATTTAGAATAATTTGTTTATCCAATTAATCAACAAATTTTCAATTACAAAACTTCGAAAATATTAAAAATGGTAAACGATAAATGGTAAACAATGTACAAAAATATTAATTCATATCTTTAAAATTATTTTTAAAGGAGATTGAAAATGGAGATTTTTTATGATAAAATTCATACTACAGAAATTCCAGAATACCTGTGAAACGATACTTGCATTATCCTACTGGGGAAAAACTTAGATAGTAAAAAGTTTTGTTTTTTTAATTCTAGGTTTAACTATTATGAATGTTTTGAGCATTGTAAAGGCAAAAGTTAAATAGAGTGTCTATTATTATTTTTGTGAAACAATACATCCGGTTTTTCCCATCTTTGTCCAAATTTTTTCAGGTGTATATTTTCTCATCAAATATACATCTTTTTGATAAGAATAAACGATAAATAAAACTACAAATGGCTACAAAAATTCACATATTTTATGAAAATACTCTTCGACTGGTTTTTGTTTTTACAAATACTTTTAACAGGGGTTCTATCAACTGGGAAAAAAGGGAAATATGCAGGAATTTTATTTAATAGGGAAAAATTGTGAATTCAGCTTGCAATATAGGTCTCATTTTACATTTAAGCAATTATGGTACAATAAGTTCGAATTTGACTTTACTATAACTCCAAAAACTGGTCGAAATTTAGAATTAATTTATAATACTATAATTAAATTTCTACAAATAATTGACAAACATTGTTTTCTGCATTTTAAAAAATAAAAAATTAATTATTTGATGATAAAAATTTAATCACTGTTTTAAAATAGTAATATTTTAATAATGAAACAGTTAATGGTAGCTAATCATAATTTCTCCAGTCAAATTAAATTTCCCACTATTTCTTATTTTTCGAGACTGGTAGACACACTATTAAATGTACCTGTAGAAACTAAAACCCGTCGAAGACGGGTACGACAGCTAGTATATATATATATATACTATATATGGGTCGTTCCACGCGAAATCGGACAGTATTTGACTTTTGCATCTAAGATTTTTTTCAAATATTTTTTTTCTTTTGGTGCTCATTAAAATAAGCTACCATGATTTTTTTCAAATTTTTTCATTAAGCCGTTTAAGAGATACAGGTTTTTGAAAAATCACGTTTTTTACGAAAATGTTTTTTGAAATGGTTATAACTCGGTCAAAAATTGACCAAATTTGACGTTCTATATATAAAAATTTTAGTTTTTACACGCAGTTTTTTATAAAAATATAAAAAAATTTACTTCTTCAATTGACGAAAAATTTTTTAATTTTTAAAATAAAATTTTATTTTTAAGAATGTATGTATCGATCGATTTTTTTCAAAAATTTTTGTAAGAAACTAGAACTAAATTAACAACTGTTAGGCGTTGTCTGATTGTGGGCAAACGATGGGATCTATTTATTTTTAATTTTTTAATTTTTATATCCATATAATATAGTAAACAAAAGGGCTTTTGAGCTAAAATTACTAATAATACAGCTCAACAAAAAAAGACTTACTTTTTTATGAGATTTCATAGTGTCCATTAAAGACGCTGAACACGATCCCGGGTCACAAAACTGGCGATCACGTCAGGATTTTGTGGAAAGTGGGGGCAAAGACCCCAAAAAACGTGTTTTTGAGGGTTTTTAAAATTTTTTTTATTCTAAACCTGCCGAGCCAGAATCTTCTACATAAACTTAAATTAAAGCTTGAATTGTCTACTACAAGACCCATATCCGTAAAACCAAAAAAAATTAAATTTTTTTTCAAAACATAAGGTTGAAGTTACAAATAATGTGATTTGTGGGGTCGCTGATTATAACCATCAGATTGTAACATTTCATAAGTTTCTGGCACGTCAGATTGTAATCCGCGACGTCAAAAACCCTTGAGTAACAATTTTCAAGCGAATCCGATCAATTATAAATTTTGACATTCCCATCTTAGATCCGCCATTTTGAATTTTTAAAAACTAATATCGGAGTCGCAATCTGCGACCCCAAAAACCCCCGAGTAACAATTTTCAAGCGAATCCGATCAATTATAAATTTTGACATATGCCATTTTAAATCCGACATTTTGAATTTTCGAAAACTGATATCGGATTCGTAATCATCGACCTCAAAAACTTCCAAGTAACAATTTTCAAGCAAATCCAAAACAATTTTAAAAATCCGTTAAAGCAACCCACAAATCACATTTTTGTAACTTCAACCTCATGTTTAAAAAAAAATTAATTTTTTTTGGTTTAACGGATATGGGTCTTGTAGTGGACAACTCAAGCTTTAATTTAAGTCTATGTAGAAGATTCTGGCGTGTCAGGTTTAGAATAAAAAAAATTTTGAAAACTCTCAAAAACACGTTTTTGGGGGTCTTTGCCCCCACTTTCCTCAAAATCCTGACGTGATGGCCAATTTTGTAACCCGGGATCATGTTCGGCGACTTTAATGGACACTATGAAATATCATAAAAAAGTAAGTCTTTTTTTGTTGACCTGTGTTATTAATAATTTTAGATCAAAAGCCCTATTGTTTACTATATTATATGGTTATAAAAATTAAAAAATTCGAAGTAAATAGATCCCATCGTTTGCCCTCAACCAGACAACGCCTTAAAGTTGTTAATTTAGTTCTAGTTTCTTACAAAAAATTTTGAAAAAAATCGATCGATACATACATTCTTAAAAATAAAATTTTATTTTAAAAATTAAAAAATTTTTCGTCAATTTAAGAAGTACATTTTTTATATATTTTTATCAAAAACTACGTGTAAAAACAAAGAGTTTCATATACAGAACGCCAAATTTGGTCAATTTTTTACCGAGTTATAACCATTTCAAAAAAACATTTTCATAAAAAACGTGATTTTTCAAAAACTTGTATCTCTTAAACGGCTTAATGAAAAAATTTGAAAAAAATCATGGTACCTTATTTCAAGGAGCACAAAAAGAAAAAAAATATTTGAAAAAAATCTGAGATACAAAAGTCAAATACTGTCCGATTTCGCGTGGAACGCCCCACATATATATATATATATATATATATATACTAGGGGGGCTATGCAACCCTGCGCGCTTCGCGCGCCATGGCCTATACTAATTCTTACGTTTATATTAATTTTTAATTTCAAATCATGTTCTCTAAATATGAATGCATGCGTATAAGTTAGAGTAAATTATATCAGGCGGTACTTAAAGAAAGCACTTAAAAAGAATTTAACTTTACGTACATGATCTATACAGACATCTTATAGTGCCCTTATAGAAACTTCTTTATACCTAAAAGTAAATTGGTTAAATTTGGCATAGATTTTACAGTATCATCAAATTCAGTATTACGACCCTTTTACTTGCAGCTTTAACAATAAATCAAATCTGACATAAATTTTGACAAATTAAGGGCCATTGTAAATGTAAAATTACATGTAGATTCCGACGTAATGTAACAGACGTTTGTGGGCCTCTTTTTACCCGTAGGTCCAAGCTGCTCTAAAATTGACCTATATTTTGAGGGTAGGAGAAATTCTTTGACATTTAGATCAAAACTGACCTAAAATTGACCAAAATTTTGATGGTAGCGGAAATTATTTGTAAAATTTTGACGTTTTGGTTAAAACTGCCCTCAAAATTGATATAAATTTTGATGGTAGAAGAAATTCTTTGACAATTTTTGACATTTAGGTCAAAATTAACCTAAAGTAATCAAAATTATTTCGACGTAATGTAACAGTCGTTTGTGGGCCTCTTTTTACCCGTAGGTCAAAACTGCCCTGAAAATTGACCTAAATTTTAAGGGTTGCGGGAATTGTTTGTCAAATATTGATGTTTATGTCAAAACTGCCCTCAAAATTAACCTAATTTTCGAGGGTAGCAGAAATTGTCAAATTTTGACGTTTAGGTCAAGAATGCCCTCAAAATTGACCTAAATTTTAAGGGTAGCGAGAATTAATTGTCAAATTTTGACTTTTAGGTCACAACTGCCGTACTGATGAAGAAAGTCACTATCGACATTTCAACTCAAACTCAGATATTGAATAAATCGCGTTTGTATCAGTTCCTTTGAATGTTTAATATTTTTGAACAAAAAATAACGTCTCTTAGCTAATATGGTCATGCTCTATCGATTGGTGTTAACAAAAATTAAAAATTTTAATTGTTTATATGCAAAACTGTAGATAGGCCCATTTTGTTGCTAAAAAATTAGTGAAAAAACTGATACCCAAGTCCTATGCACATGGGACCAATATCTCGGAACCTCGAGCGCGGACTTTTAGGATGTAGAAAGTTACTGTCTACAGAGACCATTGATTTTACTGTATCTACATGTTTTTAAAAGTGATAAATTTATACTATTATATAATTAATTTAATTGCAGGGTCTACTATAATTTTGGCTCAAAGCAATTCTTGGCTTTATCCTAACTTTTCTCGATTTTTTTCTCATAAAAATTAAATTTATATGATTTCATGAATTGATTTAATCCTTTGTCCTAATTTTTTACCATTTTTTAAAAATTAAATTTTTATGATTTCATGAATTGATTTAATCCTTTGTCCTAATTTTTCACTATTTTTTAAAAATTAAATTTATTTGAATTCATGAATGAGTTTTCATGAATAATTAAATTCTTTTGACAAGTTTCTTTGAAGTTTTTTTTGTAATTTTAATTAAAAATTTAAATAATTGAATTTTATTGAAATGTATTGATACTAATGGAATTTCTGCAAAGAATTTTACTAATTACAAAAGTAATTGAAATTTTGAAAAGAATTCAAAAAAATTTCAAACATAATTAACTTTCCGTGAAGAATATTCAAAGTAAAAAATTTGTTTTTTTATTACACAAGAATAAAAAGATAGGTACTTGTACTATATTTCCAAAGCTAATAATTTATTTTATTACAATAATTTTTTGGAGTACAATAAAATAATCTAATATAAAAAAGTGTAATAATAAAATTGTATTCCTTAATGAATAATATTTATGTATTAAATTCCTTTTACGTATAAATTAATTTATATTAGTAATTATAATAACTTAATACTAAATTAATATTATTTAATAACAGGGACTGACTCGAAAGTTTAATTTCATTTTAGTGTTTGAGATGACACGAAACTAAATTAACAAATTTACTTTAGTTAATGTAAGTAATGAACTTTATTGTAATGTAAGTTATGAAACCAGAGTAAATTACGTAACTTAGATAAATGTGATTATTTACGTAATTTAAGTAAATTTGACAATTTATGTAACTTACTGTATGTACGCAAGTTTGATTAATTGGGTAAGTTATTCTAGTTACGTTACTTACGTAAGTTTGACCATTTATGTAAGTTACTGTAGTACTGTTTCAATTGATAAAACTTACGTAAGTTACGCAACTGCAACAACTTGTACAATTGATCAAACTTACGTAAGTTACGTTACTGGAATATCTTACGCAATCGAATGGATTGACGTAAATTACGTATTTACATAAATGGTCAAATTTACTGAAATTGCGTAAGTAATCAGATTTACGTAAGTTACGTAAATTTGATCATTCACGTAAGTTTATTTAATAGCGTGCGATTGATTAATTGCGTAAGTTACGTAAAAGCAAAGCACTTTATGTTTACAAATTCTTGATATGATAGTTCCAATTGAAAAAATAAGAAGCACATTCAAAAACTTTTTAGTGGTTCTTTCAAATCTTGTTACTGGATTTGCACTTATTATGATAAAACAAGACTTTACATTTTTGACAGTGTTAACAATGGCTCTTTAAATGTGGATCAATTAAACTACTTAACTAGATTATATCTATGTGAACCACCAGTGGTATTTTCAAAAGTTCATCAACAACCGCTAAGCACTGTTGATTGTGGAGTATTTGCAATAGCATGTGCAACATCGTTATTTTTTAATGAAATTCCAAACACTCTCTTTTATGACTATTTTTATATGAAAAATCATTTGAAGTTAATTTTTAAAAACAATCATTTAAGTCGTTTTCCGGTCGAAAAGAATTCTATTATTCCACGTTTAATTATTAAGAATGATTGTATATATCTTTTAATGAAACCAGTTGATGAACAGGAGTTTATATGGAAAAAGAGACCCTAATAAAATTATTATTGATCAGAATATTCATTGTGGAACAATTTCAAATAGTACAAAGAAAATCAATAATGTTTCAAAGACGCAACAATATTCTTCCATACTCAAATCCAAAAGGAAAATAACAAATTTATTTCATTCAGATGAAGCAGAAATGTTCTCTAAAAAAATTCAAGCCAATCAGTCAGATTTCCAACGACAACATCCGGATTAAAGAAAGTTTGAAGTTATCAATAATGAAATAGATTCCTTACATAAGCAAAGCAATATACAATGTCAAAAAGATTATGATGAAGAATTACTTAAGCATAAAAATTTATTGAGTCAAGTTAATGATTCAAATTATGATAACATGAATGAATTAGTTAATTTAGAAAACATCGTTGCTTCCATTCCTACAGTTAAAAATGAATATGATACTGTAAAGGAAACAAATTCTTTATCTAAAACTGTCCGAAAAAGTGTAGCGGAAAATCAATAAAATTATCGTGCCAGACAAAAATTAAAAAGAAATATTGAAAATGTAAATCTTTCAGATGAAGTAGATCACTTGTCTATGAAAACAACAAAAAACTGGAAAATAAAATAAACTCTTCTTTTGATTTAAAAAATGTTAATTCGAATCAATCTGCTGATTTTATAAATGCAATATCTCCTGTGCCAGCAATAACAACTTCGCAATTACAGGATAGTTATTATAAAAGGAAAAGCTCTTCAATTGAAAAAATTCGAAAAAGTAGGAATGAAATACAGAAAAACTATCGGGAAAGTTAAACATTGAAACTTAATACACAAAAATCAATTGTTTCTCTGCCAAGCATAGCAAAAGACAAGAATATTCATGAATTAAATTCTAATAAAAATTTCCCAGATGGGAAATATGAGATATTATTTCAATCATTGTCAAGCTTAGCATTTTAAAGGTGAAAGAGTTAGTAGTAAACAAAACAGTTTTAATGATTGTTGTAGTCTTGGTGGTGTTATATTACAATCAATGCAATATCCAGAAGATCTAAGAATATTGCTAAAAGGTCATTTTAAAAAGAATATAAGACAATATAATAATTCTTTTTCTTTTGCATCTTTAAATGCTAAAGTGATTAATTTTAATAATGTAAGAAGAGGACAATTTCGTTACAAAATCCAAGGTCAAATTTATTACCAAATTGACACTGCCTTATATCACGATAAAGGTGAAGGCTCATGTTTTGGTCAATTATTAATTTATGATCCTGAAGAAGCAATTCATTATAGATTAAAAAACGAAAATTTAGATAAAGAACTTTTGCAAACTATTGAAAACATTATGAGAACTTCTAATCCATACATAAAGTCTTTTATGATGATGTCTGAAGTAATTAAATTAAAAAATGATTTAGCAAAACAAAGTAATGAAGATATCACTAAGTTACAACTATTGGTTACGTTGAAAAAAGGTTATGATAAGAAAAAATATAATTTTCAAAGTTACAATGAAGTTGCTGCAATTTTCAATGCAAACTCACATCAGAAGGAGAAATACCAGAATCTTATGTAACGGTTTATAATAAGTCTATAAAGGAACTGAAATCAGTTAGTAATTTAGATCCAAATCTTGAACCATGGTTCTATTCCATATTTTATCCTCTTGGAAATAAAGGTTATTAATAATGTTAATATGATTCGTAGTAATAGTAATAGTAATTTTTACATGGAGGAAGATTGTTTCGACAATGGGTAGTTGACAATTATGTGAAAATAGAGAAAGATAGATTGCGATTTTGAGCAAATAATCAAGCTCAATTGAGAAGTGAAACAAATCAAGGACTAATCGAATATTTACAAAATCATGAGTCAGAAAATGATGTACATGTTGGAAAAATGCTTATATTGCCTTCCATTTTTAAAGGGACACCTCGTAATATGATGCAACAATATCAGGATGCTATGGCTATAGTTGGTCGCCATGGTAAACCAGATTAATTTATTAGAATGACCTGTAATCCAAATTAGAAAGAGATACAAAAAAAATTGTTACCTCATTAAACTGCTGCTGACAGACCTGATATAGTAACTAGAGTATTTGCATTGAAGGTGAAACATCTTTTAAATGTTATTATTGAAAAAAAGTTATTTAGAGAAGTTAAGTCTTACGTTTATGTTATTGAATTTCAAAAAAGAGGATTGCCACATATTCATTTATTAGTTATATTGAAAGAAAATTCCAAAATATTAACAGTTGAAAGTGTTGATCGTTATATTTCTGCCGAAATTTCTGATGAAAGTAGCAATCATTTCTTGCATAACATAATAATGTAAAATAATATTCACGGACCTTGTGGAGATTGGTGTTTAATTGATGGTAATTGTTCAAAAAGTTTTCCAAAGAGTTACCAAGAAGAAACTACAATTGAAGACAATTGTTATGTTCGTTGTCGTCGAGGAAATTGTAATAAAACGTATGAGCGCCCAAATGGATTTGTTGTTGACAATTCTAATGTGGTTCCATATTGTCCTATACTTTCAGAAATATTTAGTTGTCATATAAATGTGGAAATAGTTTTAAGTATAAAATCTGTTAAATATTACATTTACCAAATGAACAGAATGTTATTATTCGCGAAGGGAAAAATAATAACAATGTTTCTTTTGATTTACAGAAAAATACAAAATTACTCTAATTTTTTAAACTTAATGAGCGTGATAGTACTGCTCGTCAGTATTATTATACAGAAATACCAGAATATTATACGTGGATAACGAAATCTCTTGAATAGAGAAAAATAATTCTTAAGAAAAAGTATTGGGAAGAATGTATTCATTTAATCCACGTCCTTTGGAATTATTTCACCTTAGATTATTGTTGCTTACAGTAAAAGGAGTTACTTCTGTCCAAAGTTTAAGAACAGTTAATGAATTTATTCATGAATCTTTTACATCTGCCTGTTTAGCATTAGGACTTATAGAAGATAATAGTTAGAGGATTAGGACAATGGAAGAAGCTATTTTATGGATAATGCCTCATTTACTCCGACAATTATTATTTGTAAGAATTCTCATTCATTGTCATTCTGTACATCCGGTAGAAGTTTGGAAGAAATTTAAAAGTCCAATGTCAGAAGACTATTCAAAAATTTACAATATTAAAGCTAAAAAAATAGTTTATAGGAATATAAAACCAATGTTATTGAATGAATGATATTGTTTAACTGATTTTCAGGGTTTATTAGATATAGATGAAAATTCTCCTAAGCTGGTTGATGATATAAATATTATGGAACATATCAAGATAGGAGAGGAGAATTATACTAAATTAAATGTTAAACAAAAAAATATTGTTGATTGTATATTTGAAGTAATAAAAGATTCATCTTGTAATAGTTCTAAAGGCTTAAATATGTGGCATTTCATTTCAAACCGATCCACCCACAAATAATAATAAAAATTATTAGAAAATTTAACTTCTTGAGATTGTTTTTTGTCGGTGGAACGGTATGAAATGAAATGTATATATGGTTGTGGAGGATCTGGAAAGACTTTTTTATATACTACTTTATGGCATTTACTAAACAGTGAAGAAATAAATGTTTGCAACATAGCATTTACAGGCATAGCTGCCACACTTCTTCCTAACGGGAAAACTGTACATAAAGTCTTAGGATAACCTGTTCCACTGTATAGTGATTCATCTTTAAATATTAAAGTTCAATCAAAAGAACCTCTCTTTTTAAATAAAATTGATGTTTTTAATTGGGATAAAGCACCAATGGCTCCAAAATATGCCTTAGAAGTTATGGATAAATTATTAAGAGATATAATGAAATCAAATGAAGTTTTTGGTGGAAAAATTGTAACCCTAGGACGAGATTTTCGACAAATTTTACCGATAAAAGAACGAGTCTTCCTGTGATTACTGATTACGGACCCTATGTCAAGTTTTCAAAATTCAAAATGGCGGATAAAAATACTAACAGTATTTTTCGCCTGTATCTGTAACCAGATCACCTCCACGTGGTGACGGTGGGCAACGGATCCATACTGTCAGAGTCCCTGGGTTAACGGCGTTCATGCCGTCATGGCAGATACAAGAAGAAAATGTTTTACGATGCAGGGATTAGGAACCCCAGTATCGGCGTCTGGTCAGGGTGGGAAAGCCGGCCTTCCGACATCGTCATCCGGCAACCGTAGCTCTTCATTGATGGGTGACTTGGTTGATAAAGAGTCCGATGCTACAAGAAGAGAGACTTCTCGACTACATAATTGTAACAAAAGTCCTGATTCCTTTTGTTACATTTGTAGCAAATATGAAATCAGCTCCCTGCGGAAAAAAATATATAAAGAAGTAGAAGATCTGTACGAAAATTGTTTCGGTCGTAAATTAATACACCAAGAAACAAATTGGGTTCCTCATATTGTTTGTAACTCCTGTAGACTTATGTTGTATCGCTCAAAAAATTCGAAAGATGAAAAATTTCTAAAGTTCTCTACACCCACGATATGGAAGAAACCACGAAATTTAAAAGACTGTTATTTTTGTATGAATTACATCAAAGGAATTACCTCGAAAAATAGGAGTTCCATTACATATATAAATGTGTCAACAGTAATCAGACCTACTGAAATTGATCGAAAAGCGGGAAAACTTGATGTTACTTTAAAAAAATATGTCGAAAATGTAGAAGTCGACAATGAAACAGAAGAATTTAGTAGCGACAGTGATGAAAATGACAATGATGATGAGGAAAATAAGTTCACCGTGTATTACAATAAAGAAAAAAAGCCAATATTAGTATCGCAACCGGAGCTAAATGATTTTATTAGAGATCTAGGTTTACCAAAAGATGGTGCAAAATTTGCTGCTTCATTTATGAGAAAAAGAAACTTCTTGCATCCGAATACGAAAGAGTCATTTTATAGAGATAGAGATAAAGAGTTCCGAAAATATTTTACGAAACATGAAGAGACATCTTTGGTGTGTTGTACTCACATAATAGGTTTGATGGACAATTTAAAAGAAAATGTGTATAGAGATGAAGACTGGAGACTTTTTGTCGATTCCTCCAAACGTATTATAAAAGCCGTTTTACTACACAATACAAATGTCTACGCTCCTGTTCCAATAGCTCATTCTACACAAATCAAAGAAGAATATAATAAATAAAAATGCTTCTAGAGAAAGTGAATTACCAAAAATACAAATGGTTAATACAAATTAACCATTTGATGATTTTAAAATTATAACAATATTACTGGGTCAACAATCGGGTTCCACAAGAGAGCCATGCTTCTTGTGTCTATGGAATAGCAAAGATCGTGCTAATCATTACAAGAAAAAAAAAGTTGGCCTTCAAGAGATTCGTTTAAACCAGGTTCTCACAACGTCATTCATCAAAGTTTGGTAGAACCCGAAAAAATTATATTTCCATTTCTTCACATTAAGCTTGGTGGGATTAAGCAATACGTGAAAGCGTTAGATAAGGACGGTCCATGCTTTAATTACATTGCGAAAAAATTTCCAACTGTTTCTGATGCTAAATTAAAACAAGGGGTATTTGATGGACCACAGATTTGAGCATTATTTAGAGACACGAATTTTGTTTCTCAAATGACCGACACTGAAAGGGCAGCTTGGGAAAGTTACAAAGAAGTTTCAACAAATGTTCTAGGAAACAATAAGAGTCCCGATACTAAACAAATTGTAGCCCAAATGCTTAAAAACTTTCAAAAATTAGGATGCTTAATGATTTTAAAACTACACATCCTCGATTCGCATCTGAATAAGTTTCCTGAAAGCTGCGGACATTACAGCGAAGAACAAGGAGAGCGATTTCATCAGAATATCAAATTGATGGAAGAACGATATCAGGGAAGATGGGTTGAGGTAATGATGGCTGACTTTTGTTGAATGTTGAAGAGAGAAACGAGTAGAAAAGGAAAAAAACGTAAGCGAAACACTTTACATCGGTCATTTGAAGAAAAAAGAACACGGTATAGTTGCAAGACAATGGACTGAAGAGATGTTTCCAAAAAACCGCAAGTAATAAATCTAAAAAAAATCGTTAAAATAATAAAGACTGCCATATTGGATCCGCCATTATGGATTTTTAAAACCGGACATGGAATTCGTCATCAGCGACTCCGGAAACCCCCTGAGTAACGATTTTCAAGCAAATCCGAACTAATTTTCATAATAGTGTCCGCCAAATTGAATCCGCCATTTTGGATTTTGGAAACTGGACATAGGATCCGTAATCAGTAATCACAGAAAGACCTGAATATTAAATTTCGTGAGCTTACAAAATTTTTATTGCGCTGTATATGATATAATTTGTTTATTTGGAAGCTTAGATGCATTTTTGAGGTTATGTTCGATAGATTTAATTTATTATATGAATTTTCAATTGAAAAGCTTATAGAATAGTTTATTAAAAATAAAGGACCTTAGAAACTTACTAATATGCGCTTAGATTCAAGTTTGATCATTCAAAAGTGACCATTTTAGCGATTTTAAGGTATTTTTTGAGGTTAGGGCGAAACCAGGACCCACTGGCCAAATTCTGATGGCAGGTTCGGATTCAGCGCATCGAAATACATCGGAATGTATATGTCTCGACCCCAGATCAAGACACTTATCTTTTTTTATGTGGTTGTGTTATCAAGAGTAAAATCAATTGATTCCGTAAAAGTATTTTTAGGAGATAATAAAAGTAATAAGTATGTAAAAAATTATGTTTATAGGGAAATTTTGGACTCTTCCTAAGTTAGTTTATTTTGTTATATTATAAAGTCTTTTGGAATTTTAAATTTTGAATTTGTAATTTTTTGACAGACTTATTTCAGATAACTTTTATAGTACTATCATTAAGTTGTTACTATAATTCCCTAAAACATATTTATGAGGAAGTAGAAAATTTAAGTTATCTTGAATCATGAGAAATTGCATTTAACATTTATTATCTCAAATTAAAAATTTTTTAATTTCATTTTGATCATATTTTTTTTCATTTTTCTTGAGAAAAAGGATGTAATGAATGTGTTATTAAATAGTGTTTTTAAATTTTTCTTATAACTAAAAAATTATTGATGATAAAAAAATTATCACATTGCATATATATATATATATATATATATATATATATATATATATATATATATATATATATATATATATATATATATATATATATATATATATACACTACCGTCCAAAATTGGGCGAACGCTAACATCTCTAGCTATTAAAAAACACAACCGTACAGAGTCAGTGATAACTCGGTTAAAAATGACGCTACATGGTTTTTTTAAATTGCATTGGAAAGCTTATTAAATTTTCAATGAAATGTCACTATTTTAAGTTGTATTGCATAAATAGGAAGCAAGATATCATGTTATGAAGACAAAAAAATAATTCTATTTTTTTCGGAATTTCTTACTCTGACTTTGACTCCTGGCACAGCTTAGCAAAGTTTATGAAAAAATTGTTACTTTTACAGACTATTCCTTGTAACCTAAGCTTTAAATAGAGACCAAGAACAGCAAAAAATATTTACGGGTTCCCGAGATATTACAAAAAGAGTCGGACCGTGCCAAGCAGAATTTTCAATCATCGATTTCTCTAATTCGCCGTTGAGTCAATTACTTGTCTGTGAAAAAAGTGTTGAAAATTAATTTTACCAAGTACATTTTTACTGGGATCCACTTTTTAATTTAATTTATTATATATCGATATTTAAAAAGTGGATCCCAGTAAAAATGTACTTGGTAAAATTAATTTTCAACACTTTTTTCACAGACAAGTAATTGACTCAACGGCGAAATAGAGAAATCGATGATTGAAAATTCTGCTTGGCACGGTCCGACTCTTTTTGTATTATCTCGGGAACCCGTAAATATTTTTTGCTGTTCTTGGTCTCTATTTAAAGCTTAGGTTACAAGGAATAGTCTGTAAAAGTAACAATTTTTTCATAAACTTTGCTAAGCTGTGCCAGGAGTCAAAGTCAGAGTAAGAAATTCCGAAAAAAATAGAATTATTTTTTTGTCTTCATAACATGATATCTCGCTTCCTATTTATGCACTACAACTAAAAATAGTGACATTTCATTGAAAATTTAATAAGCTTTCCAATGCAATTTAAAAAAACCATGTAGCGTCATTTTTAACCGAGTTATCACTGTTTCTGTGCGGGTGTGTTTTTTAATAGCTAGAGATGTTAGCGTTCGCACAATTTCGGACGGTAGTGTATATATATATATATATATATATATATATATATATATATGACGCTCCACGGTGAAAGGGACCTTAGCTGCTTAAAATATTAGGTTATGTTTAGAGTAGTTTTAGCTTCATTAAAAATATATGTCTTACAGCGAATATATAAATCCTTTCCTAAAAACGAGAAGAGTAAGATCGACTAACTTCAAGTGTAGATCCCTGTCGATCCGCCATTTGTAATACATTTTTCTCAATTAAATTAATGAAAAATTAATAAAATAATGTAATTTTTTTATTTAAATTTAATAAATTCTAATAAAAATTGTTATTTATTTAATGAATTTAACAATCAACTGGTTAATTAATTAATAATGAGTGAAATGAAAATTTTGAAAACGGTTGCGCGCGCACAATATATTTGGACAAGAGAACAGTAAGTGCGACTAACTTCAAGTGTATAACTCTGTCAATCCGCCATTTGCAGTTAGTTGTAAATAATATTTCATTTGCTTCTTAATTAAAAATAATTAAAGTAAAATTTAATTTAAAAAATAAAATAAATAAATAATTAGTGTTAGTAAAATTAAAAGAATTGCGTGTGAATGTGAATATCTGCTGCGCGAAGACATTTTGTGAAATAAACCAGTGATTTGTGAAAAATAGTTTGATATATTGATGGGACGTAAATAAAATTACAAAGTAAGTTTTCCTTTCTATTTAAAAATACAAAGTAAGTTTTCCTTTCTATTTAGAAATTCAAGGTTATAAGTTGTCGTAAAAAGTGATTGTGAAATCTTTTCAATATAGACAATTTTTTTGTTTTGAAAATTTATTATTGCTTGAATTTCTTTTTCATAAAATAAATAATTATTTATGTGGACATATAAATAATTTATAAAGAAAAAGAGAATAACAAAATATTTCCTTTAGGTAATAATAAGAGATTCAGATACAGATCTAGATAACAGATACAAAAGATTTAGATAATAAGAGATTCAGATACAGATCTAGATAACAGATACAACAGGTACCAAATAAAGATGAACTAGATATATTTTTCAGATAATTAGTTAAACAGATATCAAAGAATAGATACAATATATGCCAAATACAAAGTTAAAAAAACATACTTATCAGTATGTTAATTTAAGTGCTTCTGATTTCAGTATTATAGATACTGAAGGAGAAATGCTAAATGATAATCATATTTATGAATTCCAAAAACTCTTAAAAAGAGAATCAAATTCTTTTTGGAACATGCAAAGCACTTTGTTTTTAAACATGCTTGAGTTCATCATTCCGATTGATAAAAATCAGAAGCATATTCAGATACTTTTAAGTGGTTCTTCTGATTATGGTCATTGGATTTGAACTTATTACGATGGAAATAAACTGCACGTTTATGATAGTCTCAATAAAGGATGCTTAAATAAGGATCAAAGTGAATATTTAAGTAAATTATATCCTTTTAAACCGCCAGTAGTTTTTTCAGCAGTTCAACAATAACCAAATTGGAAGGGTCTTTTCATCGACCGTGCTAAGGATTTGAAATATACAGAAGTAAATTCTTATTTTCATCCAATGACTCTTACTAATAATAATATTAATAAAATCTTATCTATAAATAAACGTTATCGTCAAGAAACAGAAATTGAAAGTAATAAACACCAAAAAGAAACTGTAATTTCGAAAAAGAAGAAAATAATTGTAGAAACTGCATTTGAAAAACAACTTCAAGAAGAAGAAGTCTTAAAAGAACAGGAATTAATGGAATTTAAGAGAAAAGAGACACGAAATATTAAAAAAAAACCTGTTGGAGAGAAATAAAGTGATAAAAATATAAAGGTAGCTATTGATGAAAATAATTATCAACAAAAAACAATTGAGAAATATGAAATAACTTATCAGACGTTATTGCAATCGCATATTATACGGGATCATTGCTATGTCAATTTTCTAAAGGATAATGGAGTTTTCAACAAAACATCAATGGTAAATTCTCTTGAAGAAGAGGAACTTTTAAGACGTAAAAGAAAAACTGTCAATCTTCATTTGGACAATTATTTATCGTCGATCAAAACGAATCTACAAACATTCGATGTAACAAATTTGAAACATTAAACTATGAAATTGTTAATGCAATTGATACAGCTCTTCGAGATTGTAACATATTTGCACAGTCCTATCGAATGATGTATGAGGAAATAAAAAGAAGAATGGTAGAAAAGGAGACAGAAATTGAACCTGAAATGCAATTATTATTTACATTAAAGTCTGGGTTTGATAGTAGTCGTTATAATTCACAAAGAGTTAATGAAGTTGCAGTAATTTTTACTACAACTGCTGACGGTGATATTCCTGAGTCATACGTAACTTTATATAATAAGAATAATAAAAATTTATAGTACATCAGTTCTATGGATCCCAATGTTGAACCATGGATTTATTCATTATTTTATCCCCATGGCACAAGCGGTTGGGATCAAACTATGACTTGCGTTAATAAAAATAAACGCATTTCACGGTCGGCATACATTAAATACAGAATGGCTTTCAGAGATGACAATGTATTTTTAAAGGGAGGACGATTGTTCCAACAATAGATTGTTGACAGTTATGTCAAAGTCGAAAAAGATAGAACAAATTTTTGTAGAATGAATCAGAAAACACTCCGTGCTGATACTTATCAAGGATTAATTGATCATTTACAAAGGAGAGCAAATGATTCAAATGTAGTAGTGGGTAAAATGATAATACTTCCATCAACATTTACAGGTTCTCCACGAAATATGTTACAGCACTATCAAGATGCAATGGCTATTGTGAGAAAATACGGTAAACCTGACCTTTTCATTACAATGACATGTAATCCAAATTGGCGTGAAATACAGGAAAATTTATTACCTAATCAAACTGCTTCTGATAGGCCTGACATTGTTTCGCGTGTATTTAATATAAAGAAAGATCAACTTCTTAGTACTGTTGTAAAGGACCAATTATTTGTGAAACACTTGCATATGTATGTGTTGTTGAATATCAGAAACGTGGGCTGCCTCATGTTCATTTATTACTTACTTTAAAACAAAATAGTAAAATAACTACAACAGAAATTGTAGATGAGTATATTTCTGCAGAAATCCCAGATCCATCTTTAAATGACAGACTTTATAATATTGTAATGAAAAACATGATTCATGGCCCATGTGGAAGCTGGTGTAAAAATGAGAAAGGTGAATGCACAAAAAGATTTCCAAGACAACACTGTTCTGAGACTACAATGGATAACAATGGTTATCCAACATATCGCCGTCGAAATACTGGAATTTTCAATCGTTCAAATGGCGGAACTACAGACAATCAGTATGTTGTTGCATATAATGCAATATTACTGCAATTATTTAATTGTCACATCAACGTTGAAGTAGTTTCTAGCATTAAATCGGTAAAATATTTGTATAAATATATTTATAAATGTCATGATGCTGCATCTGTTATTATTACTGAGAATGACTGTAGCGGAAAAGTTATAGAAATTGATGAAATTAAAAATTTTATTGAAACTCGATATGTAAGTCCTGTTGAAGCTTGTGATAGAATTTTCGGAAGACCACTGCAACATAAAAGTCATTCTATTGTCCGTTTATCTGTTCATTTATATAATCAACATACTGTTACTGTTTCCGAAGAAGCAAATGATGACGCAATAAGAGCAGCTTTAACCAAACGAACTATGTTATTAGAATATTTTGCTTTAAATGAACGTGATCCTAAAGCTAGGCAATTTACTTATGCAGAAATTCCATGTCATTATGTTTTTAAGAAAAATTTTGGTGAAAGTACATTTAAGTGGATAAGACGTAAAGCAATGTTTAATGTCATTGGACGTATGTATTCTATTTTGAATGTCTTCGAAAAGTTAATGGTATAATACACGAATCTTTTCGTGATGCATCTTTGGCATTAGGTCTTGTCGAAGATGATGGAGAGTGGGATAACGCATTAACAGAGGGAGAAATATAGATGATGCCACTACAATTGCGTCGTGTATTTACACGCATTTTAATATACTGTAATCCTCTACATCCAAAAGAATTGTGGAATAAATTCAAGGATTCCATGTCACAAGATTTTCAGCAAAATTATTCATGTAATGAATCTTATCAGATGACTTATAATGAAATAAATACGTTTCTTTTAAATGAAGGCTTTCATATTAGCTATTTTCCAGAAATGGAAAAATTGTATACATTAGACATTGTTCAACGTAATGATAACGATAATAACGTTATTACAGCACAACAGCATGATGAAATCGGTAAAATGCATTATGTTAAATTAAATTCTAAACAAAAATGTATTGTTGATAAAATAATGGAAGTTGTTATAAAAATTGAAGCAGTGCATTCTTCATCATGTTTTTACATTGATAGACCTGGTGGATCAGGAAAAACGTATATTTATACTACATTGTATCACTTATTAAAAAGTAAAAAAAATCTGTTTGTACAATGGCATTTACTTGCATTGCAGCAGTATTGCTTCCGCAAGGGAAAACTCTGCTTAAAACCTTTGGAATGCCTGTTTCATTGTTTTCTGATTCCGTTTCAAACATTAAAAAACAATCAAGAGATGCCGAATATTTAAAAACAATTGATATTTTTATATGGGATGAAGCACCAATGACGCCACGATATGCTTTAGAATTGATCGATAGAACGCTGCGAGATATTATGAATGTTGATTTTCCGTTTGGAGGGAAAGTTATGTTGCTAGGTGGTGATTTTAGACAATTGTTACCTGTTAAAGTTCACGCCACCCGTAGTGAATTAGTGAATTTATCAATCAAATTTAGTGTACTATGGAAACATTTTGTAACTATTTCATTAACTGAAAATATGCGAACATTACCAGGTCAAATAGAGTTCGCAAAATATTTATTATCAGTTGGTGATGGTACTTTAAATGATTATAACAATAATTTGAGTATTCCTCAACAATGTTTAGTTCACAGAAATGACGACATAGTTGACCTTATATTCAAAGATTTGATTATTAATCAGCAATTTCACGATTTAACGAACGTTGCTATTTTATCAGCATGTAATGTTGATGTTGATGACATTAATTATAGAGTTCTTCAACTCTTTGATCAAAATACTGAAAGAATTTTCACAAGCGTGGATAGTACTGAGAATTGTGATAATGGAGACATTACCGATGCAATTTTACCGGAATACTTAAATACTTTAAATCCTCTTAATTTCCCCCCTTACGAATTGCGACTAAGAACTAATTGTGTAATTATGCTACTTCGAAATCTTAGTATTAATGAAGGATTGTGCAATGGTACGCGATTACAAATTTTAGAACTTGCTAAAATTGTCTTCATTCACCGTATTACATTGTATTGCGAGAACGTATATCCTTTTACATTTAAGCGACGACAATTTCCCATTAAATTAGCATTTGCAATGACTATAAACAAATGTCAAGGTCAAACATTTAATAAAATTGGCGTTGATCTTCGCAATGATGTTTTTAACCATGGACAATTATACGTTGCATTTTCTAGAGTTAGATCTTGGAAATCCTTACATTTGTTCTTAGGAAAACAACGTTGTCAAAAATTTGTTAAGAATTATGTTTATAAAGAGCTGTTAAATGAACTATAAAGCAACAATTAATATTACTAATACATTAGTTACAGTGCATTCTTGAAACTTTAAACGGCCATCCTGTAAAATTCACCTTTGCTACGTTAGGTCCTTTTTACCGTGGAGCGTCACATATTGTTATTTATCTCTCACTCATTCTTACGATTGCAGTTCCGTTTACGATTGCATTTACGAATCTATTCTGCTTCGGCCTTAAGTACGTGCGGCATGATGTAATGTGATTCCAATACTTGGCGTAAAGGCCAACGCTGATTGAAATCAAAAGACATAAACTTATATCGTAAGAATGTGATAAAGAAGGACAGACGAAGCTCCTGTCCTTTTCTATCTCATTCTTACGTTATAAGTTAACGTCCCTCTGGGCACGGAAACGTGTTTGTTCTAGAAACGTTCCTAAAACGTTTTTAAAACGTTTCATGTCCTCTACATAATGTTTTTAAAACGTTTTATGTTCTAAAAACGTTTTTAGAACATTGGACGTTCTTAAGCCGTTATGTAGTAGACATGAAACGTTCTAAAAACGTTTTAGGAACGTTCCTAGAATAAAGACGTTTCCGTGCCCAGAGGGGTCTTACGATTTCACAATGCTTAAGCCCTAACGTATCTTCTTAAAGTTCCATTGAAGAATCACCAAACACGTTGCGTTACGTTTGCGCACATTTGTGAATTAATGCAAACGCATGCTCTTTTAAGTTGCTTCTACAACATTTAGACATGCAAATGACACGTTCTTGAACGAAGCCATGCGAGTAAGAGAGATGAACGTATATGTTTGTCATTCTCACACTCATGGCCTGGTTCAAGAGCATGTGGAAATGTAACCTGTTGTGGGGACTCAGGGAGAGTCCACAATAAGCCCGTCACGTACGTTCTTTAAGGCCTGTCTCCAATAGTAAGTTCCCAAAAGTCTGCTTCTGTCTGCGAATGACGTCGATTTTAACATTTGTTGCCATAGCAACCTACGCAACGCAGTCGCAACGCAGACGGACACAGACTTTTGGGAAACTATTGGAGAAAGGCTTTTAGGATCCTATTGCAAAAAACAACTTGAGACCTTGAGCTTAAAAAGTTTTAAAATCACAAGTTTCATTTATATGCGTCGAAAATCAGAATATCAGTAGTTGGTATTATGGTCATGCGTAATAATGTCTTTTGCAGAAGAACGTTATGCACGACTGTATTGAACATGTTAACGCATTTTTAGTTATGTCTGCAATCTGAATCATTGTAGAGAAACCTGGAACCATTTGAAGATTCGACCAAATGAACATTCGACCATTTGAGGATTCGACTATTTGACAATTCGAACAGATGGCGTTTTGACTAATTGAGCATTCAACCATTTGCGGATTCGATTAATTGAGCATTCGACGAATTGACGATTCGACGTTTTGAACATTAAACCATTTGACAATTCGACCAAATGAGTATTCGACCATTTGAGGATTCGACTACTTGACAATTCAAACAGATGGCGTTTCAACTAATGGAGCATTCGACGAATTAACGATTCGACGTTTTGAACATTCGACGAGTTGACAATTCGACCAAATGAGCATTCGACTATTTGAGGATTCGACTACTTGACAATTCGAAAAGATGGCGTTTCGACTAACTGAGAATTCGACCATGTGACGATTCGATGTTTTATCTATTCGACTATTTGAGCATTTGACCACTTGGCGTTTAGGGGAAAATCATGCGTCTCCTGAATTCGTTCTACTCAGACTGAATTTACACCTCCTGCCGGTAGAAAAAAAAATTTAAGGAAAAATTCAAAATGAATTTCTTGCAGAATCACCTTAAGAGCGAGGTGTGAAAACAATTTTAACTTCTACGATAAATTTTTTTTCTCCTGTGTGACGAGCGACTGCCATCTCGCTCGTTAACTTTTCGATATATCGATTGAGGAGTTATCGAAGCGCGAAATTATAACATTTCGGTAATAAACTAAATTATTGTTAGAATTTTCTTACGACTTTTGACAAATATTGACGAGACTAAACAAGAAAATTTAACTATTGTAAAATTCTGAATATGTATTTGAAAACAAACATTTCTTAGAATTGCAATAAATCAAGTGGAAAATAGCGAAAGAAAATGTAATATCTAGTCTCCTAAAGTCATAAAACCGAGAAACCATTGAAAGAATATAAAAAATATCTCAAGTGTCCTTTTCCATAGGACAATGGAACATGTGTTTACCATACTTGCGACCACAGAAATGGCTTCGAAAAGTCACGTACACATAGACTTCTATTATGCGACGAACTCTATTTATTATTTATATAATATGAACACTATTAACAATTACCAACAATGTCATACTGTTGTTAATTATATTGTATGAATGTATAATTTAGAAATTATATTGTTAGTAAACTTTATCTCTAATTTATTATTGTAGTATTATGATGTTGGATATATCTATATATATATATATATATATATATATATATATATATATATATATATATATATATAACATGAATTAAATATAATAATATTATGTTATGATGTGTTGCTAAATTGTTTATTGTTATGATTGTTGTTTATATTTAAATATATGAGGAGTGCAGTATATGAGATTTATTATTACTAGACATGATGTAAATAATTAATAATTATATAATTAGTGTGAAAGCAAAAGGGTTATGTTCACTTGTTGTGATACATGTTTTCTATACATAGAGTTTGTAATAATAATAGTAGTATAAAAATTGAAATAATTAACACGTTAGGAATATTTAAAGGTTATATTACTTGCAAATGATGATTTAAAAGTTTTGAACGTTCATTTGAACGAAAAAATTTTTTAATACATTTTTAAGTTAAAATTTTATTATAAAATAAGGTATCACTTATAGAATACATTATTAATTTAATAAATATTTAATTTACATTTATATATTTTTTATTGTTATAGCAACTTTTAAAAATTTAAAGATTGAAAAAATATATCGTTCATTTGAACGTTTAAAACTGTAGACGCACTGCAAATGTGTATGTATTATCCTGTCAGATATGTAAACTTTAATTACACTTCTAAATTTTTTTTTAAACAGAATATTTTGCCAACATGTCATAATAAATGTTACGACACTTATAACTAACTTTCACTACTTTTAATACAATAATGTTTATTTTATTATTATTTCTTTAGATATTTGACAGGATATGTCGATATGATAGACGGAATAAAAACTTTAAAAAGGCAACAGAAAGTTGTCTTAAAGTTTGTTTTAAATAACGGATCCAATCCAATTATATATAGTAATTGTACTTTTCTAATTTGAATTTTTATTTATTTTCATTTCTAATAATTATTCAACTGTTCCTTATTTAACGGAATTTTCGTTTAGAATTTGTTTTATCGATTTCTTAATTAATTAAATTTTCATTTATCAGAATTTTTATTTTACTTTAATTTAAATTACAATTCTTCCCTCACAGCAACGGATATTGAGGATATCTGACGATGTTCTACGGATATCCAAATAACTGAACATCCATTGGATATCCAAAGATATCCTAATTTTCGTTGACTAATTGATTTTCCTATTACGTTCGAAAGATGTCTTGAAATATCCAGATGCTGTTAGGATATATTTTATAATTAGAGAATTTTTTTACATTTTTTAACATTTAAAATGATTTTGTTTATTTTTATTACTTTTGTTATATAAATTGAGTAGCTGCATGCAATAACTCGCCAACGCCCTCTCTACTGCCAATCGGGTGGCAGTGTACGGCTCAGCCATGTTCACTGCTACCCGACTGGCATCAGAGAGGGCGTCCGAGCGCTCGGCGAGTTATTGCATGCAGCTACTCAATTTAAATAAAAGTTGAATTTATGATTTTTAAATGTAGAGTTCGAAGCCTTTGTGAAAACAGCATTTTCTTTGGTGAAAACTAAAAATTCATCATACGGGCAAGGTTCGGTATGCGACGGACACTATCGGTTATTAGTCCAAGTAATATCCTTTACAGAAAGTAATCGATTTCAAAAAGGAGTGCACATAAAATTAAGAGGAAGAATGAAGAAATTGGGTAAGAAACTGTTTAATTAATACAAAGGACCTTTACGAAAGTCGAATTTGGATTTCGTTTCGATATTAGAAATCAAAACAAAATTAGAAATGTATTTTAATTTTGATTCGGTAACGAAACAAATGTGCACAGCACATTACTTTCTGTTCCGTTTATAGAAAAAAAATCAATTTCAATTTTACTTCTGATTCGGTATCAAAACAAAAGTCTACTACATATTACTTTCGATTTTCCTTTAGAAACAAAAATCAATTGATTTCTATTTTAATTTGGTAGTGAAATAAAAGTTATCATGATATTTCAGTCCGTTTTAAACATACGGAACTAAAGTAATAAATAAAATTATTTTTGATTAAAAATATTTACAATGCGGAAGAAGTGAATATGATATTATTATGAATACTTTAGACATACGCAGTAACGTTTTCAAATAAAATCTGCACAATTAATTTAAAGGTCTTTAGTAAAAGTAAATAAAGTTGACTTTTGTTTTAAATCTGATGTTGGAAACAAAACTAAACTTAATTTCCTTTTGATTTAGATTTCTGGAACAAAATCAAATTCACTTTTCATTCAGATATTTGAATAAAAATTGAACAAACTTGACTTTTGATTTTGATGATGGTATCAAAATCTGAACCGGCATGACTTTTGATTTTGATATCTGAATCAAAACTAAACAAAATTGACTTTTGATTTTTTTATTTTGATCCGAATCAAAATAAAAGTGTTTTTGAATTTTGTTTTGATTTCGTGACGATCCCTGTTTAACACATAATATGTATCGCGAACGTAAAAAAGGAACTTTAGAAGCATAAATTTGTAGGTTTTTTTATGAACGTTTAAACTTGATTAGAGCTTCCATTTTAATTATCTGCAGTCAAAAACAATTTTTATAGAATTTATAACGTTTAAAATATTAAATATAAAAACTATTGAATATAAGTTGATTACAAATAATTAAAAGAAAAACTTTAATCAGATTAAAACTTTGTTAAATATATCTTACAAATTTTATTAAGTCTCTTTCTTCGGATCGCGTTATATATAAATGAAGATGTTAAGTTCATGAACATTTTGCTTTTTCGAAGATTTGAAATCAATCTTCGTTGTGAAACTTTGGATACCGGAAAAGTACACTAAAATACAACAGCTCACTTCAATCGTGTGACGTATTTCTTACGACTACTTTGTGCCAAACAATAAATTTTTATTATTTATTTGTAATTAATTCTATCAATTGTTATTAAAACATATACTTTTTATAGATCAATCTATTCGTCATGATGCAAAGAATAAAATTTTAATATAATATGTTAAATCGAATTTTCTTGCCAAAAAATTATAGCCTCGAAATGAATTATAAAATTTTAAAAACTTGATTAATTCTATCAATTCTTAATAAAATCTATACTTTATAAATATCAATCGATTCGTATTGGTGCAAAAAATACAATTTCAATGCATATTAACTTTAATGTACATAAAGTGAATAAATTTTTAGCTAAAAATTGATCTTTTTAAAAGAAATTAATTTTTTTTATAAAAGGCAACAAAATTCACATACACACGCATATATATTCACAGCCACCACTCAATTGTTTACATTTCTTCTTCAACATTATTCTAAGTTACTTCTTTGTTTTATAAATGATTCGAAAATGTTGAGTTGCATAATATATTTCGGTTTTACTGTCCCTTTAATTCCTCTTTTTGACTACTATTCTTATATACGTATAGTTCAGAATTTACATATTTAGAGATGTTCTTCTGAAAAAAAATATAAAAATAAAATATTTTTAAAAATATTTTATAGTTTTTCCGTAAATTATAATTGAAAATACTCGAACTGCGTTTAACCATTGGTCGAAACCGAGCATGAGACTAGCCCGGCCAATAGCCAAACGTATTTCAAGTATTTTCAATTGTAATTTATGGAAAAACTATAAAATATTTTTAAAAAGTACAAAGGAATTTTCGTATTCTTCTTTTGAAAGGAACAAATCCTCCAAATATGTACACTCTGGACTGAAACAAATGATATAATATATAACTGTTTACAGATAGTTGTTTCAAGGTAACGGATTTAAATGATATTGACATCTTGGAAGACAAGATTATGGAAAATGAAGACCTAAGAAAGTCCATATATAATATTATTTACTGTAGCAAAAGGAGAATGAGCATTGAGGAAGGACAACAATTTTTAAAGAAATTGCATTTGGATGAAAGCGTAGATGCCGATACCATTCAAATTGAAGAAAGTATGTCTGATGATGTATCTGATCGTTCAATCGCTTCTTCCATTGATAAACTCTAATGTAACAATTATGTAATTTTTTTCTTTAAAAAAATGGAAAGACTTTTCTTTATTACTTTTTTCAAGTTTTCTGAGTAAAATGAGTAGCAACACACAATAACATGCCTAGCGGTCGAATAAACTCTTTAATATCAGTTAGGTATCAGTGAACAGCCTTCAAACTCCCACTGCTATCCGATTGGTATTAAAATGTGCATGTTACCGTTCGTCGAGTTATAGTATGCAAGTACTCAGTTTCAAATTTTGCATTTCTTATTTTCACTGAAAATTTTCTGAAAATTGTTCTGTGATCTACACGGAGATTTTTAAAAATTAATTTCTTTTTCTTTGAGAACATTATGTTTAATTCATTAAAATGAAACTAGACCTTTATGTTTACGATTTAGTTTGTTGTTTATTCTTACAAAGGATACAATTGTTTGATATATTTATGTTGTCTGAGACTAACAAAAATTGTTAAGACTGATTATTAATGTAATATACGTATGTATATTAGGCTGTGTTGGCATGGTGCATTGGTAGGCGTTAGTCCCGCGAAAGGCAGCTATTAACTGGGGTTCGAGTCTTCACAGATGCACAGTGCATTCGTTCACGCAGCTTATTTTTTCAGATCAAAAATTAAAATTCAAAAATATAATTATTTACCGACAACCATATCGGAATAATTATCTTAAGAATAACACCTGACTCTAAACCAAAGAGTTCAATCGACGTCTAATAGATGTCACTAATTGCTGATATAGTCGAAATCTTCCTTAATTAAAAAATTCTTAATCAGCATATAAATTCCTACATTAATGTAATATACGATTGTTTAAAAGTATTGAATTTCAAAATATTCAAAAAAATTTAGTTCCTTATTTCTTTGAAAAATCATTTATTGACGTCATTCTTTATCCTTATGACAACGATTTAATTTGTTATTCATCCTTATGAAGGATTCATTTCTTTATAAACTTACGTTGTTTGAGACTAACAGAAATTGTAAGATTGATTAGTAACGTAATACATGAAATACATATATCTTATACTATAATTAAATCATTTTTGTCATTCATTGCCAGAGATACCTTTTATCTCCATAAAGAATTCCTACAAACATTCTTAGGTACATCAAGTTTATAAAATATTATTCTGAAACATTGCAATGTTGCTAGAACATTAAATTTTATCAATACTTTCCTCATATTATAAACGTATCGCACTCATTTGTTGTCATGGCAATATGTGAGTACGACACGTTTATTCACATTCTGTGCTTCAATTAATGACACTTAAATCGAGATCTGAATAAAATTTCTCTTATTAATTAACTCATTCGTCAACTATATGAAAAGTAAGTAAACTACGATGAATTACTGCTTTCTTTGAGAGAAAACTTCAATGCACACGAATGAATATTACATTACGTTGCATAAATAATGAATTGCTATGTTAATATGAAGTTAAAAGAATACGCGCGCTACAGCGCGCGTTCGGTCTCGTTGTATCAAATATAAGAAAGAAGAGTAATATTTAGAATTATGTAAAAACCTTTGCCACAGACAATATTAACCTTGAGTAATATAATCAGAATAACGATTAAGCATTATTTCAACGACCTTCCTATAAGCAAGGAAATCAACGAACGAGCAAGAAATAATCTATTAAGCAACCTCCCCACAGTCCCGCTCAAGCATTGAATCAACCTGTGAAAAACAGCTAACCGAACGAGTGGCCCTTGATCCCCACATAAAATCCATGCGATTTTTTTAGAACATTTTCCAAAAAATCTCCAGCCATATTGGATCCGACATTTTGAGTTTTTAAGGTTTGCCTTGGATTCGTATCTAGCGACCCTAAAAAATTAGACAATGCTCAAAATCGCACAAATCTAAGACTTTCTCATTTTTAATGAGAATGTAATAAGAATATACAAATAAGCTAAATTTTTAATACAATACAATTCTGTTAACAAACGAAAGAAATTAATATTATTATGAATTGGTTAATGTGGTGACGTTAGAAATATTTTTTCTTTTTGATATATAATTAAAAAATATATATACTTAAATTTCGATTAAAAGTTTTTATGTCTGTATAGAAATACTTTTATTCTCTCTAAATATGAATTAGCGAAATTTCACTAATTTTTTAGCTATTAGTACTTACACTACTGATTCAATTAGCAGATACACGTTAATTTTTCAGTTTTTCATTAAACTGTATACCTTTTTAATAATAAATTTTATAAAAAAATATTTACATTTGACATAACCAAAAAAATTTTTTATTATTAAAAACTAAAGGAGAGTGGGGCAAAATGGGGTAGGCGGGTCAAATGGGGTACCTGTGTTTTCTGATGCTATGTGCTTTTCATTTTTTTATCCTCAATATATCATTCATATTGTCAAAAAATGTTATTAATTATAAAGACACTACGAAAAAAAATTTCTGAAAGTTTTAAAGTCAGAACTTTAAAGTTTAAGCAAAAAAAAAATTCAAATTTTTTTAAAATTCAAGTGCTTACAAAACTTTTTAGGATACTATATTTAATTTGGCAAGTATGGGGTCTCTTTCAGCACTTATTCTAGAGTAATTTCCAATAGGATAGATTATTAAATTGTTTACAGTAACTTGGAAACATTACATTTGTTCTAATATGCAGTGTGGGGAGAATGGGGTACCTATGTGTTGAGCCGTACCGGGTACTAGGCCGTTTCATCGAACTATTAAAAAACACTATATTAGGCATATTTAAAAGCTTCCGGTAGAAGAATCGATATTTTTGTTTCGAGGTATTTATAATATCGATGTTTTACTATCGATATATCGATATTTTTCATTATCTATGTTTTTTGTTAAATTCTAATAAATATTACTGGTTTTTTTCATAATAATAAATAATCCTACTTCTTGTTTCTATATATAAAGAATTTAACAAATTTTGAAAAAATATTCAATGTTTTGTACAGTTATTTGGTACCACCCCATTTGATCCGACCCGTGGGGCAAAATGGGGCTTTGGCACCTTACTCAGAAAATGCGATATAAGTTCTTTCAAAAATTTTTTTCACCGCTATTATCATAATTTTCTCAAACCTAAGAGTACAAAGAAGAATTCTGATGGTTAGTGGAATCGATTTATTCGTTTGGTTCTCTGTAAACAGCCAATTACAAAAAGGTACCCCATTTTGCCCCACTCTCACTCATACATTTTTTAATAATAAATTTTATAAGAGAATACGCGCATTTGACGTAATCCCAAAATTGTTCATTTTCACTTATTTTTCTCACTAAATATGTTCATTCCAAGTGAAATGTACGTATGTTTAGAGAACATTTCAGAAGTTACATATCTTCCAAGGTTCGTTTAGAAAACACGTATCTTTTTGTTCCGTGCAAAAACTACGTACCTCCGTCAGTCGCTTTAGAAGCCCTACATTTTATTATCATTATTATTTTGAAACTTGAAGTTAATATTTTGTTATGAAGTAATCTTGGAACGGTTTTTTAGCTCTTTGTTAAATGACAAGGAAAATTTTTAAATGTGTTATTTTCGTTTCTTGGAAAATCATGAAATTTTTACTTGAGTCTTTTTGTCATGCTACTCTTTATTCAGCGACAACAGAAATAAGTAAATTAGAAGTTTTAAATAATTTTAATTACAATATATTAAGAGTTTAAAAAGATTTAACACAATAATTCTTAGTTTAAATCATTAGATTTTACGTTAAAAATGATTGATTTTGAGCTAATAAAATGTACAATTGTAAAAAACAATCTTAAATGCTTCAAAATTAATAAAAAAAATTCCCTGAAAATTAGAGCTCTTTATAATAACTTTGAGATAGTCCGCATTTTAACTTAAATTTTATATGGAATGTAATTTTTTTATTTATTTATTTTTATTTTGTAATATTTTATTTTGATAAAATTTAGTAGATTTATCAGAACTGAGGTGTATTACTGTCACAAATACCTAAAATCAGTCAAGGATTTTCAAAAAGATCTAAAAAAAATTTTTATACATTTTTTAAAAAAATTGATTTGTGTATTTTTTAAAATAAACTTTTTTATTTATTAATATTTTTATTAATTCTTTTCAAAATTACATCCCTGACATGAGAACGAATCGATTAATGTATATACACGGAGAGAAATTCTGTTTTAATATTTCATATTATTATATTAGTATTTAGTAAAACCGATTGCAATTTAGGGAAATCGTGCACTTTTATGAATTAATATTACCATTTTTTAAGAAAGTTTATAAACAAATTATTACTTTGTATTATTCTGGAGTAACAGAAATTAGAATGGTCAGTAAGAAATTTTAATATTAAAAAATTTTTATTTAGAAACAAATTTAGAAACAAATTTAATTGTTTTTTGAAAACAATTAAATATTTGCGTGAAATTGTTTGAAAAAATTTTTTAATTATTGAATTCTTTGGGAAATTTTATTGAAGTACTAGATATTAAAAATTCTTTATTTGAGAACAGTTTTTGAAAATAATTCAATTTTGGAGAAATATGTTATTATTTATAAAAATAAATGAAATTTTGATAAATAGTTTTTTAATTTTTTGACTATAACTAAATTTCTGCGAAGGAATTTATCTATTACTTTGAAAAATAATTTTAAATTCTTAAGACGAATTTTAATAATATATTTCCTTTTAAATTGGATTCTTTTGTGAAATTTTATTGAAATAGTAGATATTGAAAATAATTGAGGGGCTGGATGCTATAATGTGTTACGCGCCATGTTAAATGAATGGCGCGTATCATCAATTTTAATATAGTCAGTTTTAAAGATTATAATTCTCTTACTAATTTTTCTAAAATGTATTAAGTATTAAGAGCTGCCTACTAATATGCACAATATTAATTTTTAATATAAAACACGATTTCCATAAAATGAAAAAGAATATATTAAATTCTATTTCCAATTTTAACAAATATTAATACAGAATCTCTCTGTGTAAAGTATACATTTTATCCAAATTTATAAAATTAATAAATATTTTAATTTAAAAAAAAAATTCAAAATTTTGTATTTTGTGAAATTTTATCTTAATTCTTTGAAACAGTTATTCTATAATAAAAATTAAATAATTGGTAAATATTATATTGAAGAATGTAATATTAAGATTTTATTATAAAAATCTGTAATAGTGGAGAATATAAAAAAATTGAGGCTAAGTAACCGAACGATACCATATTTCATCCGTATTTTAATTTTATTATATTGTTGAAAATGAAAAAACTATGTTTTATTAATAGAAAAAAGTTGTTCATTTCATAGACATTTAGCTTCCTCAATATAATATTTATCAATTATTTAATTAAAAAAAATTTTTTTTAAGAATTAAAAAAAATTTAAAGCATACAAAATTTTGATTACGAAATTTTTATTTTAACCTAATGCGCCTACAGTGCGACTTTCGAAGATAGGAGTACTCGCATTTTGCCTGGACCACCCGTAATTGGGTTTTCTCGCCAGAGAAGAGGAAAACTGTAGAAAAACCTCTTCTGAGTACAACCGGTTTATCGAAAGTCTAGTTTCGGTGGTAGGCATCCGACAATAATTGACAATGCACACCGTCGAACCTAGACGTCAAACCTCCCGCTCGGAATATCTCACCTGTCGGAAAAAATCCCAGGCTGACGGAGGGCGCGAACCTCGCTCGCACCACCTTCAAAGCCGGAGCTACAACCAACTGAGCTATTCCGTCGGTTATGAAGAAGTATATTTTTGTTAAATTATAAATGCTAAATGAATTTAGTTTCAGTTGAAATAGAATCTTTGTAAAAAAAATTCAGAATTTTTTGAACTAATGTTTATTGAAACTGGTTGAATGCTACTATGCTATTTCTTTATTATTTAATTAATTTACTAATTAATGATTTGTTTTTGGCAAGATTAATAATTTATTTTCTGAATAGATTTTTAGATTAGATTTTATTAATGTTTTTGGCCTCAACTGGCCCATACATTGGAGTATTCTTGGTTTACATAAATTTTAAATATAATTATTAATTTCTTTTTTCAAACCTAAAAGTTGTAATTTTAATAAATTAAAATAAAAAAAAGAAACAAAGCATCAAAATAAAGTAAAAAACAAATTTAAAACATCCGTCAAGTCTTAAATCTAAAATCATACATCTTACATAAATATACTTGCTTCATACCTCATTCTTAAAATCTCTAAAGTAGCCAAAACAAAACCTCTGATAAAGGAAGGATCATTTGAGCTCAACCCCCCCAACCATGATTCCGGAGTGTCAAACCTGTTGTTAAAAATAAAAGAATATTTATAACGTACACTATTATAGGCCGGACATAACGAGAGCATGTGTAGTAAATTACCTGAGTCCAAAAAACACATGGGGCAGAGATCCCTTGACTCTATAATATATTTCTCTTTTTTACTATGATTCTGGGGTTGTAAATATTTAAAAGCCTCAAGTGAGCAAAAATACGTTTAAAAAATAGAGGGAATTTTCTAAAAATATATGATTTGCCTGGTTTGTCAAAAGCAAGCCAAGGCCAAAATTGTAAACTTTTTGACACATTAATATATTCCATGTCCTGCTCTCGCAAATTTTTAGCATAGTTATTTAATATTATTTTAGAATTTTCTGTTATGTATTCAAGAGAGTAAGAATCCCACAAATCATTAAATTCTTATTATTAAAAGTCGAACTAAGTTGTAAGAACCAATTCCTACTCCCTGGCCCCCCTGATAATTGGGCTTGCCTCATTAACTCCTCAATACATAGTCTCGGATATCTTGAGTGATCCATGGCGCACAACTTCTTGATCCAAGATAATGTAAGTTTTAAAATTGTATAGGAAACTGGAAGAATATTTGTTTCGCACCTAATTGCCTTTGAAGAGGTGTTTAAAGGAAGACCAAATAATCTTTTTAAAAAAAGCAACTGGACCGATTCCAATCTCGTAAGTCACTACACTCAAAATAAAACTTTGAAAAAGCTTTTCGTATGTTTCCCAGTTTTCCGCCTTTAAAGTGTTTATAATTTTCAAGCATGAAGTTATAGCTAGGTTGGCTGAGCTAATCACTCTATTTGACATACTTTCGAAACTAAGTGAATCAGAAAAATAATGAGGCCCAAATAAGTATATTCATTTACAACTTCAATTGATTCATTGTTATATGAAAAGGACTTTATATCCATAAAATCCTTTTTATTATTCTTAAAAATCATGATTTTCGTTTTTGCTATATTTACTATTAAGTCGTTTTTTTGACAATAGAGTGACAATGCCTTCAACTTGCGAGAACATTCCCATGGAGTATCTGCCAGTAAAACGAGATTGTCAGCATATGCTAGCACCAATATTTCTTTAACCTTATTAATCAAAACACCTCTGCATCCCTCCTTTGTCAGGAATTCCTCCAAGTCATTTATAAAAAACAGAAATAATAACGGACTTAGCGATTCCCCTGGAGTACGCCTCTCGTAACGCTCACAGATTCAGAACTTTCAACCGTCGTCTTTATTCAAATTTTAGCTTTTTTGTAAAAGTCCATTAAGACATTTATTATTTTAGTACTTATTCCTAAAGCGTGAAGTTTATTCCATAAAATGTGATTCGAAACTTAGGGGATCGCATTTTTAAAATCCACAAAAATCGCATACAAGGCTTTGTTTCCTTTATATTTATGTATTTGAGTCAGCGATACAAAGGTAAATAAATTATCCATGCAGCCTCTTTCTTTTCTGAACCCTGATTGAAATTCGGCGAACAAATTGGCATTGGAAGCCCATTGATACATTCTATCTGACAGAATTTGAGTGAATATTTTGGTGATTACATTCACCAAAAGATAGGCCTATAATTATATGGATCTTGTGAGTCACCTTTCTTAAATAACATATACATTTGTAACTGACCCCACCCTTCCGATACTCTTTCCTCCTCCATTATCCTATTGAAAAATTCACATGAAAAGGCAATCCAGTTAGGGGGCAAATTCTTGAAAAAAACTCCTTTTATTTTATCAACTCCTGGAGCTTTATCTTCTTTACATTTCAACAAACTACTAATCGTTTCTTCGACTGTAATAGGGGAATCCAGGTAATTATCTGTCTGAAATGTTAACTTTAATTGAATCGAACGTTGAGGAAGGGGGAAAGAGTCACGAAGATCCCATATGTTCATACTTAGATCATTAGAATTAAAATTCTTAACTCTTGTCTGGTTTATAATTTTCCAAAACACTGTTAGATTATTTGTTTTAGCCAGTTGCTCGATTCTATAGGCTTCATAACTTATTTTTTTATCCCTTAATAATTTTTTATAATTCTTTTTCTGAATCAAATACTCCTCTTTACAATTGCCTTTAAAAAATAGTTTTTTACTTTGAATTAAAAGTGACTTTAAATGTTTTTTATTTTCTATGTAAGTAACATCAAACCACGGTTTACTTTCGTGAATAAATTTTGTTTTTTGATTTATAACTTTTTTCATATTTAAAGAAGAGGCTACATTAACTATCGTAGACAATAAATAGTTTTCAAGGTAATTTATATCATCAAACAGCAGCTGTGTAACATCCAAAGAGTCTTCCATCATAAGATAAAAATCGTTTTCTTTGTTAATGTCAAATATTAATTTATATTCCTCAATACTACTATTTCTCTTATGTTTTATGCTTCCGCTCAATAATGAACTATTTAACGAGAGTAATACAGGAAAGTGATCAGAATCCGTACACAATGAAACTACTTCCAAGTCATTAATTAAACACATTCCACTCAGCGAAACCCATACCAAGTCCAACACACTGACTCCTACCGAACTTACATAGGTAAAATTTCCCAAATAGTCTTTTCTAGTCCTGCCATTAAGTAACAAAAATCCAAATGATTCTAATAGTCTAACCAAATTAATACCATTAACATTCTGTACTTCATCACACGAAGATCTGTTTGATAAAAGGTTCTGATTATTTTCAATAATATTAACATCTATTTGATTTAGTTGAGCTACTCGACAATTAAAATCTCCCCCCAGTATAAAATCATAATCCGGAAAAGAATAATAGATTTTTTCAAGGGTTAGACTTAGACTTTCCAGAAAGCTATGCATTTTTATTGATTGTGGACGGTAGACTACTCCCAGAATAAATTTCTTGCTATTATTGGTACGAACATTTAAAAATACATATACGTCACTTTTCTCAATCACATCAATTCTATAATATTTTTCACTATATCTGATCAAAATTCCACCGCTTGCTCTACCATATAACATAGTTTTTTTTGCTGGAATTTGTACATACCGAAAAGGTGAGATTACATTTGTGAACGCTGCTTCCACTAACCAAGTTTCATAAATACAGACAATGTCAGTGTCTTTATTTAAAAATTTTATATCATGAAAATTTATAAATCCAAAACAGTTCCAGAAAATACATCTTCCCTCTACTTTCAATGTATCGCGGAAAACTGGGGACTCAAACGAATTTACAACCTGCCGTGAGAATGTTGACTGCTATTGTTCATTCTTGTCTTCTGGACCTAAAGTTTTCTCGCACTCAGATACTTCCCGATCGCTTTCCTCCATCTGAGAATCTTCTGATTCATTTGCATTAATATAAATATTAGATCCTTTTAACTTTGATCTGCTTCTCAGGATGTTATTCTTCAGCAATGCAGAATTCAATCCAAAAAGCACAGTACGAGAGTCTCCATTTGATTTCTCTTCGCCAAGTCTTCGTATTTGGTCTATCGATCCCATATTAATTACAATATTTAGTTTCTTTTCAATCATTATAGTAACCTTTTCAAGTAATTGTGGTAAACAGTATAACGGAACAATAACTACTAATAATATTGTTGGATTACAATAAGAAACAATACAATCACAAGTATGACACTATCATTGTCCGATAATTCACAAACACATATTTACACCTGTATATCCAATTGCTCAAATTGCACCAAACCCTTCAAAGAACAATATCCAAGGGTGTAAAACAACTTTACACTTGCAGCAATTCACTGCAATAACAGAAAACTTTAATTATCAAAAAATAAATTTTCCTAGCGTGTAAACAATATAAATGAGGAGCTCTTATAAATACGTCCGAACACAACAAGAGCCAAGTTAATACTCTTCTTATTTTCTGAATATAATTTTTTAAAAATTATGATTAATATTATTATTAATATTGAAATCTATTTAGCACATTTACATTAAAGACTTGTAAAAAATACATTTTTTAGTTAAAAGAAACTATGTCTAATTGTATTATGCATGTTACTAAAAAGTTACGACTATGTTCAATTATAAGTAACTAAAATTAATTCAGAGAATTCCGACATATAAATCGAATTAATTTTCATTTTTATTTTAATGTAAATTTTTGAATGTCATTTTCAAAAAAATTACAAATTAATTTGTCATTCCAAAGTAAAATTTCATTTATTTAAATTAATTTATTTTTGTAATAAAACATGTTTCGGGCCCATAAAAAGTATATTTATGTTAAATTATAAATGCCAAATGAATTTAGTTTCAGTTGACAAAGAATCTTTTGTAAAAAAATTTCGGAATTCTTTGAACTAATGCTTATTAAAACTGAATGAATGTGGACACGCTCAAATACTGACGTGTTTTGGAAAAACACAGTAACTGCAAAAAAATCGAAAAATAAGTTTTTTATATCGTTGGAATCGTAGAAAAGAGATACACCTGTTTAGGAAAATCATTTTTTAAAATTATTAAATTAATTAATAAATTTTTTTTAATAATTATGTTATTTTACCGGTAACTGCAAAGAATGTCAAGTCTTAATTCGAGAAACGTTTTTTAGGGTCGTGATTTCAAACACCAAGTAACTGCACAGTTACTTGATCTTTTAAAATATCAGCGTTTTTTGTTGAGCTCTCGTCGCACGAAACACCAAGTAACTGCAGACCGCTCTCGAAGCAGTTCAGTTACCTAAGTTTTTCATGCGACGAGGGCTGAAGAAAGAAAGACCAAGTAACTGCAGAATTTTATATACGGCTCGTAAAAGTTGCAATACATTTAGCTAAATAATTAATAATTTTCCATTATTAATTTTGAAGCTTAATTATATAATTTTTAATTTCATTTATTTTAATTTATTAATTTAAAATTATTAAAAACTAATAAAAACAATTTATTTTAATCTAAAAAACAATAATTAATAGTTTTTTATTATTAGCTAATAATTAGCTTTAAAAGCAGTGTCAAAAAATAGTGATCTACTTTATCATGGTTGAAGACAGTGACACCTACACAGGAATCGCAAGCAAACATAAAATGAATATAATAAATTAAATGTTTTTAAGAGATAGTTTATACCCAAAATACCTAAAATTCGTCATTTTTTTGAACAATTTAAGTGTAAACAACTGTACGGAAGATTTAATAACCAATCAGGAATGTAAATAATATTTACCCAAGTTTTTTACGTTTAACCCTTTAACGCCGGGAAGGACACATATTTTACTCAACTTTTAGAGCCATCGTTCTTAACGATTTCGTAAGTTAAAAATTTGGTAGGTATCCATCCATATATCGCTCTTTTCAAAATTCAATATGGCGGATCCAATATGGCGGAATATATTTTCTTAATTTGACAAATTATATGTTTGAAACCTCCTAATCAGGGGTTTTCGGCGTCGCTGATTACGAATCTGATATTAGTTTTTCAAAATTCAAAATGGAGGATCCAATATGGCGATCATAAAATTTAAAAATCGTTGGAATTTGTTGAAATTTGTAACTTAATATCTGATGTAAAATATTATAAATTTAAAATAGTGGAATTAATATGACAGGCAAAACTTGGTTTTTAGTAAAATCTATAATTGATAGGATTGTCTTAAAAGTAAAAATTTCCAAATTTTGTATATTATTTTTGTTTCAAGAACATATAAAAAAATATCACCTTCTTAATGCACAAAAAAATGTTAATGTTTTTTAACGACGTAATTCAATCGCCATATTGGATCTGACATTTTGTATTTTGAAAAACTAACATCAGATTCGTAATGAGAAACGGCAAAAACCCTTGAGTAACAAATTTCAACAGAATCTAATGATTTTTTAATTTTACGATCGCCATGTTGCATCCGCCATTTTGAATTTGGAAAAACTAATATTAGATTCGTGATCAGCAACCGAAAAAACCTCCAAGTAACAAATTTCAAAAGAATCTAACGATTTTTTAATTTTACGATCGCCATATTGGATACGCCATTTTGAAAAACTAATATCACATTCGTAATCAGCAACTTCAAAAACCCCTAAATACAAAGTGTCAAGATTATTCAAATTTTTTTTAAATTCGTACACTAGACTTTGATGTTTATTTAAAAAAATGTCTTCTATCGCCATTTTGAAGCCGCCATTTAAAAATTTTTAAACGTACATTTCGCCATATTGAAGGTTGGTTTTAAAATTTGATCTTCAGATTCTGAAAGAGCGATAAAAACTCTATAGGGATGGATACCTACCAAATTTTTAACTTACGAAATCGTTAAGAACGATGGCTCTAAAAGTTGAGTAAAATATGTGTCCTTCCCGGCGTTAAAGGATTAATATTGACAATCAAAGAACATTTTATTTTAAAGCAGAAAGAAAATCTTAATTCTGAATTGAGTTTCTAAATTTCTTGATTTAGTTTTATAATTTTATTATCAACATTGTATATTAAAATAAATTATACATTATATATTAAAATAAATAATATATTATTTACTTATACACTTGTCTCAAGCCTAAACAGGCATATACAAGAGGAGTATCGCAAAATAAAATTACAATGACGTATTTATTTATATATATATATATATATATATATATATATATATATATATATATATATATAAAACAGAGCTGTGGCCAAAAATTGGCGCAATGAAAAAAGACGTTCAAGGTTTTAAAAAATACATACGCTCGTGTACTTTTAATAACAGGTGGGCGTTTTTGAAAATCCAATATGGCGGCTTAATTACAAGCGAAGAAAGTCAACAAAATCACAAATCGACAAATAATATCGTTAATAAAAATTACAAAATCCATGGAAAAAAATTAAACGAAACTTTTTTAAACGTTTCAGGGATCGCTTAACACAAACCCGAAGTTAGATTTTGATTAGAGTTAAAAAATTTAAAATGGCGGAAGCAAAATGGTGGACAAATTTTAAAACTCTTTAAAATCGCTCAAAAATGGTTACTCGGGGGTTTTCAAGGTCGCTGACTACTAATATGACCTAAGTTTTTAAAAATTAAAAATGGCGGATCCAATATGGCAGTCAACCCCCATAGGGCAAGTTTTGAACGAATTAATTAATTTTTAAATTTCCCACTGCTGCCACTAATTATGTTGTCGCCGTAAGAAACAACTAATATTATTATTTTTGGTGAGTATGTTTCTCAACTGAGAACCGATTCTACTATATTTATTTAACAAGTAAAAGTACTAAAACTTGGAGTTTATCAATCCTTTCAATTCTTCTCTAAGCCTTATTGGAAGACAATGTACTAATCGTGCTATCATTTTGAGTAACGTTTTAAAATGTTTTTACCCAGGTGCGAATTGTCGGTCGGGCCAACCATGTGCATGGTCGGCCCAACTTGGTCAGTCAATGATCGGGTCACTTTGTGGATTAATTACATCGGTCTTCTAGTGGTTGACACAGTTGGACCAACCGTTGGCACTAAAGATGTGCCGAACATCAAAAAGTTGGTTTCACAACTTTTTCAGCCAAAGCTTCCCCGACCGTTGGCCCAAGTGCGGCTGATGGGCGGGCCGACCATAAAAATGTTAGTTTCACAAATTTGGCGGCCAAAGTTCACCCGACCGTTGGCCCAACTGAGGCTCACAGTTAGGCCGACGATGAAATATTCGCGTTTGTCACGGTGGCATACATGGTTGGCCCAACTTTGAGAGAAACTTTCAACCAAAGCCGAATTAAGAGAATTTTTTTACATATTGAATGTTTTCAGAGTGGAATTTTTTATTAGATAATTTTAAAGCTGTGTCAATTAAATTATAAACAATAGCAATTTTTTGAGAAAAGTGGTTTCGACAGTTAAAACTAATTGTTCTTACAGAGAATGTAGGTTTTCGATACTAATTAGTTATGAGCTTATTATTTTGTTTAATTATAAGAACGTCTAAAAAATTAAATGAGTGATTATTTTCTTTTTCATACATAAATTGCAATCTTTCGTCATAACTGTTGAAAGAATCCAATGTCACAGAAATTTTATATTTCGGGATGCAAGTGATTATATCGTCTACATACCTATAGAAAAATAAAGGTATAAATGATAATTTGTTAATGCAATTAACTTCGAGGTCATCCATAACCATATCAGCAAAAAGACCCATTGGCGTGCCATGTGTTTTTGATAAAATTTTTTATTAATCTTAAAAAATATATTATTACAAAGAAATAATTTATGATTTTAACAATTCTGAAATGGTTTGAAAATTTTTGTTATTTAGTAACTTTTGTCTCAAATTACCTAAAAACTAGCAGTTTCTCCTAATTGTGCAATAACTAATGACTCAGTTTAATTTTGTTAAATTTTAAATTTAACAAATTTTAAACAACTGCGTATTTCTATATGGTTTGTCTCAAGAGAATATAAACAGCGACACTTATTTATTTAAACAAATACAAACTGTAATATATCAGTATTGTTGTTATACTATTTATTTATTGCGGTGTATTAGTGTCAATAAATAATATATTAAATCATCAAAAGCAAGTCAACAAGTTACTGACAATAAAACATCGGTATTCAGTTAGGTTCCGTATTTTTCTGCATTGTATTCGTTTAAATATGCAATTTAATGATTGTATTTGTCGTACCCACTTTGCACAAAATCAACCTTTGAAAGTTACGTTTGGTTACTTCCAGGAAATACAATAATGTCCGCAGGTTAGAAGCTTCCTATGGAAACTTCTCTTGAAAGTTTCCTGGAAATTGACAGTGGAAACTTCTCTGAAGCTGTCAAAGTAAGTTTCCTGGAAGCTACCAGGAAGTTTCCAAAAGTTATTAAAATTTTTTTTGTGAAATTTTTATTTAAAAAGGTTTAAAAAAATTTAAATGATTCAAATTTTGTATTCTTTTAAAATAAAAAAGTTTATTTAATTGAAAAAATAATCTTCACAACTACAACACACATGAGGGTAAGGCGGATTCGAACCAACAAAGGTGCTGCTGGGATAGCGCTTTATGCCTTGAACCAAATTGACACTTGACTTTACAGGGTTAATTTATATATTATATATTTTATTAAATCTTTGAGGAAACTATTTTTTACATTAGTTAAATTCTTTCAATTAATTTTTACGATATTTGGATAATTCGAACATTTTTCAATTAAATAATAAATTCAAAACTTGAATTAATATTTTATTTCACCTGTTGACAATATGAAGTATGAGTGTGAATTGTAAAGAGTGGGGACGAGTTCACAGTCCTTAAAATCTAGCAGGAGTGTTCAGATTAATTAGTCGCTATTCAAAGTGATAGCACGTTTGTCTTCCAATAAGGCTCAGTGAAGAATTGTCAGGATTGATTATCTCCAAATTTTGTACTTTTACTTGTTCCTTTGGAAAAAAAGACAGTTCAAGAAACACTCGAAATGTATCGAATGGAATCAAATAACTCGAAGGATGGAACCACATGGACATACACTACATACACATACACCAGGCCTGTAGCTGTACATAACACAATGTTAAACTCACGACGAAACATACATTTTTTAAATTATATATCATTATTACACAGCATGAAAGAATAGTAAATGAGTAATTAACAATTGTAATATTTGTAAATAAGGTAATATGCTGTCATGGACACTAAAAGAAACCTAACCTAATTGTTTTAAATCACCTCCGACTGGCAGACTTATTTGAATTAATATTTAAATTATTTTCTGAAGTATATAAGTAAAAAAACAAAATTTATTTTATTTTTTAGTAATTTATTTACTAATAACAATTTAATTACTCCATTGAAACCTAAACACATTTTATTAAATTAATTTATTTAAATTCTATTCTCAATTATTATTATTATTATTATTATATATTTTATTAATATGTTAAATATAATAGGTTTTCCTTAATAGAATAAACAAAGTGATCGAATACGCCCCGGAGGTGTTTGTTGAAAATTTCGTTATTTCTTATCAATACCGTAAATATTAAAGGAAAATTGTCATTTGTTCTTTAAGAACAAATGTTTAAAGCTCAAAACCTGATAAACAAAAATTTTTTACAAATAATTTTGAAAAAGATATAACAAAAATTTCAAAAATTTACTTTCGAGCGTCAAAATCACTTTTTCTACCATATTTTTTAGTGATGCACGACGAGACTCTGTCCTTTCATAAATGAAAAGAGATGAAAATATCACATTAAATTGTTTTCATTGTTTTTCTCGCGAGATTCTCGGTTTTTCGAGACGAGACTCGCTCGAAGTGCATCACTAATATTTTTAACAATAATGAATAAATAACAATGAAACTTTGTACAAACTTACAGTATGCCAAGTACATTATTTTAATGAAAAACCGAAATTACTCCACTGAAAAAAAGTGCTGTTGAATCGAATAGCTCCATGCTGTTGAATTTCCCGTTATTAATTCAATAACACATTTATTAATCGAACAGTATATTGCTTAAAACGAAATAATGAAACTGTTTAAATTAAAAGTACGATACTGTAAAATTAATGATATTCTACAAATTGTTTCTATAGTTCATCTATATATAGCAACAGAATAATTTATTGCTTCTTTGACATTATTCATTTGAAAAATCTAATAGATAAATTTGAAGAAAATGCGTGTAAATTTGAATCAAATGAAAAGTTGTTTGCTTCAAAGAAGCGCGCTTTTGAAAATGAAAGCATATGCTTTCGTTTCAATGAGTGGTGCTATAGCGGACTGCCAATAGCATATGCTATAAAAATAAGGACACTATGTATTTGAGACATTGACAGGTGCTAAATTTATTGAAATACTTATTCACACATATTTACATGTTTATTAAACCTGTCGTTTTTGAAATTCTTATATAAAAAACTATTATTTAAATTGTTTTAAAGAATTAAGGACTAGTTAAACATAAATTCCCTATATAAATTCCCTTATTTACGAGAAAAATCTAGCGCACGGTATTTAACTACAAAGTAACTGCTCAATGTAAGAAGCGAATGTATTACATTGCAGCGCGGCAGTTCTCGTCTATCACGAAAGTTAAGCACTTTTTGTCGCGGTTACTACCTGGATGGGTGACCGATTGGGAACAGCGTATTTTTCAGACTCAAAAAATTATAAAGTGTGTTTGAATGTGTATGTATGTGTGTTTATCGTTGGAAAAAATTAAAAAAAATAATAAAGATGTCTATGTTAGTGTGTAAAATTGAAAAAAAGATGTATATAAGAAGTGTTGTGTTAAAGGTGTGAGAATTAGTATATAAAAAATATGTGAACAAAAATTTCATTTTTTCAATTTATCGTTGGTATATCTTTAACCACATAAAAGAATTGACTTAACAGTATGGTGTTATTCAATCGATAGCAACAACTAAAAAAATTTAAAGTACAAATTTTTGAATCATAAAAATGATGTTTTTAAATTTAAAAACTATAGTCATTGACTCAAAAGCATATACTGTTAAATTAAAAAATTTTGATCGTTGATTCAAAAGGAATACCTTCAAATTAACATAGTATGCTGTCAATTTAAGAAATATGCTTTTGTTTCAATGAAAGTGATACTATCGAATCATTAGAATCGGTGCTTTCAAAACAACAGCATATACGTTTGGCAGCCCGTTATGACACTATTCAATGAATCAAACTCATATGTCTTTAATTCAACAGCATTTTTTTCTCCGTGTTCGATTTACCACTTTTAAATAAATTCAAGTGATCCATTACGCTCCTGATACATTACGCCCCGGTCACCCCTATATACCATTTAATAATTTAAAATTTACTGGTTGAATTATTCAAGGTAAACTCTTATAATAACACAGATAAGAACAATAATATAAGAAAAAAGCAAATTTTGTGTTACAAAATTTTGCGTAATTGTGAAAAATAATTATTTTTTAGCGTTTAGTACACAAAGTGTATACCGTTCGGAACCCATTTAGTCTCGCTTTTTGTGACAAAATTATAGGAATAAGAAAAAACTCTAGACCAATTGTGTTTAGAGTTGATATGGGCATTTATTTTTTAACGAAAAATCTGAAAAAAGTCTTAAAATGTTATTGAATTTGAATGAATCGCAGTATTTCCCAAAAAATGAAAATTTTGAAAAAACTGTATTCTTACGAGCCAATTTTGTGAATAATACAGGAAACAAATTTCCCAATTGATTGAAAAGAAATCTATTTTAAAAGATAAAAAATTTTAAAAAATATATTAATTTTTTCAATTTTAGACCCCTGCAATTGTGAAATACATGGTCTCTGTTGTATTTTTGAGAGATAATTCTGAGAAAATTACAGGAAAGCTGATTTGAAATTTTTAAATTTCCAGGATGGCCGCAAGTCAGGGAAAACTAGAAATCAGGAAAAATTCGCCCGTTAAACGAAGCCCGTGAAAATTGCACTTCACGATTTTTGCAATTGTTTAGAAAAAAATTAATAACAATTTTATTTTTAATTAAAACAATTTTTTTCTTCTTTCATCATTCTCAGGATATTTCAACGAGTAATTTAGTTTTTGTGATATTGGAAAATATGCAAAATTGACTGAGATATCGCGGGTTGAAGTGAAAAATTTAATTAAATTTCATGTTTTCAAAAAAATGGTTTTTCTTTATTATTTCGAAAACGGTAATAGATAGAAAAAAATTTTATTAGAAAAAAAGATGCGCAATCAAATTTTCCATAAGAATATGCATAATAAACATTTAAAATCAAAAGTTTAATTGTAAGTGTCCAGGGGCCAACGTTTTTCAGCGCGGCGAGTTTATGTGCCCTTCTTTGATCCGGCAGCTCAATTGTATATAAATGTCTTTTGTTTTCAGTTCTATTGATATCTGTTTGCTTTTCATAAACAAAAATAAAGATAATCAAGCATTACCGCAGTTATATACGTAGTGAAAACACCGAAAATAATTTTCTCCTTAATAAATTAAATTTTGAAATGTTAAATAATGTCCAAGCGAAAAATTAATGTGCTTTCATTAAGTGATAAACTGAAAATTGTAATTGAATTTGAGAGTGGAAAGTCAAAAAGTGAAATAATAAAAGAGTTCAATGTCCCGGAATCCTCCTTCTATAAAATTATTCAAAATAAAGATTCTATAAAGTTACAATGCTCCGAAGGACATGGAATTATTAAGAGAAAAAAAGTGTTGAATTTGCAACTGTTGAAAAGTGTCTTTTAGAATGGATAAAGGAAACCCGTGCGAAAAATATTCCTATCGATGGACCACTATTAAAAGGAAAAGCTACTAATTTTTCGATAAAATTGGGATTAACGGACTTCTCTGGTAGCAACGCCTGGTTAGAAGGTTTCAAAAAAAGACATGGATTAATTTTTAAAAAATTGTCTGGAGAAAGCAACTCTGTGGATGAAGGTGTTTGTAGTCAGTGGACCAAAGATCTTCCCAATCTTTAAAAAGGATATGATCCGAAAAACATTTATAATGCAGACGAAACAGGCTTGTTTTTTAAATGTCTTACAGACAAAACTTTTGCATTTCAAGGGGAAAAATGCCATGGTGTCAAACAAAGTAAGGAGCGACTTACTATTCTTCACTGCGTAAATATGACAGGATGTGACAAATTGCCTTTGCTTGTCATCGGGAAAGCTAAAAAACCTCGATGTTTCAAAGGTTAGTTTATAAAATGTGTATACGCATTATTATTCAAATCAATAAAAGTAGACAAATTAATCGAAGGTTAGACAAGAGAAAAAGTTTATTTTATTTTTTTTTATATTTTATTTTTGGTTTACAGGTGTAAAAACTCTACCTGTGGATTATTACCATAATTCAAGAGCTTGGATGTCAAGGATTATATTTAAAGAATGGCTGCAAAAAATTGAAAAAAAAATGAAAAAACAAAAGAGAAAAATTCTTCTTTTTATTAACAATTGCACTGTACACACGGATCTGCCGGCTCTTTCAAATGTGAATGTCATCTTTTTACCTCCCAACACTACCAGTCATTTGCAGCCGTTGGATCAAGGCATAATTTATGTTTTTATGCGAAATTATCGCAAAGAAGTTGTTAATTACATTGTAACATGTCTCGAAGAAAATAAGGAGCATAAAATAAAAATTTTTCTTGCCATAAAATTCGCAAGCAAAGCGTGGTACTCTGTAAGCAATGTCACCATCCGGAATTGCTTCAAAAAAGCTTGTTTTTTCACTGACGGAGTAAATCTGATAGAAGAAGAGGATCTTGATGTCTTAGGTTATGAAAACTGGAAAAAAGTAATGCCTTCCAGGATAAACGTGGAAACACCAACTTTTGAAGATTTTGTAAGGGTTGATAATAATGTACTTGTGTCAGGAGAAGTCACAGATGACGATATCATAGCTAATTGTGTCGATACAACCATTGACGAAAATTACGATGAAGATGTTGAGGAAGATTCAACTATAGAAGAAAGGACTTTTCCAACCAAGAAGGAAGCTTTAAAGGCGATAGAAACTGTACATCGATTTTTCGAATCTTCTACTAATGTTGATCAATCTTTTTTCCCTAAAATTTACTTTCTTGAAAAACAAATTGAAATTTTTAAAACAACAAGCCAAAAAAAGATCACAGATTTCTTTAAGCAAGAATAATATATGTTGTATATTTTTCTGATTATTAGATTTCATTTTAAATGAAATAAATTAATATCGAACCAATTACAAATCAATATGTACATAAATATTTGTTAAAATATAATTAAAATATAGTAAAATAATAAATTTAATCAATCTTGCAGAACGTACAATAATGTATTAAATCAAGAACCTCCATAAGCGAGAAAAATTGCACCTGGACCTTTTTAAGTGAGAAACTGGATAAGTGAGAAACCTCAATAAGCGAGAAAAAATAGCCGGTCCCTTCAACTCTCGCTTATCCAGGTTCGACTGTAGTTATGTTAGATTAACATCTAACAGTGTAAGTTTTTCATTCGAAAGTATATATTTGTATAGAATTTTGAACCACGCCGATTTCACGGTGTGCCAGTTTAAAATTGTGTTGAGTTAAAACTGGTGTATATTCATGGCAAGGAATAAACAGAAACAAAAGAATAAAGAAACTCAAGAATTAAGATTATTTCCTAAATGTTTTTGACCGTACTAACATTCAATCTAACTATCTTTGTAACGAAATTACATTTAACTGAATTGCCATTTTCACGAATAGATAGACGTATAGACACTTTTTTTGAATTGTCGCATTATTCCGTAAATTCTTATTGCAATAAATCGACGCTTATACAAATGTCACTTTTGAGAAAAAACTGTAGTAAACTTTTTTGCAAATATATTTCCCGAATGCCATTTTCCCGAATGCCCATTTTCACGAAAGCCTGTTTTTCCGAATACTTGTTTTCCAGAGTTTTAAATATTTGATACACACCTATTTCAAATAAAAGAATAATGTTACCATAAAAAATAATAATTTAAAAAACACAACAGTGTTTTTAAACTATTGCAGTAGAACAGACAGCAATAATGTTTGGTGACGAAATTAATTATAAACGGTAATGTTGTTCTCTAATTGGTTTGTTTGATTCCTGGTTTATTTTATATAATTAGGGTAGAGTGAGGAAAAAAGCCACTTTTTTTACTTTTGGTACTTTACTTGGTGGGGTGAAAAAGCCATTTGGTGATTTTGTCAAAATATTTTGTTATTAAATTTTGTAATATTATATATTTCTTTTATCTGGATAACAAATAAGTAATTTAGAAATGTTTTTAGCTTTCAAAATTAAATTTAAGGTAATCCCGACAGTTTTATTTTGTATGTATTAAATTTCTCCTTATTTCCGTCTTCAATATATGATTTATTAATGACAAATTATGAGTTTTATAAACAATAAATATTGGTTTATTAAATAATAAGTATAGGTTTCATGTACTGCAACTGTGAATTTAAATAATATTTTATTTAGAGAAAATTAAAATATAGTTACAATTTTTAATGTAACAAGTTATAGATTTTATTATTGATAAAATATAACAAATGAAATTCGAAATTTAAAAATAAACAATGATAAAACGTGAACGGAACGAAGACAACAAACTTAGATTTACGTATTTTTTTAGCCGAAAAAGACAGCGACTTTACCCCGAATGTATTTATTAAATTTCAGAATAAATTTAAATAAATGTTTTTGAAATCAAACAAAACTACATATATATTTCAAAAAAGGACATCCAATAGCATCAAAAAAAATTTGTCGAATGAATGAAGTCTTAAAAATAATAATCGAAAAACTTAAAAATCCGAAGATCATTTTTCTTTTTTTTCACTTCTAAGGCGGTTATTATGCAGAAGATGGACTTTTCTCAATTTTAAAGATTTTTGATTAATTTTTTTGGAATGTCTTTCATTTGGTTAGTAATTAAAGAATCCGGTGGGGGAGGATGAAAAAGTTAGTCACAGAACGCCAGGGATGGGAAACAAAATCAAATTTTTTGATTTGACTGTTGGAAAGCTTATGATTGTTTAAATCAAGAAGGTTTCCAACATCTTGAAGTCAACTACACATATAATTTTGTGGATCCAGAAAGTGGAGCTCACACGCAAAACATAGAGAGGACATGGCGTGACACTAGGGACCATATTCCACGTTACGGACGAACGACTGAACATATGGACGGATACATTGCTGAGTTTCTTTTTAAAAGAAAATTTCCAAATCACACTGAACGTTACCACAGAGTGTTTGAAGCAATTTAAGGAATGGCAAAAGCTCCATCTACAGAAGCTGCTGAAGCTATTGAAGTTTAATCTTCATAAAAACATCCAGGTTTAGAACAACCATTTCAATCGGCCCTTTTCAGGGCCAAAAATTATTTTTACAAAGGATAATATCAAATTGGACAATTTATTTTTCCTAAAAAAAAATAATGCAAACACTATGAAGGTTTTCTCGCCCCCACTCTTTTTTTAATTTTGTCTGAAGTAATATTAATTTTATCATCTTATCCGATGTATATTTACATTTTCTAGATAAAATAAAACGATTTTTAGGTTATTTTTAGTTTTTGGAATTTTTCTCGAAAAATAATCAATTTAAGAAAAATATTAATAAGTACAAAAAAGTGTATTTTAACTAGATCAACTTTTGTGTACAAAATTTTTTAATATTTTCAATATTGCAAAAGTTACAGCAAAAAACAAAAAATTTGATTTTGTTTCCCATCCCTGGCGTTCTGTGACTAACTTTTTCATCCATCCCCACCGGATTCTTTAATAACTAGCCAAATAAAAGACATTCCAAAAAAATTAACCATTTTTCTCAAAAATTGGGAAAAGTCCTTCTTCTGCATAATTACCCAATTGACCGCCTCAGATTCTATGACCAATTTATGAAACTAAACGAAAATTCTTTAACATTAGTTGTATGTTAAGTACTATTCACAGTACAAATTTCTCCATCTTAAGTTGAGTTTATATCGTCAAATCGCTATGAGCGGGTTTACCCTGTGCGCGGGTTTACCCCAGTCTACCCTACTTATTATGACATATTAACTTTGTTAGGTTATTCACACACTACAGTATTTTCTTACAATTTTACCTTTATTTTGATATTTTTAAATTATTTGTAAGTGATATAACTTTATAAATATTTGTAAAGGGTAATATTCTAACAATTCATGAAAAAGTAGTATCACGAAAAAGTATTATAAATTTAGTATATGTTTCAAATTAATAATTAATATAAATATGAAGGATCATTTTTTTCTCATAGCTATCAATTTTTTTTGACTCAATACAAAAAACGTCATTAGCACTTCTGAATGAAGGCAAGAGTGAAGCTTTTTGCAAACTATGTCGAAGCACTATAAGGCCACATAGAAATTACCTTTTAAAGCACAAATGTACATTAAAACACCAGGAGGCTGAAAAAGCTATAACAAATGTACAGCAAGCGAAATTAGAAAAATTTGGTAAGTGTTCTTTTTACACATTCACTAGACTACATTTAAAAATTAAAATTGGAAAGAGACTGATAACTAACTTGTATACAGTATATTTTATAAAAAATTCATAAACGATGTATATTTTTATATTTTCCTCTTTAACTTAAAATATTTATCAAATTTTACAGTAAAACATCTTGTTTTTGCAGGCTATGAGGGTGGTACAAAGCAAACAAACGAAAAAGTAATGGATTTAAAAATCTCTGTTCTTGTAGTTTGTCATGGCGCTACATCTTCAGTAAATCACATAGGAGAAGTTTTTCGTAATTTGGAAAAGGGTACTAGTTTAGAAGCATAGCACAGCTCTGTAAGAAAATTAGAGTACACAGAACTTTATAAGGTGAATAATTTATATTTTAAAAATTAATTTAAAATTATTTTCGTTTTTTAAGTCATTTATTTTATTTCAGGAAATGTGTGGAGTTGAACCTCCTCTGTTATATAAATTGTCAACTACACGATGGTTATCATGGAGTAATGCTATTTCAACGCATTTAAACAAGTACGTTCCTCTAAAAACTCTATTTAATAATACTGCTTCTAAACCTAAAGACTCTTGCCCAACAGCCGTAACTCTTACAACATTGCATAACGATTCCTGCAATATTTTACTGTTGACTTTTTTAAAACCTATCTTAAGAGATTTAATTCAAATCAACTTTATTCTTCGAAGAACGTATTCGGATATCACCATAGCTTACCGGGATATGCGGGTTTTTCTATTTTCTATTGCTCCAAGAATTGTAAAATAAGAAGCAATTCGACAATCTGTTCAAGGAGAAATGTTTCGCATTTCTGATTTTCAAGCGTTAAAAAATGCATTGGCTAATAAAAATTCTTTGAAAGCTTTAAAATTCGTGAATTTTGGAGAAAGTTTTCGTACGTTAGCCATCGATTTTGAAAAAGAAGGAAATTTGTCTATCAGTAAAATAAGAGAAATTAAAAGTTAATGTGCTAATTTCTTAGTCAAACTTACCAAAGAATTAACTGAATGTCTTCCTAATTGCATTCAAGAAATTGAATTTTCCACCAAATTTAGTTCTTGCTCGAAGAGGACGGCCTGCATTTAATAATTTGCCTTTAGATTTACTTCGAAAGTATTAAAAATGTTATATTAATTCTAAAAATGTCAAGAAGTCAGAAAAATTAATCGTTTATTTATTATTATTATTAATCGTTTAAAAAGTTTGTCCTTACTGCAGCTCATAATTTCGATGAGGACATTTTGGAATCGTAGTGGAACTCGTTAGGAGCCTTGAGTTTTAAGGATATTTGTCCATTAGAAGAATCGATTCAATCAGTTGACGTTGTTTACTTTTGGGATGCTTGTTTCAATTTAAAAAATGGAGCTGGAGAGCAGCCTTTTAAAGAAATTTTTTTTGTTCTCTCACTTTTATCTCTTCCGTTAAGCAATGCTGTTGTTGAGCGAGTTTTCAGCATAATGAAAGTCGTGAAAACGAGACAAAGAAACAAATTGAACATTTCAATGTTAAATTCAATTTTCTTTTTGAGGCTACATTGTAAGGTAAGATTTTTAGATTGCAATGTTAATCAGCCCTAGCTTTCTCTTTGATAAAACATTCGTCATTTTGATTTATCACCATAAATTAATTTTTCAGTTCAATAATGTGTGTTGCACTCAATTTCAACCAACGGAGAAAATGCTGCAGAAGTTTAAATCGAAAACCATGTACGATTGTCCACTAGCCGAAAAAGCGAATGCCATTCAAGATTACGAAGGAGAAAACACGTGTCACAAAAAAGAATCAATTTCGTTTGACAACGAAGGCATTGAAACGGTGCTGGATCTGTTAGAAGATAACGATCTCAATCAGTTCTTTGCTTGATATGATAAATATTTAAATTAATAGAAAATTTCTATAACGTTAAAATTGAAAATTTTTAATTATAAAAGAAATGTTTTATACCTCAAAGTTTATAATAAAAAATTATAAATTATATAGTTTATTTGTTATTTTATTTTTTCAAGCAGGATATAATATAAAAATCGATTAATGAAAGGCAAAACAAAATTGTTTTTAAACTTAATATTAATAAAAATAATTGATACTCATTTAAATTTAATTCTATTAAATTAAATATTTAAAATAATCGCGCGCTTTTAAAAAATCCTAGTTGTAAATTGTGATTGGGCTGGTTGAGCGCTCTCTAGCGGCAGGTTAAATGTTAAAGTATCTGGCAATCTTGAATTACAATATAAATCTAATTTACATTTTTTATCTATAAGGGCAACATAAAATCATAATCATGTCGGTAAAGTAAAATTCTTTTTAAGTGCTTTCTTTTAATATCGCCTGATATAATTTACTCTATAGTAAGGGGGTTGGCTTCGTTCAAATCCGAAGTCAGATTTTAATTAGAGTTAAAGAATTTAAAATGGCGGAAGCAAAATGGTGGACAATTTTTGGAGAATTCATTAAATTTTTTCAAAACTTGTCCTTTGCGGGTTTATAGGTCGCTAATTACAAATATGACCTTAGTTTTTAAAATTCAAAATGGCGGATTTAATATGGCTGTTGATTTTATTAAAAATTTATCAAATTTGTTCGAAAATTTTCTTTCAGGGTTTTTATATGTTGCTGAGTACTGATTTATGGGTTTTCTACTAATATACTAAAATAATATGTAGTCGAATAAAAAAATTTAACAAGAAATTAGAAAAATTAGAATTTAATCTAAAACGACAAAAAAGTTTAAGAAAAATTTAGCCAACTGGATTATAAATTTTCTTATATGATTTTAAAGATTGCTTTGTACAATTATTTATTCGAAAATAGGAAATTTAAATCGTTTGAATTATTTTACACCTCTTAATAATGCATTACGCTCAAAGGTGTGGTTGCGTTTGTGTACCGTAAAACATACAAAACGGGCATGGGTTTACAGTTAATTCAAGAAAAACTTTAACTGTTTTACGGTACCGAAACGCAACCACACATTTTTCGTAAACTTTTCTATCGCTAAAGATGAAATCAATGAATTCTCGAAAAATTGGCCGCCATATTGGATCCGCCATTTTGAATTTTTAAAAACTAAGGTCATATTTGTAATCAGCGACCTAAAAACCCCATAGAACAAGTTTTGAACGAATTCAATGAATTTTTGAAAAATTGTGCGCCATATTGGATCGGCCATTTTTAATTTTTAAAAACTGAGGTCATGTTAGTAGTCAGCGTCCTTGACAACCCCCGAGTAACTATTTTTGAGCAATTTTAAAGAGTTTTAATATTTGTCCACCATTTTGCTTCCGCCATTTTTAATTTTTTAACTCTAATCAAAATCTGACTTCGGATTTGTATTAAGCGACCCCTGAAACTTTTAAAAAAGTTTCGTTCAATTTTTTTCCTTGGATTTTGTAATTTTTATTATCGATATTATTCGTCGATTTGTGATTTTGTTGACTTTATTATATTTATTTATTATATAATTATATTATATTATATTATATATATCCACGTCAACAGAAACAAAGCTGTGGTCAAAAATTGGTGCAATGAAAGAAACGTTCAAGGGCTTAAAAAATACGTACATTCGTGTACTTTTAATAACAGGTGGGCGTTTTAGAAAATTCAATATGGCGGCTTAATTACAAACGAAGAAATTCAATAATATAATAATAATTCAATAATTCAATAAGTTGTCTATGAATGGAATTGCCTTTTAACTGAAAAAGATATTCAAATTTAGTATGCAAAATCAAACTTTTTTAAAAACTCGATTAAAAATAAAATTTCTTTCTCGACAATAATAAATAAATTAAATGAGAGAAGTATTGCATCAACAAAACTTTAACAAAGTAGAGCTGAAATTTAAATCAATTATCGTAAAAGGAAAAAATTAACATGTAAAATTAATAACGTAAATTATTCAGGTGAAGAACACACTTTAATTTCTTTCCCGAGAATAGTGATTAAAATATAAAGAGGAAATATTGCATCAACAACAGTTAATCAAAGTAGGGTTGAAATTCAAAAAAATTATCGTAAGAGGGAAAAATTAAAATGGAAAATTAATCATGCAAATTATTTAGAAAAAATACACACTTCCATTTCTTTCTCGAGAATAAGAAATTAAATAAATAAAGGATATAATGCATCACACACACACATAAACAAAATAGAGTTGAAATTCACAAAAATTATTATGAGAGGCAAAAATGAAAACGTGCAATTAATAACGTAAATTATTTTCGTGAAAAACACACTTTAACTAAGAAAAAACGTCAAGTCGAATCCAAAATAAAATATACTGAAAACCTTAATTTAGAAAGTATAAATAGTGATACAAGTAGTTTGTCAAAAATAAAGAATACTCGATGCCAAAGATATTATTGTGAAGGACTATTAAAGCAACAAATTTGAAATGAATTAATTGTTGAAATTTATATAGGTGCGATGAATTATTACTGCACACATTGTCAAGATAAACATTTTAAAGATGAAAAAGTTGCTAGTAAACAAGTTAGTTTTAATTGCTTCTGTAGTCATGGTGGTATTGGGTTAAATTCAATACAATCTCCAGATGAATTAAGACTTTTGTTAGAAGGGTTTTATAAAAAATGTGGTTATTTTAAAAAATATAAGGTTGCATAATAATTCTTTTTTTGCCTCTTTAAATGCTAATGTAATTAATATTAATGGCAGAAGAAAAGGACCATTCTGTTCACGTTGAAAAAAGGTTTTGATAAAAATAGATACAATTTTTAAAGTTTTAATTAAGTTGCTGCAATTTTTAGTACAAGCTCTGAAGGAGAAATAGAGAAATCTTTTGTAACGGTTTATAATATATCTACAAAGGAATTAAAATTGGTTAGTTATATAGATCCGAATGTTCAACCATGGACTTATTTTATATTTTATCCACTTGGAAATAAGGGTTATAATATTAATATGATTCATAGTGATAGTAATTACAGAAGTAGAAATCATACTATTTCTAGGTCTGCCTATATTAAATACAAAATTGCTGTAAGTGATAAGGAATTAAATCAATTGTTGTATGGAGGTAGATTGTTTCAACAATGGGTGGTTAACAATTATGTAAAAATAGAAAAAGATATATTAAGATTTTGTGCTCAATAATTAAACTCAATAAGTAAAACATATAAAGGACTGACTGAATATTATTTACAAAATCACAAGTTGAAAAAGGAAGTACACTTCGGAAAAACGCTTATATTGCCTTCTACTTTTATAGCATCAGCTAGCAATATGATGCAACAATATCAGAATTCGATGGCTATTGTTGCGCGTCATGGTAGACCAGATTTATTTATTTGGTTTATACACCTGTCTTCAGCCTTACATACTTGGCTATAAAAGTGTTCTTACATTTTCGTAATTTTCTCTTAAAAATTTTTCCCTGACAAACTTAATACTAAATTTTTGCGTCTACAGAACGGTTTGAAATTAGGAGTACTCGCATTTGCCTGGACCACCCGTCTAATGGGTTTTCTCGCCAGAGGAGAGGGGAACTGTAGAAAACCTTTCTTGAGTACAACCGGTTTATCGACAGCCGAGTTTTAATTGTGTGTACCGGACAATAATAATCGACAGTCCACATAATTACACCTCGACGTCAAACCTCCCGCCTGATATAACACGAAGAAGTAAGAAAAACACCGGGCTATAGCGAGAGTTATGTTATTGAATTTCAAAAGCAAGGATTGCCACACATTCATTTGTTAGTTACATTGAAAGAAAATTCTAAAATATTAACAGTTAAAAGTGTTGATACACTTGATATTTCTACAGAAATTCCTGATGAAAACGTTAATCTTATTTTTTTAAATAATAATGCAAAATAATATTCACGGATCTTGTGGAGATTAGCGTTTAATTGATGAGAAATATTATAAAATTTCCAAAATGTTACCAAGAAGGAACTACAATTGAAGAATATTGCTATGTTCATTGTCGTCATAGAAATAATAATAAAGCGTATGAAGGACTATCACTGTTGTACCCAATAAGACGGTGGGTGAACTGATATTTATGATTTTCAAATTTATTCTGGTTCGTGTGTTATCTTTAACATAAATGACGGATTTGTTTTTAATGATTAATTGAATTTTTACTGAATCATTTTTTCTAAGTACCAGATATTTAATAGACAAGCTATTCTACCCAAATAATTTCATGACATTACATGCAATATGCTCGAAGTGTGGTACAGGTCTTAGTGAATTCGGTAAAAAGGATCGTTTTATAAAATGTAAATTCTGCAAAACCGTTATCAATGTTAAGGATACATCACATAAAGATTTTTTTGTTATGATGGACGTTAAACACCAAATTTTCAAATTAATTGAAGCAAATAGTGAATATTAAAATTATGTAGTAAATAATCAAGTTTATGAGAATGGTCCCTATTCGAGATATCTATGACGGGAAAAAATATCGCGATTTTGTTTCACAATTAAATCCTGTAGATAAACATAATTACGTTACTAATGTTTTTAATACTGACGGTGCTCCCTTATTCAAAAGCTCATCTTATTTCATATGGCCTATTTTTTTAATGGTAAATGAAGTGCCACTTAATGTAAGAACAAAAGAGCTTATTTTTGCTGGTCTTTGGTTTGTGAAAGATAAACCGAATATGAACACATTTCTTGAGTCATATGTTGATCAAATGTACAAACATTCTACAAATGGAGTAAAATGTAATATTAATGTGGAAAATAAGAATATTAAAATTTTTAATTTAATTTGTTGCGGTGATTCTATGGCGCGTGCTATGGTTCAAGGATTTGTGCAATTTAACGGTAAATATGGTTGCAGCCTTTGTCTTCATCCTGGTGAATGGGTTTGATATAATACAAATAAACGGTCAGGTAAACCGAATATGAACACATTTGTGTTTATTCAGGTTTTAAATATCCATTAATGAAGAAAGATTCAAAGCCAAGAAATGTGAAAGATACGATGAAACAAATGCAAAAAGCTGCGACTTCAAAAGATCCCATTTTTGGCGTAAAAAATCCATCTCCATTAATAGGTTTAAAGTACTACGATATTGTCTATGGCTGTATTTTCGAACCTATGCACTGTCTCTCGGGAGTAGCAAAACAATTTGCAACTATTTGGTTTGGCACAAACGATAAAGTAGGTTTGCTGTCTAGTAAATTTATTTAAGATATTGATAAAGCCCTCCTTAATATTAAAGTACCGCATCAGGTTGTTAGACTCAATAGATCTTTCTCGGGAAGAACATTTTGGAAAGCCCGCGAATGGGGAAATTAGATTCTTTTCTACAGTATGGTTGTTCTAAAAGTATATGTACCAGATTGTTTTCTTGAACACTGGGCCTTATTTGTAGAAGCAATTTATATCTTGACAAAAGATGAAATTCTAGAAAGTGAAGTGGAATTTGCCAAAATAACTTGCTTCTTCAATTTGTTGCTCATACTGAAAGACTATACGGAAAAGTGGCGATGACATGTAATGTGCATTTACTATCACATTTAGCTAGAAGCGTTATAGATTGGGGACCATTGTGGTGTCACAGTGCGTACGCGTTTGAGTCTGGAAATGGTGATTTATTAAATGTATGTAATCTACGCAGCAAGGGGAGTGCATCATCAAATTTGCTGACGAATTAGTTTTAAATACAGTTTCTCATTGTTCAAAGAGCACGTTACTCCCGGATTTTTTGGATTTTATTTGCATTTCACTCTTGGTTTTGATTCTCAATTTACTCCAGGATTTTTTTTATTTTGATTTCACCTCGGAAAATTTCCGTTAATGGCTTTAGTAATAAAATAATAATAATAAATAAATTTTTAATGTAATAATTTTCGTTTCGATGAATTTATTTGTTTCTAATTGTATTAAGAATATTTTCATTACTAAAAAACTAAAAAGCTTCAATTTTAAATTATATTGAATAAATTTTTAATGAAATTTGTTGGTTTTTGCTGTACAATTAGATGAACGTTTTTATTAAAAATAATAATTTAGGATTTCAAATTAAATTACTATTTACTGCAAACGAATTTTAAATTTAATAAATAGGGGAGAGTGGGACAAACCGGACCGGTGGGTAAACCGGACCCCTTCAATATTTGCGAAATGGCGAAATTTTTAAAAGTGCTATTTAGAAATTTGAAACAATCTTGTGTAGTATACCTTATTTATTCAATTTGACATTTTTTACTTTTGTTTGTGCAACGCTGGGAGCAAACGTTTTTTTCTACACTTTTCCGAATTTTTTCTTAAGGAAATTCTGAGGAAATCGTGTAATATTTCCAAATATTAGGTCTTGTGTTTTGAAGGTACACACCTCAGGAATATTTACTACTATAAACTTTGATGAATTTGCAAAGCGTTTCTTTTTCACAAACATTTATTCTCAAAATGAGCCTGTGGGGCAAACCGGACCGTTTTCGGTGGGGCAAACTAGCCATAGGATATTTCCATTGAATTAAAGATTCATAAAAATTATTTTTGAATAAAATGTTTCTTTGATTAAAATCTTTACTTACAACGAAAAATAAATTGTCTGATTTGCCCATGGGGGTCCGGTTTACCCCAGGGGGTGGGCAAACCGGACCGTTTCCAAATTTTTTAAAGTTAGCACAGCAACTAAACAATAAAAGATGAACGAGCCATCGAAAAATGAAATCGGTTGATTTGTTTAGTCCCAAGAGTCAAAAAAACCGTTAGGGGGTCCGGTTTGCCCCACTCTCCTCTATTTTTTAAATAAATTATAAATAATATCGTAGACTACATCGTTAACGTCGTCGAAAACGTTATTGTTAACGATATCAGTTACTGTCCCAATTCACCATTTCATTTTCTTTGCCGATTTCGACAACGTTTCAAAAGTCGTTTATGATGTACGTTCTGATGAAGTTTCTAACATCAATTGCGACGTCGTTAACGATATCGATATTTTCAATAGGGTACATCTCCCTTTAAAACCCCATGCGGTAGTGAGAGGGTTATTTCAGTTTATTTCAGTTTTAAAAAAAAAGTTTAGTTAGTTTTTCCTATATTTTTTGAGTAGCTGAAACCGAAAAATATCACCAAAAATAAATGAGTCCCTCCCTTTACCCTCTAGAACCAATCAATAAAACCTTTGGTGGAGGTTCAAATTATAATTTTCACGAAAAGTTGGATATACTTACTACGTTTTCTTGATGCCTGAAGTCGAAAAAACCCACCAAAATTAAATTCTTTTCCTCCTCCACCCCCTGCACTCCTTTAGTATTTCTAGGAATATCCCTATAGGAATAGGAAGACAGTGATAGAGCGTGAAAGAGAAGACTAATTTATTTTTTGTGGTTTTTATCGGTTTCAGGAACTCAAAAAAAAACATGAGAATGAACACCGCATTTGTCTTTTCGTGAAAATTGTAATTGTAACCCCCTCCAACGGTGCATTTAGGGCGTTGTAAGAGATTTTTATGCAAAAAAAATTTTTTAAAGTGATTATACTTTAATCGGCTATTCCAGCACTCTATTTTATTTTGTATATATTAAATTTCTCCTTATTTCTGTCGTCAGTATGATTTATTAATGATAAATTATGAGTTCAATAAACAATAAATATTGGTTTAATAAATAATAAGTATAGGTTTCATGAATTGCAACTGTGAATTTAAATAATATTTTATTCAGAGAAAATTAAAATATAGTTACAATTTTTGTTTTACAAGCTATAAATTTTATAATTAATAAAATATAACTAATGAAATTCAAAATTTTAAAATAAACAATGATAAAACGTGAACTAAACGAAAACAACAAACTTAGATTTACGTATTTTTTAGCCGAAAAATACAGTGACAAATTTTGATTATTTGTTTGCGTTATTTGTTATAACCTAATAATCACTAATACAGACATGATTCGGCTCAATGTTGACAACAAATTTTAATAGTTCTGCGCCATCTGTTCAAAAAAATCGACACAAATCGCGAAATACGGGATATTCAAAATGTTAAATATTCAATTAATTGCCCAATAATGGAATAATATTGTTAGAAAACGAATATTATTTGTCTTTTAATAAATATTTTTAATATTAAAAATTTTAAGATCGCCAAAAAACGCAAATACAGTTAATACTGATTCGGCTTCCTACACAAATTTAATAAGTGAGCGGCTTTACCCCGACGTCATGTGAGCGACTTTACCCCGAATGTATTTCTCAAATTTCAGAATAAATTTAAAGAAATCTTTTTAAAATCAAACAAAACTACACATATATTTTAAAAAAGGACATCCAATAGCATGAAAAAAATTTGTCGAATAAATTAAGTCTCAAGAATAATAATCGAAAAACATAAAAATCCGAAGATCATTTTTCTTTTTTTACACTTCTAAAAACAATTGACCGCCTCAGATTCTATGATTAATTCATAAAACTAAACGAAAGTTCGTTAAAATTAGTTGTATGTTAAATACTATTCACAGTACAAATTTCTCCATCTTAAATTGAGTTTATAGCGTCAAATCGCTAGTGAGCGGGTTTTCCCTGTGCGCGAGTTTACCTGAGTCTCCCCTACATTGCGCAACACGTGTGGCGGCAATTTGGAACTCGCGCTTCTTTTTCGTAACGAATCGTAGGTGAGGACGCCCTCACCGGAGACGAGTTATGAAAATGAAGCGCGATTTCCAAAATGCCGCCACACATGTTGCGCACGATTCTTTTCATAACAATTTCATAACAATTCGGAACACAGAACCACTGTCAAGCGTACTTACTATCTGATCGCGCGGTGGGTTCGAGGGGTCACCCCCCGACGGGGTCCAGGGGCGGAGCCTAGTTCAGGGGGTTGGGGGGGGCGAAGCCTCTTGACTACAAAAAACCAACTCAAAAGAATAATAATAATTTTCGACATTTTAAAGAATCGCATTTTATAATACCTCAAGCCACCGATCGCGTCGGAAGTGAAGCCCCCCGAAACCTAGTCGTGTGCTTTGACATATTAATAAAAATAATATCATTAAAGAATAAAAACAGAATTTTTCACACGAGCGATCTCGACATTAATAAAAATAGTAATAATCAACAGGAACGAGCGAGCGATCTAGAAAACATGGTTAGAAGCCTCAGGATTTGACAGGCGCTGTGTTACAGCTGTAAGTCACGGTAAAGATAGATAACTGAACGATTACTTAATCGCGCCTCTATTGGACGGAATCGCAACTTCACGAGCGTTACGAAAATACTCGAACAAGGACAAACAAAGCTCTTTTTTGAACTGAACTGTCATTCGCAGTATTTTCGTAACTTCGTACTAAACAAGTTGTTCATTTCATGACCATTAAGCTTCCTCCATATCCACAAGAATCAGTAACGTACACACACTGAAAAAAATATATTATTTTTTTGAGAGGAAAATTCCACTTTCAAAAATCCTCTTGAATCAAGAGGAATCCTCTTAATCGAAGTATTGCAAACTTTAAATCGGGCGAACATTTTTATACATCTATAAACTTTGCTGCAAACTTGTCATACAAACTTCCGAACTTTGCACCGCAAACTTGTTGCAAACTTTCTGAAAAATGTTGTGCTATGTGGGTTTCTAATTATAATAAATTTCAAAATTTGCGTATTTTTCTGTGTTGTAGAGCTCAATAAATTAGTTTGTATATAATTTTATGATGAATATACTAATTATAATTTTTGCAGACATTTTTAAGATGCTTGATTGGCTACCTCCTCGCGGTGCATCTTGGAAACAATATCGTTAAATTCTTTATTTCAATCTTCATTAAACAATTTCACTAAATTAAAAAAATTTTAAATATACTTTGATGATATTGGCTAAAATCCAATCAAACATATAACATATTTACTTAAATTAATACGATATTCATTATTTCATTTCAGATCAAATCAACTTTGAATTGGCCTGTTTATACGAAGCCAAAATTTAGTCAACTACATCCTCCCTGTAGTAAAGAAGAAGAAGAAGAAGAAGAAGAAGAAGAAGAAGAAGAAGAAGAAGAAGGAGGTCAAATCAATATGAAAACCAAATTATGATTTTTCAAAAGCATATCAATCGAAGCATTCATTATTCTTAAATGAATTTCTTCTTCATATATCAAGAAATATTCATGAATTAAATATAATTATAGTCCGATTTGCAAATTTTTGAAAAACTATCCATAAAAGGGTTCGTCCAGAAGATTTGTTAGAAATAAAATTATATAAATAATAATAATAAAATAGTTATTTCAAAAAATACAAAAACAAAATTTTTTTAATTTTGAAAAAATTTTGTAGGGGAGAGGGCCCTAAGGTTGTTACCCATCTTTTGAACGACTGTAGATTTCAAATGGAATTATATAAAGAGGTCAATAAGACTGCGTTTGAAGCTTTGTCTTATTACCAAACTTCTTATTATAAAGTTTTTTTCATTTCATTTATAAAAAAAGTTATGTCACTTTTTAAAAAAAGTTGAAAATTCGACTTTTAAAAAAGTTGCCCCAAGGTGGTCACCAAACGAAAATTCACTAAAAAAGTTATTAAAAATTTTAAAAACGTATTATTAAGTTGTTTATTTAATATTAATTATTTTTAGGGTCACAGAAAAAAATTACATATTTTTTTTGCACTTTGTCTTTTCGTCAAAAATGATACTTTTTGTGTATGCATTAGACACGTAAAATTTTAAAAATAATTATAATTCATTATTATTCATCATAAAACTTAAAAATTGATAAAATTCACATTCACAGTGATAAATGACGATAAATATAGCGTATAAACACAAAAGTGTCCACCTTAGGGCCAAGACACAATTTTTTAAACGTTAAGGAAAAAAATTTTTAAAGCACAATATTAATTATATTCATTTAGAATATTATTGTACGATATATAAAGATAATTATAACGATTTTTACTAATTTAAAATGGTTATTTTCGATGGTTTTAACACCTTGAGAAAAAAATTTCTCGATCATTTAAAAACATAAATTTTACAACGTCCACGTTACAAAGAGATTCATACGACTATTTACCTCAAAACTTTACTAAAATCTTTGTCTTCTTAAATAATAACATTAACAGAAAACATTTGAAGATACTAACTAATATTCAACAATTTTCTTAGGGTGACCACCTTAGGGCCCTGACCACCTTGGGACCCTCTCCCCTAAAAAAATTTTTGTAGATATATTCGAAAATCCTTGTGTCGGATTTTAGGTACTAATGACTGCAATAAACCTGCAAAATTTCAGATGAATCCATTAAAGTTTATCTGAGATATTTTGTACACAATTTTTTTATGACATATACGCACACATACACACATACATCTAGACATTTGCTTAGACCTTTATATATATATATATATATATATATATATATATATATATATATATATATATGTTCCAGATGAAAATGAGTCCATATAACCTTCTTTTGAAAAAATGAAAATCGTCACGAATGCAAAGCTTCCTCAGAGAGAGGAAGCAACACTCATTTTACGTTCACCTACGTAGGGACAAATAACGCTATTTTTATGATTGCATTATAAAAATTATTGACTGAATCCATTTCAAATCAGACAGGTCGACTAACTTCAAGTTATAAATTTAGCTGTGGCTAAAATATGTTATTGTACATGAAAAATAAAGAGACACGTATTTTTTTATTTTTCAAAAAAGTTAAATTTAAAGAAGTTATGCACATTTGAACTTTGAGTGGTAAAACTCGAATGAATAGTGAAAAAAATGTTTTGCTTGTCATTTTTTTTCTTTTAATTATAATTTAATTTTCTTTCTTGGATCTTGTAGATGGACTTGTCCTTTTCAAAATCCACTTTGAAATTAAAAAAAAGATATTTAAAATTATAAAAAGGGGATGATTTTCTAAAAATAAATAAGATCAATTTTCTCAAAAACACCATCTTTTTTTCTATCCAAATTTTCACTACAAGTTCTTAAAATAATTATAAACATTTCCTATGAATTTCAAGCAGGCTAAACCATTCTGGTAATCAGGAGAATTTTTTTTTAAATATTTATTTTCGCAAATTTTCAAATTGTTAACTTTCATTTTTAAAAACAAATGAATCGCTATGAAACTGTTGGCGTGAACGATAACAATTAATTAATTAATTTAATTAATTGATTAATTAATTTATAATTATTAATATTATTATATTAATTATTTATTTATTTAATATTATATTTAATATTAACGGTTGAAAAGGCATGTTCTTCACCGTTCGTTTGAAGAAGGTATGTTTCTCAGCGCTTTCGCGAAACGGCATGTTTTTCACTTTTCTTTTTGAAACGGCATCTTTTTCACCGTTTAGCTGAGTCGGCATGTTGCTGCCCCCAAGCGACGATATTTTAGCGACAGCTAAATCTATAACTTGAAGTTAGTCGTCCTGCCTGATTTGAAATGGATTCAGTCTATTGTTTTATAAATAGATTTAATATATTTATAATAATATAATAATTAATAGTTAATTATTTATATATTCATTTATAGTAATAACAAATTATTAATAAAACAACTAAGTGCGAAAACCAACGCGTCCCAACATTGTCCCAGTCTTGGCAAAGCTGGCACCGAGTATTGTCAGACAAATTAGTCCGACTTTGCCCCGGCTCTTGGGGTCTTAACCACAGTTGGACGTCGGCGGCTAACAACGTTTCTTTGCCCAGTGTTTGTTTTTGAGTATTGGCTAACGTTCGTCAGACATTATGTGCCAACATTGGCTGCCATTACTCTCTTAATGTTGACAAAATGCAACAAATAATAAAAATAATATTTTTTATTATAATAGATGTAAATGTTTGTTGGATTATTTTAATTTAGTGTATGTTGTTTTTGTTTGAAATGTAATCTACTTATTTATTTCTCTTTTGTTATAAATACATTAGCTTACGCCAGACACCGTTGGGCGAAAGCCCAACGTTGTTCTTCCCAACGTTCTCATTCTTCAGATGAGAATTCTAGAGAATACATATATAAATTTATATAAAAAATGTAAAGAATGAATTATTTTAAAATAAAAAATATAATAAAAAAGTATTCTATTTTATGAAGAATGAATAATTAGATTTTTGAAAAAATTATAACATATCCTCAAAACTTACCGAATATTTTATCATTAATTAACTATTTAATTTAAAATATTTATATGTTTTATTCGTTTGAATTAAAAGCAATATTACAAACATTCGAAAAATTCTTACCACTCTCGGGGATCGATACCACAACCTGACGCAGCACAGCCTAAGACTCCGACCACTATGCTGCCGTCTAGAGGAAAAAGATACATAAGCGATATTAAAAGAAAGAAAACTCCTCCTAAAAACTTTTATTCGAATTATTTGTTTCATTAATTAATATAGTTTATTTCTTTTGATAAAGGATCTATTTTTTAATTAATTGTTATAAAATGTAAATAAATAATAAACTCTTTTTTTCTTTTGTAAACTCGACTCGCTCTCAGACCATTTTACAGAGGAAAAACATACATAAAGACAGTCGAAAAACAGCCGCTTCTTTTAGTCTGTAAAGTCAGCTCACTCTCAGGCTCCTTTACCGAGTAAGAAGATACATAAGCGACTTTGTGTATTATTTTGTCCTGTAAGTTGGTTACGTATACAGCGTCGTTCACCAAAATACAAACCCAAAAAGTGTTTTATATATCTTTTAACTGTGTATTTCGTCACTTTTTTATTTTTGTCATTTTTAAAGAATATTTTTTTGCCATAAATAATTTAATTCTTTTACACAGTTAAATGCAGCTTCTTTACGAATCCAATGATACAAAAAACTCAATTTTGACAAAAATGTCGTTTATGTATCTTTTTCCTCTAAACAGCAGTATGCTACGCTAACGTGAAGTCGAGAGAGCTAAAAGGTTCTTATAAGCTACACTATTGGTCGATAATGGGACATTATTCGACCGAACTACGGCAAATTATTGGTAATTATAATTTGCTGTATTAGATACAACATTTCAGTCAAAAATGGGACAATAATATGCCATTATTGGTCTGAGCTACATACTATTACTAACAATTATAATTTTTTAACAAAGATACAAAACTTTGTCCATTAATGTGCCATTGGGTTGAGCTGCATCTCAATATTGGCAATTATAATTTGCTGTCATATATATACAACATTTTTGTTATTGATGTGCCACGAATTTGATATTACTGGGCCAAGTACGTTTTAATATTGTCATTTATAATTCCTCGTCATAGATACAACATTTTAGTCATTGATGTGCTAAGAATGTGACATTATTGGGCAGATCTACTTCTTAATATTGACAATTATAATTTAGCATCCTGGATACAACATTATAGCCATAAATGTGTCATTACTTGACCATCCATGGGCCGATCTTTGTCATATCACTGACAATTATATTTTGCCATTAAAAATTGATCAATTTTGACATGAACGCGTCATTATTGGACCAAGAGTCGGTCCAATAATGGAAAATTGGAGTATCTGATAATTGGCGTCATCATTGGCCCATTAATAGCCGAGGCACGTCTCGTCATTGACAGTATTAATTTTCTACTATAAAATCTGGAATAATTAAGATCGGTACCATTATTGGCCCAGTAATCGAACGACACTAATCACTTCGTTGGCAAGAATAATAATTTGCCATTACTGGTTCGTTACTAGGGCCGTTAATCCGCTATTATTGTCCTAAAATTTGGGTCAGTTTAGGCAAATTAGAAATTCTGAGCATCAATGCTGGCACAATAATGGGACGATTTGATTGACACTGATGCCTCAGTAATGTCTGCCATATTTCAGCAGACATCACTATTCTAATCTTGGGCCGTATTTACAGTCCTCGCATTTCGCATTTAGGGAGTTATAAAGAAACATCTTTCTACTAACATGAGCCTGATGCAGATGTATGTGCGACAGTGTTTGGTAAGTTAAATTTTTTAGTTACTCGTTACAGTTAAGTTACTTGTTGAAAAAAGTATCTAAGTTACAGTTAAAATAGTTATTATTTGAGACAAATTTTAACTTTCTTTTAGTTCTCCAAAAACCTAATTTCAACATCTTTTAAGCCTCTTTAAACTTTTAAACCCTCTTTTGAAACTAAAAACTGTAGAAATGGATTTTTGCGCAATATTAGAGGTTCAAAAGAGGATTAAAGGAGAAATAAGGAGGCTTAAAAGAGGTCCAAAATATTATTTTAAAAATTTCAAAAAGTAAAATTGGTATTTTACAAAGTTGTATTTTATGCAATGCTGCCGTGCTAATTAAAAAAGCCTATAACTAACATTTGCTTTAAGGTTGTTTTTTCCGTAATCGAATAAGCTAATTTTAACTTAAAAATAAATGGCAGTCAGACTTTTTTATATTGTACTGCAGAATAACTAGGTAGTTTACCATCAGTTTCTTCGTTGCTTAATATAACATCCTTAACTGTCGATGGCAATTGTGGACCGTCAAACCACTTAAATTCGTACATGGCGTCGTTTTCTATCCAGCCACAATCAGAAGGCTCCAGATCAGATGGAACTGATAGATGTGCATTTGCCCAGATATTGGCTATATATCTCGCTCTCTCAAACTGCTGACTCAGTTCTGATTCACAAGGAGGCAAACTGGATGCGTCAAAATTTTTCAATGTCTTTTTTTGAAAAGGTTCATCAATATTTTTGATTTTATAATTTCTCAAAAACAGTTCATATCGAGTACTGTTGATAAGTTGAATACTTTTCTTAGAAACTATTCCATACAAATGGCTGGTGAACTCTTGTAAAACTAAAAACACTTCTTCCTTATCACACATTGTATTAGAAAGATCTGAAAATGCTCTAATATATTTCTGCGATTTCGACATTATTTTGAAAGGTCGTTGTTTGCCTTTTCTGAAAAACGCTGGGTTGTAGTCGCAGCCGGTGAATGCGTGAAAACCAGGTAACGCTTTACATAACTCGTCGCCTAGTAAATTGTATATTTTATTAACATCCACAATTATTAACATACGTCACTTATTTGATGCTCCGTAATCTATCCAAATCTTACTTTTTCTTTTAAGATGATGCATATTTCCAAGCATGATAATTAAAATGTCCGTATCAGAACATCTTATTATTACATTAGCATCATAATCAATATTTGTAACATGGAATATGAGTTTCGTATCCGCTTCTTCATGCGATGGACATGAAAATTCATTAATTCTTGTTTTGATTACATTCTGATTCAGATTCACCTCATATGAGCAACAATAAATGTAATTTAAAAAAATCTTCTTACAGCCAATGAATGGAGCGACTTCGTCATTCTCCCAGTGAGATATTAAAAAAGAGACGAGAGCTGCTTTAAAACTATCATTTCTTAGTTCTTTTGAGAAATCGGTTGGTCTTACTTGCTGCGGTCCAGTATTAACGAACTCATGGTCAGTTAGTGTTCTTCCTCTTATAGAACGCTCGTGATCTTTAATTGATGGTTGACAATATCGATCGAAAATAATATGAACATTTGATGCACTATTATTTGTAATCATCTGCAGTATATTTTTTGAAATTCCGCCAAATGTTTTAGGAACTTCCTTAATACAATGAAGTAGAAACATTCCGTTATATAAAATTACGTCAGTGGAGGAAGGTTTATTGCACTCAACTTCCAGAATTTTCGTCAAACTGGATTTATTAGTTTTGCAAATAGCACCATTTATATGACAAAATGACATCGGTACTGGAGTAATTGGAAAAGATAGAATTTTCTCAATGTCTGCATTATTTTCCATAGAAATAGCTAGCATACGACCAAAAAAATCTCGTTGTGAACGAACTTCTTGGACTTTATTATTTAAAATAACTTTTTTATTTTCATGACTATTTGAAAAATTGAAAATTTTTTTTTCAAAGGTTCCTTAAAACTGTTAATATCTATTGTGCATTTAGTTATAAAGTTTTTCCGCTGCAGTTCACCATGCTTTTCAACATTAAGTAGAAAATCAACGACATTATTAGTCGCGCATCGACCTGTACTGATATTATACAACCTATTATCACTTAATTTGATGCGATCAAATGGATCAATATTATTTTTTAACATTTCAATAAATGCGTATAATTGTGAAGAGTCTTTCTTTATTTGGTGTTTTTCTAAATCAGATGTAATGTCTTGAGCTTTTTTTAGACCACATTTTTCGTACACGTAAGATGCAATTGTTGATCTAATCCCGTGGCTTTTAGACCAACGTTGGCGTGCTGATATAGAATTCGTAAAATGAGTTATTCCCGTCAGCCTCCGAGCAGCATCGGCATTAACGGTTTGCTCTAGAGTTTAATCAACAATCATTCAAATTCTTGAATTTGGCTTGTCTGTTATTTTAATGCCGACTAATCCTTTATTAAAATCATTTGCTATATCTGGGTGTGTTTGTTCAACTTGCAATAAAGTATCGTAATATTTTTGTAGCCATCTTGCATAATTAATTTGATTGAAAATGAAAAAAAGATTACACATTTTCGGAATAACGTATTTAAACAGTTCGAAGTCGCCCATTCGAATACTTCTATTATCATTAGATAATAATTCACAAGGTCAATATATGTAATATAAAATTGGGCTGTTTTACCAAATTTTCCGTTTTTCGTGTATTCCTTATATTGTAAATACTTAGTTAATTTATCAGAAATATCTTCATTTTCAAGCACATCATTCAATGATTTATGAGATTGTAATTTTATTAATTGTTCAATTAGGTAATCACTGATAGCAATGTCATATTCACCTAAAAACTTTTCTTTGTGTAGAATTTGTAAGCCTAAAGCTACTAATGGATGTAAGCGCGTAACATCTATTAAAGTGTTTTCCACTAATAAATCCGTTAACAGACCCACCTGCTAGAAGCTCGCTTCCAACCATTGTGTACGAAAGTTCGCAGTCGTCGATGAAACATCAGTTTTAGTTATATTTAATAACTTTTTACGCAATATAAAAGCAGCGAGTTGTAAATTTGTATCGTCCTGTAGAACATTAAAAACTTCATTTGTAATATTATTCAAATTTTGTGGACATATAATTTTTTTATTGCGCATTGAAATTATTTGTATTTCATCTTTGAAATGGTCCAGTAATTTTTCAAGCACGCGATAATTTTTAGCAGCATTACAAAAAAATTATTAGACTCTGTTAATAAAGTTTCCAAAATATTGGACATTTACATTGTTTATCAATCTTACAAGGAAAATAATGACAGAGATTTAACTATGTCTACAAAGCAAAACGTACAGACATATAGTCGACAACTCTATATGAAAGATTGATCGTGAACAGTGCCTCGCACTATAGTTTCGCAGTTCTTAGAATTTTATACTGCATCTTTAAGCGGATTCTACACAAATTGTAAGTTTCACATAACGTAATGTGTACTCCCTTTTCACGCATCCCAATGCATCATCTAACGATTTGGGAGGCTACATATATGAAAAATTTAAGTTCGGAACACATTACAAGGAACACGTAGACGCGACGGTACTTTCGAACATAGACGGTCAAAATATTCTATTTTCTTAGCTCTAAATGACTTCAAACGTTCACATTCCAATGTACTTATTGTAAAACCGATTTTAAAATAGTAGCATATAGATAATAGTCGGTGATGTATAGTCAATATGTATGTAAGTACATAAATACCATTAACGCAAATCTCCAAGATTTTATTCTCTAAATATTATTTTCCAATTAACTATAACTACTGCTGATATTGTTATTTATTGTTATCTTTTAACGACTTTACAACCATTTTAACTTCTGGCAATTGGTATACAGCTTTTTAAAAACATTTACAATCAGAAAATTAAGTTGCCTGAAATGCACATTTTCATTGCAATTTTATCAATTTTTTTTGCGACTTTATCGACTTCTGGCAAGGTCAAATTGTAAACTTAGACTTCTGGCAATAATTTTACTTGATTTGTACAGACAATATCTACTATCTTACAAAAATTCAGACTTGCACCTGATTATTTTTTTTTCATCAAAATTTTGCATCTTTGATCGCCCTCCCCCACTTACGGTGACCAAATCGCCTTCTGGCGGCAAGGTTATGTGTTTATGTGTTAATGGGGAAGGCATTTATAGAAAAACTTGTCTTGCAACTTATCGTTGCCAATTTTCGTAGCCAGCTCTTAGACTATGTACAGTATGCCGCAGTGCCTGTTCCGAATAGTATAGTATTATATATTTCAGTGATTGATACACTACAATTTTTTTTTAAATGTATAAAGAGAAACGATTTATTTTTGAAACAGTATTACTCAAAATAATTTTATTCCACTTTTTAATTGTTTTTATTTTTATGTTTAGTAGTACTGTTTATTTATTTTTAACAATTGCTTTTTAAAGTTAAAACATTTAACTTTGCATGCCGACTCTCAATGAAAAATCTCTGTACAATAACAACAGTGACAAATGGCGCAGAACAGAACCATTTTTTCTGACCGAATTTTACCAAGTCTTGGTAGGAAAACATTGGCGCAGTACAGAATAAATGGTTCCGCCATAGTTATGCCAAACCTTGTATGGAATAGCTTGGTAGTACAGAATAAGTGGTTTCACCATAGTTAAATCAAATCTTGACAAGCAAAATTCGGATAAAACGGGAAAAATTACTCGATTATTACTTAAAACTTGCAACATCTATCGTTTAAATTTAAACAACAACATTAAATTCAAACAAAAAACATCGCAAGTGCTATATTATCAAGTCTCTGTTACTTTTAAACAAGAAAAATTCTCCGTGCAGTTCTGATTCCTCAAGATATCATGTCATGGTAACCTAAGAATATTCTATTGTTTATAATTACACGTGATTTCTGAAATTTTTTTAAAACTCATTAAACGCATCATACCCATTACGGGAGTTTTTGGAAAATCTTCTCTACATGATAAGGTATGAATAAATTTAAAAAAAAGAAAAAAATTGGGTTCAAAGTAAAAAAATCGAACAAGTGCGAGTTGCACTCGCACCAAGATCGAGGGTTCCGTACACAAATATTCAAACAAAATTTTTTAAAAATTATTTTAACAATTCTTTTAAAATTAAAAACAAATTGAACAAAATGGTAATATACTATAATAAGATTAGAATAAATATTTTTATTATTTTATTTTATTAATAAATTTTTATATTTCTCTGTAATTATACTTATGTTCACCAATCAGGTTCGCTATACTTTTCCTGTAATCTGCACGTAAAACTGAAGATCCTTACCGAATTTCAGCTCACTAGGTTGAGATTTGTAGAAGTTAAGGGGGGGGACAGGGTCATTTTTTGCAATTTTTTCGAAAAAATTTAATTTGTTTCCCTTCTATTTTGCAAATATGTAGGCCAATCGTGTTCGCTATATTTTTCCTGTAATCTGCACTTAAAACTGAAGCTCCCTACCGAATTTCAACTCACCCGGTTGTGATTTGTAGAAGTTAAGGGGGGGGACAGGGTCATTTTTTGCAATTTTTTCGAAAAAATTTAATTTGTTTCCCTTCTATTTTGCAAATATGTAGGCCAATCGTGTTCGCTATATTTTTCCTGTAATCTGCACTTAAAACTGAAGCTCCCTACCGAATTTCAACTCACCAGGTTGAGATTTGTAGAAGTTAAGGGGGGGGACAGGGTCATTTTTTGCAATTATTTTTTCAAAATTTAATTTCTTTTCCTTCTATTTTGCAAATATGTAGGCCAATCGTGTTCGCTATATTTTTCCTGTAATCTGCACGTAAAACTGAAGATCCCTACCGAATTTCAGCTCACCAGGTTGAAATTTGTAGAAGTTAAGGGGGGGGGGACAGGGTCATTTTTAGTAATTTTTTTGACAAAATTTAATTTCATTCCCTTCCCTTTTGCAAATATGTAGGCCAATCGTGTTCGCTATACTTTTCCTGTAATCTGCACGTAAAACTACAGATCCTTACCGAATTTCAGCTCACTAGGTTGAGATTTGTAGAAGTTAAGGGGGGGGACAGGGTCATTTTTTGCAATTTTTTCGAAAAAATTTAATTTGTTTCCCTTCTATTTTGCAAATATGTAGGCCAATCGTGTTCGCTATATTTTTCCTGTAATCTGCACTTAAAACTGAAGCTCCCTACCGAATTTCAACTCACCCGGTTGAGATTTGTAGAAGTTAAGGGGGGGGACAGGGTCATTTTTTGCAATTTTTTCGAAAAAATTTAATTTGTTTCCCTTCTATTTTGCAAATATGTAGGCCAATCGTGTTCGCTATATTTTTCCTGTAATCTGCACTTAAAACTGAAGCTCCCTACCGAATTTCAACTCACCAGGTTGAGATTTGTAGAAGTTAAGGGGGGGGACAGGGTCATTTTTTGCAATTATTTTTTCAAAATTTAATTTCTTTTCCTTCTATTTTGCAAATATGTAGGCCAATCGTGTTCGCTATATTTTTCCTGTAATCTGCACGTAAAACTGAAGATCCCTACCGAATTTCAGCTCACCAGGTTGAAATTTGTAGAAGTTAAGGGGGGGGGGGACAGGGTCATTTTTAGTAATTTTTTTGACAAAATTTAATTTCATTCCCTTCCCTTTTGCAAATATGTAGGCCAATCGTGTTCGCTATATTTTTCCTGTAATCTGCACGTAAAACTGAAGATCCCTACCGAATTTCAGCTCACCAGGTTGAAATTTGTAGAAGTTAAGGGGGGGGGGACAGGGTCATTTTTAGTAATTTTTTTGACAAAATTTAATTTCATTCCCTTCCCTTTTGCAAATATGTAGGCCAGTCGTGTTCGCTATACTTTTCCTGTAATCTGCACGTAAAACTACAGATCCTTACCGAATTTCAGCTCACTAGGTTGAGATTTGTAGAAGTTAAGGGGGGGGACAGGGTCATTTTTTGCAATTTTTTCGAAAAAATTTAATTTGTTTCCCTTCTATTTTGCAAATATGTAGGCCAATCGTGTTCGCTATATTTTTCCTGTAATCTGCACTTAAAACTGAAGCTCCCTACCGAATTTCAACTCACCCGGTTGAGATTTGTAGAAGTTAAGGGGGGGGACAGGGTCATTTTTTGCAATTTTTTCGAAAAAATTTAATTTGTTTCCCTTCTATTTTGCAAATATGTAGGCCAATCGTGTTCGCTATATTTTTCCTGTAATCTGCACTTAAAACTGAAGCTCCCTACCGAATTTCAACTCACCAGGTTGAGATTTGTAGAAGTTAAGGGGGGGGACAGGGTCATTTTTTGCAATTATTTTTTCAAAATTTAATTTCTTTTCCTTCTATTTTGCAAATATGTAGGCCAATCGTGTTCGCTATATTTTTCCTGTAATCTGCACGTAAAACTGAAGATCCCTACCGAATTTCAGCTCACCAGGTTGAAATTTGTAGAAGTTAAGGGGGGGGGACAGGGTCATTTTTAGTAATTTTTTTGACAAAATTTAATTTCATTCCCTTCCCTTTTGCAAATATGTAGGCCAATCGTGTTCGCTATATTTTTCCTGTAATCTGCACTTAAAACTGAAGATCCCTACCGAATTTCAACTCACCAGGTTGAGATTTGTAGAAGTTAAGGGGGGGGGACAGTGTCATTTTTTGCAATTTTTTCGAAAAATTTTAATTTCTTTCCCTTCTATTTTGCAAATATGTAGGTCAATCGTGTTCGCTATATTTTTCCTGTAATCTGCACTTAAAACTGAAGCTCCCTACCGAATTTTAACTCACCCGGTTGAGATTTGTAGAAGTTAAGGGGGGGGGGGCAGGGTCATTTTTTGCAATTTTTTCGAAAAAATTTAATTTCTTTCCCATCTATTTCGCAAATATGTACGCCAATCGTGTTCGCTATATTTTTCCTGTAATCTGCACTTAAAACTGAAGATCCCTACCGAATTTAAGCTCACCCGGTTGAGATTTGTAGAAGTTAAGGGGGGGACAGGGTCATTTTTTGCAATTTTTTCGAAAAAATTTAATTTCTTTCCCATCTATTTCGCAAATATGTAGGTTGATTGGGTTCGCTATATTTTTCCTGTAATCTGCACGTAAAACTGAAGATCCCTACCGAATTTCAGCTCACCAGGTTGAGATTTGTAGAAGTTAAGGGGGGGGACAGTGACATTTTTTGCAATTTTTTTAAAAAAATTTAATTTCTTTCCCTTCTATTTTGCAAATATGTAGGCCAATCGTGTTCGCTATATTTTTCCTGTAATCTACACGTAAAACTGAAGATCCCTACTGAATTTCAGCTCACCAGGTTAAGATTTGCAGAAGTTAAGGGGGGAGTGGACAGGGTCATTTTTTGCAATTTTTTTGAAAAAATTTAATTTCTTTCCCTTCTATTTTGCAAATATGTATGCCAATCGTGTTCGCTATATTTTTCCTGTCATCTGCACGTAAAACTGAAGATCCCTACCGAATTTAAGCTCACCCGGTTGAGATTTGTAGAAGTTAAGTGGGGGGACAGGGTCATTTTTTGCAATTTTTTCGAAAAAATTTAATTTCTTTCCCTTCTATTTTGCAAATATGTAGGCCAATCGTGTTCGCTATATTTTTCCTGTAATATATATATTAATCTCCGTATTCTTTCATTCATTCTGTCTGCAAGAATTCCGTCCGCCCTCCTGCTGTGCTTTTGATGACAGAGAAGAGTTGGAGAGAGAAGTTTGTCAGAGTATATAAGAGAGAAATCATGATACAGAGAAGGAGTGGGAAGTATCGTCTTTTCTTTCATTTTAGAGTAGAAGCGAGAGGAAGGTGAACAGTTAAGAAAGTAAAGCCTACTTTTTTTGGTTTGAGCATCATGGTTTTCTGTATTCTCAGTGACAGATATTAGAATAAATAAATGAAATAATATATATATTATATAATATTATATATTACATAATATTATACATTATATAATATTATATATTATATAATTATTTATACATTATACGGTGATTTGTCTGAAAATATTTTTTCGTTCTTTATATTTTTTATTTTATTTTTTTATAATAAATAATGTTGTTTTTAAAACTATTTTTTAAAATAATTTCTCTAAAATGATACAATTATATGTTAGATAAAAAATATTAACAATTTTGGTATCAAATTTTTTATTTCTATCGATTTTAAATACCGGGTCCCTGGGGCCCGGCTTGTGCGCGCAGGCGGAAAAACGAACTCGAGCCCGTTAGTGTTAATAATTTATTCAAATTTTTGTTAAACGTTAAAAATGAGGTTTCTATCAAAATATCTTAATAAAATGTTAGCCAAATCACTTCTATAAGAACATATTCTTTCCACAATTTTTTAATTTTTTAATAATTAAATAAAAAAATTCAGTTTTTATTAATTTTTTTTGTTTTCCATTCACCAAAAAATTGATAGTTTCTCACTTCTGACCGTGTTAAGTATATGTTTTATCCAAAATTATTAGAACTTTTCTTAAGGAAAAATCAAACAGACAGTCGGAACCAAATTTAGTCCGATTACGTATTATTGTAGGGGAGACCTTGGATAAACCGGACAAGTCAAATATTTCCGAAACCGTAAAGAATTTCAAACCGTGTAAATAACCTATGTACGCACAATTTCTTGATGCAAATGCTGCATGAGGTTTTAGGGACGTATCATTTTTCTTGTAATAATAGTTGCCGTTAATATGTGAAAATGTCATTTTTTAGGTAAAAGTAAAAAAAAATTTTCTCATTTTTTAGGGTTTTTATCGTTAAAATTAAAGTCCAAATATCACACAGCAATTTTTCTTTTAGCTCATGGTGTACTGAGTTTAGTAGAAAAAGAGTTTAATGAAAAAAATTAAGAATAAAAAATATATTGCAGTTTAATTATTAGATGACGGTGTGGGGCTTAATCGGACATCGTGATAAAAAACAACCAAATCTTTGAATACTTTAATTTATTTTATATCAATTAACTATTTTATATTATTTTCTTTGCATAGAACCACTTTAAAACTAAATAAATAAAGAATTTATTTTAAAACTCGAATTTGCAAGCGAGTTGCTGCAAATAGACAAGTCTGAAAACTGTAATTCATTTTATATTATATTAATTACCGATTTTACATTTTATATTATATTCTTTGTATAGAACTACCTACATTTAAATAAGAGAAGAATTGGTTTGACTTTTCTACAAAAAAACGAAAATTTGTGTCTTATTCTTTAATTAATTAGCCGTGTCTGATTTATCCCTATAGGGTGTCCGGTTTAGCACCACCAATTTTCGGATTTTTGTTTTTGAGGTAGTCATCTTCGAAGCAACATATCTCCAAAGCTACTGTAGTTTTTCTACATCGAACAAGTGCGATTTGTAGGTGAAGGTACAAGCTTCGAAACGGTATATTACTCTTTAGCAAAAAAAAAATTTTTTGTATGAGTTTTTTGGCCAAAGAACAAATCCGTCCAGTTTAGCCCCGGTCTCCCCTATTTTTAAAGAAAAAGCCCAATGAACACGTTCTATAATTATTCTATAACAAGAAAAGAATATAGGTCTTGAAAATTTGTACCAATAAATAATATACAATCTTATTTTAACAATTATTATAAAGCATATTTTGTTATCAATATAAATAATATTTTATGCGAAAAGTAAATTTATATTTATTTAATAATTCTTTAAATAATTTTATGTGGTTTGGAAAGTAATAATTAGTTGTAACCGTTTTTATGCAACAACAAAAATCTCTATTCTAGATCTGTGTTTCGAGACGCCTAATAGATCTTTCATTTCTGACTGGATTTAGAAGCAAGAGATTTTTACTTGTCCAAATGTAAAGAAAATTCACGCGCGCCAAGGCGCGCGTTGACAGCTAGTTATATATATTAATCTCTGTATTCTTTCATTCATTCTGTCCGCAAGAATTCCGTCCGCCCTCCTGCTGTGCTTTTGATGACAGAGAAGAGTTGGAGAGAGAAGTTTGTCAGAGTATATAAGAGAGAAATCATGATACAGAGAAGGAGTGGGAAGTATCGTCTTTTCTTTAAGTTTAGAGTAGAAGCGAGAGAGAGACGAACAGTTAAGAAAGTAACGCCTACTTTTTTTGGTTTGAGCATCATGGTTTTCTGTATTCTCAGTGACAGATATTAGAATAAATAAATGAAATGAATTCAATATAAATTTTTTTTTAATTGAGAGATGAAATATTATCAATCTATCTAAGTCAGGTTCGAATAAAAAACAATCTGTTTACGTTTCAACGACACAGTCGTCCTCTTCAGAAACGAAAAAAATGTCACAAAATTTGTTCAATCAAATGAACATTGCTGGACAAAGACAAGATTGATAATATTTCATCTCTCAATTAAACAATTTTAACCAAGTGATAAATTCAACATCATTATAAATTTTTTTTATTTCATAATCATATTTTTAAAGGAATATAATTTGATAATAACTGCAAAAATAGTAAATTATATATTTCTTGATTACAATTTTAAACAAGTTTTTTTAAATGTAAAAATATGTGTGCAAATTTCGAATACTCTATCCTTTCAATGAGAATTAATATGAAGGAATGATTTGATTCCAATTTCGAGTTTATGCAAAATTGAAGTATCTGCAAAACTCTAATTTATACATTTTTTTCCTTTTTCTTACCTTATTTTTGATAAATAATTTACATTTTATTCCCAAAAAAGTGCATTTTTGAGTTTCATTTCCAAATTAAAAAATATATAATTTACAATATTTTTTATTTATTTTTTAAAATTACTATATTTTGAAATTACATTTTAAACTTGAACATAAATTGATTCCACGTAACTTCATTGTGTATGGGTGATTTTCACGTAACTGTGCAATTTCAAGATCATTTTTAAAAGAAAAAAAATTTTGTTTTTTTAATGTTAAATATCACTTTTCCTCATCATTAGGGCATAAAATAGTTGTCATTTGAATGGTTTTACTACAGCTATAATTATAAAAAAATTATAACAAATTTTCGAAAATTGGCTGCCACGGAGCTGACCACCCTATGCATTGAATAATACTGCCGTCAACTGGGGCTACTTTATGTACGCCAGGTATTCAATAAATAAAATTATTAAAAAGAACTTCTTTGTCAAAAAACCAAAAATGAGTTAATTAAAATCCTTAAAACGATTAAAACTTCAACCGGTGAGCAACATAACGACAAAAAATTAACTTTAATATTTAAAAGTTTTTCAAATTAGTCTTAAAACTATTTCTCTCGTTTCTCTTAAAATAACTGAAAAAGTGTATTAGATATTAAATTGTTATTCATTTAACCTTAAAATATTAATTTCAAGTTTTTAAAAAATATATTCAAAACGTTTAAAAAAGCTTCTATTAAAATGATGATTTAAAGTTATTTACATGTGTTTAAATGATAGTTTTATAATTATCATAATGTATTATTGTAAAATGTATATTTAAAAAGAAAAAGTGTTATTTATTTTCAGAGTAATATAAGATTTGAAGAAAGGTTGTTAATTTTTAATAAATCATGATTTTAGCAAAATCTTAGTATTTTATTTCACATTTTGTTGTATAATATTTACAAAATTTTTTGTTTAATATCTCATTCTTTTTTAATTTATTCTGAAATATATACACAAAAGATTTAATGAATAAGAAAGTATCAAAAAAATGTTTATGTAACATTATAAAAACACAAATTTCAATACACAAAGTAGCTCCATCTCGGGGTCTATTTTTGGAACAACTTTTAATAACTACAACTCCGCCAAAAAAATTTATTTCATTGACTAACTCATAGGAAACCTTCAGAAGGAAGTATAACATATATATGCAAAAGTTGATTTTCTTTTAATTCTGAATTTAAATAAATCACTGAGTTAAAAAATGCATTTTAATGCACAAAATAGCCCCAGCAAAAATATTAACTATTTACTATCAGCTTGACATAACATTATGAAATTAGCGCATAAAACTAATTATAGAAAAGTATTCTCAAATAAGAGCGTTACAATCAACAGTAATTAAACTGTGCTTCTGCTTGGTTATTATAAAGGCGTGTTTTTTCGAATATTAAGGTGTTTTTTAATAAGTCAACGGTTGCCAAAGCACTAAAATATAAAAGGACACAACTATGTCTGTCCTCTTCTGTAATATGTATTGTTGTAGCAACTGTTGATCCATGAATTTGCACCTTTACACTGTACGCGACAGGCGCCATGGAACTGACATTTTATGTGACACCACGGAGCTGACATTTGACATTTAAACTAACCTAATTCCCACAATTTTGCAAAATAAATCTTTTCTTTTGGTAGATAATTTGTTTCTAATATAATCTTTAAAAAATCGTATTAATTACCATAGAGAGTGTTTACATTAAAAGAATAGTAATACCACGGTACTGACCACTTTTTTGTGAACTTCACATTTTTACAAAAAAAAATTGTTTTTAAGTGTAGAACTTGAAAATTTTAAACCTTTTTTTTACCGATATTTGTTGCTAATAGATCTTATTTTAGATTTTAATTCTCAGTTAACATTAAAATGTGCCATAAAAAGTTAAATTATAGGGAAAAATATCTTATTACAAAATTGAAAAAATTTGTGGACAAAACTATTTTACATTTTATAAGAAGTATTAGAAGATGCATTATATGTAGAAATTGTTCACCTATATACATAATTCATATTACAAAAATTCTCGTTTTCAGTTTCAGCGTTTTCAATAAAATTTCTGAATTTTAACTTAAAGTTTTAAAAAACGGTCACGCCACGGAGCTGATTTGCACATATTTGTGTTTGCGAATAGGTTTTATATATACCTGTGAAATATATCCATACCCAAGCAAAAATTTTTTATTTTGAATGTATTTTCTGTGACGCCACCAAGTATTACAGTTACGTGAAAATTACCTGTATAGATTTTTTGGTCTTAAAACAATAAACAATATTATTATATTATTTATATTATTTATAAAATTGAAATTTTTATGTCAAGACGAATCTATAAGTATATACAAAGTATAAATATTTAAATATTTTTAAATAAGCTTAGGACCATTAAAAAGCGTTTATTTGTAACCCTCACGGGCTCGAGCCGGGTCCCTCGGACCCGGAGGAATGTTTTTTTTCTAATACCGGTTAAGAAAATATTAGAAAATCAACTTCACATAAGACTTAAGGGCGTAAAAACACATTTTTCACTTTTGTAAAGAATTTTTAATTCATAAAATACTCTGGAAAATTCGCTTTTAAGTCGAACTTACGTAAAGACTCAAGCCGGGTCCGAGGGACACGGGTTATAATTGCGTATAAAAAGTTAGTAATTTTTCTGCAATATTGCATTATTTTGTAATGTTTCAACATCACCTACTGTAATAAGTGTAAACATATCCCAAATAATTCCGGAAGTGACGTGGTGCGAAAAATATAGTGCGTGTTGTACGTTTTTTGGAAAATTCCATTCCTAAAAGTTAAAGAACAGAAAATCGATCAGATTTTCTTTAAAATCGGTAATCGGGGGTTTTTAGGGTCGCTGATTACAAATTTGATGTCAGAATTAAAAAATTCAATATGGCGGTCGTTAAAATTTTTTTTTTTGGTTTTACGTCTAAATAAAGATAATTATTATTAGGTAATTTAGCTAAAGATTTTTTTCAGATGTTTTATATTTCTACCATTATTTTATATTACTATTTTTTAAACTATTATATATATATATATATATATATATATATATATATATATATATATATATGTAACATACATATAATATATAAAATGTTTATATAATTATTTATACATTATACGGTGATTTGTCTGAAAATAGTTTTTTGTTCTTTACATTTTTTATTTTATTTTTTTATTATAAATAATGTTGTTTATAAAACTATTTTTTAAAATAATTTCTCTAAAATGATACAATTATATGTTAGATAAAAAATATTAACAATCTTGCTGTCAAATTTTTTATTTCTATTGATTTTAAATACCGGGCCCCTCGGGCCCGGCTTGTGCGCGCAGGCGGAAAAACGAACTCGAGCCCGTGAGGGTTAATAATTTATTCAAATTTTTGTTAAACGTTAGAAATGAGGTTTCTATCAAAATATCTGAATAAAATGTTAGCCAAATCACTTCTATAAGAATTTATTCTTTTCACAATTTTATAATAATTAAATAAAAAAAAATTCAGTTTTTATTAATTTTTTTTTGTTTTCCATTCACCAAAAAATGGATAGTTTCTCACTTCTGACCGTGTTAAGTATATGTTTTATTCAAAATTATTAGAACTTTTCTTAACCACTTCACTGGCAGGGCGTTCCAAATGGCGTTCCACCCGCCGAGGCCCAGACTGGCAAAAACACCGAAATGGCGTTCCTAAAAAAACTCTGTTTTTAAAGAGTGTACACCACATTCAACTTTTGTAAAGGAATATTTCTATAGTTTAGACATCAGAGAACAAGATTATCACAATAAAAATTTAAGTTTTTGTTATTTTTAACGTTTTTCCGAACGTTAAAATCGGCTATTTTTAATATTTTTCGACAAATGGCGTTCCACTTTCTTTCAATTTTTACACAATAAAACTTGTATTTTTATTAAAAAAAGATATTTACATACAATATTATAATATAATAATACAACGATTGATTATATATATATATATATATATATAAAATATAAAAATAACTATTATTGATTATTATGAATGGTAATATTATACGTATGTGTTTTTGCCAGTCTGGGCCAGTGAAGTGGTTAAGGAAAAATCAAACAGACAGTCGGAACCAAATTTAGTCCGATTACGTATTATTGTAGGGGAGACCGGGGATAAATCGGACAAGTCAAATATTTCCGAAACCGTAAAGAATTTCAAACTGTGTTGAACGCGAACGAGTCTATTAAATTCTTGTTTCTCTCTCGTTCGGAATAATTACACAATTATAGAAAAGGTCTTTAATTAATTAACACTTGATTCACAAAAAGCAACGTATAAAATTTTATTAAAATTCAAATTTAGTTTTTTTTTTTTTTTACAATCACTACAAAGTCTTTTTAAATAATTTCGTCTTCAATGAACATAAGATAATAATATTAATAAAGTTCGGTACATAAATTTAATTCTTTAATTCTACAACTATTTCGAAGGTTCGAGCACGACTGACTCTCTTTTCCTTAATCACTACTCATTAACATGAATACACACACTCACACATTTACTCATACAATTAACTTTAATTTAATATTGTCGAATTATTTTTCGATTCGTCACCTTTATTTTCGCTTGTCGACATTCCGCCGGCCATGAACGGATTCCGTTTAACAATTAAATTTCGATGGGGAGTGGTGCTAATTTTTTAAGCCTCTTTTTATAACTCCATTTTTTGTTCTTACATCGACAACGCGGACAAGACCATCGTCTCCCGGATACAATTTTTCAATTCTTCTCAATGACCATCTCAGTGGGGGTTGATTTTCATCCCTTAACATCACAAGCATTTCCAGCTCCACACTAGACTGACCTTGATGCCATTTATTTCGCACTGTCAACTCATTCAAATATTCCGCGTGCCAACGCTTCCAAAAATTTACTTTTATTTTCTGAATATGCTGCCACACAGCCAAACGATTTGTTTTTACGTCAGTATAGTCCGGGGCCGGAATCGCCTGTAAAGATTGACCTATCAAAAGGTGTCCCGGAGTCAACACATTCAAATCTGAAGGATCAGCTGACATCGGTGTTAGCGGTCGAGAATTCAACACGGCTTCAATCTCGCACAGCAATGTACTAAAACTCTCATAGCAAAACAAAGTATCTCCCACTGTTCGCTTCAAATGCTGCTTAAAGGACTTCACAGCAGCCTCCCACATTCCTCCAAAATGTGGAGTGCGTGGTGGAATGAAATGCCACTGGATTTCGTCTTTTAACAATTCACTTTTTACCTTATTTACATTTTCTTGAGAATAAAGCATGCTGTGAAGCTCTTAAGCTCGTTATTCGCCCCGATAAAATTTGTTCCATTATCTGAATACAGATTTTTGCATTTCCCACGCCTTGCTACAAATCGTCTTAACGCATTCAAAAACGCATCAGAGGTCAAATCCCCCACCAGTTCCAAATGAACTGCCTTTGTCACCATACACACGAACACAGCAACATAGACCTTAATTTTATTTTTATTACGCAGGCGTTTTTCTTTTATGTAAAAATAACCGCAATAGTCCACGCCCACATTTTCGAATGGTCTCGCAGCAGTAACTCGAACCTTGGGTAAATTTCCCATTACATATGAAAATTCTTGAGGGTTCACTCGACGACATTTTAAACAACGACTGAGAATCTTTTTAACTTCTACTCTACCATAAACTATCCAGTATGTATTTCGAAGTGCATATAAAGTCTTAGCCTCCCCTGCATGCATCATTTTTTCATGCATTTGTCGAATAATCAAAGAGGTTACAGGATGAGATTTGGGAAGGAGGATAGGGTGTTTTTTGTCATGCTCTAGCTCCGATCTTTCTATTCTGCCGCCGACCTTGATGACACCATTATTGGTGTCCATTATTGGACTTAACCGATTGATTCTTGACTGCTTCGAAATCTCTTGACCCCTCGACAATTTCCTTACTTCCTCGCCGAAAGCCTCACGTTGCACCAGTTGAATGATCCGCATTTCTGCCGCTCGACTCTCCTCAACTGTTGGTACTCCTTGACATCTCTCGCCTTTTTTTCCACCTCAGGACTCGCAAACAATAAGTCACGACTAGGACAAGCAAATTTGACGATGAATATCGATCCCACAAATCACAAGATTCGTTCACAGCAACTGATAATGTCAGCAATTTTCTTCCAGGAACATCAATTCTCTTCAATTGTTGATTTGGCCATGTCGATTCCCTCTGTGTCAACCATGAAGGGCTTTCCTTCCATTGCGTATTTTCTAAAAAGTCGACAGGATTCTGGCCTCTAGATACATGATCAGCTGGATTATCTGCTGTCGGCACATGTCTCCAATTCTCCACCGTTGATAATTCTTGAATTTCAGAAATCCTGTTTGCAATAAATGTTTTCAACTCATGAGGCGAAGTGTTGATCCAGTTGAGCACTATCATTGAATCCGTCCAGAGAATTGTCCTTGAGTACTCGAGCTTCAGTGATTCTTGAACAATCCTGCACAGCCTGGCCAGTAGCAATGCAGCACATAATTCCAATCGTGGAATTGAGACCGATTTCAGAGGTGCTACCCGAGATTTTGCGCATAGCAATATTGAGTGATGTTCATCATTGTTCGAGGTCCTCAAATAGAGACAAGCTCCGTAAGCTTTCTCACTCGCATCTGAGAAGCCATGGAGTTGTAATTCTTCATGATTGCCAGATCTAACTGCTCTTGAAATTGACCATTGATTCAAATCCTGCAACCGATCTCGAATGTTTAACCAAGAGTTTGCAATATTTTCTGGAACTGCATCATCCCAGCCTAGATTTAACTTCCATAATTCCTGAATCTGCAGTTTTGCACGTATGATCACTGGAGCAACTAATCCCAAAGGATCATACAATTGTGCAACTTGTGAAAGAATGGTTCTCTTGCAAATCACTTTGTTGTCCTGTTTTAATTTTACTTCAAACATAAAAGTATCATCTTTTGAATTCCAGCACACACCCAGCGCTTTTGAGGTTTGACTTTCTTTTTCAAATTTTACTCGTAATTTGTCCAGTGAGTCTGGAAGTTTTTGAATCAATGTTGAGTCATTTGATGTCCATTTACATAATTTCAAACCCGCCTTGCCTGTGAGTGTGATGAGTTCACTCGTCAATTGTTCAGCATCCTCCAATGTATCTGCTCCTGTAAATACATCATCAACATAAAAATCATTAGATAGTACCTGAGCTGCTCTCGGAAATTGATGACCCTCATCCATTGCCAACTGCTTGAGGCAACGTGTCGCCAAAAATGGAGCTGCAGCCGTCCCGTAAGTTAGTGTATTTAGTTGGTAAGTCGTCAGAGGATCATGTTGATTAAATCGCCAAAGGATTCGTTGATATTTTCTATCGTTTGGATGCACCAAAAATTGGCGATACATTTTTTCAATGCCCGCCCCTATCGCAATTGGATAACGTCGAAATCTCAGGATCAAGTTGAAGGTTCCATCCTGGATTACTGGTCCTGCCCTCATAGTCTCGTTCAATGACACGCCGGTATCAGATTTATTTGACGCATCGAAAACAACTCTTAATTTTGTTGTTATACTCTCTTCACGAATTACAGCTTGATGAGGAATGTGATAGCCATCCCCTACGTTCTTTGAGACAGGCTCCATGTGATTTAAATCAAGGTATGTTTTCATAAATTCATGATATTGTTTTTTAACTTCAGGCAATTTTTCCAGTCTTCTCTCCAATGAAAAAAATCTTCTTGAAGCAACCATGAATGATGATCCTAGTTTCTTGAGCTTTTCTGTAAAAGGATAATTGACCATGTAACGTCCTTCATCATCTCGTTGTGTATGAATCTTGAAGTGTTCTTCACATACTTCCTCCTCAGCTGACTTGTGTGTTTTGTTGACAACTTGGTCAAGCATCCAAAATTTTTCGACTTGCTCGCTCAAAGAATCTCTAGTCACATTGCATCGCACCTTGGATTGTCCAGCTATTCCTACTTTTCCGGAAACGATCCATCCCAGTTTTGTGTTTTGCAGACAGACTCGCGACATTGCTAGTGGAACTCGATCCTGCTCCAATAATTCGTAAAATAATTCTCCTCCTATAAGAGCATCTATTTTTGCTGGGATATTAAAATGAGGATCAGACAAAATTAAATCTTGAGGAATTTTTAGGAGTTCTTTATTTATTGGAAATCCAGGAAGGTCACCGGTAATTTTTGGAAGAACCATAAACGTGAGCTTACCAGAGAAGCTGGAACTTCGAGACCTAAATTCAATTTCAACCCATTCTCTACTTTTAACTGACTGATTACTTATACCTTCAATTGATGATTCAAAATTTCTTTTTTTACATTTAATTTACTTACAAATTCTTCAATTTTTAATTTTGAGAACTTTTGACATTGATAAATATAATGATCGTCATTGCAAACCGGGCAACAAGTACCACCTGTGTTATTTATAAATGTTCTCGTTGTTAATTTTTTATTATTTGCATGAGCTTGGCATTTTTCGTTTGATTTAGAAAATGAAGATTTTATTTGGCTATTATTTTCTTTGCCAACCGTTTCTAATATCTCGCATCTAGTTTTTAAAAATTTTGAAAGTTGATCGAATGTAGGCACATCACTGCCCACCACCGACTTTTCCCACTCTTTTCTTGATTCATTTTCTAATTTTTCTGCAATTAAACAAACTAAAGGTACATCCCACGCGTCTGTTGGTTGTTTTAAAACATTTAACGCCCTTACGTGTCTGAGACTTGAATCAAGTAAATTTCGCAAACTTGACGGTTCTTTAGTTTCATTTTGTAAATCGAGTAGAGATTGCATATGATTGTGCACGATGATTCTCTCATTATTATATCGATAGTTTAAAAGATTCCACGATACTAAATAATTATCTTCCGACGTTGCCAAACTATCAATTATTCTCGCGGCATTTCCCTTCACATAAGAGCGTAAATATCGTAGTTTTTGTATATTCGGAATGTATGAGTCATCGTGAATAATAGCGCTGAACGCGTCTCTAAACCCCAGCCATTCGTCATATACACCTGTGAAAATTGGCAAATCTAACTTCGGTAGCGAGAAACGATTATTACCCCCACTCGAAGAACCACAACCTCTCGAAGATGTCATCTCGCGTATCATGACTAAACGCGGGCCCTCTCCCCACCACACTCTGATTTGATTGATTATTATTTATCCACTTTGTTGCTATTGCACATTGTCGAAAATGCACATCTTCAAATTCGGTTCTTTCAATTTCGCGATTCGGACTTGGTACTAATCTTTCTAACTTAGTTTGAGTTTTTTCATATTCAATAAAATTTTCTTTTATTCTTTCTAATCGCAATACGGTTTCATCTACGTCATGCAATTCACTCGCTTCTTTCACCAGGAATTTGTCTAAATAAGTTTTAAATTTTGTTAAGCGCGACTTACAATTAGTTCGAATTTGTCTAAGTTCGTCAATTTTTATTTGTGACATTTTATTTAATTTTGACAATTACAATAACACTTTGTTTACTTTAGCTACTTACTATTGTTCTATTAACCTTGAGTTGCTGAGACGGTTACCTCGTTGTCTTCTATAATGATTGAAATTGATCACGATGTCCACGTTGTGGCCTTTGATTCTAGTTTTCGCTGTCCATGTAGCAGCTCTCGTTGTTCTGAATTATGCGATGTTCTCCGCGTTGTGGCCTTTGGTTCTTTTGAGTCGTGCTCTTTACTATTTGTTTTACTAGTTCTTTTATTTTTATCTTTTCACACACTATTCACTTTTTGTGGAAAAGATCCGGCTCGAAGGACCATGAACGCGAACGAGTCTATTAAATTCTTGTTTCTCTCTCGTTCGGAATAATTACACAATTATAGAAAAGGTCTTTAATTAATTAACACTTGATTCACAAAAAGCAACGTATAAAATTTTATTAAAATTCAAATTTAGTTTTTTTTTACAATCACTACAAAGTCTTTTTAAATAAATTCGTCTTCAATGAACATAAGATAATAATATTAATAAAGTTCGGTACATAAATTAAATTCTTTAATTCTACAACTATTTCGAAGGTTCGAGCACGACTGACTCTCTTTTCCTTAATCACTACTCATTAACATGAATACACACACTCACACATTTACTCATACAATTAACTTTAATTTAATATTGTCGAATTATTTTTCGATTCGTCACCTTTATTCTCGCTTGTCGACATGTGTAAATAATCTATGTAGAGTAGAGTGGGGCGAAACCACCATGGGGCGAAACCACCAATTCGCTTTTATTTTCGTGTTTTACGTGTTATCAACTTATCGTTCGATGTGAATAACAGTTCTGATATTCTCCGCTGGTGTCTGAAGTTTCAAGCCGTTTACCAAAATATCTGCCGAATGACAGTGACATATGTAAAATGTTAACAATTTTCAAAAAAAAAATTTTTACCTGATTATTGAATTATTGTTAATATAATGTAAAAATTAATAGACGAATAGAATTTCTTTATTCATTTGAGTGTTCTGAACGCATTAATGTAGTTTTTTTTAAATTTGTTTAAGTGTTTTGGAAGTTATTAAATTTTTTCGAAAAAAGTGATGGTGGGGCGAAACCACCAACAATGGCTTTTAAATGGGTCAAAATTAAAAAAATAAAAAAATTTCTATTTTTTATTAAAAATTAATTCAGTGAAGATTATTTCAAGTTATAGTCATTAAAGTGCAAAATTGGTGGTTTCGCCCCACTCTACTCTACGCACAATTTCGTGATGCAAATGCTGCATGAGGTTTTAGGGACGTGTCATTTTTCTTGTAATAATAGTTGCCGTTAATATGTGAAAATGTCATTTTTTGAGGTAAAAGTAAAAAATTTTTTCTCATTTTTACGGTTTTTATCGTTAAAATTAAAGTCCAAATATCACACAGCAATTTTTCTTTTAGCTCATGGTGTACTGAGTTTAGTAGAAAAAGAGTTTAATGAAAAACGTTAAGAAGAAAAAATATATTGCAGTTTAATTATTAGATGACGGTGTGGGGCTGAATCGGACATCGTGATAAAAAACAACCAAATCTTTGAATACTTTAATTTATTTTATATTAATTAACTATTTTATATTATATTCTTTGCATAGAACCACTTTAAGACTAAATAAATAAAGAATTTATTTTAAAACTCGAATTTGCAAGCAAGTTGCCGCAAATAGACAAGTCTGAAAACTGTAATTCATTTTATATTATATTAATTACCGATTTTACATTTTATATTATATTCTTTGTATAGAACTACCTACATTTAAATAAGAGAAGAATTGATTTGACTTTTCTACAAAAAAAAACGAAAATTTTTGTCTTATTCTTTAATTAATTAGCCGTGTCTGATTTATCCCCATGGGGTGTCCGGTTTAGCCCTACCAATTTTCGGATTTTTGTTTTTGAGGTAGTCATCTTCGAAGCAACATATCTCCAAAGCTACTGTAGTTTTTCTACATCGAACAAGTGCGATTTGTTGGTGAAGGTACAAGCTTCAAAACGGTATATTACTCTTTAGCAAAAAAAATTTTTTGTATGAGTTTTTTGGCCAAAGAACAAATCCGTCCGGTTTAGCCCCGGTCTCCCCTATTTTTAAAGAAAAAGCCCAATGAACACGTTCTATAATTATTCTATAACAAGAAAATAATATAGGTCTTGAAAATTTGTACCAATAAATAATACACAATCTTATTTTAACAATTATATTAACCAGGTTCAGATTTGTAAAAATTAAGGGGGGGGACAGGGTCATTTTTTGCAATTTTTTTGAAAAAATTTAATTTCTTTCCCTTCTATTTTGCAAATATGTAGGCCAATCGTGTTCGCTATATTTTTCCTGTAATCTGCACGTAAAACTGAAGATCCCTACCGAATTTCAGCTCACCAGGTTCAGATTTGTAAAAATTAAGGGGGGGGACAGGGTCAGTTTTTGCAATTTTTTCGAAAAAATTTAAATTCTTTCCCTTCTATTTCGCAAATATTTAGGCCAATCGTGTTCGCTATATTTTTCCTGTAATCTACACGTAAAACTGAAGATCCCTACTGAATTTCAGCTCACCAGGTTAAGATTTGTAGAAGTTAAGGGGGGAGTGGACAGGGTCATTTTTTGCAATTTTTTTGAAAAAATTTAATTTCTTTCCCTTCTATTTTGTAAATATGTAGGCCAATCGTGTTCGCTATATTTTTCCTGTAATCTGCACTTAAAACTGAAGATCCCTACCGAATTTAAGCTCACCCGGTTGAGATTTGTAGAAGTTAAGGGGGGGACAGGGTCATTTTTTGCAATTTTTTCGAAAAAATTTAATTTCTTTCCCTTCTATTTCGCAAATATGTAGGCCAATCGTGTTCGCTATATTTTTCCTGTAATCTGCACTTAAAACTGAAGATCCCTACCGAATTTAAGCTCGCCCGGTTGAGATTTGTAGAAGTTAAGGGGGGGACAAGGTCATTTTTTGCAATTTTTTCGAAAAAATTTTATTTCTTTCCCTTCTATTTCGCAAATATGTAGGCCAATCGTGTTCGCTATATTTTTCCTGTAATCTGCACTTAAAACAGAAAATCCCTACCGAATTTCAGCTCACCCGGTTGAAATTTGTAGAAGTTAAGGGGGGGGACAGTGTCATTTTTTGCAATTTTTTCGAAAAAATTTAATTTCTTTCCCATCTATTTCGCAAATATGTAGGCCAATCGTGTTCGCTATATTTTTCCTGTAATCTGCACGTAAAACTGAAGATCCCTACTGAATTTCAGCTCACCAGGTTGAGATTTGTAGAAGTTAAGGGGGGGGGCAGAGTCATTTTTATTAATTTTTTTGACAAAATTTAATTTCATTCCCTTCTATTTTGCAAATATGTAGGCCAATCGTGTTCGCTATATTTTTCCTGTAATCTGCACTTAAAACTGAAGTTCCCTACCGAATTTCAACTCACCCGGTTGAGATTTGTAGAAGTTAAGGTGGGGGACAGGGTCATTTTTTGCAATTTTTTCGAAAAAATTTAATTTCTTTCCCATCTATTTCGCAAATATGTAGGCCAATCGTGTTCGCTATATTTTTTCTGTAATCTGCACGTAAAACTGAAGATCCCTACCGAATTTCAGCTCACCCGGTTGAAATTTGTAGAAGTTAAGGGGGGGGGGACAGTGTCATTTTTTGCAATTTTTTTGAAAAAATTTAATTTGTTTCCCTTCTATTTTGCAAATATGTAGGCCAATCGTGTTCGCTATATTTTTCCTGTAATCTGCACTTAAAACTGAAGATCCCTACCGAATTTCTACTCACCCGGTTGAGATGTGTAGAAGTTAAGGGGGGGGGGGGCAGGGTCGTTTTTTTCAATTTTTTAAAAAAAAATTTAATTTCTTTCCCATCTATTTCGCAAATATGTAGGTTGATTGGGTTCGCTATATTTTTCCTGTAATCTGCACGTAAAACTGAAGATCCCTACCGAATTTCAGCTCACCAGGTTGAGATTTGTAGAAGTTAAGGGGGGGGACAGTGACATTTTTTGCAATTTTTTCGAAAAAATTTAATTTCTTTCCCTTCTATTTTGCAAATATGTAGGCCAATCGTGTTCGCTATATTTTTCCTGTAATCTGCACTTAAAACTGAAGATCCCTACCGAATTTCAGCTCACCCGGTTGAAATTTGTAGAAGTTAAGGGGGGGACAGGGTCATTTTTTGCAATTTTTTCGAAAAAATTTAATTTCTTTCCCTTCTATTTCGCAAATATGTAGGCCAATCGTGTTCGCTATATTTTTCCTGTAATCTGCACGTAAAACTGAAGATCCCTACCGAATTTCAGCTCACCAGATTGAGATTTGTAGAAGTTAAGGGGGGGGACAGGGTCATTTTTTGCAATTTTTTTGAAAAAATTTAATTTGTTTCCCTTCTATTTTGCAAATATGTAGGCCAATCGTGTTCGCTATATTTTTCCTGTAATCTGCACTTAAAACTGAAGATCCCTACCGAATTTCAACTCACCCGGTTGAGATGTGTAGAAGTTAAGGGGGGGGGCAGGGTCGTTTTTTGCAATTTTTTTGAAAAAATTTAATTTGTTTCCCTTCTATTTTGCAAATATGTAGGCCAATCGTGTTCGCTATATTTTTCCTGTAATCTGCACGTAAAACTGAAGACCCCTACCGAATTTAAGCTCGCCCGGTTGAGATTTGTAGAAATTAAGGGGGGACAGGGTCATTTTTTGCAATTTTTTCGAAAAAATTTAATTTCTTTCCCTTCTATTTCGCAAATATGTAGGCCAATCGTGTTCGCTATATTTTTTCTGTAATCTGCACGTAAAACTGAAGATCCCTACCGAATTTCAGCTCACCCGGTTGAAATTTGTAGAAGTTAAGGGGGGGGGACAGTGTCATTTTTTGCAATTTTTTTGAAAAAATTTAATTTGTTTCCCTTCTATTTTGCAAATATGTAGGCCAATCGTGTTCGCTATATTTTTCCTGTAATCTGCACTTAAAACTGAAGATCCCTACCGAATTTCAACTCACCCGGTTGAGATGTGTAGAAGTTAAGGGGGGGGGCAGGGTCGTTTTTTGCAATTTTTTCGAAAAAATTTAATTTCTTTCCCATCTATTTCGCAAATATGTAGGTTGATTGGGTTCGCTATATTTTTCCTGTAATCTGCACGTAAAACTGAAGATCCCTACCGAATTTCAGCTCACCAGGTTGAGATTTGTAGAAGTTAAGGGGGGGGACAGTGACATTTTTTGCAATTTTTTCGAAAAAATTTAATTTCTTTCCCTTCTATTTTGCAAATATGTAGGCCAATCGTGTTCGCTATATTTTTCCTGTAATCTGCACGTAAAACTGAAGATCCCTACCGAATTTCAGCTCACCAGGTTCAGATTTGTAAAAATTAAGGGGGGGGACAGGGTCAGTTTTTGCAATTTTTTCGAAAAAATTTAAATTCTTTCCCTTCTATTTCGCAAATATTTAGGCCAATCGTGTTCGCTATATTTTTCCTGTAATCTACACGTAAAACTGAAGATCCCTACTGAATTTCAGCTCACCAGGTTAAGATTTGTAGAAGTTAAGGGGGGAGTGGACAGGGTCATTTTTTGCAATTTTTTTGAAAAAATTTAATTTCTTTCCCTTCTATTTTGTAAATATGTAGGCCAATCGTGTTCGCTATATTTTTCCTGTAATCTGCACTTAAAACTGAAGATCCCTACCGAATTTAAGCTCACCCGGTTGAGATTTGTAGAAGTTAAGGGGGGGACAGGGTCATTTTTTGCAATTTTTTCGAAAAAATTTAATTTCTTTCCCTTCTATTTCGCAAATATGTAGGCCAATCGTGTTCGCTATATTTTTCCTGTAATCTGCACTTAAAACTGAAGATCCCTACCGAATTTAAGCTCGCCCGGTTGAGATTTGTAGAAGTTAAGGGGGGGACAAGGTCATTTTTTGCAATTTTTTCGAAAAAATTTTATTTCTTTCCCTTCTATTTCGCAAATATGTAGGCCAATCGTGTTCGCTATATTTTTCCTGTAATCTGCACTTAAAACTGAAGTTCCCTACCGAATTTCAACTCACCCGGTTGAGATTTGTAGAAGTTAAGGTGGGGGACAGGGTCATTTTTTGCAATTTTTTCGAAAAAATTTAATTTCTTTCCCATCTATTTCGCAAATATGTAGGCCAATCGTGTTCGCTATATTTTTTCTGTAATCTGCACGTAAAACTGAAGATCCCTACCGAATTTCAGCTCACCCGGTTGAAATTTGTAGAAGTTAAGGGGGGGGGGACAGTGTCATTTTTTGCAATTTTTTTGAAAAAATTTAATTTGTTTCCCTTCTATTTTGCAAATATGTAGGCCAATCGTGTTCGCTATATTTTTGCTGTAATCCGCGCTTAAAACTGAAGATCCCTACCGAATTTCTACTCACCCGGTTGAAATGTGTAGAAGTTAAGGGGGGGGGGCAGGGTCGTTTTTTGCAATTTTTTCGAAAAAATTTAATTTCTTTCCCATCTATTTCGCAAATATGTAGGTTGATTGGGTTCGCTATATTTTTCCTGTAATCTGCACGTAAAACTGAAGATCCCTACCGAATTTCAGCTCACCAGGTTGAGATTTGTAGAAGTTAAGGGGGGGGACAGTGACATTTTTTGCAATTTTTTCGAAAAAATTTAATTTCTTTCCCTTCTATTTTGCAAATATGTAGGCCAATCGTGTTCGCTATATTTTTCCTGTAATCTGCACTTAAAACTGAAGATCCCTACCGAATTTCAGCTCACCCGGTTGAAATTTGTAGAAGTTAAGGGGGGGACAGGGTCATTTTTTGCAATTTTTTCAAAAAAATTTAATTTCTTTCCCTTCTATTTCGCAAATATGTAGGCCAATCGTGTTCGCTATATTTTTCCTGTAATCTGCACGTAAAACTGAAGATCCCTACCGAATTTCAGCTCACCAGATTGAGATTTGTAGAAGTTAAGGGGGGGGACAGGGTCATTTTTAGTAATTTTTTTGACAAAATTTAATTTGTTTCCCTTCTATTTTGCAAATATGTAGGCCAATCGTTTTCGCTATATTTTTCCTGTAATCTGCACGTAAAACTGAAGACCCCTACCGAATTTAAGCTCGCCCGGTTGAGATTTGTAGAAGTTAAGGGGGGACAGGGTCATTTTTTGCAATTTTTTCGAAAAAATTTAATTTCTTTCCCTTCTATTTCGCAAATATGTAGGCCAATCGTGTTCGCTATATTTTTCCTGTAATCTGCACGTAAAACTGAAGACCCCTACCGAATTTAAGCTCGCCCGGTTGAGATTTGTAGAAATTAAGGGGGGACAGGGTCATTTTTTGCAATTTTTTCGAAAAAATTTAATTTCTTTCCCTTCTATTTCGCAAATATGTAGGCCAATCGTGTTCGCTATATTTTTTCTGTAATCTGCACGTAAAACTGAAGATCCCTACCGAATTTCAGCTCACCCGGTTGAAATTTGTAGAAGTTAAGGGGGGGGGACAGTGTCATTTTTTGCAATTTTTTTGAAAAAATTTAATTTGTTTCCCTTCTATTTTGCAAATATGTAGGCCAATCGTGTTCGCTATATTTTTCCTGTAATCTGCACTTAAAACTGAAGATCCCTACCGAATTTCAACTCACCCGGTTGAGATGTGTAGAAGTTAAGGGGGGGGGCAGGGTCGTTTTTTGCAATTTTTTCGAAAAAATTTAATTTCTTTCCCATCTATTTCGCAAATATGTAGGTTGATTGGGTTCGCTATATTTTTCCTGTAATCTGCACGTAAAACTGAAGATCCCTACCGAATTTCAGCTCACCAGGTTGAGATTTGTAGAAGTTAAGGGGGGGGACAGTGACATTTTTTGCAATTTTTTCGAAAAAATTTAATTTCTTTCCCTTCTATTTCGCAAATATGTAGGCCAATCGTGTTCGCTATATTTTTCCTGTAATCTGCACGTAAAACTGAAGATCCCTACCGAATTTCAGCTCACCAGATTGAGATTTGTAGAAGTTAAGGGGGGGGACAGGGTCATTTTTAGTAATTTTTTTGACAAAATTTAATTTGTTTCCCTTCTATTTTGCAAATATGTAGGCCAATCGTTTTCGCTATATTTTTCCTGTAATCTGCACGTAAAACTGAAGACCCCTACCGAATTTAAGCTCGCCCGGTTGAGATTTGTAGAAGTTAAGGGGGGACAGGGTCATTTTTTGCAATTTTTTCAAAAAAATTTAATTTCTTTCCCTTCTATTTCGCAAATATGTAGGCCAATCGTGTTCGCTATATTTTTCCTGTAATCTGCACGTAAAACTGAAGACCCCTACCGAATTTAAGCTCGCCCGGTTGAGATTTGTAGAAGTTAAGGGGGGGGGACAGTGTCATTTTTTGCAATTTTTTCGAAAAAATTTAATTTCTTTCCCTTCTATTTCGCAAATATGTAGGCCAATCGTGTTCGCTATATTTTTTCTGTAATCTGCACGTAAAACTGAAGATCCCTACCGAATTTCAGCTCACCCGGTTGAAATTTGTAGAAGTTAAGGGGGGGGACAGTGTCATTTTTTGCAATTTTTTTGAAAAAATTTAATTTGTTTCCCTTCTATTTTGCAAATATGTAGGCCAATCGTGTTCGCTATATTTTTCCTGTAATCTGCACGTAAAACTGAAGATCCCTACCGAATTTCAGCTCACCAGGTTGAAATTTGTAGAAGTTAAGGGGGGGGGACAGGGTCATTTTTTGCAATTTTTTTGAAAAAATTTAATTTCTTTCCCTTCTATTTCGCAAATATGTAGGCCAATCGTGTTCGCTATATTTTTTCTGTAATCTGCACGTAAAACTGAAGATCCCTACCGAATTTCAGCTCACCCGGTTGAAATTTGTAGAAGTTAAGGGGGGGGGACAGTGTCATTTTTTGCAATTTTTTTGAAAAAATTTAATTTGTTTCCCTTCTATTTTGCAAATATGTAGGCCAATCGTGTTCGCTATATTTTTCCTGTAATCTGCACTTAAAACTGAAGATCCCTACCGAATTTCAACTCACCCGGTTGAGATGTGTAGAAGTTAAGGGGGGGGGCAGGGTCGTTTTTTGCAATTTTTTCGAAAAAATTTAATTTCTTTCCCATCTATTTCGCAAATATGTAGGTTGATTGGGTTCGCTATATTTTTCCTGTAATCTGCACGTAAAACTGAAGATCCCTACCGAATTTCAGCTCACCAGGTTGAGATTTGTAGAAGTTAAGGGGGGGGACAGTGACATTTTTTGCAATTTTTTCGAAAAAATTTAATTTCTTTCCCTTCTATTTTGCAAATATGTAGGCCAATCGTGTTCGCTATATTTTTCCTGTAATCTGCACGTAAAACTGAAGATCCCTACCGAATTTCAGCTCACCAGGTTCAGATTTGTTAAAATTAAGGGGGGGGACAGGGTCAGTTTTTGCAATTTTTTCGAAAAAATTTAAATTCTTTCCCTTCTATTTCGCAAATATTTAGGCCAATCGTGTTCGCTATATTTTTCCTGTAATCTACACGTAAAACTGAAGATCCCTACTGAATTTCAGCTCACCAGGTTAAGATTTGTAGAAGTTAAGGGGGGAGTGGACAGGGTCATTTTTTGCAATTTTTTTGAAAAAATTTAATTTCTTTCCCTTCTATTTTGTAAATATGTAGGCCAATCGTGTTCGCTATATTTTTCCTGTAATCTGCACTTAAAACTGAAGATCCCTACCGAATTTAAGCTCACCCGGTTGAGATTTGTAGAAGTTAAGGGGGGGACAGGGTCATTTTTTGCAATTTTTTCGAAAAAATTTAATTTCTTTCCCTTCTATTTCGCAAATATGTAGGCCAATCGTGTTCGCTATATTTTTCCTGTAATCTGCACTTAAAACTGAAGATCCCTACCGAATTTAAGCTCGCCCGGTTGAGATTTGTAGAAGTTAAGGGGGGGACAAGGTCATTTTTTGCAATTTTTTCGAAAAAATTTTATTTCTTTCCCTTCTATTTCGCAAATATGTAGGCCAATCGTGTTCGCTATATTTTTCCTGTAATCTGCACTTAAAACAGAAAATCCCTACCGAATTTCAGCTCACCCGGTTTAAATTTGTAGAAGTTAAGGGGGGGGACAGTGTCATTTTTTGCAATTTTTTCGAAAAAATTTAATTTCTTTCCCATCTATTTCGCAAATATGTAGGCCAATCGTGTTCGCTATATTTTTCCTGTAATCTGCACGTAAAACTGAAGATCCCTACTGAATTTCAGCTCACCAGGTTGAGATTTGTAGAAGTTAAGGGGGGGGGGCAGAGTCATTTTTATTAATTTTTTTGACAAAATTTAATTTCATTCCCTTCTATTTTGCAAATATGTAGGCCAATCGTGTTCGCTATATTTTTCCTGTAATCTGCACTTAAAACTGAAGTTCCCTACCGAATTTCAACTCACCCGGTTGAGATTTGTAGAAGTTAAGGTGGGGGACAGGGTCATTTTTTGCAATTTTTTCGAAAAAATTTAATTTCTTTCCCATCTATTTCGCAAATATGTAGGCCAATCGTGTTCGCTATATTTTTTCTGTAATCTGCACGTAAAACTGAAGATCCCTACCGAATTTCAGCTCACCAGGTTGAGATTTGTAGAAGTTAAGGGGGGGGCGGACAGTGTCATTTTTTGCAATTTTTTTGAAAAAATTTAATTTGTTTCCCTTCTATTTTGCAAATATGTAGGCCAATCGTGTTCGCTATATTTTTCCTGTAATCTGCACTTAAAACTGAAGATCCCTACCGAATTTTTACTCACCCGGTTGAGATGTGTAAAATGGAAGGGGGGGGGGGGGAAGGGTCTTTTTTTGCAATTTTTTCGAAAAAATTTAATTTCTTTCCCATCTATTTCGCAAATATGTAGGTTGATTGGGTTCGCTATATTTTTCCTGTAATCTGCACGTAAAACTGAAGATCCCTACCGAATTTCAGCTCACCAGGTTGAGATTTGTAGAAGTTAAGGGGGGGGACAGTGACATTTTTTGCAATTTTTTCGAAAAAATTTAATTTCTTTCCCTTCTATTTTGCAAATATGTAGGCCAATCGTGTTCGCTATATTTTTCCTGTAATCTGCACTTAAAACTGAAGATCCCTACCGAATTTCAGCTCACCCGGTTGAAATTTGTAGAAGTTAAGGGGGGGACAGGGTCATTTTTTGCAATTTTTTCGAAAAAATTTAATTTCTTTCCCTTCTATTTCGCAAATATGTAGGCCAATCGTGTTCGCTATATTTTTCCTGTAATCTGCACGTAAAACTGAAGATCCCTACCGAATTTCAGCTCACCAGATTGAGATTTGTAGAAGTTAAGGGGGGGGACAGGGTCATTTTTAGTAATTTTTTTGACAAAATTTAATTTGTTTCCCTTCTATTTTGCAAATATGTAGGCCAATCGTTTTCGCTATATTTTTCCTGTAATCTGCACGTAAAACTGAAGACCCCTACCGAATTTAAGCTCGCCCGGTTGAGATTTGTAGAAGTTAAGGGGGGACAGGGTCATTTTTTGCAATTTTTTCGAAAAAATTTAATTTCTTTCCCTTCTATTTCGCAAATATGTAGGCCAATCGTGTTCGCTATATTTTTCCTGTAATCTGCACGTAAAACTGAAGACCCCTACCGAATTTAAGCTCGCCCGGTTGAGATTTGTAGAAATTAAGGGGGGACAGGGTCATTTTTTGCAATTTTTTCGAAAAAATTTAATTTCTTTCCCTTCTATTTCGCAAATATGTAGGCTAATCGTGTTCGCTATATTTTTCCTGTAATCTGCACGTAAAACTGAAGATTCCTACCGAATTTCAACTCACCAGGTTGAGATTTGTAGAAGTTAAGGGGGGGACAGGGTCATTTTTTGCAATTTTTTCGAAAAAATTTAATTTTTTTCCCTTCTATTTTGCAAATATGTAGGCCAATCGTGTTCGCTATATTTTTCCTGTAATCTGCACTTAAAACTGAACATCCCTACAGAATTTCAACTCACCCGGTTGAGATTTGTAGAACTTAAGGTGGGGGACAGGGTCATTTTTGCAATTTTTTCGAAAAAATTTAATTTCTTTCCCTTCTATTTTGCAAATATGTAGGCCAATCGTGTTCGCTATATTTTTCCTGTAATCTGCACTTAAAACTGAAGATCCCTACCGAATTTAAGCTCACGTGGTTGAGATTTGTAGAAGTTAAGGGGGGGACAGGGTCATATTTTGCAATTTTTTCGAAAAAATTTTATTTCTTTCCCATCTATTTCTCAAATATGTAGGCCAATCGTGTTCGCTATATTTTTCCTGTAATCTGCACGTAAAACTGAAGATCCCTACCGAATTTCAGCTCACCAGGTTGAGATTTGTAGAAGTTAAGGGGGGGACAGGGTCATATTTTGCAATTTTTTCGAAAAAATTTAATTTCTTTCCCTTCTATTTCGCAAATATATAGGCCAAGCGTGTTCGCTATATTTTTCCTGTAATCTGCACGTAAAACTGAAGATCCCTACCGAATTTCAGCTCACCAGGTTGAAATTTGTAGAAGTTAAGGGGGGGGGACAGGGTCATTTTTTGCAATTTTTTTGAAAAAATTTAATTTCTTTCCCTTCTATTTTGCAAATATGTAGGCCAATCGTGTTCGCTATATTTTTCCTGTAATCTGCACTTAAAACTGAAGATCCCTACCGAATTTCAACTCACCAGGTTGAGATTTGTAGAAGTTAAGGGGGGGGACAGTGTCATTTTTTGCAATTTTTTCGAAAAAATTTAATTTCTTTCCCTTCTATTTTGCAAATATGTAGGCCAATCGTGTTCGCTATATTTTTCCTGTAATCTGCACTTAAAACTGAAGATCCCTACCGAATTTCAACTCACCAGGTTGAGATTTGTAGAAGTTAAGGGGGGGGGGACAGTGTCATTTTTTGCAATTTTTTCGAAAAAATTTAATTTCTTTCCCTTCTATTTTGCAAATATGTAGGCCAATCGTATTCACTATATTTTTCCTGTAATCTGCACTTAAAACTGAAGATCCCTACCGAATTTAAGCTCACGTGGTTGAGATTTGTAGAAGTTAAGGGGGGGACAGGGTCATATTTTGCAATTTTTTCGAAAAAATTTAATTTCTTTCCCATCTATTTCTCAAATATGTAGGCCAATCGTGTTCGCTATATTTTTCCTGTAATCTGCACGTAAAACTGAAGATCCCTACCGAATTTCAGCTCACCAGGTTGAGATTTGTAGAAGTTAAGGGGGGGACAGGGTCATATTTTGCAATTTTTTCGAAAAAATTTAATTTCTTTCCCTTCTATTTCGCAAATATATAGGCCAATCGTGTTCGCTATATTTTTCCTGTAATCTGCACGTAAAACTGAAGATCCCTACCGAATTTCAGCTCACCAGGTTGAAATTTGTAGAAGTTAAGGGGGGGGGACAGGGTCATTTTTTGCAATTTTTTTGAAAAAATTTAATTTCTTTCCCTTCTATTTTGCAAATATGTAGGCCAATCGTGTTCGCTATATTTTTCCTGTAATCTGCACTTAAAACTGAAGATCCCTACCGATTTTCAACTCACCAGGTTGAGATTTGTAGAAGTTAAGGGGGGGGGACAGTGTCATTTTTTGCAATTTTTTCGAAAAAATTTAATTTCTTTCCCTTCTATTTTGCAAATATGTAGGCCAATCGTATTCACTATATTTTTCATGTAATCTGCACTTAAAACTGAAGCTCCCTACCGAATTTCAACTCACCCGGTTGAGATTTGTAGAAGTTAAGGGGGGGGCAGGGTCATTTTTTGCAATTTTTTCGAAAAAATTTAATTTCTTTTCCATCTATTTCGCAAATATGTTGGCCAATTGGGTTCGCTATATTTTTCCTGTAATCTGCACGTAAAACTGAAGATCCCTACCAAATTTCAGCTCACCAGGTTGAGATTTGTAGAAGTTAAGGGGGGGGGACAGGGTCATTTTTTGAAATTTTTTTTGAAAAAATTTAATTTGTTTCCTTTTATTTTGCAAATATGTAGGCCAATCGTGTTCGCTATATTTTTCCTGTAATCTGCACTTAAAACTGAAGATCCCTACCGAATTTCAGCTCACAAGGTTGAGATTTGTAGAAGTTAAGGGGGCGGGACAGTGTCATTTTTTGCAATTTTTTCGAAAAAATTTAATTTCTTTCCCTTCTATTTTGCAAATATGTAGGCCAATCGTGTTCGCTATATTTTTCCTGTAATCTGCACTTAAAACTGAAGATCCCTACCGAAGTTCAACTCACCAGGTTGAGATTTGTAGAAGTTAAGGGGGGGGCAGGTTCATTTTTTGCAATTTTTTCGAAAAAATTTAATTTCTTTTCCATCTATTTCGCAAATATGTTGGACGATTGGGTTCGCTATATTTTTCCTGTAATCTGCACTTAAAACTGAAGATCCCTACCGAATTTCAACTCACCAGGTTGAGATTTGTAGAAGTTAAGGGGGGGGCAGGTTCATTTTTTGCAATTTTTTCGAAAAAATTTAATTTCTTTTCCATCTATTTCTCAAATATGTAGGCCAATCGTGTTCGCTATATTTTTTCTGTAATCTGTAGGTAAAACTGAAGATTCCTACCGAATTTCAACTCACCAGGTTGAGATTTGTAGAAGTTAAGGGGGGGACAGGGTCATTTTTTGCAATTTTTTCGAAAAAATTTAATTTTTTTCCCTTCTATTTTGCAAATATGTAGGCCAATCGTGTTCGCTATATTTTTCCTGTAATCTGCACTTAAAACTGAACATCCCTACAGAATTTCAACTCACCCGGTTGAGATTTGTAGAACTTAAGGTGGGGGACAGGGTCATTTTTTGCAATTTTTTCGAAAAAATTTAATTTCTTTCCCTTCTATTTTGCAAATATGTAGGCCAATCGTGTTCGCTTTATTTTTCCTGTAATCTGCACTTAAAACTGAAGATCCCTACCGAATTTCAACTCACCAGGTTGAGATTTGTAGAAGTTAAGGGGGGGGGGACAGAGTCATTTTTAGTAATTTTTTTGACAAAATTTAATTTCTTTCCCTTCTATTTTGCAAATATGTAGGCCAATCGTGTTCGCTATATTTTTCCTGTAATCTGCACTTAAAACTGAAGATCCCTACCGAATTTAAGCTCACGTGGTTGAGATTTGTAGAAGTTAAGGGGGGGACAGGGTCATATTTTGCAATTTTTTCGAAAAAATTTAATTTCTTTCCCATCTATTTCTCAAATATGTAGGCCAATCGTGTTCGCTATATTTTTCCTGTAATCTGCACGTAAAACTGAAGATCCCTACCGAATTTCAGCTCACCAGGTTGAAATTTGTAGAAGTTAAGGGGGGGGACAGGGTCATTTTTTGCAATTTTTTCGAAAAAATTTAATTTCTTTCCCTTCTATTTCGCAAATATGTAGGCCAATCGTGTTCGCTATATTTTTCCTGTAATCTGCACTTAAAACTGAAGATCCCTACCGAATTTCAACTCACCAGGTTGAGATTTGTAGAAGTTAAGGGGGGGGACAGTGTCATTTTTTGCAATTTTTTCGAAAAAATTTAATTTCTTTCCCTTCTATTTTGCAAATATGTAGGCCAATCGTGTTCGCTATATTTTTCCTGTAATCTGCACTTAAAACTGAAGATCCCTACCGAATTTCAACTCACCAGGTTGAGATTTGTAGAAGTTAAGGGGGGGGACAGTGTCATTTTTTGCAATTTTTTCGAAAAAATTTAATTTCTTTCCCTTCTATTTTGCAAATATGTAGGCCAATCGTGTTCGCTATATTTTTCCTGTAATCTGCACTTAAAACTGAAGATCCCTACCGAATTTCAACTCACCAGGTTGAGATTTGTAGAAGTTAAGGGGGGGGGACAGTGTCATTTTTTGCAATTTTTTCGAAAAAATTTAATTTCTTTCCCTTCTATTTTGCAAATATGTAGGCCAATCGTATTCACTATATTTTTCATGTAATCTGCACTTAAAACTGAAGCTCCCTACCGAATTTCAACTCACCCGGTTGAGATTTGTAGAAGTTAAGGGGGGGGGCAGGGTCATTTTTTGCAATTTTTTCGAAAAAATTTAATTTCTTTTCCATCTATTTCGCAAATATGTTGGCCAATTAGGTTCGCTATATTTTTCCTGTAATCTGCACGTAAAACTGAAGATCCCTACCAAATTTCAGCTCACCAGGTTGAGATTTGTAGAAGTTAAGGGGGGGGGGACAGGGTCATTTTTTGAAATTTTTTTTGAAAAAATTTAATTTGTTTCCTTTTATTTTGCAAATATGTAGGCCAATCGTGTTCGCTATATTTTTCCTGTAATCTGCACTTAAGACTGAAGCTCCCTACCGAATTTCAACTCACCTGGTTGAGATTGGTAGAAGTTAAGGGGTGGGGACAGTGTCATTTTTTGCAATTTTTTCGAAAAAATTTAATTTCTTTCCCTTCTATTTTGCAAATATGTAGGCCAATCGTGTTCGCTATATTTTTCCTGTAATCTGCACTTAAAACTGAAGATCCCTACCGAATTTCAACTCACCAGGTTGAGATTTGTAGAAGTTAAGGGGGGGGGCAGGTTCATTTTTTGCAATTTTTTCGAAAAAATTTCATTTCTTTTCCATCTATTTCGCAAATATGTTGGACGATTGGGTTCGCTATATTTTTCCTGTAATCTGCACGTTAAACTGAAGATCCCTACCGAATTTCAGCTCACCAGGTTGAAATTTGTAGAAGTTAAGGGGGGGGGGACAGGGTCATTTTTAGTAATTTTTTGACAAAATTTAATTTCATTCCCTTCCCTTTCGCAAATATGTAGGCCGATTGGGTTCGCTATATTTTTCCTGTAATCTGCACGTAAAACTGAAGATCCCTACCGAATTTCAGCTCACAAGGTTGAGATTTGTAGAAGTTAAGGGGGGGGACAATGTCATTTTTTGCAATTTTTTCGAAAAAATTTAATTTCTTTCCCTTCTATTTTGCAAATATGTAGGCCAATCGTGTTCGCTATATTTTTCCTGTAATCTGCACTTAAGACTGAAGCTCCCTACCGAATTTCAACTCACCTGGTTGAGATTGGTAGAAGTTAAGGGGGGGGGCAGTGTCATTTTTTGCAATTTTTTCGAAAAAATTTAATTTCTTTCCCTTCTATTTTGCAAATATGTATGCCAATCGTGTTCGCTTTATTTTTCCTGTAATCTGCACTTAAAACTGAAGCTCCCTACCGAATTTCAACTCACCCGGTTGAGATTTGTAGAAGTTAAGTGGGGGGGCAGGGTCATTTTTTGCAATTTTTTCGAAAAAATTTAATTTCTTTCCCATCTATTTCGCAAATATGTAGGCCAATCGTGTTCGCTATATTTTTCCTGTAATCTGCACTTAAAACTGAAGATCCCTACCGAATTTCAGCTCACCCGGTTGAGATTTGTAGAAGTTAAGGGGGGGACAGGGTCATTTTTTGTAATTTTTTTGAAAAAATTTAATTTCTTTCCCTTCTATTTCGCAAATATGTAGGCCAATCGTGTTCGCTATATTTTTCCTGTAATCTGCACGTAAAACTGAAGATCCCTACCGAATTTCAGCTCACCAGGTTGAGATTTGTAGAAGTTAAGGGGGGGGGACAGGGTCATTATTAGTAATTTTTTGACAAAATTTAATTTCTTTCCCTTCTTTTTCACAAATATGTCGGCCAATTGGGTTCGCTATATTTTTCCTGTAATCTGCACTTAAAACTGAAGATCCCTACCGAATTTCAGCTCACAAGGTTGAGATTCGTAGAAGTTAAGGGGGGGGGGAACAGCCCATTTTGCGTGGCTGGGACGGACACACGAGTGATTTCATAAGGGTTCCGTCAGTACACCTACGGTGTACGGAACCCTAAAAATTAATTTGTTTATTACAAAAATTTTTTTTTAATAAACCATTAAAATTTTTTTTGACATTTCTTAAAAGTCGAAAGAAAACTGAAATTTTCATTCTTAGACATCTTTTTTCTTAACTCAATATAGGATCCTCCATTTTGAAATATTTAAAACAAAAATTTGGTTCGTAATCAGCGACCATGAGAAACACTGAGTAACGATTTTTAACCCTCCATTCGTCGCATTGTGGGAAATTTCCTCTCCCAGTTACTTTTTTTATTTATAACTTTTAAAATTCAAAAAATATAATTTCATATTCTCAATACCTTTCACAACACTCTTTTTCTATGTTTTAAAAGAATTTTTGCGTTTTTATTTATTTTAATTTTTTATAATTAAATTTTTAAGCAGCAAATGTCAAGGATTTTTTACGCAAAGTGAGGAAACTTCTCACCATGCGACTGAACGCGTATACTTGATTTCAATTGTCATTAATTTTTTATTGAAATAATTAACAGAAAATAAAAGTTAATTTTACTTCTACTAGGTTGTTTGAAAAATATAATGAACATTCCAAAAAAATATTAGCATTTTATAACAATTTTGGATTAATTTATGATGGTCATATTAGATCCACCATTTTGAATTTTTAAAACTAACACCGGATTCTTATTCAGCGACTATGAAAACCACTAAGTAACGAGTTTTAAGCGTATCCAATGAATTTTTCAGAAACGTGTCCGACATTTTGTATCCACCATTTTGAATTTTTAAAAACTAACACTGGATTCGTAATCGGCGATCTTGGTACTAGTACCAAGTGCCATGGAAATTTATTCACAAGAAGGTCTTAAACATTTTTGGAACATTTTTTTATATTTTAGCTACACTCTGAAGGGGTTAATAAAATTTACAAATTTTTTTAAATATTCGAACGAGTTTAAAAAGAAAGTAAAATTATTCACCTTTCAAAATTTTCTGGACCCGATCTTACTTCGTTTCTCTAAGATACAATAATTTAAAATTTTTGGTTACACGACCTACCAACTCTCAAGAAACAGAGTAATAATTGGAAAGAACTTTAACTTTAGCATAATATTCTTGTAGTCTTTCAGCTCGCTAATTACGAAATCGTTGTCAGATTTTTGAAATTCAAAATGACGGATCAAATATGGCGTACATATTTTTTAAAATCTCAAGGAATTCGCTTGAAACTTTTTCCTCGGGGGTTTTTGAGGTCACTAATTACAAAGCTGATGTCAGATTTTCGAAATTAAAAAATTCAAAACATTTAACGGAATCACTTGAAACTCTTTACTTGGAGGATTTTGAGATCGCATATTATAAATACGACGTCCGATTTTTCAAATTCAAAATGACGGATCTAATGTGGCGGATATATATTTTAAAAATTTAACGGAATCACTTAAAACTCTTTACTGTTTCATTTTTGATAATATAATCATCAACGTCGATATCATTTGCCATTTCTTTTTCAGCTTCCTTTTTGCCTAATTTAGCTCCAATAATATTAGGAACGTCGGCATAGACTATTTTATTGGTGTTTTTAATATTATGCCTGTAATGATACACAAAACAAAAAAGCAATCACTAACATGATTAGAAGGTTTACGCTATAATAATTGGTTCAATAACAGATTTTGTGACACTTTTTTTATCAAAACGATTAACTATAACATGACCAGAGTCACAATAAGCAAACTCAAAAACCCTAGAGTAAAGAGTTTTAAACGATTCCGTTAAATTTTTAAAAAATATTTTCGCCATATTTGATTTGCCATTTTGAATTTCGAAAATCTGACATCGGCTTTATATTCAGCGATCTGAAAATCGTTAAAAATCATATGCTTAAGTTAAAGCTCGGGTCTAGAATATTTTGAAAGGTGAATAATTTTACTTTTTTTGAAACTCGTTCGAATATATAAAAAAATATGTAAATTTTATTAAGAGACGAATGTTCCTAAAAAATTTCTTTTTTCACTCTTTTAGGTTAGAATATCTTGAAATACTGATGTGATAAAGCAATGTTGCTGCCAGTTTTGGATTCAGGGTGAGAAAATACATTGGAAATGACTTGTCCGGTTTCTGGGTCTGACAAAATCTTAAATTTTGTAGGCTTGTGTAATTACTCTATAATAAAAGATTAAGCAATCATTATCATCATCATTTATATTAAAATCAGAAGTCTGTCAGTACATTGCTTAAAACTTCAAAATTTTAGCATAAATAGTTGTCATTGACATCAAGGATTCCAGAAATAATCTTAAAAAATTAAGTGTATTAAATTATTACATACGCATGTATGTATATCTGTCATAAAATCTTTGAACCCCAATCATACAAAAACGCCTTCACCGATTTAAACCAAATTTATCAGAATGTTAGACCTTTTACCAAGGAAGGTTTGTAAATTTACAGATTTGAAAAATATTCATTAGAACTAGAAATGTTCAATTGTTTCAAAAAATCCAAAATTTTACATTTTTTTAAAAATACTTTTAAAGCATTTTAAAGTTTCTGAAAGAGTAAAATTCATTAACTTTTGGGTAAGAATTCCTGAAGTGGCCCCCTTATTTTTTTTGGTTAATGAAAATAAATGTTACTTATATGAGGCATTCCATATCAAGTGATCCAGGTGTCTTACGGTGTAATGCTTATTTCGATAATTTTTTACTCTTAAACTATTAAACATAAAAATTTGGCAATGTACTTTTTGGAAAGGTTTTTTCCATGCTCTTTCGATTGAAAATAAGCATTTAAAGAAAAAAAATTGTTTGACCCAAAAAATCAAAATTAAGAACAACTTTTAATTTTTTGGAAGAAAGGTCCTATTTTTTTTAAACGAAAGCTGAGGTTTTTTCCTAAAAGGACGCATATAAATGAAAAGTGGGACAAGAATGTTTAAACATTGAAAAACAGAGATTTCTACTCACTAAGCCCGGTTTTTAGCTCTGTTTACGAGAAAATTCATTTTTTCAATGTTTAAACATTCTTGTCCCGCTTTTTCATTTAAATGTCTTTTTAGGAAAAAACCTCAGCTTTCGTTTAAAAAAATAGGACCTTTCTTCCAAAAAATTAAAAGTTGTTCTTAATTTTGATTTTTTGGGTCAAACAATTTTTTTTCTTTAAATGCTTATTTTCAATCGAAAGAGCATGGAAAAAACCTTTCCAAAAAGTACATTGCCAAATTTTTATGTTTAATAGTTTAAGAGTAAAAAATTATCGAAATAAGCATTGTACTAAAAAACACAAAAATTTAACCCCCTCCCCCTCGGAAAATATTGGACTGGGTAAAAAAATATTTTTACAAAAAATTACTATCTACTGGTACTACAAAAGCCCCAAGTTTTGCTACGATTAGAGAAAAATTTTTCTCCACCTGGATCACTTGACATGGAATGCCTCATATATTTTGATAGTCCATGATGTCACTAATAACACCTCCAAACGATTATTTAAAATTTTAATTTTTGTAATTTTTATAAACAATTAAATTTTTTTGTACCGTTATAGAAAAAATTGAATTTCTCGAAATTGGCTAAACCGATTTTAATGAAACTTGTATAGTTAGAAAGATTAGAAAATGTACTATCTGTTACAAACCAGAAATAAAATTTATTTACTTGGAAGTTGTTGGGCTTTTGAGATGGCCCTTTTATCTCTGAATTGGGGAGGCACCAAGCTGCCAGGGTTAAGGGGTTACACCACTGTAAATGCCTCAAAAACAAGGTTTTTTCAGGAATTTTTTTGAATGGAAGGAAAGAATATATAGTTATAATGTTTTAGCAAGTTATTGACTGTATATTCAAGTAAAAAAATTACAAATTTTTATTCATAAATATTCCAAAATGGCGGCACAGGAACCATTTTAATATTGCATACTTTTTTCCAGGAGCTCTGCGGCAAGCAGTGTAAGTAATGTAAATTTCAGTCTAAAAACAAATAAAAAAATTTTCTTAATCTACATGAGAATAGCTACAGAAATACGTAGGGGATTTTAAAAATATTGATTTTTGTGTAATCGGCAAGCATTTGAAAAAAACTCATTTTTTGAGCAAAGAAAAAACATTTAATTGTTTATAATAATTGTGTAAATTAACTTATCAAAAAACCCCTACGTATTTCTGTTCAAAATTTAATTTTAAAAATGTAATAAAAAAGCCCGATTAAAAATATTGAAAATTGTTTGAGTTATACTGCTTGCAGATTTCAAAAACTGTGTTTTGAGAAAAACGCGTTAAAAGAGCAACACCACTACAGCGGGCTATAAGAAGCATTTGTTTAATAATTTTTTTAATGTAAGGAAAGGAAATATAGTAAAAATATTTTAAGTAGTTATTAACTTACATATTCAACTTAAAAATTACAAATTTTAATTAATAAATATTCGAAAATGTCCGCATTGGAGCCATTTTTGTAATGCATGTTTTATGTAAGTTGAAATTCTTCTCTGGTAAAAAAGCTTGAAATTTCAATGAAATCGATTTCAGGCATGTAAAAATCCTTTTCTTCCTTATTCTAGAAAGTACAAACAATTTTTTAAGTTAATAAAAAAATTAAAATTTTTTTTAAATGTCTACAGTGGTGTAACCCCTTAAGAAACCCTGTTTAATTATATGGGGTCGTGTTCAACTTTTAAAAGTTACCGTCTGATTGATTACTCATTTTGGTTTATCATGATGCAGAAAATTATTTGATTAGTAAGTATGTAAAGAAGAAATTAAGTAATTAATATTAAGTTTATTTAAAGAAGAAAGATACAGGTTTTGTGAAAATAAAGAATATTGAAATTAATCTCGGAACAATACAAAGTTTACTTCTTACTACTACCGGCGTCACTTCGTTTGTTTCAAATTAGTTGACGTCGGGCGAATTAATTTTTCGTTGCACACAGTTGTTGCTTAAAAAAATTTTTTTTAGAACGAAAATTGGTTTTGTGGGGCCACCATCCCGGGACGGCGCAGGCGCTACACGCGCGGGCGGGCTGGTTCTGAACAAAAATTGAGTACAATAAATAAAATTTACTGTTCTCAATTTTCACCCAACGACAGCTCTCACGGGACAACGTCGACTCGAAGGATTCAATTTTATTTCACGTCCGCCTCTCGTGGTACCGATACTTCGCGCGTCTAAGACTAGGGTTCGACTCGCGAACGGGCAAGTAAAATTTAATTTTGATTTCCGCCAGGTAATAATCTAAGAAGATGTTACCTGTACCGGTCACAAAACTATACTGCATGTACTAGACAATCTGGACTCGACTCTAACCCTGCCTTGCTGTGAGGGTGGGACTGTTTTGCTGAGTGAGAATTTTTTTATTTCAGGAGTAGGGAAAACACTCGGACCCAGTGATTTTTTCATTTTTCTGACGAATTTGATTCTCACGACAGTCTCGTGAGAACGGAAATGGTCTGTAACTTGATATTTCATTGAAATAGTTTCATAATTAATTTATAGATTATTATCAAAGAATTTCCTTCAAAAGAGTTGAAGATATAATCAATCTCTATCCGTGCCCACAATCTCCACCCAATATGTATGCAGCCTTCATCCTTAACCAAGGAAAGTAGTTGTGAAAAAATTTGGGAAAAAACTTTGAAAAAAATTTTTAACAAAAAAAAAGGGCTAAGGGGGTTAAGTGTGCAAAAACTGCCCAAATCTGTTTTTCTCAAATTTGGCCCATATATTACTATCCATATGATTATAACTTTCTGCAATTTTGAACTCAAAATTCGCTTTTCTGGGGGAGTTATGGAGGGGGAAAGCAAAATAAAAAAACTTATTTTTCTCAAAAACTACTGAACCGATTTTAATGAAATTTTAAAAGGTTGTAAATATAGATAATACGATTTTAGAAAAAAAATTAAAAAATTTTTTCAAAAAAAAATTTGACAGTCCGCGACAGGCAGCTATGAACTGGGGTTCGAGTCCTCACAGATGCACAGTGCATTCGTTCACGCAGCTTATTTTTTCAGATCAAAAATTAATTTAAAAATGATTAATTATCGACAACCATATTGAAGTAATTATCATATGTAACACCTAACTCTAAACCAAAGAGTTCAAATGACATCTAATAGATGTCACTATTTGCTGATATAGTCGAAATCTTCATATTTCAAAATTTCTATCAGCGAATAAATTCTAACCTTAACCATATAGCTCTTGACTAGTGATGGTCTTGATTGGAGAATATAAGAAGCGTGTACGTCCACGCTGTGTTGGCAAAGTGCATTGATAGGCGTAGGTCCCGTGACAGGCAGCTATGAACTGGGGTTCGAGTCCTCACAGATGCACAGTGCATTCGTTCACGCAGCTTATTTTTTTGAGATCAAAAATTAATTTAAAAATTATTAATTATCGACAACCATATTGAAGTAATTATCATATATAACACCTAACTCTAAACCAAAGAGTTCAAATGACAACTAATAGATGTCGCTATCTGCTGATATAGTCGAAATCTTCATATTTCAAAAATTTTTATCAGCGAATAAATTCTAACCTTAAAAAGTTTGAAATTTTCAAAACTTTTTTAGGGTTATTTTTTTAAAGTGACAACTTCTTTTTTTGTTGTAAAAAGTACCTTATAATGTCCCCTTTAACATATATTTATTTCAAATTTTTTAAAAATATAGTTTTTGAGTAAAATGTCAAAAACCATGGTCATGCTATTTGTCACGTACGGTAATGCACATATATACATATGGGCCATATTAATGTGATATGGTATAGACAAATAAGTATGGAAAAAGTGACCCAAATATATTTTTCCCATTCATTCCTACTCACTTAAAAATAACTTTTTGAAATTTTTAACTCAAAATTTTGAGTTTTTTGGAACTTATGGAGAGGAGAAAATCGAAAAACGCGTTTTCCTCAAAAACTACTGTATGTATTTTAATCAGCTTTGGATATGTTGAAAAGACAATTAAAGAGATTCCAAAAAAAATTTCAAATTTTTTTCAAAAAATTTTTAAATTAAAATTTTTTGAAATTAAAAAAAAAATTTTTAGTTCTATTTTCAAAAAAAAATTTTTTTAGTTCTATTAAAGTGACATTTTTATGTATATACTTATTTCATTCTCTTATGTGATCTACTTAATAAAAAAATTTTGCCCGACATGATTTCAGAGTGTGTCACGGTAAATAACTTAAAAACCCTACCCGGAACATTTGTATGTTGTGTGTAAATAGTTAATTTAAAAAAAACTGTCAAATATTTTTGCAACTTATTATTACTTATTTACTTATTATAACTTATTTTTACCGTGTCGCACTCTAAAATCATCTAGGCCATTATTTTTTTAAAAATAAGACTGTTAAAGAAGTTAAATAAAAGAAATGTGATGTACCGCTTCAACGATCCAAAAAGAAAAAAAAATTTAAATGCAAAAATAAAATTTTTTGGATTTTTCTTTGGAAATAATTTTTTTTTACATCGATACGTCCCTGGCCTCACTTGAACGAGAAGACGAGAAAAGATATCATTTATTTCTTTAAACTATCAAAATGTTCGAGGAGTTCGCACAAAATTACAGATACTAAAATCAACTATCCCTACACTTGATTATAATGTTTTTCTATTGACAGAAACTTGGTTAACGAATAATATATTATCATCGGAATTAGGTATCAATAATTTCGACATATTCAGGTGTAACAGGAATGTAAATACAAGTGCAAGTTTAAATGGAGGGGGAGTTTTGATTGCTATAAGCAAGTATTTCTCTTGTGTTGGAATAAATACAAGTTACAATTCAATTGAACACATTTTTGTTAAATTTAAAATAAATTCTGATTTAATAATTTTAGGTACTTTTTATATTCCATATGCTACGATTGAGAAATGTAATATATTGTGTCAAATTTTAGAGGAAATATCAGTTTCATATTCATCAGCTACTATTATTGTTATGGGTGATTTAAATATGCTATTTGCGCGGTGGAATATACACTCGGAAAGTATGCCACGTTGTAGTTATAAACAAGGTATAAGCGTAAAATACATTGTATATGTTCTAGATATATTACTAATGACTTTTTTAAATATCATTTTAAGAAAGCTAATATTATAGCAATAAATAATTTTCTTTCAAACATTGATTGGAGTGCATTGTTTATGACTAGAGGTGTGGATGATGCAGTCAATATTTTCTATTTTTATTTATACCAGTCTTTTGAACTTTTTGTTCCGACTAAATTTGTTCATAATTCTACATATCCTTCTTGGTTTAGTTCAGAACTTAAAGCCTTAATGTATGCTAAAAAGTTAGCCATTTAAAATATAAGTGTTGCAAGAATAATGAAAATTATCAGAATTTTAGTAAGCTTCGTTCACAATGTAAATCATTATCAAAATGTTGTTATTAAATTTATTTAAGTAAGGCTGAGTCCACAACAGAAAACGTTAAAAAGATCAGCTTTGCAAGAATTGGTTAGAGAGCTTGTTAAGATTAGCACCTACATATTTACATACATATTACATATTACATATTACTACATATTATTTATTCGTTTCTAATAACGAAAACTTGAACACAGCGGTTCAAGTTCCGAGCGTTCCAATTGTTCGATAGAAGTAAATTACAAATATAGATTTGAATAATTATAATTACTAAATCTAGATAATTTTATGTAGAAGTAAAAAAATTTAATTTAATTATAAAAAATTAATAAATTATATATATATATATATATATATATATATATATAATTAAAGAAAACAATTTTTTTCATAAAATTAATTAATTAAAGATGTCCAGACAATTTTAGAAAAAATTAAGGTTTATAAGATTAAAAGTACATTTTTTTAACTATCAATTGTAACGCTTTTTTGTACAGATAAATTATTTTTAAAAAAAATTTTATTATTTTTTTATACATTAATTGTTGGAAAAAAAGGAATCTAATTTTTTTAATAATTAAAAATATTTTGAACTAAATTTATACCAAATTAAAAGATTTTAAAAAATGCTTCGAAAATTCAAATATTTTTCGAAAGGCCGTAGCCGGATAAGCATTGTTTTGCGGCCCCCGCTAAAATTTCCACGATATTTTCAGGATTAATTAGTCTCTTTATGAAACTTTTTTTCCCCAAGTATCAACTCGAAAAAATAATTTTTGAAAAAGTTGGGCACTTTTTTGAAAAAATTAAAAATTTAATTTTCTCTGAATTGACTGAACCGTTAAATCCCTAAAAGAAATATGTTAAAAAGGAAGCTAAAGTGCATCTAAAAAAAATTTTGTGATAAATTTTTTGCAGTGCAAGGGGTAAAAAAAATTTTTTTTATTAATTTACTTGGCACAATCACCATATTTTTTTTACATTCTCTTATATACCAAGAGTAACATATATTTTTTCCAGCTAGATCTAAAAGGTACTTGATAAAAAAAAAATTAAAAAAAATTTATTTTTGGCCCTTAAAATGTATAGTATCTCATGAGATTTAAGGGCCAAAAATAAGTTTTTTTTAAATTTTAACCATCAATTACCCTTTAGATCAAGCTGGAAAAAATATATGTTACTTTTGTTATGTAAGAGAATGTAAAAAAATATGGTGATTGTGTCAAGTAAATTAATGAAACAAAATTAAAAAAAAAATTTTTACCCCTTCCACTGCAAAAAATTTATCACAAAATTTTTTTAGATGCACTTTAGCTACCTTTTTAACTTATTTCTTTTAGGGATTTAACGGTTCAGTCAATTCAGAGAAAATTAAATTTTTAATTTTTTCAAAAAAGTGCCACAACTTTTTCAAAAATTATTTTTTCGAGTTGATACTTGGGGAAAAAAAGTTTCATATAGAGACTAATTAATCCTGAAAATATCGTGGAAATTTTAGCGGGGGCCGCAAAACAATGCTTACCCGGCTACGGCCTTTTCAAACTCAATTAATTCGGAGTTGCTACGGTCAGGGAAAACCTTGAAAACCTGGAATTGTTAGGGAATTTTTTCTAGGTCAGGGAAAACCGGGAAAACTTGGAAATGTCAGGGAATTTTATAAAATATTTTTTTCAAAAATTAATTTGACGTTTCTGAATCGCGTTAATTTCAATTTTTCATTTTTATTCTCACTTCTAATTTTAAAAAACTCCATTAACTAATTCATGTTCCATTTATTATTATTATTATTATTATTTATTTATTTTTTTGCTTAGGGACTTTTGGGAAATCTGCCTACAGATACCTTGGATTCCGCACTCCAAGGTTATGTGGGTTTGGTATAACAAAACAGAAGAAAAAATAAAAAAAAGTAAAATAAATAAGTATTATAATAAATTTAGAATACTGGCGACCTACTGCCAGCCCGACCCACTAAAACCCGTAACCCTTCTTTTGGAGCCCTTTATCCTCCCTCGGAACTGTCGTAAGACTTTAGCCTTCGAGGGTGGCGCTCCAACTCTGTCGCTGCTGCGACTTTGTTCTTTACCTGCGGTTATCCTGCGTCAATAGTTAAAAAATTTAAAACCATTTTAATATAAAAGCGGAATTAACAGCACAACAAAAATTAAAAAAAAAACAAATGTTAAAATAATTTAAAATGTCAATAGATAAAATACTAAACAAGTCTAAAACAGAAACATATAAAACCAACAGATATAATATCAAAAAGTAAAAATTGTATAAGGACAAATAAATCACAGAATAAATTAAAAATAAATAAGGACGAATAAATCACAGAATAAATTAAAATTGTACAAGGACAAATAAAACACAAAATAAATTAAAAGTGTATAAGGACAAGTAAATCACAAAATAAATTAATTACCAAAAAACAAACAAATTAAAAGCTGTTTAAATTACGCTTTTTTGGCGGCCGTCGAGATCCTTCCTCGACATGACCGAGATTATGAAATTCTCGACTTGCCGCCAATTCTCTTCTGACTGGGTCATCAGCGATACCATGTTCTCCGGTGTAACTTGACTGTTTACACCTTCGAACATGGCCAGCCTCTCCAAGTCCCATTTCTTGCATAAAAAGAGGATGTGCTCTGCGTTGTCCACAGGGAACTGACAGTACGCACACACCTCATTTTCGCGTAATTTAAGCTTTCGGTTTATCCAGGTGGTGAGCGTTGGAATAAGCCGATAGGTCCATCGGCCTTTTTCCTCCCTATTCCATCTGTCTTGCCAAGTCTCGACGAGTCTGCTTCTCGCATTCTTGCGGATGCAGGCCTTGCTGAGTCTTTCTGACTCTGGGGTCTGGGGATTATTTCTTTCTTTAAAAAGAAGAAACAATTCCTCCCTTTCCCTCGCCATAAGATCGGCCGGCGGGACACTTGCAAGGACCTGCACAGCACTTGTCGAGACCGTACAATACGCACATACGATTCTGGCATTGATACCTCTCTGGGCCGACAGCTTGTTCTCGCAAATTGTTTTGCTTCTGAACTTGAGCGAGGGAGCCCATGCTGCTGCTGCGTAAAACAGCTTAGCATTGGCAGCACTCACCACCAGTCTCCTTTTCTTTTCGCGTGGTCCGCGAACATTCGGCATAAGACGTGCCAAATTTGCTGCACACTCAACCGCCTTATTCATCGCCGTTGCTATGTGGTGATGAAAGTTTAGCCTTCCATCGAGCTCCACACCGAGATACTTTATATACTTGCTCCACTTGACCTCGAATTCGTCTATCACGATTCGTGGGACTGTATAACCACGTCTGTCTGTGACGAGCAGAGCTTCGGTCTTTTCTAGGGCCATTTGAAGACCTCTGGCATCCAGCCAGCTCTTGGCTCGCCGCAGACATTCGTTCACCAATGTCCCAATGGCTTCCTCGCTTTCGGCTGTGCACACGACCAACGCGTCGTCCGCAAAGCCGATGATAACCGCGCCTTCGGGTAGATCCATTCGCAAGAAGTCATCGTAAGATACATTCCATACAAATGGTCCCACCCTCGAGCCTTGAGGGGCACCACTTTGCATCTCCTTCTTCAGAGTCCAGGTGTCCCCCTCATATACCACCCACCTGTCGCCCCGGCTTTGGCTATGTCCACAACTGCCTGGATGGCATCAACTGTAGACTTACCTTTACGGAAACCAAATTGGTGATCCGATAGACTATTCTCTCCGGTCAAGTGGCTTTGCATTCTCTGCAGAACCATATCCTCAAGAAGTTTACCCATCGTATCCAGCAGGCATATAGGCCTGTACGACGAGACTTTATCTAGAGGTTTTTCGCCTTTTCTTAGGAGGACTAACCTTTGTCGCTTCCAGTCGCGGAAGAACTCTCCTCTCTCAAGGCAAAGATTGAAGCATCGAAGCAGAATCTGGGGTGAAGTTTCGATTACCAGTTTTAGGATCTCGTTACTTATCCCATCGATTCCAGGCGGCTTGCCTGTTTTCAATCTTTTACCGGCATTTTGTAGATCGGTAGGAGTGAAGAGTTCATCCTCACCGACTTCACAGCCATTCCAGTCCATTGTAAGCCATGGCTCCGCAGGAGGAAAGAGAGCTTGTATTATCTCTTTGACCCAATCGGGACTGTCCCCATGGGTTCTTATCGACATTCTCGATTAAGTCTTTCCAGCAACGGCGTTGTGACGCACGAATCTCTTTCTTGAGGTTTTTCTTGGCCTCCTTGAATGCTTCCTTCAGCAAAGGATCTCCCATAGAACGGGTATAATTCCTTCTAGCTTTGAAGCACGCTTTCCGCAAGGAGGCCAACGCATCCGACCACCAGTGCACCGAGCTTTTACGTGAAGCGGTACATCTGCGACGTGGCATAGATGCATCGCAGGCCGCGGTGATGGTTTTCCTTACCGCTCGTACCTCTGCATCCAGGGTATTTGGCCTCTGCACCCAACCCAATTCCTCAAAGAGGCGGGATTCTTCCAGGGATCGGACAAACTTCTCCTTATCGATTTTCTTCACATTCCAGGAGAGGCGTTTTCGACACGGTGCTTTCTGTCTTCCGCCATTTTCTGTGTCTCCCACTGAGACTGAAAACTCGATGTACTGGTGATCACTTGCGGTATACTCCTCAGAGACTCGCCATTCGTTTATGCGTCTGAATAGAGAAGATGATGCAATCGTAAGATCAATGATCGATCCAATTGCACCCCTCCTAAACGTCCATGTCCTTCCCCGGTTCACAATTGTTAAATTGCTTCTGGAGACCATTTCTCCGATCATTCTGCCTCTTTTATCGATCCTTGACTCGCATCACTCCGGCGACTTAGCATTAAAATCACCGGTGACGAGTACATCCAACCTGGATTCTCTAAGGCTCGATTCGAGTTCCTGAATGTCGGCTTCGAAGTCTGTCAGTGGATCGTTCGGCGAGAAGTAGCAGCTGTACATACGTATGCCGGCAACCTCCGCCCAAACGAATCCACTGCTCGTCTCCAGGTACCTGGCAACCCGCAGCTCAGGATTGCACACCTGGACAGCGGCTCTACCTGATTTATCCTGGTACCAGGGAGCGAGATCGTTCTTCCTGTGTTGCTCACTGCAGAACAGGATATCGATCCCTTTTTCCTTGACCGTCTGCATCAGGAGAGCCTGCGCCGTCCTGCAGGTGTGCAGGTTAACCTGCAGAAACTTTAAGGGTTTGCCTTTTTAAGCCTCTGCAGCAATTCTCTGTAAACCGGGCAAGAGCTTTTCCCGGAGATATGGACAATATCTGTCTTCCCTAAATCCGTGCATGTTAAACACTTAAGTTGTTCGACAGAACAGTTCTTCGCCATGTGACCCTCACCGCCGCATCTCCGACAGTTCTTAGTTCTGTCGGGGCCTTTGCATGATCGGGTCACGTGTCCATATGTAAGGTATTTTAAGCACCTTACAACTTCCAGATGCTCTCGGACTCGGACGTTTAGCCATCCTATTTTTATTTTACCGATCTTGAGCAGAGACTGACTATCAGACTCTGCTAGGCGGACCAACGCGACTTTTGTGCCACTAAAACGTGGCAGAAGTCTGCACACTATGTCCGTGTCAGGCTTTCCCAGTTTCTCTCTCAAAGCCGAAACCACATCCTGCTCGGTTGTAGTTTCATCAAGGCCTTTTAATTAAAGACACCTCTTATTTACAAGAGCTGTAACCTCGGCCCTACCTTGTGAGGCCGAGACCAGAGCCCCCGCAAACTTCAAGGTGTCACCTCCTTTTTTCAAGACCAGGAGTACATCTTTATTGAGTGCCCTCCTGATCCTGAGGACCTCAACATTAGACTCTTCCGGCCTCACAGAGCGTTTCATTTCTGTTAGGATGTCAGCTATAGCCTTTGGGCTTTTTGACGAAATCCTGACTGCCTCTGTATTTCTCGGCTTTGAGGGATACTTTTGGAGCTCTCTCTCTTCTTTCTTTTTTAAGGCCTTCTTTTTGGCCTTTGCCTTTTTATGGATGACAGTGTCAAAGCCGTCGCCATCTACTGTGTCATCCTTTGAGCAAACTGAAGCGTAAGTCTCTTTGACTTTTTCCTCGGCTGCTCCTCCACTGCCTGGCTCCAACGGAAGGGTTTGCGCAGGTACGTCCTCGCGCTTCCTCTTCTTAGACTGGCCATCAAGATGTGGACTCGCTTCCGGACCATTTCCGCTTCTCCGGCGCTTTCTATCCTTTATTGCACCGCTCGGACTCGCCGCAGCACGACTCTGTGATAGTGATACAGAGTTTGCGTTTGTTGGCTCTGGGACACTTTTAAATGGCTCGGGGATAAAACGTAAATTTTTACGTATTATGTCGAACGCACTTTCCAAAACTGTCACTCTGTCCTGAATATCTCGACTGACATTCTTTTGGCGCTTAAATGCTTGACGCACACTTTTAAATATTCCAGGAATAGCCAGGGAACTGATTTGCGACATTCGATTCGTAGCATGTCAGCTGGCTATGTACTTGGCTCCCTCCAAAATCCTTGGAGCCATCTGCACCGACTATCGAGGCTTGCACCCGATCAGAATCGGTGGTGGGATTACCCTCTTGCGAAGTACCCACTTGGAGTATTTCGTTTAAAATTTTGGCCATTTTATTCATTTTTTTTTTGATTTTTTATATCAGGGGACCACCCTTATCTCTCATGAGATTTAAGGGCCAAAAATAAGTTTTTTTTTAATTTTAACTATCAAGTACCCTTTAGATCAAGCTGGCAAAAATATATGTTACTCTTGGGATGTAAGAGAATTAAAACAAATATATGGTGATTGTGCTAAGTAAATTAATAAAAAAAAATTAAAAATAAATTTTTTTTACCCTTTCCGCTGCAAAAAAATTACCACAAAATTTTTTTTAGATGCACTTTTGCATCCTTTTCGACACATTCGTTTAATTTTCTCGAGTTGATACTTGGGGAAATCCGGCTACGGCCTTTTGTTCCAAAAATTTAACATTATATTTTTCTTAAATGGGAGTAATACAGGAACAATTTAATTGATAAAGAGAATTTTTTGAACAAAATTTAATACCCAGAAGCTCCACCCGTTCGCCATCAGAAACGAAAAAACGAGAATTTTGCCAAAAAAAATTCTCAAGTTACTCAAAAATTGTTCAAAAAATTTAACTTTATATTTTTCATAAAATTCCCGTTTTTCGTTTCTGATGGCGGACAGGTGGAGCTGCTGCTATTTTAATCAAAGATATCACTAAGGCAGTAAAAATTCTTGTAAATAATATAAATATTAATTTTATTCCGTGTAAAATTTACCTTTATGTAGAATTCACAAGTGTTTTGTTAAATTATGTAAAAGTAAAATAGTCTGATTTTTATTCACCTCAAATAAGAGCAAAATTGTAAAAAAAGTATGTAAAAGTTAATGTTTGAAATTTTTATTTAATACATTTTTTGCATTAACAGGGAAAGTTCACTAGCTTCCACGGCATTCCAGGCAAGACATCTTTTTCATAGAAAAAAAATATTTATATCAAAGAAATAAAATTAAATATTTATAGAACTAATTGTTTGTATTCTTACGAAGTTTCAACAATTTTTGCAATGTTTTTTGCAGGCCATTGTATATAAAATTAGATCATTTAATTAAAATTAATATCAAAAGCGCCTAATTCTGCGCGCATTCTTTTACTGTAAATCTAATAAATTATTTAAATAAACAATAAAAAAATTATTATGTGTGAAACCTCTAAAAAACTTAATATTTTACATTTTCGTAATAATTTTAATAAATTTGTATACTGTTATACTTACCATTTTCAAACATTTTTCAGGATACATTATTAGTTTTTTTCTAATTTTAAAAGCATTTTATTTTGTTTTATATAATTTTTTTATGTAATTGAAATTTTTTTAAATTACATTAATTAATATTATTAATTTTCTTTTAACCTAATTCATCTTTTATTTTTATTATTCATTATATTTAATTAAAAAATTAATTAATTCTAATATTATTATTGTTATTATTATTAATAGTATCATTGTCATGAAACAATAATTTTTATTGTTAATTTTAATAAATGAAAATATAATAACTAGATCAATAAAAACTTATATATTAAAATACAATCTTAATTATAATTTTTTGTATTATTATTAATAATAATGAAACAAACTATTTAAAATTAATTTTATTTTCTTCAATATTATTTTCTAACATTATTCCAAGAATTTTACTTACTGCGACATCTATTATCAGTCACATTTCAAATTTCATTTTCCGTTACCGACATTTTACATTCTGAGAGCACGCATGACATTCTATACATTTTATTTCCATTGCCATATGAATAGCTCTCTGAATACTGTCAATAATGGTCAATTCATACTTTGGTAAAACAAAACAAGGGTAAAATCACAGACTACGCAGATTACGCTTTTTTATATAATTTTGATAAAAATCGTCGGGGGGTGTTTTGAGGTATTAGAAGTTTAACATTTTAAACAGGAATCTCTGTACGAGATTGGCAGAAATTTAAAATAATAAAAATAGCAATAGAAAGCGTAATGAAATTTTTTTCTGAATCAGTGTATAATATATTATTAACAATTAAAGTTTTATATAATAAAAATTATTAGAAAATCGATCTCCTTGCGATTGTTTTTTGTCGGTGAAACGGTTTGAAATGAAATGCCTCATATGTTTAAATAACAATAGGGAAGACTGGGGTAAACCCGCTCTCTTTTTTTCAGAATGGTAAAAACCTAGGAAATTATTCTCTAAATCCAAGTTAATTTATATCCCAGATAACAAAATGCTTGCAACACTGCAGGAATTTTGCACTTATATGTGCGCAGAAAATAGCACGTATGCTCTCAAAGCACTATACCGATGCGTCCGCATATGTGGCACAAAAAGAAATCATTTCGTGCGTTTCTGTGAAACGCTAAGCATATGAATAGCTTGAGTGTGTGCATTTGTGCTAATCACGTGCGTGATTGTAATTTGCTCGCAGTCTGCATGCACAAGTGCCATTCACGCGAGACGGACATCGTGCGACGCCTTTTTTTCTGGGTATAATTTGAAAGCTTATGATTTCTACAAACAAAATAAAAAATAATTTTTGATTTATCTTTCTTAGTTTTACTTAGCAAAAATTTTTAATACACATATACTAAATTTCTAAATCACAATTTTGCTGGGTAAATCCGCTCACCCCTCGGGGTAAACCCGATTACTTGATTTTTTTAAGAATTTAAGGTAATCCCAACAGTTTTATTTTGTATATATTAAATTTCTCCTTATTTCCGTCTTCAGTATGATTTATTAATGATAAATTGTGAGTTCTATAAACAATAAATATTGGTTTATTAAATAATAAGTATAGGTTTTGTGAATTGCAGCTGTGAATTTAAATAATATTTTATTAAGAGAAAATTAAAATGTAGTTACAGTTTAAGATGTAACAAGTTATAGATTTTATTATTGATAAAATATAACAAATAAAATTCGAAATTTAAAATTTAAAAATAAAAAATGATAAAACGTAAACTGAACGAAGACAACAAACTTAGATTAGTTTCTTTTTTTAGCCGAGAAAGACTATTTGTTTGCGTTGTTTGTTATAACCTAATAATCACTAATAATGAATGATATAGACATGATTCAGCTCAATGTTGCCAACAAATATTTATAATTCGGCGCCATCTACTGAAAAAAATCGCTACAAATCATAAAGTGCGGGACATTCAAAATGTTAAATATTCAACTTATTACCCAATAATTTAATAATATTGTTAGGAAATAAATATTATTTATCTTTTAATAAATATTTTTAACATTAAAAATGTTAAGATTGCTAAAAAAACGCAAATACAGTTAATACTGATTCGGCTTCCTACACAAATTTAATAAGCGAGCGGCTTTACCCCGACGTCATATGAGCGACTTTACCCCGAATGTATTTCTCAAATTTCAGAATAAATTTAAATAAATCTTTTTGAAATCAAACAAAACTACACATATATTTCGAAAAAGGACATCCAATAGCATAAAAAGAAATTTGGCGAATAAATTAAGTCTCAAAAATAATAATCGAAAAACATAAAAATCCAAAGATCATTTTTCTTTTTTTGCACTTTTAAAAACAATTGACCGCCTCAGATTCTATGACGAATTCATGAAACTAAACGAAAGTTCGTTAACATTAGTTGTATGTTAAGTACTATTCACAGTACAATATCTCCATCTTAAGTTAAGTTTATAGCGTCAAATCGCTAGTGAGTTTACCCCAGTCTCCCCTAATAATAATAATAATTTAGTCAATAATTAAAATAATTAAGAAGGTCTAAATTAATAGAAGAAATTTAAAAAAATATTTTTTTAAAACTTATTTCAATAAAAGCAATTCTAATAATTATTTACATGTTTTTGACACTCATAAAAGTTTATTTACTACAGAAATATTAATAATTATTAGTATTCAATAAATTACTCGCCATGCTTTGATTATCAAATAACAAGGTTTAATATAAGCTAATAAGAGTAAATTTTGTTTTCGAGAACGCGTAACAGCATTTTCCAAAATTTGTTAAATTTTAATTGCTAATCAGTAATAAGGTGGTATTATGTCAATAAGATTTCGATACTGTCCTAGTATTGACTACTAGTATAAAATAAGTACTCGACAGCGTTACCACACTGAAAAAAATGATAATGTTAATTTTGACATACAAATATGGTTAGGATGTATAGCTGAAACAGCAATACCGTATTGCTGTTCTTAAAATACAGTATTCGTGTTCTCCGCAAACATATCGATACTTCAGTGTGATACAATGCTATCTCACAGTAATGGTTAATACCATGCTACCTTCGTGTAATACTTTGTAGTGCTCTATCTTAAAGTAACAGTTTGTACCGTACTATCTCAAAAATTGCATATTTTCGATTCTTTGGTTAAATGGTACAGTAATAAATTCTGCATTATATAGTGATCGGTATAATATTCACATTAATGCGATATTTGAAAAAAAATTAATTAAAAATAATTACATTTTTTAACTTTATAGTAAAAGTGTGCTATCTATCATTTGTTTCTGCATCTGTCAAAACACATTTACAATAACAGATTTTCATAAAGAGCAAAAAGTTTCTGCTAAAAGTAGAAAAAATGGATATTCCTTTAAATTTAAGTATGGGAAAAGGTAAATAATTCAAAAACTATATTGAAAGGTAGAAATTTTATTTAAATATCTATTTAACCTATTTCGTTAATTTTTCTTAACAGAAGAGACTTATTTTGAAGATAACGTTGATTGTTTGGATTTAAGGATTGGCGAAAATGAAGTACATAATGAGAATATTGAATCAAATATTTCGCTTCAATTTCAGCCACTAAATGAACAACCTGGTACTTCCAGTTCACAGAGTATCGTATGTTTATTTCCACTTTAATATTGTTTTTTATAACCAAAAATGTATTTATTTAAAATATTTATTTATTTAACATATTTTAGAAAATTGATTTATTTATTTTAAATATTTATTTATTTAACATATTTTAGAAAATTGATTTATTTAGTAAATTATTTATTTATAATTATTTGTTATTTTATTTGTTCCTTTTAATTTGAATTATATTTTATTTAAATTTATATCGCATCTTGGACTTTATTTCAGTGCTCAGAACCGGGAGAAATTAATTCTGAAAATGAAATTCACAATGAGACAAACAATTCGATGTCTGATGAAAGGAAAGAGTTCAATTCAAGTCGTAAGAGGAAAAGAATTCCCAAATCGTGGAAAGTAAATCAAACCAAAGTTGCTTGCAATTCAGGACAAGAATACACGACAAAAAAAGGAAAATTAATACCTGCTCGAAAAATGGGAACTGGTTGTGACGAAATTTGTAAATTAAGATGTCATCAAAGAATTAGTGAAGAAAGTAGACATGAAATTTTTAACACTTACTGGAAAATAGGTGATCTTATGAATCAATGGCAATATATAAATAAACATGTTCAAACTCGTACACCGGTTCAGAGAACAACTGATGCTGAAAATCCTCGAAGACAGTCGACCAACGATTATTTCTTTACAATCAATGGTGAAATGATTAAAGTTTGCCAAACAATGTTTGTGCAAACACTTGGAATTTCTAAAGCCATAGTTCACACTGTTATTCGCAAATATATTGAAAATTCTTACATTTCTTCAGACGGAAGAGGAAAATCTAGTGCTAAGAAAAATTCGAGTGAAACAGAAAAGAAAAAGCAGAACATAAGAGATCATATAAACAAATTTCCTATTGTTGAATCGCGCTATTCTAGGGAAAGAAGCAAAAGACAGTATTTAGAGCAAGGACTAAGCGTCAGACATATGTATAGACTTTATAAAGCCTGTATGGAGGATGAAAAAAATGATCAAGAAATTGCGTCTGAAAATTATTATCGAGAGGTATTTGTTTCCGAATTTAATCTTGGATTTTTTATTCCCAAAAAGGACCAATGCGACAGATGCAGCATCTATAAGTCAGCTAATGCAACCGAGAAAGATAGTTTAAAAGAAGATTATGATAATCATTTAAAGGATAAACAAATCGTTCGTGAATTAAAGGAAAGTGACAAAAAGGCCTCTACAGAACAAAATTCATTAATTTCTTTCGCTTGTTTTGATTTGCAAAAAGTCCTCACAACTCCAAAATGTGAAGTGGGAGTCTTTTATTACAAAAGAAAATTGTCTGTGTACAATTTTACTGTTTATAACGGAGGTGATCAAGAGGGCTATTGCTATGTGTGGGACGAAACAATAGGAAAGCGCGGCTCCAACGAAATTTCAAGCTGTCTTCTTCACTATATTGACAATCAGTGTAAGAAGAAGAACGTCAATGATTTTAGATTTTATTCGGACAATTGCAGTGGACAGAATAAAAATAGATATTTGTTTGCTATGTACTTGTATGTCACTATGAAATATAAGGTTAACATTACACATAGATTTTTGGAACGTGGACACACCCAGAACGAAGGGGACAGCGTACATGCTTGCATTGAAAGAGCAAGTAAAGGAAAAGAACTATTTATTCCTGAAGATTGGTATCAGTTGATTGAGAATGCTAAAAAGGAAGGCAAGAAGTATAAAGTCGAAAGAATGACACAAAATTTAATATTAGATTTCAAACCTCTGGTTGATGACAATTTATGGAAGAAAGATAGTAACGGACAAAGTGTTGCATGGCAGAAAGTTAAAGAAGTGTCAACAAATTTTAAATCGCCAGACTGTCTTTATTGTAAATACGATTGGAACGAAAATTTTGTAATTGTAAAAATTACAACAGAGCCTGCTCAACCAAAAAGAGGAAGACCGAGAGTTACACCAAAGTAATCTTTACAGTGAATTTTTATTTAATTAAAAATTTACTTTTATAAATATGGACATACTTCCTGTTTAAAAATATTCTCGGTAAATTTTCGGGAACTGATTCATCAAAGTGGATTCCTGTAAAATTTCTGAAAGTCAATTCCCGAAAAATTCCCGGGAGTATTTTTACATGGGACAAAATATTTTTTATGTTTAAAAGATTTATTTGATTTGTCCTAAATTTCTAATTGTTTTAATACCATTTTCTTATTAATACAGGATTCAACCGAAAACGGCGTATTCAGCACCATTATCTTTAAGCGCACCTAAACTAAAAGATTTACTTTCTCTATGTGAAGATTTATCAATTCCAAGCACTTATCACTCCTTCTATGAATCCTTAAAGCCCCGAAATGAGACACAAGCTGACGAAATGGAATTTTCTGATTCTGACTAGTTTTAAATTTGCGTTATTATGTTGAATTAAATTAAAAATGCTATTGTAAACTATTAGAAAAAGCAAAAATATAATTCTCAAATAATTAATTCAGTAAAGCATACTTTTTATTTTAAATATTAATTTATTAAATTTTAATAAATTATAAATTTAATAAAACTATAGGTTAAAAATATATAGTTATATATTAAAAATATTAACAATTTACAAAATAAAAATTTAATAATTAATTTCTACATTTATTTAAAAGTATTAAAAGAATCGTTTATTATGAAAAACGACTTTACAAAATTGACAAGAAACTTGTGACCGAAAAAAAAATTTTGTCATTTCCTTAATTCCATTAAAATAATTAACCTGATGTGTTATCCTTTGCATTTTATTTTATTAAATAAACTCTATTTCTTTCCTTGACACACTAAAATAATAAACTTATATTATTTTCCATTAATTATTAAAACACGATTAAAATATTAATTAATAATTAAATGTAAAAATGACAATACTGTATGTTCGTTCTTTAAGTATCCTGCGAAAGGTTAACTTTGCTGTTTTATAAATGCAATTAATTAGTTTTATTTATTAAATTTATGTTTAATTTAAGTATATTATGGTAGAAAAATCTGCTATACAACAAATAAAAATGATATATTAGTTATAATTCGACGATTTATATTTTTAATAATAAAAATTATTTTCAATTGACTCTCACGCGAAAGTGAAAAATTTGAGATAGTACGATACAAACTGTTACTTGAAGTTAGTACAGTACAAAGTATTACCCGAAGATAGCATGGTATTAACCTTTAATGTGAGATAGCATTGTATCACACTGAAGTATCGATATTATTTGTCTCTCAAATACATATTGCTGTTCTACACTGCGTATGGCTGAAACAGCAATACTGTATGGCAGTATCATATCTACCAATATAATATGTCAGAATTGGCTATATTTATAGCAGTACCATAAATATATTTTTTTCAGTGCAGCCATGGTTTTCCCAGTATTAGAGTCAGTACTTCTATACTGGCAGTCAGTACTGGGTCAGTTCTATGCCAATATTAGATTTCTACTTGGGAGGATACTGAGAATTTGGTTATTTTTATCTAAAAATAGAAAAATAACGATTATATTAACAAAACTCAGCATAATGTTCAACAGGAAATAAGATTCTATGACACCTAAAGCAACAAAAATATGAAAACATAAAATATATTTTTTTTAAATGTCTGTCAGGAAACTAAAAATTTTTCTCACCAAATGACAATTTCGTTCACAAAGTACACAATTTTAGTTAATTAAACTGCAAATAAAGTAAAATGTATGTTATATTATATTTAATTTACCTTTATTAAGCAATGTGAAAAATGGTGAATTAATTAAAATGGAAATTCTAAACAATTTAGACGCTTTTTTATTTTTTTTTATTATTTTAATACTGAATTCTTTATTAAAAGTATCTGCATCAAACATTAGAACGGAAGTGTTATTTTAACACAGAAAATATAGTAAATTTTTTTTTATAGAAAATTTATCATCCCTAAAATTATTTCACTACACACTAGGGTGGTTCTTATTTTGGCGATGTTTCCAAATCTTCGGTCTCACCCTAAAAAATTAAGCAAGGTATAACAAAAATAGTCCTGGATGTTTAAAGCAAATCGAGCAACATTAACATGTGCATTAACAGTCGACTGAACTTTTAATTAGCGGTAGAACTAATTTTTACAAATTTTTTTGAAAATATTTGCTTCATTTACGAGTTTTATGAATATGCCGATGCCACAGGAAAAAGGTCTAATGTGATCAATATCGCGGAAAACGAAATTTTTGTAACGTAAGTCTTTTTAAAATGTTTATAACTTTTAAATTATAAATTCTAAAAAATTTATTTTTATAAGCAATATTAGTGAATAAAATATATTTTAAGATGTATCCAAACAAATTTATTAATTTCTTCTTATGGTAAAAGTCCCAGTTATGGAACGTTTTCGCAATGTTGTCCCTATTATGGAACAGTATTACAAAAATTAAAATAAATGGAATTACAATTAGTGATATGAATTTTCTAATAATTTCAATAAATTTTACACGATATAAGAATTATTATTTTTGTATACTACACTACCGTCCGAAATTGTGCGAACGCTAACATCTCGAGCTATTAAAAAACACACCCGCACAGAAACAGTGATAACTCGGTTAAAAATGAAGCTAGATGCTGTTTTTTTTAAATTGCATTGGAAAGCTTATTAAATTTCCAATGAAATGTCACTATTTTAAGTTGTATTACATAAATAGGAAGCGAGATATCATGTTATGAAGACAAAAAAATAATTCTATTTTTTTCGGAATTTCTTACTCTGACTTTGACTCCTGGCACAGTTTAGCAAAGTTTATGAAAAAAATTGTTACTTTTACAAACTATTCCTTGTAACCTAAGCTTTAAATAGAGATCAAGAACAGCAAAAAATATTTACGGGTTCCCAAGATATTACAAAAAGAGTCGGACCGTGCCAAGCAGAATTTTCAATCATCGATTTCTCTAATTCGCCGTTGATTCAATTACTTGTCTGTGAAAAAAGTGTCGAAAATTAATTTTACCAAGTACATTCTTACTGGGATCCACTTTTTAATTTAATTTATTATATATCGATATTTAAAAAGTGGATCCCAGTAAGAATGTACTTGGTAAAATTAATTTTCGACACTTTTTTCACAGACAAGTAATTGACTCAACGGCGAATTAAAGAAATCGATGATTGAAAATTCTGCTTGGCACGGTCCGACTCTTTTTGTAATATCTTGGGAACCCGTAAATATTTTTTGCTGTTCTTGATCTCTATTTAAAGCTTAGGTTACAAGGAATAGTCTGTAAAAGTAACAATTTTTTTCATAAACTTTGCTAAACTGTGCCAGGAGTCAAAGTCAGAGTAAGAAATTCCGAAAAAAATAGAATTATTTTTTTGTCTTCATAACATGATATCTCGCTTCCTATTTATGCAATACAACTTAAAATAGTGGCATTTCATTGGCAATTTAATAAGCTTTCCAATGCAATTTAAAAAAAGAATCTAGCTTCATTTTTAACCGAGTTATTACTGTTTCTGTGCGGGTGTGTTTTTTAATAGCTCGAGATGTAAGCGTTCGCACAATTTCGGACGGTAGTGTATATTTAATTTAAAAATAAATCTTTAATTGTATTTTACCTTTAAATAAGGGTAAACCGGGTTTTCTATCAAACTAGCGTTCCACATTACGTACACTTATTATTTGCGTGTCCCGATTGATGGAACAGGAAGAAAATATATATCAAACATAACCTCAAATATTCTCAATATTTTCGCATTACTTTTCTACCCAAAAAATTGGATTTATAATTATCTATTTAAATAGAAGTTCAACGCTCCTCGTCAATATAGTATTTACTCGAAAGCCAGTGCAATAAAGCGTTTATTCAGAAAATTGTGCTATATGGTGTCTATTCATTTGTTTGTGTAATATAATCTCAATTCACGTTGAGTTCATTAAAGGATAAATTTAATTTTTAATTCCAAATGACAGATCTCCAATATTTTCCATTTTTCGATAATGTTTTGTAAAAACAATTCCATCTAATTGATAAAATTATTTTGCACAATTGATTGAATTTAAGCATCATCATGTGGACTTTATATTATTAAATTAACCCTTTTTTGAAATCACTGTGAATTAAGACTATGTTGTACAAACATATGTACATTTCCGAATTAAGTCAATGTTCTTCACTGCATTTTGAATTGTAACAAATAAAATTAACTTCATAATTTACATTAACAAAAAACGAAATCCAATTATTCATCATAATAAAAAATTTCTATATCAGCAATTTAAAAATCTTGGCGTCAATACTTTCATTAATTACAAGTTAGAAGCATTATTGACGCCAAAATTTTTAAATTGCTAATATAGAAATTTTTTATGATGGTGAATAATTGCATTTCGTTTTTTGTTAATGTAAATTATGAAGGTAATTTTATTTGTTACAATTCAAAATGCAGTGAAGAACATTGACTTATTTTGAAATGTAATTAAGCCTCAATGTGCAATGTCAGCAGCTAATCTCGGGTTATTTTTTTCAACTGCAATATGTACTTCCAGTTGTGTAGGAGAGGAAATATTTAAAATTAATCGTTATTAAAATTTTAATTCTAAATTTTGCTTGTTAAACTTTTATTTCACTAATTGTTTGGACAGTTACAAAATCTTTTTCTTGGCGGAAGTTTTTGCATCATAGATGTTTTGGTTGGGATTTTAAAACTTTTTGCGTCATCTCAACTTTTTAATAAATGAAATAATTAATTGTAAAAATATTTTGGTCTTTGATCTAATAATTTAAAATAAAATACAATTAAGTTTTAAATAAGAATTTATTTAAGATATGATACTTTACAGTTAAGTTTTTAAAATAAATTTCAAGCCTATCAACCCATAATACTATTTTAAAATATTTTAAAAATGTTTTTAGCAGTTGAATCTCTGCGTTCATCTAAATGTCCAAAAATTCAATTTTTTTGAGAAAAATGAAAATTTTTCAAAAAATACGGAGTGTATTAAAATTTCCAGGAATATATATCTAGTGTTGCATTCGAGCGAGAAATCGCTTGAAAAGAACGAGAAATTTCGTGAAGAAGACAATGAAAACAATTGAATGTGATTTAAAATTCAATTATTTTCATTGTCTTCTTCACGAGATTTCTCGATCTTTTCGAGCGATTTCTCGCTTGAATGCATCATATATCGAGATTTTAACCCAATGAATAATATTTTAGAAGATTTCACATAACCGTTTAGAAGTTTAGTATATGGGTGATTTTAAAATAACTGTGATTTTTTTGAATAAGACGTTTTTCTGCTAAAATAGTGAACCAAATTTGACATTTATTACATATTCCAGTACATTTTTGTTATTAAAGTATATGTTCAAATGAAAACTACAAGATTTTAAATATTTCTAAAGTTACGATGGAAAACGTAAAGAAAATGCAAAAGTTACATGCCACGGACCTGACATTTTTCCACGGTCCTGACATGTGTGTCACAGTTAAAACACGTAAGGAAATAAATAATCGAATAAATATTTTCTTTTCAATGCTCGCACTTCAAAATAATACCAGTAGAAGTCAATTAAACATAAAATTGAGTAATAAAATCACGATGGCGTTAACATGTGTTGGTAGAAAGTAATTAACAATTTAAAACATGAAAAAAGTGCTCGTGTACGTAGAATATCATTGTTATAAAAATATTTTTATATGTAAAATATCTGGTTAGATTTGACCTACAAAGTACTTAAAAGATAGTTTCAATATTTGCTTACGTGAAAATTTCAGAACAAAATTTTAAAAAAACGTATGCCATGGACCTGACAATTTAACCCTATTTTCTTAATTTTAACTATGATAATGTTAATGTTAACAAACTAAATATTAAGTATCTTTAAGAAGAGACTTCTATTAAGTGATTTATGAAGTGAGTGGCAAAAAATAATAATTTTATTAGTCATTTATCTATGGGGACATGCAAATATGACAGTTATTTGAAAATCACCCATATGCGTTTGTCTAAATGTTAAAAAATTCAATTTTTTGAGAAAAATGATAATTTTTCAAAAAATACAGAGTGCATTAAAATTCCAAGGAATATATATCGAGATTTTAACTCAATGAATAATATTCTAGAAGATATCACATAACCGTTTAGAAGTTTAGTCTCTGCGTTTGTCTAAATGTCAGAAGATTCATTTTTTTTGAGAAAAATCAAAATTTTTCAAAAAATTCGAAGTTTATTAAAATTTCCTGAAATGTATATCGAGATTTTAACCTAATTAATAATATTCTAGAAGATTTCAGCAATCCATTCAGGAGTTAACGCTCCACGTTTGTCTAAATCTCAAAAAATCGCTATTTTATCGGTTTTCCTAGCCTAAATTCTATAAAAATATATAAAATATTGAATAAACTTAACAGAATTCTTTCTTTTTTGATTCTTTATCCGACAAAAAAAGAATGAGCCAAATCGGTTAAGATTTACTCGAGTTATTCAATTTTATCGAAAAACAGCCGATATTTCGAGAATATATGTGACGTGCCGCGACAAAAGGGACCTTAGCTGCTTAGAATTTCAGATTATGTTTAGATTACTTTTAACTTCATTAAAAATTTATTATTGATTATTTAACATCAAAAGCATATTTTTCTGAAAATATTGCAAATAATAATGAATTAAATATTAATAGTTTGTAAAGAAAATTGGTTATTTTTATTTATTTATACTTCTAATTTTAGTTCTGTCAAAAACAGCTAAGGTCCCTTTTGTCGCGGCACGTCATATATATTCACGGCTTTTTTGCTTTTACTTGGCGGCGATTCTCTACCGCGAATCTTGATTATATTATATTATATATAAAAACATGATATTCATCCTTTTAAAAAATAAAATTAACATATTATATCTTTTTACTGTGACAACGGCATATTCATAAAGCTCGTAAGGTAAATTTCCCTATTAGTTGAAAATTACCTTTATGTTTTTTTATAAAAGTCTTTTTTTACGATAAGAAGATATATTAATTTTTAAAGCAAATATGACTTTAAATCAATTTTTTATTGTCAAAATATAGTAAATTATTGTATTTCTATGAAAAAAGGCTAATGTACCAATTTGTGAACTGTTTAGTAGTTTTCATGAATACGCTATGATACACTCATCTTTATATGCATTACCTGTTTAAATAAGTAAATTTATATTAAATCTCATAAATAAATAAAATACGTTTCAGGATAAAAAGCAAGTACTTACAACAGTGTATTTAATTCATTTATATTTAAATTTGCACATATACATTTACCTTAAATAAAGCAAATATTTTTAAAAAAATTTGGAATAATTTGAAATTCTACCTCCAATCATGTACTAAAAGATCCCGAAGTTTGAGAATTTAAAAAAAATTTGTGTATGCTAGAAAATATTTTGAGTGATTTCCAGCAAAAATTAGATGTACTTTCCATTTAAAAATTCAGTCGACTGGGGGCATGTATTAATATTGCTCGATTTGCTTTAAACATCCAGGACTATTTTTGTTATACCTTGCTTGATTTTTTGGGCTGAGACCGAAGATTTTGAAACATCGCCAAAATAAGAACCACCCTAATACACACTTAGTTTCTTGTGTGTAATAGTTTTTAAATGAAATATAATTTAATGTAACTATTGTTTATATCTTTTTAAATCACAACTACTTAAAATTATTATACAAGTATAAATTTACATTTAAACTGTTAAAAAAATATTTATTTAGTTTATTAAATTTCATTTTAACATTGCGACGTGTCAAGAAACTGAGAATTCTGCACATGCCCAAGTAGAAATGTAATACTGGCATTGTACTGACCCAGTACTGACTGGCAGTATAGCAGTACTGACTCCATTACTAAATCAGTACTGGGAAATCCCTGGCTGGTAACGCTGTCCAGTACTGATTTTTTACCGGCAGTCAGTACTAAGTCAGTATAAAAATATCACTGGCAGAACACCGCCTAATTACTGATTCGTAGCTAAAATTTAACAAATTTGGAAAATGCTGTAACGCGTTCTCTAAAAGAAAATTTACCTTTAGAAGCTTATATTAATTTGTTATTTGATTATTAAAGAAGAGGGAGTAATTTATTAAGTACTAATAATTATTATTAATATTTGTGTAGTAAATAAACTTTTATGAGTATCAACAAAAATGTAAATAATTATAAAAATTCCTTTTATTGAAATAAGTTTTTCAAAAAAATTTTCTTATTTTTTTCATTAATTTATACAATCTTCTTTATTTAAATTAATTACTAAATTATTATTATCTATTATTATTTAAATTTATATTTTATGTAATACCGTTGAGAATTATACACTAAACACTTAGAACTAAGACGGAAAAATATCGCACGCACGGGGTATCGAACCCTAGACCTCGAGGACGCAAGTCGAATACACTAACCACATAGCCACGCAAGCTTGAAAGTATGTTTTTTTAAACTTCCTTTTGAATTATACGAAGGATATATACAGTGCTATAATAATGAATTCACTGTATAATATATTTATTTAATGAAAAATTATTATAAATATATGTTTTATATATTTATATACATTTTAACAAGACATTACATATTAATTAATAGGTATAGCATAAAAATATGGTAAAAATTATTTATTTAATTATTTATTTAAATAATAATAGAAAAATGTATATATTTTTACATTTAAATTTTTTTTTAATATATTATTAATAACACTACATAATAGTAAAAATAATTAATAAATAATAATTTATTATTATTATGATATACCTATTAATTAATAATTAATAATATGTTAATTATTATTTACATAATTATTATTATTATTATTATTATTATAATTATTATTATTATATTGTTATTGTTGATGAATAATGTTTTTAAAAATCTTGGAAAATATTTTAATAGTTAATAAATCAAACAATGTTGTTATTAATAGTGGCCGGTTTAATGCCATTATAACAAAGTTTGTTTGTTTTTTATAACTCCTTCGCAGTACTGATTTGGTGTTATGCCAGTTTTCTGCCAATACTGATTTTAACACTTTTTTAACTCCGACATATTACTGATTCGGTTTTGGAATCAGTATACTCCGGACATTTCTTCTTGGGTGAATGATCACATTTTACAAAAAAAATTTCCTAATCCGAGTTACGTTTTGTAGCACAATAGAAACAATTATGCCATGCATTTTCCATTAAAAATAATTTTCTATTTTTTAAAATTAATGCAAGAATATTTTGAAATATTTATTGTAATGATATCGTATTATTTTGACGTTTAAATTCAAAATTTCTAAAAGAGTAAAATTCATTCAGTTTTGTACGCGTAGTATATCTATATATATTACTGAGCTTACTGATCGGCGGACAGGTAGAGAGTACCGATGGCGCACCCATTGCCGCGCATCATGTGGGTTTCTCTCACCTTACGCTACACCTTCTGTTGGCCCAGCGATCTATAATACTTGGTTGCTCGTACAATTTCCTCAGTTTGCCGTTGACTGGTCTCGGGGCTTGCTCCGAGGCAGATCGACAGGAGCTCTCTCTTCTCTTTCTCCTTTTCACCCTTACGATCTAACGCCAAGGTTGAGGTACGACTCTCTCAAGGAATGAGATCTTCCTTTCTCACCTGGTGCAAGCCGGCGGTATCTCAGGTACAGCTGGGGCAGCTTGCTTGTGCATCCTAGAAGGAGTTGTACTCAAAACTCAGGTACAACTGGGCAGTAGTAACACCCTTCGCCTCTCCGTTTCTCTCTCTTTCTCTATCTCTTTTCACCTGTCATTTCCTACATGAGAATGTGAACCAACCCTGTGAAGAAGAGGTACATCTCGCCCTTCACAGAGTTGATGCACCAGGTAGATTCTTCGACCCAAGGTACAGCTTGGGGAAAGATGAAGCTTGTATTTCTACCCTTATCTCTCTCTTTTACGCAACTATTTATCGTGTCGGACATGAATACCGTGAGAATCGCGGTATCTAGTCTTTTCGATTTTGCTAAATCGACCTAGCGTGCACGACCCCTAGTTATCGTCCGTACCGGTATTTAGGGGTAGTTTCTAGAGTCTACCCTTGCGTAAAATGAGCGTCGATCTCGGGTAGGGAATTTGTCATTTTGGGAAATGAACTTATTTTCTTTCTATTGTATTTTAGTTAGATTAGTTTCTTTTATTGCAATGTTACTAGCTAGTTAGGGTTTCGATTGATTTCGGTTAGATAATTTTTGCATTATATCGAGTCATTTATTTTCTTATTTATTCTTATATTTCTTTTGGTTCATTTTAAATTTACCTTCGCTAATTATTGATTATGTATGATTTCTTTATTATTTTGAATATATTTTCTTACGAAGGTTTAAAACTCTGCTTTGTTACTGACTTCACCCTGCCTATCGATATCATTAAGTTGACTAACTAGCTTGCTTAAATTTTGTAATGACGCTTTACGCCATTTTATTAATTTATTTGATAAAAGATAATTTGTATTTTAACCCGGACTCCATCCGGCGAGCAAATCCTTTGGCAATAAAAATTAAGATCTTTACATGGCGCCCGAACAGGGACTAAAATTTTTTATCAACTAGAGTAAATGCAAAGTGCATAAAATTGAGTATAAAAAAAATGAGAATTTTTTTTAGTCGCAATTTTTAAGGAAAAAAAATGGTCTTTTGTGATGTCGGTAGAGGGGGTAGTAATTTAATTTTTTACTGTAGTGAGGGCGTGATAGTCGCAGGGGTGGGGATGAATGGTTCCTTATATATAGTCGCGTTGATAGCTTATCAGTCTAGTCGATCAGTACCACTCATCGATATCATATCAATTACTAATTTTTGTAAAGCAAGAAAGAAGAAGAAGACATCATGTACTCTACGAGTAGTGACGAAAGAGTTTTTCGTTTGTTGGTTAAATTCGAGCATTGGTTTCCCGGTTTAACACTTTATGAAGTGTTAAAGTGTTAAATGAAGATTTAAAGTTAAATGAAGTGTTATGAAGTGTTTACAGACTCTCTAGTTAAGTACAAGGACTTTCTAGTTGGCCTTGATTATGAAAAACAGCTTGAGTATAAGGAGAGCTGTTTCTTCAATCTTCGTCCAATTATCCGTGGTAGCCCGGTGACTGTCGCGAAAGACAGGAACCATCCGTATAACGCGAAAACGGATTGCTGGCGTTGCGGACAACACGGACATCGTCGTCAGGAGTGCCGTGAAAAACAAGTGATATTCTGTTCTCAGTGCGGCATTTTAGGCAATTTTGCTCCAGATTGCTGTCTTAGGAAAAGAAAATAATTTTCTTTTTCTTTTCTCACCTCGAGACCAGCAGCCATTTTGGTTTTCTTCTTCCACCACCACCTTTGGAGAAGAGTGGGAGTGACCAACTAGTATATAATCAACTGTGGATCATTATTCAGCACAGTTCTTTTCCACACTTCATTGAGTAAGGTTATCTTCGGTTATCCAAAGGTTATCATGGGAGTACAATGGATCTACAAGCTGACCAAGAATGACCTGGTGGCTCAACTAGAAAATTACCAAATTGATGCCACTGGTACGCTTCCTGAACTTCGTCAGCGGTTAGTAGCTTTTATTCGAACTAAACCAGAGCTACTAAATCAAACTAAAGATCCGGAGAACTACGTAGAAGAGGATGACATCAACAGCTTTGGGGGATCCAAATTTACGCGAGAATCTGGTGGATATCAGAGCTCAGCAAGCACCTGCGATCACACCGGAACAAATTAGGGCAACTAAAGCTCTAATTAACCGTCTTTTATTATAATTCGCTTCAGTAAGAACATCGACACCTTTCGATGGCAGTAGTGACACTTATGTGCTTGAAAGGATGAGAAAGTGGGGTTGTAGTTTCGAAGGCCATGATGTTTACGCATTTTTGGAACGTGTGGAAGAACTGCAGCAGGCGTATGGATTTTCCGACGAACAACTTCTTCGAGGATTTCCAGAATTATTAAGAGGAGATGCTTTACTCTGGTATCGATATCATTAAGTTGACTAACTAGCTTGCTTAAATTTTGTAATGACGCTTTACGCCATTTTATTAATTTATTTGATAAAAGATAATTTGTATTTTAACCCGGACTCCATCCGGCAAACAAATCCTTTGGCAATAAAAATTAAGATCATTACATTATTTAACTATCTCAAAAGTTTTTTTTACAAAATTCATCTACGGTAAACGATCTTTTCAATATTATATTTTGGTTAGGAATTTGACTTGCTTTAAAAAAATTTTTAATTTATTAAATAAATTGGTTTATTTAAATTGTAAAAGTAAAATTATTCTTAGAAAATATACAAAAGTACATTTAATAATTGAGTAACATAGATGGATTCCACGTCAGTTCAACACACTTATTTTCATGACTTGTTGGGATTTGGCTGTACTTTTGAAAATTTATTGCTTTTATAGTGATAAACAACTCCACTAAATATTTTCTCAAAATTTTGAAATTTACCAAAAATATGGCATTTTCAAAATTTTTGTCTTTTTTTAATGTAATATAACTTTCGTTTTAATTAACCGATTTTGGATTTAATAAAAAGGATTTCTTTGGTTTTAAGTATATTTTAAGATACAATTAATATAAAAAAGAAAAATTCAAAAAAATTAATTTTTCAAAATTTTGAAAAATTAAAAATCCGTTTTTGAAAAATAATCGTCTTCGATTTTTTTAAATTTTACTAAATGTTAGGGTCAAATGTGCTTTAAATGTCCTGTGAGTTTCATCTTGGGATCTCAAAGGGATTTAGAGTAAAAAAATAAAACGTAACCACAAATTACGAACATATGGGGCAAAATTCCTTAACTGCCCAGGTCAAAAAATTAATTTTCTCTAAACTTTGCTAAAATGTTACTATTATTAGTGGAAGTGTAAGTATTAATTTTTTTTAATTTGATAAAAAATTTTTTGAGTTATGGAGTTTCAAAATTTGGATTTTTTTGAAAATATCTTTTTTTCGATTTAATATATTGATAAGTAAAATTAATAAAATTGAGAGTATGAATAGTGATTTTTAAAGGGATTTTCACGGGCTAGAAGCTAATGACCTTTTTCTATCGGTCATGTAAAAATCAGAGTGAGACCATGAGAATTTTTGAGGAAAATAATAATTTATCATTATTTTACATAGAAAATTATGATTTATAATCAGTTTCTTGAAAAAGTTCCAGTGACTCACTCCAATTTTTACACGACTTATATGAAAAAAGATAAGTTTTGGATTGGGATAGGTTACGAAAAAAGACACCGATTTTGAGATACAGTAGAGCTTGGTTAATACGATTCTGTAGGAACCGTATTAAGAATGCATCTTATGCAGGAAAACATATTAGATGAGATATAAAATGAATGTCTTTAATTGCAGGGACCACCATAAATGAGCTTCTTAAGCGTAAAATCGTATTAAACGGGATCTTATTAACCGGGTTCTACTGTATATTGAAATTAATAATTTGACCTTGAATTTCAAGGTTAAACGGACAGAAAACTACTTTTTTTCATCACCAGCTTTTTGCCCGTGAAAACCCCTTTAAAAATCACTATTCATACTTTCAATTTTTTTAATTTTACTTATCAATATAAGTATATATCAATATAAGTATCAATATATTTTCGATTTAATAATTGAAAAAAAGATATTTTCAAAAAAATCCAAATTTTGAAACTCCATAACTCAAAAAATATTTTATCAAATTAAAAAAAATTAATATTTACACATCCACTAATAATATTAAACATTTTAGCAAAGTTTAGAGAAAATTCACTTTTTTTTACCTGGGCAGTTAAAGAATTTTGCCCCATATGTTCGTAATTTGTGGTTACGTTTTATTTTTTTACTCCGAATCCCTTTGAGATCCCAAGATGAAACCTACAGGACATGTAAAGCACATTTGCCCTAACATTTAGTAAAATTTTGAAATAAATCGAAGACGATGTTTTTTCAAAAACGGATTTTTAATTTTTCAAAATTAAAAAAAATATTTTTTTTGAATTTATCTTTTTTATATTAGTTGTATTTTAAAATATACTTGAAACCAAAGAAATCCTTTTTTTTAATCCAAAATCGGTTAATTAAAACCAAAGTTATATCACATTAAAAAAAGACAAAAATTTTGAAAAAATATTTGGTGGAGTTGTTTATCACTATAAAAGTAATAAATTTACAAAAGTACAGCCAAATCCCAAGAAGTCATGAAAATAAGTGTGTTGAACTGACGTGGAATCTACCCATAAGTATCAATTAAGACAAAGACAACGCATAAAATGTACAGAAATTGGCTTTCGGACAAATTGGTTGAAACTTCAGGGAAATGTTCTTTGACATGTTTTAAACAAATTATGTATGGGTCAATTTGCCCCTAAAATAATATTTTTCGATTTACAGCGCATAAAAGTGAGGAAAATATAAAAACGTTAAGTAATCACATTTAAGACATTCTGAGATAATATTGTGTAACTTTACGCATCTGATAAACTTTGAGTGTCACTTGAAGTTTACTCGAAGTGATAATGACAGTAAAGAATTGTGTAAGAGTAAAATAAATGCGATGTAAAAATGAAGTAAACGTCCGATATAAAAGATAGAAATGAAAGATTATGATAAAAGTGAATAATAGAAAAATGTGATTAACTTTTATTGTCAGTGAAGCTTATTCGTATTATGAATTAGAGTGAAGCAAGAGTGAGAGTTAATTAAGTGTATAATTACGTGGTAAGAGGGAAATAATAAATCTGATCATATTTTAGTGTCAGTGAAATATACTTTCATCTAAATAAAATTTTTTTAAATATGCTATAAATATGCTATGTGGGTAGTTATCCCATATAGCACCAAATTTCCCAGGGAGTTCGCAATGCGAAGTTTGGGAGTTCTCATAGCGAAATCTGTAAGAAATTCAGACAAAAACCAAATGTCAGCCTGTTTGCGAGTTAGCAAGTGCGATTTCGCTGCGAAATTGAAAAGCTAATTAGCTGAAACATTTAAATGCGAAATCGCTGAAAAGTCGAAACGTTAATGAGAAGCGATTTCGTTTCTCTGCAAGTTATCCGTGATAAGTTTAGAAATTATGACTAGTAATTTTTATATAAGTTATGGATATAATTTTGTTTAAGAAAATAAAACAAATATTATATCAGTTTTATTTTAATTAATTTTAGGATGTAAGGAGTTTTGGAGAAAGTTTTTTTTATTTTAAAAATAATTTAAATATAATTTAATTATACTTATAGTTTAATTATAATTATATGTGAAATTTTTTTAAAAATAGCCCGCCTTAAGGGGATCCCACATACAGACAATGCAGATCTAAAATGGTTAAAAATCTACAACGACCGTTTCTTGGAAAATATAAGATATTATGACCTATAAATTTGACAAACTCACTTTGTAACATAAATACACAGGATGAGTATTTTATTCGTTGTAATTATTGAAAAAAAATTATTCATAAAAAGTTAAATATGAGAAGTTTCCAACAGCCAAAACTGCAACGACCTTTTCTTGAAAACAACAAAATCAAAATAACTTTTCCATTTGACAAACTTAATTTCAATAAAAAATACACATAATAAGATTCATTCTATATGAAAACAAGAATATAAAACTTTAATTTATGTAAACTATTTTGTATAGCAATTTGCAACAAGAAGAACACATCTGACAGATGTTTAGTGATACATAGAACCAAGAGATGGCGCCAAAGGTACCAAAACTGAAAAATTTTCATTATTTTTAACTTTAAATTAACAACAATGAGACATAGTGTCTTTTTTTCGAGTGAAAATTCATTAGTGATAAAAGATACACAATGGGAGAAATATATTTTGTTCAAATTGTTAAAGAAAAACTAATTATAGTAAATTAAATATCATGTGCTACCGAACAGCTGTCACTTATACACTTTGGGGAAAATAAAGTTTTTATTTATTTCTGAATGGCAAATGAGTCTCATCCTGCGTATTTTCCTACCAAACTAAGTTTCGCAAATGGAAAAATTATTTTGTTTCGTTGTTTTCGAGAAATGGTCGTTGCAGTTTGAGCTTTTGTCAAAAGACCTGTTACAGGAAAACACTTCATATTTAATTTTTTATGAATATTTTTTTTTCATTAATTACAACAAATAAAATACTCATCCTGCGTATTTATGTTAAAAAGTGAGTTTGTCAAATTTATAGGCCATAATATCTTATATTTTCCAAAAAACGGTCGTTGCAGATTTTTAGCCATTTTAGATCTGCATCGTCGGTATGTGGGATCCCCTTAAGAGAAAGATTTTATTTTTGTTTCAGTAATTGGTCGTTTATCTCAATTGGTTAGGTTAGTTGTTAGATTTCGTTTCCGCGTTAAATCCCTAGTCTCTTTAAATTATTTTTCAAAATAAAAAAAATTTTCTCCAATACTCCTAACATTCAAATTAATTATAAATAATACTAAAATAATAAAATAAGCAAAATTTCCTGTCATGTTTAATAAACACCAAAAAACAAATTTTTCTTGTTTCAAATAATTTCTCTTATTTTAGTTCATATATTCCTCTTGAATAAAGAGGATACTGAAATCCTGTCAAAACAAATAAATATATTTAATGGAGTTGTAAAGATTAATAACTTATTCTAAAAACTAAAAATTATAAAATTTTCTTAACATATTATGCAATTTAATTAAAAAATTAATATTTTTTATAATAAATAATGATAATTAAACATTTTGTCAATCTGTCATATACAGATTAAGATTTAATATTTTACATTTATAGTAGTATAGCAAAGCTGATGCGACTCCAGGTTCTGATCTCAGCTAAGTACCTGCAATCGGTAATGCAGATTCCTACATTATCAGATATATGTGAATTCAAACACTATTGGTGTCTACCTTACCGACCGAGCGACGGGTGAATTTGAATTTTTTGCAAATTGAAACCCTATTGGGGTCTACCTTACCGACCGAGAGTAGTTCCAGCTGCCACCGCTAGATGGCGCCATTTGCGGATTCTAACTGCTAGAATTTTAAAACTTTTAGGCTAGAAGGAGTGTTCTACCTTACCGACGCTTGACGCGTAATGGAAAATCAACCTGACTTTTTTACTTAAAAGTGCTATATTAAAAAATTAATCATGGCTAACACTCTTGAAACTATTTAATATTATTCTATTCATTTGACTAAACAATATACTAGTTTTTTAAAAAAATTGTAAGAAAAGTTTGTCAGCAATTAAATAAATTGTCACATTTTCAAATGCTTCATGTGGAATCCTATGCAAATGTTGAAACTTTAAACCTGAATATTTACGTTTTTAGCATGGTAAGGGGTGTTGAGGTTTTTGTCACTTATAAAGTATACAAAAATGAATATTCTTCCAAAATTTGGTAAAATTTCGAAGAAAATTGACTTGCCGGAGAACCTTCTTAAGTGTATTAGCAATGGCGCCAATAAAATCGATTTTGTATCGCGATGGGTTGCAGAATGTTCTCGCAACGAACAAGTTCTGACAGATTTTTTAAAATCCATGTACTTTACGCATGAGAAAAGTCGTTGCCAGAACATTCTGCAATCCATAACGGGATTTCGAGTATTGTTCGAGTCTCAAGCGATAGAGGGCGGTGGTCTACAAGATTTTAACATTAATAACCGCGTGCGATGGGCTGAATGTGAGAGTGCATTTGAATGTCGACTGTACACAAATGTTGTTTTAAATATTGTACACCTAGACATAAGTGAGTTTTTGGATGATGCGGCCATTTTATTTAAAGAACACATTCAAAATGCTTTAAAACAAAATGGCCCTATAGTTGTATACGGTGATTTGACAGCCAATTTCAAAAGATTGCAGAATGAAGAAGAAGTGGTTCAACCAATACCATTCTCAGCCAAATCCAGTAGTATCTTCCCGACAACCGTATTGGAGGACTGGTTTAAATCGAACATGAAACAGCCAATCATGAGGAAGGTTGAGGAGTTCCATGAGAAAGGGTCAAGCTGGAACCTAGTGTCGATAGTGAAATTAGAAATTAACGTAAATAAGTATAATCCAATGCGTGCGAGTTCATATATCAATCTACCTATACAAATTAAGCGAAAACAAGCATGTATTAATGTTGAAAACAAAGACAGAGAGTGCTTTAAGTGGGCTGTACTGGCAGCTTTACATAATGACAAATCACATCCTGAACGTGTCTCTAGCTATAAAGAATTCGAAAATGAATTGAATTTTAAGGGTTTAGAATTCCCTGTAACATTAAAAAGTATTGCGAAATTTGAATTGTTAAACAATGTATCTGTAAATATCTACGGCCTTACGAAATGGCATGGTAATTTCTCCGTTCACCCTTTTCATCTGACCGCAGAGAAGAGAGAGAAACATGTAAATCTACTGCATGTAGTAGATTCGTATGATGATAAAAGTGTATGCAATGACAATGTAAATTGTGACGATGACATTGACTTTATGAATTTCCACTATGTTTGGATTAAAGATTTATCTCGGCTAGTATCAAAACAACTGTCTAAAATAGGTTATAGACAGTTTATTTGTGACCGTTGTTTACACTACTTCTCATGTGCGGAAAGATTAAATGCGCACGACGAAAATTGTAATAAGAAAATGTGTGTCGCATTAAGCTACCGAGAACAGAAAATTGTATTGTTACCTTTAAAAATAATGTAAATAAGGAGAAAGTTCCTTTTGTCATCTATGCCGACTGTGAAAGTTTACTTCTTCCCGCTGAAGAAGATACAGACAATTTAAGTAAAACTGAGATATTTCAGCGTCAAAAATTGTTGAGTATCGGTTATTATATAAAATGTAGCTTCGATGACTCAATGCCTATGTATGTACCGTGTCCGAAGCAGGAATTAGACTCTGCCAAGTGGTTTGCTGACGAGTTATGGCAATTCGCGGAAAAAAATAATAATGTATTTAAAAACCCTATACCTATGAATGTCTTAACTTCTCAGAAAATTGCTGATTTTAAGAATGCAACCGTGTGCTATATTTTTCAGAAGAATATACCAGCGGGTATTAAAAAGTTCGTGATTACAGTCATTTTACTGGCAAATACCGAGGTGCTGCGCATGAATCGTGCAACTTAAATTATCAAGAGTGTCAACTCATATTAATTGTATTTCATAATTTAAGTGGGTATAACGCACACTTTATAATTCATGCTGTATCAACAAGCTTTGAAGGTCTAAATGACCTCCTCCCCTTGAACAAGGAGAAGTATATCTCTTGAGAAACTAGCGTCATACCTTGACGAATATAAAATTATTGAATCCGTATTTGTCAGTACGGTGACGGATCGCGAACAAATAAAATTGTTAACGCAAAAGAGTATCTTTCCCTACTAGTACTTTGATTCGCGAAGTAAACTCGATGAAACAGAGTTGCCAACAAAAGAGAGATTTTATAGTACTCTCTACGACGCTGGTGGAACGGATGATGAATATGAGCATGCGCAAAAAGTCTGGTCTGAATTTAATTGTCAAACTCTTTATGATTATGTTCACTTTTATATAAAAACTGATGTGTTATTACTTGCCGATGTCTTTGAAAACTTTCGCGAACAGTGTGTAAAAGCATACGGGTTAGATTCAGCACATTATTACACTACCCCCGGTTTAACTTGGGATGCTATGCTCAAATATACGGGCATAGCATTGCAACTTATAACCGACATAAATATGATGATGTTTATTGAGTCGGGTATCAGAGGTGGCATTAGCCAGTGTTGTAACCGGTATGCTAAAGCGAACAATCCCTATATGGATCAGTTTGATCCATCTCAAGACCCAAAGTACATTATGTATTTCGATGCAAATAATTTGTACGGTTGGACAATGACACAAGTACTTCCACTTGGTGATTTTAAGTGGATTGACAACCCTGACGAGGCGTTTGACTTTAACGTACCCGATGACTCTTCAGTCGGGTACATTTTAGAAGTCGATCTAGAGTATTCCGAGAGCCTGCACGATTCTCATAAGGACATGCCTTTTTGCGCAACTAATGCAAAACCCCCCCATGTCCAAGAAGGAAAAATTACTTACAACTCTCCTGCCTAAAGAGAAGTATGTTATACACTATCGTGCATTCAAACAGGCTCTCGGAAACGGTATGAAACTCGTAAAAATCCACCGAGTGCAACTCGATTAGTTTCAACCAATCCGAATGGTTGAAACGCTACATAGATTATAACACTGCCATGCGAAGCACTAAAAAAAATTCGAAAGGAATTTATTCAAATTAATGAATAATGCAGTGTACGGCAAGACCATGGAAAATGTTTGCAAGCATGTTGACATTAAGTTGGTTACACACTGGTACGGTTGATATGGTGCTGAAGCCCTCATCTCTCGACCCAATTTCCACATTCGAGCCATCTTCGATGAGGACCTTGTGGTCATCGAACTGCACAAGACTGAGATCCTACTTAATAAACCGATTTATGTGGGTTTAAGTGTGTTGGATATCTCGAAAACGCTAGTCTATGACTTTCACTATAGTTACATGCTCCAGAAATACGGTGCCAATTGTAAACTGATGTATACCGATGCAGACAGTCTAATCTACGAAATAAAATGTAAAGATGTCTACAATGACATGAAAAATGATATCCAAAAGTTCGATACGTCAAACTATCCCACAAACAACGTGTACGGCATTCCGCAAGCCAACAAAAAGGTACTCGACCTAATAAAAGACAAGTGTAACGGCAAGATCGTTACCAAATTTGTTGGCTTGCGGAGTAAGATGTACAGCGTACGGGTAGAAAATAAAGATTTGATTAAAAAAGCCAAAGGCATTAAATCCGGCGTTGTAAAAAGACAATTAATTTTGATGATTATGTAAAATGTATGCGAGATTTTGACGTTCAAACTCGAACGCAATATAAGATTAGATCGCGGCTACACAATGTTGAAACTGTTAAACAAATCAAAAATACCGTGGGATATTATGCAATCCCCACAATCGACAAATGAATTTTATAAAATATTGTAATAAAAGGTTTGTAAATAAATTAAACAATTGTACATTAATTAAATGTGTTTTTATTAAAAAAATCCTTATATCTATATACAAATGATTAAACTTATATTAAGATAATATAAATGTGAAAATCACCCCTAGTAATTTAACGCAAATTCCAATCAACCAGCAAAGCACTTAAAGATTAATGTTAACGTAGAACCTCTTTATAAATCAAAACTACTTCCAACAGCAAACATTTACAATTCCAGTGCCAACTGATTTAATATTGATTCATTATTGATTCATAGTTGATTCATTATTGATTTATAGTTGATTTATAGTTGATTTATTGTTGATTTATTGTTAATTCATTATTGATTCATAGTTGATTCATTATTGATTCATAGTTGATACATAGTTCATTCATTGTTGAATCATTATTAATTCATAGTTAATTCATTATTGATTCATAGTTGATTCATTATTGATTCATTATTGTCTCATTATTGATTAAATTTGACACTGGAATTGTAAATGTTTGTTGTTGGAAGTAATTTTGATTTACCACCCCTAGGGATTAGGCTTAAAGGCCTAATCGGAGAGTACCCCTGGACCCCGTTCTAGCCCTCGTTGGTTGTATTCGGCGGCCTGCTCCTCAGAAGGGAGGGACCGCCCAATGGACCAGCTCCATGGAGTAGAGGGATGAGAATGGTGAGGAAGCAACCTTTGGGCGATCAGAAATGAGCACCACTGGAAGCGGAGGGGTGTACTGTCTGCGGGGCCCCAACTAAGAAACGGTCCCCCAATCCAAGATGTTTCTGCCGTGTCGATGGATGAATGGCACTAGGGTTACCAAATCTGTCGCTCACGACGGACTGGCTGCCCGTCCGTTTGTCGGAATTGCACTGGTCAGTTAGTGATCCCGTAAAGGTTCGGGGGAGCGACCTGGCTGGGCTTCCGGCGGGCGGCTGGTCTTGGCGTGATGTGAACAGAGGTGTCTTAAACGGCGGCTCCGAAACACCGGGCGACCTTCCGGTGGTACTAGCCTTACTTCTGCAAGCGGGGCTCTGCAGGAGCGGACTTTCTTTTCCCTTGCTACTCGTGGGACTTCAAATGGAGAATCAATTTAACAAATTAAATTTGGGTGATCAAAGGGTTTCAGTGGCTGCGTCTACAACCTCCTCGGAGGCTGTGGATGTGACGGTCTCGAACCCTGAGGTCGTGGATCAGTCCTCCCCTTCCTCTTTGGCTGTTCCTTCGGGTCCTTCGGGATCTGATGGTAATGTGGTCTTAGGTGAGGGTGGAGGCTCAGGGGCTGTAGAAGGCCTCTAACCAAAAGGAAGCGCCTTAACGGTTCTGAAAAAAAACGGGATGCGTCACCCCTGGAAAAAGAGGGGGTAAAGAGACCAAAGTCGGTCCAGCAGAGTACCAGGAGAGAGGGGTACAATGTTGGGCTAACAATGGCTCAAAGGGCAAATCCTCTTACGATGGTGGTCTGTAGCGAGGGTTATCCAGACGTGGCGCTTACAGATGAGCAGTTTGGACTTCTTAGGAAGACCGTTGTGACGCTCACCTGCAAAGAGCCGGTCGAAAGGTGGCCGCGCTTTGAGGCTTCCTTCTGCAGAGGAGGAGTCTTTATATTCATCGCTTCCAACCCGGAGGCTAAGGAATGGCTGACGAAATGTGTGGCCGACCATGAGACCTGAGAGGGAGCGAAGCTGAAGATTGGTGGGGTTGAAATGCTCCAAAGAATGGTAAAGGCTACTGCGTGGTTCCCGGGAGAAACGGCGGACGCGCGGACGGTCTTGCAACATTTGGAGGCCTTCAACCCCACGTTGAAGACATCGACTTGGCGTATGCTGAATGTCGATGGGTCTCAGGTGGCTAATAGGGGTGACAAGAGTTTTCTTCTTGTTGCTCAGGTCCCTGAAAGTCAGGCGAGGGCTATAGAGGCCCTCGAATTTAGGCCTCACTATCACTTCGGGCGGATAACCTTTAAGGTCACTGTCCCTGATCGTGATGGCTCAAACAATGTAGAGGTGGGTGAAGAGCAAACATAAGATAAGAGATTGTCAAACCCTAGATGAGGCGGCCAATGATTTTACAAAGGCTATTATGGCAGCTTATGAAGGTAGCTGCAAACCGACAAAAGTATTTTCGGGAAAAGAGGTGTGCTGGTGGAACGAGAGATTAGAATATCTCAGGAAAGAAACTAGGAGACTCTTTAAGCGTGCCAAGAAAAGGCGCACGACTAATGGTTGGTCTGACTTTACAAAAATGAGAGACGACTATAGAAATGAAATAAGGAAAGCAAAACAAGCCAGTTGGAATGCTTTCTCTTCCAGCATCGAAAAAGGGAAAGAGGCAGCCAGATTGGATAAGCTGCTTGCCAAGAACCCTGATGCAATTTTGGGCACTTTATTATTGCCGGATGGGACTTTCTCTGAGTCGGACGATGAGACCTTGGCTTATCTGGTCCAGGTACACTTTCCGGGCTTTTCAAGGTCGGGGGAGGGCGGACATGACCCTGGGTCGCCAACAAACCTTCCACAGGCTTAGTATCGGCCGCGAAGGCAGCTGGCTAACAGGATCGTGAATGCCGAGAGGATCAGATGGGCCGCGGAATCTTTTAGTCCCTACAAGTCTCCCGGTCCTGATGGCGTCTACCCTGTTCTCTTGCAAAGAGCGATGGACGAGGCTGTTGGGCCATTGGTGAGGCTTGCGAGAGCGAGTCTGTCTCTGGAATATGTCCCGACAGCGTGGAGGGGTACGAAAGTCGTATTCATACCTAAAGCGGGCAAGAATGGGTATACCTCACCGAAGGATTTCCGTCCCATTAGCCTTACATCCTTTATTCTAAAACTTGTTGAAAGGTTGGTGGATAGATATATCCGCAGTGAGATTTTGGAGCGGTTCCCGCTACAAAAGGATCAATATGCGTATAGAGCAGGATGCTCTACGGAGACAGCTCTGGCGAGAGCAGTTGACCTAATTGATGGGCAACTGCAGAGTCAGGGTTTTGCTGTAGGTGTTTTTATGGACATAGAAGGGGCTTTTAGTCAGGCCTCTCCGGAATCCATAAGTAGAGCTATGACAGCTTTTAATATTCCTACAGGAGTGGTTGATTGGACCTGTCACATGTTAAGAAACAGAAACCTCGTGTCAACTAAAGGAGACTCAGTCCTGAAAGGGACAGTTAACTCTGGATGCCCCCAAGGAGGTGTTCTTTCACCCTTGCTCTGGTCCTTGGTGGTGGATGAACTACTGAGAACTCTGACCGAAGCAGAATACCATGCGATTGGGTATGCGGATGACATTTTGTTAATCGTCCGCGGTCCCCATCTCGACGTTGTACTCGAAGTGGCCCAAAAGGCTTTAAACCAGGTAGACAAATGGTGTAAGAGGGTGGGTTTATCTGTAAATCCGGGGAAAACGGAAGCGGTTATCTTTACCAGACGGTATAAGTGGAAAGCCTCGTGCTCACTTACGCTGTCCGGAATAGAGATCCAATATACAGAGCAGGCAAAATATTTAGGAGTAATCCTGGATAGTAAACTGCTTTGGAAAAAGCACCTGGAGGAGAAGTGCAAGAAACTTACAGCTGCTCTGTGGCAATGTAGAAGGGCCATATGCAGTAGCTGGGGTCTTAAACCGGATACACTATTGTGGATCTATGAAGCAATTCTGCTCCCTAGGCTGACGTATGCTTGCGTGGTCTGGTGGAGTAGAGTTGAATTAAAAACATCACAAGCAGAATTGGAAATGCTAAGGGGGATGGTACTTAGAGGAATAACGGGGGCGGTGCGTACAGCTCCTACTGCTGCCCTTGGTGCCCTCTTGGGGCTAGAACCCTTACACCTTACAATTAAAGCAGCGGCTGTTAAGGCTGCCCTGAGGTTGAGCGGTCCTGTGGGCTGCAGGGAGGTGGGTAGATGGCGTCTCCCAAAGAAATTGGTGAGAAGCCCCCTCCTAAGTATGATTAGGGACAGAACTGTCCCTTTGTACCTCTTCGACAAAAAGTATAAGATTAATATACCTAGTAGAGAAGATTGGATAAATGGACTGACAAATATTCCAGCTGACTGTGAAGTCTGGTACACAGATGGATCAAAAGGCGGGAATGGAGTTGGTGCAGGAATCTATCATGTAACCTCTCAAGTGGGACACTCTTTTAAGTTAGGGACCACTGTTACTGTGTTACAAGCCGAAATTGTGGCGATACTTTATGGTGCTGTTGAAGCCTTGAAAAATTGTCGCGACAAAGATATTTTTATTCTTTCGGATAGCAAGGCAGCTATTTTCTCCTTAAAACGATACGTATCAACATCACGGCTGGTCGGTGGCTGTCATGAGGCACTTAACAAACTAGCTGAAACTAACCGCGTTACCCTTCTCTGGATCCCTGGTCACAGTGGATTCGCGGGAAACGATAGGGCGGATGAGCTAGCCAAAGAAGGGGCTAGAAAACAACTTATTGGGCCCGAACCGCCCATTGGTGTTTCCAATAAATGCCTGACACTGGGAATTAAACAGTGGATAGCTGCGGAACACCAAGGGGAGTGGCGGGCAATTAAGGGCTGTAGACAAGCCAAGGTACTCATGGGAACTAGTATTGACCCTATGAGGAAAGTGGAATTCCGCAAATTAAATAGGAAAGAGGCAAAGATCATAACATGGCTATTAACTGACCATGGTGATCTGCGCTATCATCGGCACAAAATGGGGATTGTAGACGACCCGAAGTGCCGTAGGTGTGCAGAGGAACACGAAACCTCGATACACATGTTGTGCTACTGCCCCGCACTTGTGAAGGATCGGGAACGCATTACGGGCTACTTCTTTCTGGGGGAGACCGTTATTGCTACCAGAAAGCTGTCCGAAGTCCTCCTGCTGTGGAAAGGACTTCGGATATAAGGACTGCTATGGGGAACGTAAAGGGATTACCCGAGCGTTAGTGGTATGACCTTAAAGGTCATAGATTCACAACCCTCATTTCTTAATAATAATAATTTTGATTTATAGAGGGGTTCTACGTTAACATTAATCTTTCATTGGTTTGCTGGTTGATTGACATTTGCGTTAAATTAATAGGGGTGATTTGCAAATAATAGATTATACAGTTGTTTTGTCTTCTTAAGTATTGTGAGAATTGTCAAAGCCAAGCCATTTGAGAATAACTTTGTTTTTACGTGTCTTGACAATTTTTTCTACAAGATAAATATCTGGATATTTCACTTCAAGAAGTTCCTCTTCATAAAACCTCCACTGATGGGTTGTCCTTGATAATTTTTGAGCTTGTAAGTCACTGGTTGAGTTGATACAACTTGATCCACAATAAATATTTCTGTTGTCCAATTGGGTGTGTTTTCTTGAAAACGTTTTTATATTTGCTTACTCAAACTTTGTCACCAATTTTATATTTTGGTCGTCTAAAAGGCATTTTTCTCAGCTTCAAAAATCGTTCTTTTAAAATTTCAACCTCTTCTGAAGTTACTTCTTTATGCTTCATTCCAATTGTTCTATGCTTTGTATTATTGTAGTTGGAAATAAACTCTTATTTCCAATATATATATATATATATATATATATATATATATATATATATATATATATATATATATATATAATATATCATACCACTTGTAATTACTTCGTAAACTAAATTGCATCCACATTTTTCTTTTAAGTGTTTGATTAAACCGTTCAACAATAGAAGCCTTCATATTACTGTATGTTGAATAAAAATTTATATTATGCTTTTTCATTAATGCTTCAAATTGTGAGTTGTAGAATTCTTTTTCTTTGTCGCTATGCAAGTTTTTTACAATGCGCTTTTTAGCAAATATTGATTGCATTGCATGAGAAACGTCTTTCCAATTTTTACTCTTCACTGGAACAGCCCAAGCATATTTAGAAAATATGTATGTGACTGTTAATAAATACTTGAAACCTTTATTTATTTTTGAGTAAGGTATCATTTCTACTAAATCTGCTAGCCATGTCTCATCAATATCAAGCATTTCAACTAGCCGACAAGGATAATTTTTTCTAGCCTGAGTATTCATACTCAGGCTAAGGAAAGCTCAGTTCATTCACTACTGTTTATTTTGTGTTGTCCATTCTCGAGAGCCATTAAGCGAGTATCTAATTCAATAATTATTTTTAGCTGTACGATAAGATAAGTCTTTATTTATATCTTTTTTAAAATTTTTTATTTCTTCTGTAATAGAGTCTTCAAGAACTTTTAGAAATAAGTTGTTATTGTCCACCTTTGATCTGAGTGAGGCATTAGCTTCATACAATAAACGCACTTCGTGTTTTATCATATGTCGTACAAGTTTTAAATTGACAGCGTCGTTTTCTTCTTCAGCGTTAGCAATATTACAGAGTTTTCATTCTTCAACGTCAAAGTTACCTTAAGAATTGAGTTTAAAACCAACTCCAGGAGGCCCTCGTCTTGCTGTTCCTCTTTGATTGAGAGGATGTCTGAACACGTCAATGCTCATTGTTGAAATGAATAATATTTGCTAAAACATATCTTAATATATAATTTTAGATTCACGTAGTTCCTCAATAATAGACATGATTTCATTATTGTGACTAGGATTTCCAGCAGCTTGAGAAGCTATTAAAAGTCTAAGACGGTCAACCAACTCATTAGGAACATCACAATAGATATATTCTCGTTGAAAATTTATGTTTGCAATCATAAATTTAGGTAATGAACTACCATACTTGGGTTGATGTAAAGACTTTGAATACAAGTAAATATTATCAAATCTGAGACCATTTGGATGTAAAATTAAAGAAAGCAGTACATTCGTTTTTCCACAATTTGATGTCCACAAAAAATGGCTCGAATACTACCGGAAAACAAACTACCGTGACGCTTCACTTTCTTCTCTTGTTGTTCAACAATCGAGTCTAGATTGAAGACTGGAAGCTTATGAGGTTGTTCCTTGAACCGCATTCTGATTTAAACTGCCGCTTAAGGTAAAAATACAGCGCTTATATAGCTCACAAGTCATACTAATTTTAACTTTCACAGAGTAAGTTATAATCATACCTTACTCTGTGAAAGTTAAAATTAGTATACATCATCGCTCTCGAGGAAAAGGTTTAATTAATAAATTTATAAACAAGTTACCGTTTGAACTACATTTGCCAGGTAATCAATATTGTGGACCAGGCACAAAGTTAGCAAAACGTCTAGCACGAGGTGATCCAGGTGTCAATCCATTGGACGCCGCTTGCAAAGAGCACGATATTGCTTATTCAAAGAATAGAGAAAACATTGATAATTCCTGGTAATGATACTAGTTCAACAATAAAGTCAGCTATTGAAACAGCTCGAAAAGCTGTAAGGAAAGCAGGTGGTAGAGAAATGGTTTTAACACCTCGTATTCTACCTGTTCCATCAAAAGTTGGTGATCTGTTACCATTAATTCCAATTTTTAGTGGTCTAAGTGCACTTGGAGCGCTAACTGGGGGAGCTGCTGGTGTAGCAAAAGCTGTTAATGATGCAAGTGCAGCAAAAGAGCAGTTAAAGGAAGCTCAGCGTCACAATAGGGAGTTAGAAGCAGTTGCACTTGGTAAGGATGTTCATTTAAAACCAAGCATACCAGGTTTGGGACTTCATTTAAAACCATATGTCAAAGGATAAGGTAGTAAAAGACGATGTAAAAAAAAAAGTTTAGAGCTACCTCAACGAGCACTTACTAATCTAGATTTACTTAAATATGCTAAAGACATAAAAATTTCTCATTTTCGAGGAGTTTTTATGCGAAATGAACTACCTATAAAAGGACCTCGAAAAAATGTATCAGCCATTATTAATTTATATGATAAAGATGGTTCTGGAACTCATTGGGTTGCATATAAAAAAGTTAATAATAAAGCAGTTTACTTTGATAGTTTTGGTAATCTTCAACCACTTTATGAACTTGTCAACTACTTTGGTTACAATACTTTAATACAATATAATCATCAAAATTATCAAGACTACAATAGTTTTAATTGTGGTCATTTATGTCTAAAATTCTTATGTGGACAGCTTAAAATAACTCAAAAATATATTCTATATAAGTGATTGTAAGTCATTCCACCTAATGAGTTTAAAAAAAATTATCAACATGGAAGAATCCTTTACTCTGACTATTTCAGGCAATTCATCTACCCTAGAGGCAGAATATTTTCCTCTGATAGAATTATTATCTAATCAAAATTATGAACTTGGCTTAGTTAAATTACTAACCTTCATTTCAATTCCTAATATTGATCAAGGTGAAAATAAATTTTATATTGGTGATAAAGTGATTACTATTCCCCCTGGAAGTTATGAAATTGAAGATATTGAAAAATGTATTCGAAACTCTATTAAAAATGGGTCTGAAATTGTTAGAATAAAACCTAACAAAAATACTTTACGTAGTGAAATAACAAGCAGCCTTGAAATAAGTTTTAAACAAAATGATTCCATTGGTGAATTATTAGGATTTACTCCACGAATATTGACAGCTAATAAACCTCATACGTCAGATGTACCAGTAGCTATTCTTAAGGTAAATGCTATCAGAATTAAATGTAACATTACTACTGGTAAATACGTAAATAATAAAAAGGTACACACAATACACGAATTTTTTCCAATTGTACCAGCTGGATATAAGATTGTAGAAGTTCCATCTCACGTCATTTATCTTCCAATCACCGTGAAGACAATACATAATATACAAATTAGAATAGTTGATCAAGACGGAGATTTAATAAATTTTAGAGGTGAAACTATAACAATACGATTACACGTTTAATCAACGTAATGGGAATTGTATTTCATAGAAAAACTGATGGAAGCTATATAAAAGAGTTGCTATGTCAGAAGACATTTATTCCGCAATCAGTTCGCAAGAAACTAAAATCTCAGAACATACTATTTGTGAAGCAGCTCGGCTTAAGAATTTTTCAGGAAAACAAAGGAAAAAATTAATTATTCACATACTTTTTATTTGTTGTTGTAATAAAAATTGAAGAAATTTTAAACATTCTAAGTCCAGTTAAATTTGATAATTCTGTGGCACACTATGAGATTCATGCACATCAACCATACGTGTCATCAGCATTTAATAATAGTGATGAGATTCGAATTGCAGTTTAACATCAAGACCTGTACATTCTACCTTCTAAAAGTACTCCACACGTCACTGGAAGATTCGTCAGGTCTTACAACGCGCTTGTAAATAATACAAAGTTAATTAGCAATGGTATTTCCTACATGTTTAATGAGATTTGTTATGAATTAAATGTTGTTAAAATTGATCGCTCTAAAAATGTTGGCATTACAATTACAATGAAAAATTTAATTTCTCAAACACCTAATCAAATGATTTACTCTGAAAATGCTGGTTATCTACCTTATGATGTTGATAGTAGAGTTACAAATGATACTGGATACTTTGATGTTAATATTTCAATTAGTATGATTACACAGGCCTGCAAATTTTTGCTTAGTTTTGTTACAAAAAAGTGGAAAGTGATTTTTATAGCATTTTTGACGTAAAATGTGAATCCGACCTCCAAAATAGCCCATCACGTCAGGATTTCTTGTAGTACTGCCTTAAATGTCCAAAAATGGCTATTTTTTGTCATTTTTTGGAAATTTTTTCGTTAGTCAAATAATCTTTTTTCAATTTTCAAAATTGCATCGTATAGTACTATGGCTTAGCTTTAAAACCCATTTTTCAAAATGTCCTTAGAAATTTTTAAAAAAAAGTTATGTAGATTTGAAAATCGTTTTTTATTTAGGCAAGTGTAGGTTTTTAAAACTAGGAAGGCTGATATACGTATGATTATAAAAAACAGAGTAGTAATAAAGGGAACGTCCATTAAATATGTGGGGTCGAAATAGGGAGAAAGGATCTAAAAATTTTTACAAAATTGGATATAAGAGTAGAAGGAATAATAAAAATTTTACGTCAACTTTTTAAATGTTAAAAAGTTACATTTTTAATTCAATTTTTTTGTTTTCAAATAGCCAAAAATGGCTATTTTTTGTCATTTTTTGGAAATTTTTTCGTTAGTCAAATAATCTTTTTTCAATTTTCAAAATTGCATCGTATAGTACTATGGCTTAGCTTTAAAACCCATTTTTCAAAATGTCCTTAGAAATTTTTAAAAAAAAGTTATGTAGATTTGAAAATCGTTTTTTATTTAGGCAAGTGTAGGTTTTTAAAACTAGGAAGGCTGATATACGTATGATTATAAAAAACAGAGTAGTAATAAAGGGAACGTCCATTAAATATGTGGGGTCGAAATAGGGAGAAAGGATCTAAAAATTTTTACAAAATTGGATATAAGAGTAGAAGGAATAATAAAAATTTTACGTCAACTTTTTAAATGTTAAAAAGTTACATTTTTAATTCAATTTTTTTGTTTTCAAAAATTAAGACTACTGCTATATCCTACTCTTACTAGTTGGTTTAAGAAATAACGGTCAATTTATAAAACTATTAGTGATTGCTAAGAAAATGTGGAAACAGGTATGCATTATTTACAAATTATTAATAAATACCAGACAAAATACAAATAGATTATATATTAAATGATTTGAAATATTTCTTACGGAAAAAATTTTGACATTTATCAAAACTTATAAACAAATTTAAAAAAAGTTTTTAAAAGTTGATAAATCTGTTTTATATGTATAAGAAATTTAAGTAAATGACTCACCGGGATCTTCAGGATATTCCAGAGACGACCTGGGGTATTGATTTGTTTGCGGATGTTTGGATCGCTGGTATATACTCTGTACGTCCCTAGGATATAAAAAATTCCGCAAACAAGTTAATATCCCCAGGATGTCTCTAGAATATCCTGAAGATCCTGGAGATATGAGGGATATAAAAATGGTAAAAAATTGTTTCTTTAAAATGAATGTTCTTACAAAAACCACTTTAAAAAGCAACTCAAAATATGAATAATAAACAATTATGATTTAAACTATACGTGTTTAATAAACTTATATTGTATATAATCCAGAAATTATTATTTTCAAAATTAATCTTGTTTTCCAATTGTTACTTTTTGTCAATAAATAAGTTTAATACAATATGTGTATGTAATGTAAATTAAAGATAACTTTGACGATCTCGTATTAATGGCTGTTTGAGGATTTAACATGTTTTTTATGAAGAAGGCGAAGAGACGCAGGAAATTATAAATGGATACTTTATAAATTTAGATGACAGAGAAGAGCATGCTAAAAATGAAAATTTTTTTGAAGTTACAATTCCAAGTTTTTCATTATCAGGTAAGATTTAACATTATTTTCATTTGTGCAACTAGAAATTGATTGGCTTATTGATATTTAATCCTACTAAAATTTAATAGAATTGTAAGTCTTCAGATTTCATATTTATTAAACTTTAAATGTAACCTAATTGTGATTTAACTTATTAGTTAATGGTACTATTTGATAAAAAACCAGCTGACATGTATTTCAATTGTAACATGTTTTAATCACCACGAATACAAAATTTATAGGAAGACATAACTTAAATATTGTCCATTAATTATTTGTCATTCAGTTACATTTTTTTCTGTTATAATAAATTATTTGTTATTTCTACTAGATTTTCAATCGCATTTTCGGCTAACGCGGACAACATTCGAAAAATTAAACCTCATTTTAGGACCAGCTTTAAATTCTCCACAATCTCTTCTATCAGTAACCAAAAAATTATTAGTAGCATTGTTTTTACTTTCTTTATAGCTTTCGGTGAAATATAAATATAATTTAAATAACTTTGACCACAATAATAAACTAATAATCTTAATTTCTAACTGTCGACAAAAATAAATTTGAGTTTTATTCAAAAACTGTTTAACTGATTTCTCAGCCATTTAGAATATTAATACTATTAGATAATACGCAACTTTTCTAAAATATGTTTTATAGATCAGTAGCTGATCGTTTTGGAATTTCAAAATCTACAGCAAGGCAGTGTATGCAAGATGTAGCAGAAGCTTTATGTGATCTTTCGCAAAATTTTATACAGTGGCCTGCAGGAGAAGCTGCTGCTAGAAATGAACAAGAATTTCAAGAAATGGCACGTTTTCCTGGAGTTATTGGAGTTGTTGATGGATGCCACATCCAAATCAGCGTACCACAAAAAAATCCTGAAAGCTATATTAATCGAAAAAGTTACCATTCCATTAATATGATTACAATTTGCGATTCAAAAATGTATTTAACGTACGTTTACGCTGCATGCTGTGGAAGTGTCCATGATGCAAGAGTATGGGATGTAAGTGATTTTAATGAAGAAATTACTCATCATCATGGACATTACTTTCCTAATGAATCATATATATTGGGAGACTCAGCATATTCTCTACACTCCTACTTACTCACACCTTATCGAAATGACAGAAATTTATTGGAAGAACAAATTTATTATAACCGAATCCATGCAAAAACCAGACAAATTATTAAAAAAGCATTCGCCTTATTAATTGGACGTTTTAGGAGATTAAAATATCTCTATATTCAAAACGTTCATTATGCAGCACTTATAATATTAGCATGTTGTTGTTTGCACAACTTATGTTTATCTTTTGACGATTTGATAGATGTTAAAAATATTCAACAAGATAATGTTATTAATAAAATTAATAATTACTAGTCACTTTTACTTGCGCGCTACGCGCGCCCTCTTTTTTTCTGCTGTTTAATATGAAAATATTTTAACATTGAAAAAGTTTCTAACATTATTCTAAAGATGAACACATATTTATTAAAAGAATTTTATCTTAAAGGATTAAATTTTGTTTTAAATTTTGTATTCCTAAATTGCACTTGAATTGCATAATTTTTATTTCTCAATAACAATATTGTTCACCAACTCATTCTTTTCTTCCAGGAAATAATTTGCATAATTTCTACACTAAAAATAATTTAATTGAATCAAATAAAAATTAATTGACTCAATTAAATAGTTTAATTGTCTATTCTCCAATAAATATTTATTTGAACCAAGTAAATATTTATTAGATCTGAGTATTTTATTTGACAGTATGAAATAAATATTTATTTGCATCAATAAAATAATTTTTTTAAGTAACTAAATCTTTATTTGTATCAAAAATTCAATTATTTATTACAATTAATTCTTTTAATTAAGATTAATATTTCATTAATTGAATCAAATAATTAATTATTTAATGGAAATACAAAATTGTTTGCTTAAACTTAAAACAGTTCTGGATCAACTAAATCTTAATTTGTATAAAATAAATGAAAATTTTTATAATTTTTATAATTATAAAAATAATAAAAATTCACATTTTGCACCATCGAATCTACCTTCTGAGAGACTCAAGCTAGAAAGTATTAAGCACTACATTTTTACAATTGTATTAAAATCTAAAACCTACGACCTACGGGGATCGAAACCCAAACGCACATATAGCTAACCCAAGACCTATAATCGCAAAACTAATATTTAAAATGATATTTTTTATGTGAATCATATATGATAAAAAATATATTTTTTACATTTTTTTATTCAAAAGCTTGTAATTTTCTTAATTTTTTATCTTTTGATTATTTTAAGATTTAGAACCTGTATTAAGTCGTCTGTTTTGAAATGATATTTGATTTTATTATTTTAGATAATTCTACAATCACCACCGTGATTGAAAATAGTTTTTACCAGTGGACAAAGCATATATCGTTTACTTTCAAGATTTTTTCCCTTAATTGCATTTTTTTTTCTAAATCCATTACTAAGTTCTTCTAAACTTTAAATAAAAAATGTTGATAGTCTTAATATAAGGTTATTCAATAAAATTGACAATAAGCAAAATATTGATATTAAGTATTATATCAACAAGTATATATATATATATATATATATATATATATATATATATATATATATATATATATATATATATATATAGATATAAAGTATTACTATATATACTTAACTTTACTATTTTTAGAGAAAATTTTACCAATTCCGAAGTAAATTTTACTAATTTTTACAAAAATTGACTGCAAATATAGTATAACAACAAAAATAAATGTTTATACAAATTAAAAAAAAATTTTAAGTATAAAAATTAATTGTGGAAATAGTAAACTTTACTATTTAAAAATCATTATTTTCAGAGTAAATTTTATAATATCCGAAGAAAATATTTAGTAAAATAAACTATCAGCGTATTAAAAATTATTTTGGAAATAGTTCAAATTTAATATTTGTTTTATTAATTTTAATAATTTTCTATCAGTTTTCATAGTAAGTTTGCTTCAAAAATAGTAAAATTTACTCTGGTAATATTAATTTTCAATAACAAATTAGGGTCATTTGGGGATAAATGTAAACAGTAGATGTTTTAGCTAAATTTACAAATTTAAAAATAAGTTCAACGTCAATATTTTTACCTCAGCTCACCTACAAGATGTTCTGAATATTACCAATATTTTATTTTTACAATTGGCAATGCCATAGTGTAAGTTATATTTTAATGCAAAAACAATAGAAAATCAAAGTTTTACTGTTTCAATATTTTGTCACGCATTTGCATAAAAATAAATTTTAAAATCAAACTAAAATTTGTAATTCTTCCTTAATAATGCCTTAATAAAAATTGACTTTGATTTTTGTTCTTCGTCAATTTAGTTAATAAATAATTAAATGTTTATATTTAGCCCAAGAATTCGAAAACTTCGGGTGAATGTGAACATAACTTCAATTATACATTTTAAAAGAAAATAATTGAATAAATTTGCTTTTGTTTCACAATTTCATTACTTTGGCAAGGTAAAATTACATGGAAAAGGAAATTAGGTTTTCTTTCATACATACATTACTAATTCTGTAATGGTTGATTGTTTATTTTATATAATATACACACCCACACAAAAAAATAAAAGTTCTGACCTGGGGGTCTCACTATGTAGACTTTATGTTTTTTGGGTCGCTGAATCCGAATCCAACGTCCATTTAACCCCATCAGATTAGGATTTTGACATAACCTCAAAAAACCAATATGGCTGACACGTTTTTGAAAAATTCCTCGTATTCGCTTGAAACTCGTTACTCGGGGGTTTTTGGGGTCGCTGATTAAGAATTTAGTCAGATTTCAAAAATTTAAAATGGCGGATTCAACATGGTGGACACGTTTTTGAAAAATTTATCGGATTCACTTAAAACTCGTTACTGGCGGGTTTTTGGCGTCGCTGATTACGAATTTGAAGTCAGATTTCAAAAATTCAAAATGGCGGATCCAATATAGCGGACACGTTTTTGAAAAATTTATCGGATTCGCTTAAAACTCGTTACTCGGGAGTTTTTGGAGTCGCTGAATACGAATTTGAAGTCAGATTTCAAAATTCAAATATACAAAAACGTGTTCGCCATATTGCGACCCCAAAACCCTTTTCAAAAACGTGTCCGCCATATTGGTTTTTGAGGTTATGTCAAAATCCTGATCTGATGGGGTTAAATGTACCTCGGATTCGGATTCAGCGACCCAAAAAACATAAAGTCTACAAAGTGAGAACCCCAGGTCAGAACTTTTATTTTTTTTGTGTGGCTGTGTTATCAGTTAACAGGTTGATTTACTTATGCATCTATAGATTCTTCGTATACGAAGAATTTTTTTTCAATTTGTCCATCCCTTAAAACAGTAGTATACTTGAAATAACTTGTTTCTTAAACCTCGCTTAACTACAGTGGAGTTTACCTTTACCCCCAATTTTAGAAAAATTTTATAATCTCGAGGTAAATGTAAACAGTCAGTTTTAGGCGATTCAGGTGCATCAATATTTTTTTGTACCTCATAAAATTTTTCTAGGGAAGTAAAGTAACAAGTTCATGCAAAAGAAATCCGTCCATTTTACCTTTTAACAAAAAAAACTAAAAACTGACTTCAGATTTGTTATTTTATAAAATTCCAAATTTCATAAGGCTGTATGATTAGTATGTTTAGCTAAGGGGTTAGTTTTGAGATAAGAGTTAAGGTGAAAAATTAAAACTGGTAGTCTGCAAAATGATATTATAATTATTCAACAATTAATTTTAAAAAAGTTAAACATTTATTAGTTTTATTAGTATTTTTGTTAATTAAATCGAAATAGAGGTAATTTTGGGGTTGGAAGTTGGACCTGAAATATCAGTAAGGGTATTTTTATTAGTGCCAATAATATTTAAACAATTTCTAATAAAAATTCACTGTAGCTTTTTCTGGTTCTGAGATATGGATGCAACGTTAGATATTACATTTATTCCGTTTTAAGTAAAATTGTTAATTTCAAATCAGTATAATTTCGATTACATTTTAAAAGGTTAAAAATTTCAAATAGTAAATTTGAAATTGTTCAATTCTTTTAATGAAATATGAGAAAAAACCAAGAAATAAATTTATGTTTAATAATTTTTGCCACTCTCACCTTCTTGTTTAAACTTTAAAACTTAGTACTTTAATAAATAAAATCATCATAAACAAATTGGCTGCCTTTATTCCCGTGTTACTTACGATATTTTTTATTTCCAATGCACAAAAGTGGCCATTTCAGATAGCAGACGACAGGGAGTAAAAGTCATTCACTTGTTCGACTTATATGAAAATAGCGGCCGTTTTCTTCCTTGGGCAAAAATAACGCATGGGAACAGCGATTATGTTTGCACATGGGAGAAAATGGACGCCATTTTCATATGGTCGAACAAATGAGTGACTTTACTCCATGTCGTCAGCTATCTAAAAGCGCCATTTTTGTGCATATGGGATAAAAAACAAATTTTTATGCATGTTTTTTGAAAAATGACCACCATTTTGTCAGTTTTGCAAAAAGCAAAAATCATGTAAAACTTCATACGCCAATATTTATTATTTAAACCTGAAAAAATGTACAAAAATAACCTTTTTTAGGGCGTTTAAAGTGGGTAGATCTCTTAATAAAAAACATTAATCCTAAAGCATGTACTTACGCGACTAAAATACTCATAACTCCGTTAATTTTGTTATAATTAACTTGAAATTTAAACACAATATTCTGGAGATATTATATTTTACAATCATTAAAAAAATTCTAAGAAAATGCAATAAAAAATTTTAAAACCTTACCCCCCTAAAGAAAAACTGGGAAAAGGGGAAATCTTAATATGTTAGAAGATTTTTATTACTTTAAGGAGATAGAAAACAGATAATAGAATTAATTAAAAAAAGAGGACTATAATAAGAATGGTATTTAGTTACATTCAGCGATAGTTTCAAATAGTTATACAAATTAACAAATAATAATGGTGGTCATTTTCTTCCCTAATAACCCTTCGTGATTTCGATTAGCAGTCCAAAAATTTACATATTCTATTTGCATGATAATAAATTTATGCTAATAAATATTATTCTTAGCTTTTTTAAACATTTGTATATAATCCATTTGGTTGTTGAATCTTATTAAAAGAGAAATAATTTTTAAAATTAAAACAAATTTTTTTTATTACATATGTATACCGAAAAAAGTTTAGTTTTCATAAATTTAATGTTACAAAATTTTTCTTTCCTTTGAAAATACATGAACTTACATTTTGACCGGTACTGTAAATATTTCACATTGAAAATTCCGATAAACATAAATATAGCAAATTAAACTTAATTAAAATTGAAGGGCCGGATGTATCAACTGCCGCTGCGCGCTATCGCAAGAAAATAATACCAGTCAGGTAGCCAGTCAGAAGCGCTCACTACTCACTGACTGGTATGGTCCTTTACGGCGGCGCGTAGCGGCAGGTGTTATATCCGGCTCCTTAATTATTCAAAAATTTCACTATAAACATAATTTTTTATATACATATTACTTCTATTATCTCCTAAATATATTTTTACGGATTCAATTGAACGTACCCTTGATAATGCAATATACATCTGACCGTGATTGAATACATCTCTTCTTAAATCTATATATATTCTGTTAAATGTTTGTCCTTGAGACTTGTTAATAGTCATTGCAAAAGCTAATTTTATAGGAAATTGTCTTCTTTTAAAAGTAAACGGATATAAATTTTCACAATATAAAGTTACTCTGTGTAAAAAGACAATATTTCCACTCTTATCTCCCGTTAATATTTGACATTCAATAACATTATGTGATAAATCTAAAACAATTAACCTTGTTCCGTTACATAATCCTTCATTAATACTAAGATTTCTAATAAGCATTACAACGGAATTAATTCTTAAATGTAATTCATGTGGTGGTAAAGAAGGTGGATAGAGATTATTTAAATATTCTGGTAATAAAGTTTCAGAAAATTTCCATTATCAAAATTTTTAGTAGAATCAATACTTTTATATATTTTTTCACCTTTACTGTCTAAGAGACGCACCACTCTCTTATTAATATCATCAACGTCAACGTTTCTAGGTGCTAAAATTGCACACTCTGACAACTCCTGAAATTTATTCTGTTGTATGAACTGACAATACATTTCTTCTGCAATATCAACATTCCCTTTTTGAATAACATGTTCTGGTAATATAACATTATCATCTGCATCATTTAATTCACCATTGCCTACTTTAAGTAAAAAATCTACAAATTCCGTTTCTTGTGGTAAGGCTCTCATATTATCTGTTAATGTGTATTTTTTGAAATGTTTCCATAGTTTACTATTTTTTATTGATAAATTAACTATTTCTGATCTAGTACCCCGTTCTTTAATTGGTAAAGTTTGTCGAAAATCTCCGCCTAGAATTACAATTTTACCACCAAAAGGTTCATTGGAATTCATTATATCTCTTAATAGATAATCCATAATTTCTAAAGCATATTTTGGAGCCATTTGTGCTTCATCCCCAATAAAGACATCTATATTTTTTAAAAAGAGGCCTTCTTTAGATTGAACTTTAATGTTTGAAGATGAATCACTGTATAATGGAACGGGTAAGCCTAAAACTTTATGAACAGTTTTTTCATTAGGAAGCAGAGTCGCAGCCATGTTGCAAACATTTATTCCTTTACTTCTTAACAAATGCCATAGCGTAATGTATAAAATGTTTTTCCAGATCCTCCACAACCATCAACATATAAGCACTTAGAACTATCAAAAGAAGAATCCTTTAGGGCATCAAGTACATAATCAACTACAAGTTTTTGTTTTACATTTAATTTAGCATAATTCTGTTCTCCTATGTTAATATGTTCTGCAATACTTATATCATTAACTTGTTGAGTAAGAATTTCATCTTGTATATCTAACAATCCCTGACAGTCAGTTAAATTATATCCTTCGTTAAATAACATGGTTTTAATATTTCTATAAGCCCTTTGTTCAGCATCAATGTCGTTAGTTTTTGAATAATTTTCTGACATTTGACCCTTAAATTGTTCCCAAAGTTTATCCGGTTGTACAAGATGACAATGAATTAAAATTCTTGTAAATAATTGGCGAAGTGAATGAGGCATCATCCATAATGCAGCTTCTTCCATTGTTCTAATCCACTCACTATCATCTTCTACAAGTCCTAATGCCAAACAAGCAGATGTAAAAGATTCATGAACAACTACATTAACTGTTCTCAAACTTTCAAAAGAAGTTGCTCCTTTTACTGTAAGCAATAATAATCTAAGATTAAATAACTCTAATTGATTTGGATTAACTGAATACATTCTTCCCAAAACTTTTTCTTTACGAATTCTTTGTTTCCATTCAAAAGATTTTGTTACCCATGTATAATGCTCTGGTATTTCTGAATAATAATACTTTTGAGCATTACTATCCCGTTGGTTAAGTTTAAAGTAATCCATAAGTTTTGTATTTTTATTTAAATCGAAAGAAATATCGTTACTATCTTTTTCTTCTCGAATAATAACATTCTGTTCATTTGGCAAATGTATGGGCAAGCGATTAACGCTATGACTCTTTTTTCCTAAAGGTTTACTTAGAATTCTCCAAACTGCCTTTACTGGACCAACATATCTATTTTCTTCATAATGATTTATTTAATTATGATTAATAGTTACATCACCATTCGCATTTGTGATAATAATAGATGCAGCGTCATGCCCTTTGAGAATATATTTATATAAATATTTAACAGACTTGATACTCGCAACTATTTCTACTTTAATATGGCAATTAAATATTTCTGACAGTTTAGGACAATACGGAACAACATTAGAATTACCAACAATAAATCTATTTGGTCGTTCATATACTTTATTATTATTTCTTCGACGACAATGAACATAACAATTTTCTTCAATTGTAGTTTCTTCTTGGTAACTTTTTGGAAACTTTTTTGAACATTTTCCATCAATTAAACACCAATCTCCACAAGGTCCATGAATATTATTTTGCATTATTATTTTATATAAAATAGGATTACACAGGCCAACAAAATTTTGTGGACTAACTAATAGAAGCTGATTTTTATAGGATTTTGTCCGTCGAATACGAATTTCACCTTGAAAATATTGGATTGGCTCTAGTTTTTTATCAATTTACGTTTCATTATATAAAATACGCATTTTTGGCATTTTTTGAATGAATGTAAAACAATACACAGAAACAGTAAATTTGTCTGCATAGCACCAAATGAAAGCTTAAACACTGCTCTTGAATATCCAAAAACAAAAAAATGTAATTTATGTACACTTTAACCTATAATGACCAAAGAAACATACGCTGTTCCATAAACGTATTAGAATTAACATTACTTCTGACCATGTAAGGTAATTGAAGTAAAAATTAGTGTCTCTGGGGTTTTTTATAATCGCTGCTTACAAATCTGCTATGAAATATAAAAAGTACAAGTGGCGGGCCAAATTTTTAAAGGTAATTTACGCCTTTTATGATAAAAATGTAAAATTTAAAAAAAATTCTGCCATATTGGATCCGCCATTTTGAATATTAAAATCTGAATACAGATCAGTAAGCAGCGACCATAAAAACCCCAAGAGAGACTAATTTTTATTTAAATTGCCTTACATGGTCAAAAGTACTGTTGTTTTCAATATGTTTGTGGAACAGCGAATGTCTCTTTTGACATTATAGGTTAAAGTGTTCAAAAATTAAATTTTTTTGTTTTTGGGTATTGAAGAGCAATGTTTAAGCTTTCATTTGGTGCTATGCGGACAAATTTACTGTTTCTGTGTATTGTTTTAAATTCATTTAAAAAATGCCAAAAATGCGTATTTTATATATTGAAACGTAAATTGATTAAAAACTAGAGCCAATCCAATATTTTCAAGGTCAGATTCGTATTCTACGGACAAAATCCTGTAAGAATCGGCTGTAACATTTTAGTCAACATGCAGTTGATGAAATTTTGTCGGCCTGTGTTATTATTTTCATCAGGAATCTCTGCAGAAATATAACGATCGACACTTTCAACTGTTAATATTTTAGAATTTTCTTTCAATATAACTAACAAATGAATGTGTGGCAATCCTCGCTTTTGAAATTCAATAACATAAACATAAGATTTGACCTCTCCAAATAATTTGTTATCAACAATATGTTTAAGTAAATGTTTTACTTTTAATGCGAATACTCTAGTTACAATATCAGGACTATCAGCAGCAGTTTGATGGGGTAATAAATTTTCCTGTATCTCTTTCCAATTTGGATTACACGTCTTTGTAATAAATAAATCTGGTCTACCATGACGTGCAACAATAGCCATCGAATCCTGATATTGTTGCATCATATTGCGAGGTGATCCAATAAAAGTGGAAGGCAATATAAGGGTTTTTCCCACGTGTACATCATTTTCCAACTCATGATTGTGTAAATAATCGATCAATCCTTTATATGTTTCACTTCTTAATTGAGCTTGATTATTTGCACAAAATCTTAATCTATCTTTTTCTATTTTTACATAATTGTCAACCACCCATTGTTGAAACAATCTACCCCCATATAAAAATGGATTAAATTCCTTATCTCTTATAGCAATTTTATATTTAATGTAGGCAGATCTAGAAATAGTATGATTTCTACTTCTGTAATCACTATCACTACGAATCATATTAATATTATAACCCTTATTTCCAAGTGGATAAAATATAGGATGAATCCAAGGTTCAATATTGGGATCTAAATTGCTAACCAATTTTAATTCCTTTGTAGATTTATTATAAACCGTTACATAAGATTCTGGTATTTCTCCCTCAGAGTTTGTATTAAAAATTGCAGCAACTTCATTAAAACTTTGAAAATTATATCTATTTTTATCAAAACCTTTTTTCAAAGTGAACAATAATTGTAATTCAGGAATTTCTTCATTTTTTTGTCTTGCTAATTCAGTTTCTATTCTAATTACCTCTGACATCATCATGTAAGATTTTGTGTATGCATTAGAATTTCTCATAATATTTTCTATAGATTTAAAATATCTTCATCCAAATTGTCGTTACTTTTCAATCTGTATCTGATTGATTCTTCAGGGTCATAAATAAATAATTGACCAAAACATGGATCTTCACCTTTATCCGGATATAAAGCACTATTAATTTGATAGTAAATTTGACCTTGAATTTTGTAACAGAATGGTCCTCTTCTTCTTCCATTAAAATTAATCACATTAGCATTTAAAGATGCAAAAGAAAAAGAATTATTGTACAGCCTTATATTCTTTTTAAAATGACCAGATTTTTCATGAAGCCCTTTTAGCAAAAGCTTTAATTCATCTGGATATTGTATGGAAGTTAAAACATCACCTCCATGACTACAACAGTCATTAAAACTAACTTTTCTACCAGCAACTTGTTCATCTTTAAAATGTTTAGCTTGACAATGTGTGCAATAATAATTCATTGGACCTAGATAATTTTCAACATTATTTGACTTAAATGTTTCATTATCATCTAAATCTATATTTAATATTTTCTTTGGAACAGAAATATTCAAATTTAAATTTATACTATTATTTACCAGTTTCAACTCATTTTGAATTTGATGATTGAATACTCTTTCACAATAATTTCTTGGACATAGAGTATTTTTTGTTTTTGACAATGTACTTCTATCACTGTTTATATTTTTTAATTTAAGGTTTTGAGCATATTCCATTTTAGATTCAACTTGAAGTTTTTCTTAGTTGAAGTGTGCACTTCACCTGAATAATTTATATTATAAATTTTACATTTCAATTTTTGCCTTTCGCGATAATTTCTTTGAATTTCAGCCTTACTCTGTTTAGGTGTTGTTGATGATTCAACATTTCCTTCATTTATTTTATTTATTGCTCTCGGAAAAGAAAGGGATGTGTTTGCTTCCTCTGAATAATTTGGATTATCAACTTTACGCTTCAATTTTTGCCTTTCGCGATAATTTCATTGAATTTCAGCCTTTCTCTGTTTAGGTGTTGTTGATGATTCAACATTTCCTTCATTTATTTTATTTATTGCTCTCGGAAAAGAAAGGGATGTGTTTGCTTCCTCTGAATAATTTGGATTATCAACTTTACGCTTCAATTTTTGCCTTTCGCGATAATTTCTTTGAATTTCAGCCTTTCTCTGTTTAGGTGTTGTTGATGATTCAACATTTCCTTCATTTATTTTATTTATTGCTCTCGGAAAAGAAAGGGATGTGTTTGCTTCCTCTGAATAATTTGGATTATCAACTTTACGCTTCAATTTTTGCCTTTCGCGATAATTTCTTTGAATTTCAGCCTTTCTCTGTTTAGGTGTTGTTGATGATTCAACATTTCCTTCATTTATTTTATTTATTGCTCTCGGAAAAGAAAGGGATGTGTTTGCTTCCTCTGAATAATTTGGATTATCAACTTTACGCTTCAATTTTTGCCTTTCGCGATAATTTCTTTGAATTTCAGCCCTACTTTGTTTAACTGCTGTTGATGCAATACTCCCTTTATTTATTTTATTTATTATTCTCGGGAAAGAAATTTCTTTCTTCATAGAGTTTTTAGAAAAGTTTGATTCTCCATACTTAAGTTGAATATCTTTTTCATTTAAAAGGCAATTCCAGTCATTCACAACTATGCAAGACCTACTATTAGAAAGTTGTTCAGAGGGAAATTCACTTAAAGTATTGCTTTTAAACATTAACATTAAATGATTTCTCATATTACAATAATAGTAATGGACAGAGTGGAGCATAATATTAAAAAATAACGATGTTGCGAAAGCAATTGCATATACTCCACAAGAAAGACTGTATTCTGGTTGCTGATCAACAGTGGTGAAAACTACTGGTGGTTCAAAAGGATATAATCTAATTAAATAATTTGTTTGATCATGATTTAAACATTTTTTATTAAGACTATCAAAAATGTAAAGACATCTTCCATCATAATAAGTACAAATCCAATGACCATATTTATAAGATCCACTAAAAAGTATTTGAATGTGCTGCTTACTTTTCTGGATTAGAACTATCAAATCAAGTGTTTGTAAACACAAAGTATTTTGCATATTATAAAAAAATTTGATTGTCTTCCCAATAGCTTTTGAAATTCATACATATGATCATTATTTAGCATTGCTCCTTCAGTGACAACTATGCTTAAATCACGAGTAGTCAAAATAACAGTTTCTCCTTTGTTAGTCATTGTTCTTTTTATTTTAGAAAAATATTTACATATATTTCGTTATCCAATATAATCAATTTCCAATTTTGCCTTTGATCCAATTTAACAAATTTCTAATTTTGTATCTTATCCAATTTAATCAATTTCCAGCTTTATTTACCCAACATAACAAATTTCCAATATAACCAATTTCCAAATTTTCCTTTTATCCAATTTAACCAATTTCCAAATTTGTCTTTTAACCAATTTCCAAATGTTTTTAATCCAATTTAACCAATTTATAAATTTTCCTTTTATTCAATGTAACCAATTTCCAAGTGTGCCTTTTACCCAATATAATCACTTTCAAAATTTGCTTTTTATCTAATATAACCAATTTCCAAATTATCCTTTTATCCAATAAATCCAATTTTATCTAATATAACCAATTTCCAAATTATCCTTTTATCCAATAAATCCAATTTTATCTAATATAACCAATTTCCAAATTATCCTTTTATCCAATAAATCCAATTTTATCTAATATAACCAATTTCCAAATTATCCTTTTATCCAATAAATCCAATTTTATCTAATATAACCAATTTCCAAATTATCCTTTTATCCAATAAATCCAATTTTATCTAATATATCCAATTTCCAAAATATCCTTTTATCCAATATATCCAATTTTATCTATTATAACCAATTTCCAAATTATCCTTTTATCCAATAATAACCAAATTCCAAATTTTTCTTTTTCGTAATATAACCAATTTCAAATTTTATCTCTTATCCCAAATTTCAAATTACACAAAATTTTTAACTTAATTAATTAACACTATACTTATTCACAAATTTTTCACTAACACTTACTATTCACTAAATCACAATAAATTACACAAAATTTTTAACTTAAGTAATTAACACTATACTTATTCACAAATTTTTCACTAACACTTACTATTCACTAAATCACAATTCACTAATTTACTTAAATATAACCAAATTCAACATTTTTCTTTTACGTAATATAACCAATTTATAATTTTTTCTTTTATCCAATACTCCTGTTATACAAATTAACCAATTTCAAATTTTATCTCTTATTCCAAATTTCAAATTACACAAAATTTTTAACTTAATTAATTAACACTAACTATACTTATATTCACAAAATTTTTTACTAACACTTACTATTCACTAAATCACAATTCACTAATTCACTTATTACAGTTTATATTCACTCACGTATAGTGAGTGAATTTAACAGTGAATAAAAAAAATTTTAATTTAATGTTATACGTAACGTATAAGAAACGTGTCACATATACTTAGAAAATATTCTACAATATTATCACTTTCGATAAACTGAAAATTTCGTCCTTATTTGGGGGTAAGCGCTAAGTTTGAGTGCGAGCGAGCGTCCCTATAAAGACGCATAAGAGTGTTTTCTTCGAACTCATAGATTGATATATATATATATATATATATATATATATATATATATATATATATATATATATATATATATATACAGAGGCCTGTATTCGACCCTAAGAAGGATTACGAACCCTTAAACAATAGCCTTTGTAATGGGGATATAAACCTCGGAGAACCCAGGTAATATTTTCTTTCTTCCTTCATCGCAAGGGAAACTATAGATAAAAGTCTATTATGTATATATATATAGTAATAGAAACTCCAAAGGTAACGGTCTCGATAACGTCTGTATAACGGCGCCGATAACGCTTTCTCAGATAACGGCTACCTTTCTTTCTTTCTCTAAAGGCAATGTCAATAAGAATGTCTCTCTTTACCTAATTTGCATATTTACTCGTTTCATTTTAAGGATATAGACAATAATAATGATCGCTTACATGCGCAGATTAAACGTGATGCAATTGCACATATTTTGTATTGAAATCAAAAAAGGTAATAGTTTACTTATTAATTAATTTAATTATAATTAATTGCAACTTATTTAATATTTAATATCCGACTTTTAAATTACTAGCCTTCGTTGAGTTAAACAAATTATTGAAGAAGTTTTTATTTCTGATTTATATTTTTTATTAGGGTTGGATTTTTATTTCTTTAGATCAGCTAATCTAGTTCCCTTTGACCATAGAACGTCCCATATATACTCACTAGTCAATTTATTTTATTTCGTCCATGAATTTTGCGCAGACAATGAGCATTTTTAGCGTTATTAAAATGTTTTTCTCGATACTAAAAAAAGTCAAACCATTTACCCACAAGTTTTAGTATTCTTAACAACTTTTTAGATTGCAAGGTAAAAGATATGAAATTAAAGGCATATTTATTTATAGAAATAAATATATAAAAAAAGAATTTGTTGCTGAGCGTCTACGCAAACTTCTGGGATTCACATTAATCTGATACCATAATATTCACTTGTTATTTTCTTCTTGTAGGTAATATCACAGCTTTTTGCTTCCTATGTTCAGCGACAAAATGACACAAAATAAATGTTTTGGTTTCTGCATTGTAAGTGTACCCCAACGGTTGAGTACACAACAAATGAAACCTTTATTTCAAATTTTGAGAGTATTTTTTAAAATTTTCCATTTAATAAATTTTACAGATGTTTAATATTTAATTCTTTATTAAATGAAATGAACAAACATTTTACTGTTATAAAAAAGTTATGATTTTATACTGTATATTAGTTATTTTGTTTTTTAGTTCTTAATGATCTATTTCCGTCCCAGTCTTTAGCATTACTAAACGTGGAGCTAATCGCTGTTAAAATATTTGGTTCCGAAACAGGTATTTTTGTAGAAGGACATTGAAGCGTTTTTGGCAGCACTTCTAAAAGAAGAATATTTATTTCCTTAGAATTATTTTTATTAAATTAAATGTTTAATTAAGCACACAATATGCAAATATTGTATAATAATTCTTACTTATCATTGTTCGATAAAATCTAGTTGTTTTAAAGATCACTTTGTCTTGATACTGCTTGCTAGCTGTGAAGCGTAAAGCTGTTTCTTGCGTCATGTAAGTCCGTATAATTTTTGTGACACTTTTTGACAATCCCCCAATAGGATCCACTAGTGTTAATAATGATTTTGCCTAAAGAAATCAATGGGTTTAATTATAACAATTTGGAGTCCAATAAATCAGATTTATACACTGAAGAAAATTTAGAAGTTAAAGGCAACAGGAGATGGGAGCAATTTTTTTTCAATTTACAATCAACTCCAAATGGTGTTATTCGTTACCGCTGCGTTATATTCATTTTTAAATATTTTTAGATCGCCTCCCCCTAAATTGGTAACATAATTTGTAGATGGTTCCTAACTAGTTTAAGTTTTAATAAATCCCACTGAGACTTAACATTTAAATCCATTTTTTATAGTATATCGGTTTAGAGAATTTACTTACAAATTCGTCTCGCATTTCTTTATCAGTATTCAATTCTTCATCGAATGACTGAAAACTTTCAATAGATGCAAACGGTATTGCAAGATTACGTTCTCTTAAAAACTCTAACGAGTCATCGTCTGTTTTGAAAACTCCTGTAGCAATTAATAAATTTTCTATTCGACTTTGATTTTGTTTAAGAATTTCAATATTTGCATTCATCAAGGATAATGATTTTATTATTCGTTTTTCCATATTTGTAACTGAAAATATATTTAAAAAGTCAGTAATATAAGATAACTAGAATTAAAAATGTATAAAATACCTAAAAAACAAAAATAATTTAACTAACTTAATGCTTTAAGTTGACTAAAATTTTGAGAGTCTTCTTTAGAAAAATTATTTTTTTTAAAATAATATTTTGACAATTGTATCTTTTTTGAGGCAAGTCTGTGAAACAAGTAAACAATTTTATAATACAATATGTATTAAAAATAAAAATCATTTTTGTACGCAGTATTATTTTGAAAAATTAAGAAGAACAATACTCTACTCTTTAAAGTAGTTTGTTTGTGCACCACTGATTCTACAATTTTTGGCATTGCGTTTATTTCTTTTGTTTTAATTGTTTTGTCATTTTTTTTAAATTAACAATAGCCTTATCTTTTATTCGGTGCATATCTTGACCATTATAATCATCATCATCATCCTAGTGTTAGGATTATAATCACTACTTTCATCAGATGAGTTCACTACTTAATAAAAAATAGGCAATAATTTTTGGTGTGTAATTAGATTATAAAATATAAAATTTATTTTAACAATTTTACAGTTTGAAAAGTTTTGCCCAACAGAAAATTTCTTTGTTTCCTCAAATGTAGTATTTGACGAATCTTCCAGATTTTTTTTCACTTTCTTGAATTCTACTGTCATCGGTATTATCAGACGAATTACCTATTCAAGAATATAGTATTATAAGTATTTCTTTGTTTATCAGTTAATAATGTATAAAAATTTATATAATAATGTTACTTTTCATGTTTGAAGTTTTCGGTAACTGCTGTTCATCAAACAAATGGTTTTGAACCGGAGATTCAAATTCAAAAATATTTTGTTGCAAAGAAGTTGACGCTTTGGGTTCTTGATATGATTTTTCATATTGTTGTGGAATAGAATTATCTTTTACGTTATGTGAATTATTTTTATTAAATTTTAAATTATCTTTACTGACAAAATATTTTTTTCCTGTCATTTTCCTGACTTTACCAACATGTGGCCACCCTGAATATTAATAATAATAATTTTATTTAAATACCACTGTTTTTTGGATCAGAATTATTTCTATTAGTGTCAGTAACATTATCATCGGCATCATCATGAAAATCATCAATGGTTAGAGGAGGAACGTTCATAACGTTTCGAATAATATCATTATTTACGTCATGTTTTTTAGTTTTAATAATCTTAGTTACATTATTAACTTTTTCTTCACTATTCATGTCGCTATCTGTTGTGTAAGCAAAATTTTCCCCTGTTTGTAAGGTTACTATTTTTTGCAAAGCGTCTTCGTATGTTCCTGACAAAATATTTATTACATAATAATAAAAAATCTTTAAAACGAATATATTAGTAGACTAAGTTTTAATTGTTTAAAAATTTACGAGCATCTCCTCTTAATCGAATTGAAAAAATTGGCCATTCCGGATACGGATCTTCCAAATTTTTAATGCTTTCGTTTAATAATTCGGTATTCTCTTTATTGTATGGTGCTGGTAAGAATTTTGTAAAAATGCAGTTCTTTTTTTGTCAAAAGATATCCATTTGCTTGGAATGCAATAAAAAGAACTTGCTCCATTTTTCTTACGTCCTTTTTTTAAGAATTCTACTATTTGATAAGGAAGCAGTTCATCAATAACCAATATTTCGTTAGACATTTTATAATGTATTTCAAAATTTCTATTTTGACAATTCGTATGCAACGGTTATATTGCTTGACAATCAATAATATCAATTGTTTTTTATTTTGACAAATTCACACACTGTAAAAAACGAAAATATTTTAACAGATTCAATCTGTCGAATTTTCAAAAAGTGTCTGTACTTTTACTACTTTGATGGTTGCAATAGTGCGAAATTTTGGTTATGTTAATGTGAAAATGCTATCGAAATCTGTAAATTTACAATTTTCAGTGTGGTATTAGTACGAGGCGCTGTAATCGCATATTTCAAACGTGATAAATCGCTGCATTGAATGTAGGTAATATTTTGTTACTGTATTTAAAGTAGTGATTTTACGATAATTTGTAAAAGTACAGAAAAAAGCAAAAGTCCTTTTCCTAATACAGTTTTTAATTTCATCATGTAAGTTTTCAGTAGAATGCATTATTACACATTTTATTTTTAAAATTATAACTAGTAAAATTTTTATTTAAGGATATAATCTTGACGTTAAAAATAAAATGAAAGTAATTAAATTAAACGTAAATTGAATAAATAATTATATAGAAATATATAGCATAGTTGTGTAGTAAAATTTTTATAAGTATATTAGGACAAAACGAAGGAGGATATAGCAGATGACATTCTATAGAGTTGCGCGTCTGAAAAACGTTTGTCTCAAAGAAAGTGTAGAAACTTTTGCGCAAAAAAATGCATTAAAATGTGAGTTCTCATACGATTTTTAAAGAAAAAATTAATGTTACAAAATTGAGCAAGTTCTTAGTAAATAACTTTTTATTATGTAATTATATTATAGTCGTCGTCTTCTGTACGTTAAATACCTATTTTTTATTAATTATTGATATTATTAAAACCTGAAACAGTATTATTGTATTAGTATGTTTTAGTATTGTATTTTTGTAAATGTATGCATTAAAAATTTTATTTCATATTTTAAATCTCCATTTTTAAAAAAAATATTTTATTATTAAAAACGAAAAAAGTGAAATATTTCTGTCTTCTGTGAATTTACCAATTTCTGTAATTCTACATAACCTATAAGTAAGACTACAAATCACTGTAATTTTACAGTTCTTTTTCGTAATAACGCTACTTTCATAGTAGGTAATATTTGTTACAGCATTCAGAGTGGTAAAAGTACAGAAAATTTTTTTACAGTGCATCTTTGTATGGTCTGATTTGACATGCATCAACAGAATCTAATTGTAAACAAACTAAATAGTTAGATTTATGAATGTTATATGTGGTATGTGTATAAAAAATAATTTTTGAAAGAGTTAATTTTCAAAAAAATGCCGAGGGAAGAAAGAGATTTAAAATCCAGACAAAAATTAAAAAAAGAAAGTGTAGGTTAGCCTTAAAATTTGTTAACCAAATATTTCAACAAGAAGATTCAGACGGTAAGTATATAAATATATAGCTATATAATAAGCAATTATTCGTTTTCTTTACAATTGTATAAATATAAATCATTTATAAATAAATAATTAATTTGTGAATTTTTTTTAAATTTTCGTTTATTCAGAATTATATATTTATTTCATTTTAATAAAATTATTTTTTGTATATATATATATATATATATATATATATATATATATATATATTTACATATATTTACTTTTTATTTTTAGAGGATAATTGTTCCTTTCCCAAACCAGAAGAGAAAAATGACTCTGAATTGAACGAAGAGCAGTTTTTTGATGCAATTGATAAATTTCAAACAGATTTTTCTCAAGAAGAGGAATTTAATCATTTTGAACAAATAAGTATCAAAGAATACATAGGTTGGAGTACAGTTTTTCCAAAACATATTTTCTAAAAAATTTTTTTTTAATAAAAGTAAATTTTTTTAAAAATTTTCCAACGAAGGTGATTTTATAATATTTTTCTTCTAATAAAGAAATTTAGAAAAACAATTTGTGATAAAAAATAGTAATTTTATAAAATTTTTTCTTTTTTTAAAAAAGAAACTTATAATTTTGTAAAGAAAATTGTGATTGAGAAACAAAAAATGCAAAATAATTTTTATTTCTTAATCTTAGTCTTTTTTAACAATTTTCTAACTTAAATCAAAATTATGGAATTTTACAAATTTTAAGAAAATAAATATTAGAAATCATAACTTCTTAGAAAAACTTTTTTTATAAATCAAAACTTCTTAGATAAACTTTTTTAGAAAACAGATTTCATGAGAAATCGCTTTTTTAGACAAAAAGGATTAGAAAATATTTTTTAGAAAAAGTGACCACCTACCACATATCGTCAGGTGAGGCTATTTTGTGCATCGTTTCTGCTATATTAAATCTTTTTTGTTTATTTTCCAGAATAAATTAAAAAAAATAATTAATTTTCTTTAAAAATTATTATAAATTGACAACTCGTAGGTACGTAAAAATTACCAACACAAATATTACATTTTGACGAATTTTTTTCTGTTAACTGAAATATCAAATGTAAATAATTCATAATAAATATTATCGTCATTAAAAACCACTCAACTAAATTCAAGTATGCAAAGTAAATTCGAGTTTCTAAATTACTAAAAAACTATTAATAAGTAGAACATTTTGAATGTATATTGTATATTGAAGGAATAAAGTATATGAGTTTTCAGTTTCAAACTATATTTAAATTTACTAATTATAATATATGCAACGATTATTTTAATTTTCTCTGGAATTCGAAAATATTCGAAATACTCAAAATATTCGAGTGCTTGTAAAAAGAAAAGCTTGAAAAGACTCGATCGAGCTTTTTGAACTCCTCTAGTTATCAATTAATAAGAACTAAAAGGGATTCAAATATTGTTATTAAAAATAAAATTTCTTTTAGTCAGAAACTACTATAAGTGATGAAAATTACGTTGAAGAATCTGATGATTCCGAGGATGAAATAGAAAAAAATTCTAGTTTAAGACACTTTAGCGATTATAATTATTATGCGCCAGAATATAATGAACTTCGCTTATGGGCAGATTCAAGAAAAATTTGTCAGAATCATTTAGATGACCTGTTAAGAATTCTTAGACGGCGTCTTGTACCTTATTTGCCTATGTCATCAAAAACATTTTTAAAAACAACATCTGCACGATATAATATTATTACAATAGATGACAATGATGATACAAAAGGACAACTAGCTTATTTTGGAATAGAGAAGGGTTTAGCAGAATGCATTAATGTTAAAGAATATAAATCAGAAGAGATATGGCTAATATTCAATTCTGATGGACTTCCATTGTTCAAATCTGGCCCTGGAGAATTTTGGCCAATCTTATGTAGAATTTATAATGATCCTGATGTTTATGATCCTTTTCCTGTTCTTATATACCATGAAAATTCTAAACCAAAAGATTTAGAAGTTTATTTAGAAGAATTTATCAATGAACTAAATTCGATTTTAGAAAATGGTATTTCGATATCTGGAAAAAAATTTAAAGTTTTGATTAAGTGTTTTACATGCGATACGTTAGCCCGCGCATTTTTAAAAAAATGTAAAGGTCATACTGGAAAGAATGCTTGTGAACGTTGTGTTGTTGAAGGGAAATCATCTGAAAATCGTATGACATATTCTGAAATTGATTGTGAAGAAAGGTCTGATACTTCATTCCGTAATAAAACTGATTCTGAACATCACACTGAAACATCTCCCTTAGAAAACAAAACTTAAAATTAATATGGTGCAAATGTTTGTGTTGGACATTATGCATCTCTTGTTTCTTGGAGTTATGAAGAGGCTTCTTTCATTTTGGACCACAGGCTCCAACTTTAATGTTAAACTTGGCAGAAACCAGATTAATGAAATTTCTAGGCGCATGAATTACGTAAGATTACAATTGCCATGTGAATTCCAAAGTAAACCGAGACCTTTAAAATACTTATCATTTTGGAAAGCAACAGAATTTCGATTTTTTTTATTATATTGTGGACCAGTTGTTCTCAAAAATATTTTTAAAAGCATTAACATTTATAATCACTTTTTGTTACTTCACGTTGCAAGTAGAGTTTTATGTATACGAAATGTTTCTCAACGATGTAATAGACTTGCTAAGCAATATTTAAAAAGTTTCTTTGAAGCAACGAATGCTTTCTATGGGGCAGCATATCAAACAATCAACTTTCATAATTTAATTCATGTAGCTGATGATAAAATTAATTTTAATTGTCAATTATCAGCAGTTTCTTGTTGTCCTTTTGAAAATATGCTTGGAAAAATAAAATCTCTTCTTCGTTCTGCAAACAGGCCTTTAGCTCAAGTTTGCCGTAGATTGCATGAAAGCGTAATTGCCAATAAACGAAAAAAATTTAAGTTCATGTAAAACTAATATTTTGAAAGAAACAAGTTTAGGTATAACATCAGTAAAATATAAACAATGCACGCTTAGTCATAAATCACCAGACAATGTAGTAATCTTAAACAATGATATAATTTTTCAAATTCAAAGAATGTCACATTTTGAAAACACTGTACGTTTAGAAGGCTCAACATGGACACTCAAAAAAGAAATTTTTAACAAACTTGTAATTCTGCAACTTTAAAAATGTGGGAGCTTTTACCAGAAAAGTCACAGAACAAGTACTCATTTTTATTAGAAGACATTTACTCAAAAGATATAAAACTAACATTAATTTTCAAACCCAATGCAATAGAAAAAGTTTATGTAATTCCTTTACTACACTGTTTAGAGTAAAGAAATTTAAAAAATGTAAAAATTTGAAATAAAATGAATTTACTTGTTAAAAGTGTTTTTTCAAAAATAAACAAATTTTATTGATCTTTGTGCTTTAAACATAGGTATATTAGATGTATCTTTAAACGATCTTTAAACTTTAAACTTTATGTGGGTGAGACTCCGTCAGAAAATATGCGATTTGCATGGGGTTTTTAAATTAGGCTGTAATTTGGTGAAATTGTAGTATTGGATACTAGAAACAAGTGTGCCAAAAATTTTTTAAAAATTTTGAAATTTGTTAAAGTTACGCCATTTTGAATTTTTTTTGTTATAATTTTTTTAAATCTTAATATTTCCGAAAGTTTTCTATAAAATTTAATAAAATTTGTAAGGCTTATACTTCACATCATGTTTTTCTGACTATCACATAAAAAAAACAAAAAAATTTTTTTTGCCCAAAAAAAGTCAAAAAAAATTTTTGAAACCGTTTTGGCCAAGCAGGACCGATTTTTGAGTTTTCTTGTCAATTAATAAAATATTCCTTATAATTTCACCTTTCATTTAAAAAAATAAAATCGATGGAGACTCAAATAGTTTTCGAGATATTGCAATTTTTGTGGAAGGGCGACCTCGTTTCAGTGTCAGCGATGTGTGAGTGCCCGAGAATCCTAATTCTTACACTTTACTGTTCAAAATTGTCTAGAACCTACAAATTTTATCCGATTTTGATGTTCTTGGTCTTAAATGAAAGAAGATAAATTTTCTAAGAGTTTCCCCAAAACTGTTGTTTTAATTAATAATTGTTTATATATTTTTTTGTTACTCAAAGTAAACAATTTACAAGAATTTTGAAAAAAATCGTGTTTATTTTTTATTTTTCCATTCCTCATGATCGAAATCAATTTTAATTAGTCTAGTATGACCACCCGATAAATAATAATGCATAATTTAATTTATTTAAATAATTTTGTTAATTAATAAATAGATAACTTTGGTCCTTTTTAAAAAAAATTGTATTTTTTACAGATAAATGTATGTTTATTTAAGTAATTTATGTCTATTTTGTTACAAAATAATTTTTAAGATAATAATTATCATTGTTATTAAGATTTATTAATAAAAATTGTATTTTTTAGAGACAAATTTATGCTTGTATAAATAAAGATATAAGTAAGTAATAAAACAAGTTGTAAATCCAGATGTTCATTACATGAACATTTTGCTTCCTCTATACGATCAGCAAAAAAATTTACTTCCTCGTGGAGGAAGCAGTAACTTATTGTCACGTATTGACATATTTTCCATGTTGTTGTCTTCAAATCTAATTAAAAATTAATTTTTAAAATTTGTTATATTTATTATAATTATTTCGATTTGATTCGTCTTGATGCAAGGAATAAGATATTAGATTTATTTTTCAATAAATAATAACATTTTATTGTACAGCAACATGATTCTTAAGAAAAAATAAATTTTTATTAAAAATGCAAATTTTGTGTCTGTAATTGGTTTTAATTTTATAAATTTAAATACAATATATACTTTATATATACCAGTCGATCCGTCTTGATGCAAAGAATAAAATTTTAGAAATAAGTGAGTAAGATTTTCTTATACAGCAACATAATTTTGCGGAAAGAACTCATTTTTTGAGAAAAAGGCGAATTTTTCAGCTTTAATTGTGATTAACTCTATAAATTCTCATACAATTTATTCTTTTTATATACCAATCGATTCGCCTTGATGCAAAGAATAAGATTTTATTATATATTAACTTCAAAAACCAATTTAAAAAAAAAATTTTGAAAAAAAATTATTTTTAGAAAAAAGTCAAAAAAAATTTTTTTTTCGAGAATCTTTTAAAGTCTATCAATCCAGTTCGAGATATTTTTATGATAAATATACCTGGTAAATTTTAGCTAAATTCGTTAAAACCTCTTCGAGTTATCGTGTTCACAAAAATCGGGATCCACACACACACGCAAATACACACACATACATACATCCGGACAATTGTTCAGGGTATTATATAACATAGTCCCATATAGAAGAAAATTTGTCAAAAGGATTTTTAAAAATTTTGTAAATTAAACGACTACAAAGATTCCTCACGAGGAAGCAGAAAAAATTAGTTTGACAGTGGAATCACGTGGATAATATCAGGGCCGGAAATTAGTTTGATTTGGAGGTTATGTTTACATAGGATATGTAGATTTGATAAAAGTCTTTAAGGGGGGTGCGCCTACTTTACATGGTTTTTTTGTTTTTTTTATGTGATAGTCAGAAAAACATGATGTGAAGTATAAGCCTTACAAATTTTATTAAATTTTATAGAAAACTTTCGGAAATATTAAGATTTAAAAAAATTATAACAAAAAAAAATTCAAAATGGCGTAACTTTAACAAATTTCAAAATTTTTAAAAACTTTTTTGGACACTTGTTTCTAGTATCCAATACTACAATTTCACCAAATTACAGCCTAATTTAAAAACCCCATGCAAATCGCATATTTTCTGACGGAGTCTCACCCACATAAAGTTTAAAGTTTAAAGATCGTTTAAAGATACATCTAATATACCTATGTTTAAAGCACAAAGATCAATAAAATTTGTTTATTTTTGAAAAAACACTTTTAACAAGTAAATTCATTTTATTTCAAATTTTTACATTTTTTAAATTTCTTTACTCTAAACAGTGTAGTAAAGGAATTACATAAACTTTTTCTATTGCATTGGGTTTGAAAATTAATGTTAGTTTTATATCTTTTGAGTAAATGTCTTCTAATAAAAATGAGTACTTGTTCTGTGACTTTTCTGGTAAAAGCTCCCACATTTTTAAAGTTGCAGAATTACAAGTTTGTTAAAAATTTCTTTTTTGAGTGTCCATGTTGAGCCTTCTAAACGTACAGTGTTTTCAAAATGTGACATTCTTTGAATTTGAAAAATTATATCATTGTTTAAGATTACTACATTGTCTGGTGATTTATGACTAAGCGTGCATTGTTTATATTTTACTGATGTTATACCTAAACTTGTTTCTTTCAAAATATTAGTTTTACATGAACTTAAATTTTTTTCGTTTATTGGCAATTACGCTTTCATGCAATCTACGGCAAACTTTAGCTAAAGGCCTGTTTGCAGAACGAAGAAGAGATTTTATTTTTCCAAGCATATTTTCAAAAGGACAACAAGAAACTGCTGATAATTGACAATTAAAATTAATTTTATCATCAGCTACATGAATTAAATTATGAAAGTTGATTGTTTGATATGCTGCCCCATAGAAAGCATTCGTTGCTTCAAAGAAACTTTTTAAATATTGCTTAGCAAGTCTATTACATCGTTGAGAAACATTTCGTATACATAAAACTCTACTTGCAACGTGAAGTAACAAAAAGTGATTATAAATGTTAACGCTTTTAAAAATATTTTTGAGAACAACTGGTCCACAATATAATAAAAAAATCAAAATTCTGTTGCTTTCCAAAATGATAAGTATTTTAAAGGTCTCGGTTTACTTTGGAATTCACATGGCAATTGTAATCTTACGTAATTCATGCGCCTAGAAATTTCATTAATCTGGTTTCTGCCAAGTTTAACATTAAAGTTGGAGCCTGTGGTCCAAAATGAAAGAAGCCTCTTCATAACTCCAAGAAACAAGAGATGCATAATGTCCAACACAAACATTTGCACCATATTAATTTTAGGTTTTTTTTTCTAAGGGAGATGTTCCAGTGTGATGTTCAGAATCAGTTTTCTTACGGAATGAAGTATCAGACCTTTCTTCACAATCAATTTCAGAATATGTCATACGATTTTCAGATGATTTCCCTTCAACAACACAACGTTCACAAGCATTCTTTCCAGTATGACCTTTACATTTTTTTAAAAATGCGCGGGCTAACGTATTGCATGTAAAACACTTAATCAAAACTTTAAATTTTTTTCCAGATATCGAAATACCATTTTCTAAAATCGGGATCCACACACACACACATACATACATCCGGACAATTGTTCAGGGTATTATATAACATAGTCACATATAAAAGAAAATTTGTCAAAAGGATTTTTAAAAATTTTGTAAATTAAACGACTACAAAGCTTCCTCACGAGGAAGCAAAAATTGATTAATTAATTTTTAACCCTTTGCCGTGCATAAGCTTTCCCCACCTTAGAAAAAATCAGTTTGACAGTGGAATCACGTGGACAATATCAGGGCCGGAAATTAGTTTGATTTTGAGGTTATGTTTACATAGTATATGTAGATTTGATAAAAGTCTTTAAGGGGGGAGCCTACTTTACATGGTAAAAAAATCGATTTTTTTTGCTTAAATCTTTAGAAAATACATCCAAGAACATGTACCTAAAGTTTTAGAGGCCAATCTAAATTATTTTTCAAGCTTTTCGTTGATTTTTGTCGAGTGTAAAAAGTTAAGTTAAAAATCATTGAAGGTTACAACCAATTGTTGAATTGTTATAAATAAACTAGAGGAAATGTAAGAAAAATTATATTTTTTTATTTTTCTAAAGTAGATAAAATTTTGTTCAGTGACTTAAAATCGCGATTTTTTATGCAAAATTCGAGCAGATTTATAACATTAATAATTTCTTGGCCACCCGCCGGGTGGCCCGTCGGTAGCGCAAAAGTTAAAGCGTGTTTTCTCGAATTTCACTTTTTACGAAATTTACTAACTCGTGGGCAGGATTGACAGAAAACGCCTGGACCGATTTTAATGAATGATGGCTTGTTTTACTCAGTATTAATCCCTCTTCTATTTGAACTAAAAAAATTTCAAAACATTTTTTTTAACAATTTTGAGAACCAGTAAAAATCATTATTTTTTTTCAAAAAAATGATTTTTCTGTTTTTATCACTCAAAATTATAGAATAGTCTGTAAAAGTAACAATTTTTTTCATAAACTTTGCTAAACTGTGCAAGGAGTCAAAGTCAGAGTAAGAAATTCCGAAAAAAAGTAGAATTATTTTTTTGTCTTCATAACATGATATCTCGCTTCCTATTTATACAATACAACTTAAAATAGTGGCATTTCATTGGAAATTTAATAAGCTTTCCAATGCAATTTAAAAAAAAGCATCTAGCTTCATTTTTAACCATGTTATCACTGTTTCTGTGCGGGTGTGTTTTTTAATAGCTCGAGATGTTAGCGTTCGCACAATTTCGGACGGTAGTGTAAATTGCAAATACACTTCCACTTTATACAAAAAAACAGATTTTTAGGTATTAAATATTATTTTTAAATATAATTTATTTTAAAATATAAATAAATTCATTTTTTAATTAGGTACGTTCCTGCAAATTCAGAACACTTACATTCTCACACATAACTAATTTATCAACACAAGCATACCGCCTTTTCTCATTGGTTGTTCCCCCAGAAAAGACTCTAAACGACATTTCGTAACACAAGAACGGCAAAGGGTCAATTTATATATATATATATATATATATATATATATATATATATATATATATATAATTATTAATAACAATGATAATTATTAACTTAAAAATTATTTTGTAACAAAATAGACATAAATTACTTAAATAAGCATAAATTTATCTGTAAAAAATACAATTTTTTTTTAAAAAGGACCAAAGTTATCTATTTATTAATTAACAAAATTATTTAAATAAATTAAATTATCCCTTATTATTTATCGGGTGGTCATACTAGACTAATTAAAATTGATTTCGATCATGAGGAATGGAAAAATAAAAATCGGACAAGTGCGAGTTGCACTCGCACTAAGATCGAGGGTTCCGTACACAAAAAAACTCGTTATATATATATATATATATATATATATATATATATATATATATATATATATATATATATATATATATATATATATACTAGGGGGGCTCCGCCCCCCTGCGCGCTTCGCGCGCCAACCCCCGTGATTTTTTATTTTAAATTCGTACTTAGTTTTTAGTATTATTAACCTTTTGAGGATTTTATGATTTTGGCAAATCTGAAAATTTTAATTATTATATATTGGAAAGATTACTTAACATCTTTTTAAATTTGGTTTTTAGCCAAATTCTTTAAAACTTTAATTAAAAAATTAATTTTTAAATTCAAAAATTGTGTTTTTTTGAGTATACATAAGTATACTTGAATTTTAAAGAATTTGGGTAAAAACCAAATTAAAAATATTTCTATTCATTTTCATTACATATGACAATTTAAAATTTCAGATTGGCTAATGTCATAAGATCGCATTTTTCCATCTTTGTCGTCAAATTCGTAGTAACGTAACAGCCTTCAAGTAAAAAATTTGTCTTTGCCATAGGCGATTTGACGCTCCTCTTTGAGGGGGCAAGCTCTGACCTGTAGGTAAAAAACAGGTAATGTAATGGCCCACATTAAGGCCCCTTTTAAAACCAGTAGCTCAAAAAATAGGTAAAATTAAACATGAATTTTGACGTAATGTAAATGCCCACATGGAGACCATTTTTTAATTTATAGGTAAAAAAATAGGTCAAATTAAACATAGATTTTAACCTAATATGAGGCCGTTATTTATCCTCTTTTTGACCTATAGGTAAAAAAATAGGTCAAATTAGACATAGATTTTAACATAATGTGAGGCCTTCACATTATGAATTATTATATTTATCTTCTTTTTGACCTTAGGTCAAAAAATAGGTCAAAAAATAGGTCAAATTAGACATAGATTTTAACTTAATGTGAGGTCGTTATTTATCTTCTTTTTGACCTATAGGTCAAAAAATAGGTCAATTTTGACATAAGTGTTGACGGCCCCTTTGAGATAGGGCGCCCTTAGAAAATCCTGACTCTGCGGCGGCGGCGGCGTTGGCGGCGGTGAAATGTTTTTATATAATATGGATATATATATATATATATATATATATATATATATATATATATATATATATATATATATATATATATGAGGCATTCCATGTCAAGTGACCCAGGTGTCTTACGGTGTAATGCAAATTTCAATAATTTTTTACTCTTAAACTATTAAACATGAAAATTTGGCAAGGTACATTTTGGAAAGGTTTTTTCATGCTCTTTCGATTGAAAATAGGCATTTAGCCAAAAAAAATTTTTTGGCCCAAAAAAAACCAAAATTAAAAATAAATTTTTTTTTTTTGGAAAAAGGGCAGCTTTTTTTTTTTTTTTTTTAAAACGAAAGCTGAGGTTTTTTCCTAAAAGGACATATAAATGAAAAAGTGGGACAAGCATGTTTAAACATTGAAAAACAGAGGTTTCTACTCACCGGAGCGCTCTAAACCCGGTTTTTACGAGAAAATTCATTTTTTCAATGTTTAAACATTCTTGTCCCACTTTTTCATTTATATGTCCTTTTAGGAAAAAACCTCAGCTTTCGTTTAAAAAAAAAAAAAAAAAAAGCTGCCCTTTTTCCAAAAAAATAAAATTTATTTTTAATTTTGGTTTTTTTTGGGCCAAAAAAATTTTCTTTTTTAAATGCCTATTTTCAATCGAAAGAGCATGAAAAAACCTTTCCAAAATGTACCTTGCCAAATTTTCATGTTTAATAGTTTAAGAGTAAAAAATTATTGAAATAAGCATTGTACTGAAAATCCCAAAAATTTAACCCCCTCCCCCTTGGAAAATATTGGACTAGGTAAAAAAATATTTTTACGAAAAATTTCTATCTATTAGTACTACAAAAGCCCCAAGTTTTGCTACGATTGGAGAAAAATTTTACTCCACCTGGATCACTTGACATGGAATGCCTCATATATATATATATATATATATTATTTTATTAATAAATTTTTATATTTCTCTGTAATTGTACTTATGTTCACCAATCAGGTTCGCTATAATTTTCCTGTAATCTGCACTTAAAACTTAAGATCCCTACCGAATTTCAGCCCACCCGGTTCAGATTTGTAGAAGTTGAGGGGGGGGACAGGGTCATTTTTTACAATTTTTTCAAAAAAATTTTATTTCTTTCCCTTCTATTTCGCAAATATGTAGGCCAATCGTGTTCGTTATATTTTTCCTGTAATCTGCACTTAAAACTTAAGATCCCTACCGAATTTCAGCCCACCCGGTTGAGATTTGTAAAAGTTAAGGGGGGGGACAGGGTCATTTTTTACAATTTTTTCAAAAAAATTTTATTTCTTTCCCTTCTATTTCGCAAATATGTAGGCCAATCGTGTTCGTTATATTTTTCCTGTAATCTGCACTTAAAACTTAAGATCCCTACCGAATTTCAGCCCACCCGGTTGAGATTTGTAAAAGTTAAGGGGGGGGGACAGGGTCATTTTTTACAATTTTTTCAAAAAAATTTAATTTCTTTCCCTTCTATTTCGCAAATATGTAGGCCAATCGTGTTCGCTATATTTTTCCTGTAATCTGCACTTAAAACTTAAGATCCCTACAGAATTTCAGCCCACCCGGTTGAGATTTGTAGAAGTTAAGGGGGGGGACAGGGTCATTTTTTGCAATTTTTTCGAAAAAATTTAATTTCTTTCCCTTCTATTTCGCAAATATATAGGCCAAGCGTGTTCGCTATATTTTTCCTGTTATCTGCACTTAAAACTGAAGATCCCTGCTGAATTTCAGCTCACCAGGTTCAGATTTGTAGAAGTTGAGGGGGGGACAGGGTCATTTTTTGCAATTTTTTCGAAAAAATTTAATTTCTTTCCCTTCTATTTCGCAAATATGTAGGCCAATCGTGTTCGCTATATTTTTCCTGTAATCTGCACTTAAAACTTAAGATCCCTACCGAATTTCAGCTCACAAGGTTGAGATTTGTAGAAGTTAAGGGGGGGACAGCCCACTTTGCGTGGCTGGGACGGACACACGAGTGATTTCATAAGGGTTCCGTCAGTACACCTACGGTGTACGGAACCCTAAAAATAAACACGATTTTTTTCAAAATTCTTGTAAATTGTTTACTTTGAGTAACAAAAAAATATATAAACAATTATTAATTAAAACAACAGTTTCGGGGAAACTCTTAGAAAATTTATCTCCTTTCATTTAAGACCAGCAACATCAAAATCGGATAAAATTTGTAGGTTCTAGACAATTTTGAACAGTAAAGTGTAAGAATTAGGATTCCCGGGCACTCACACATCGCTGACACTGAAACGAGGTCGCGCTTCCACAAAAATTGCAATATCTCGAAAACTTTTTGAGTCTCCATCGATTTTCTTTTTTAAATGAAAGGTGAAATTATAAGGAATATTTTATTAATTGACAAGAAAACTCAAAAAGCGGTCCCGCTCGGGCAAAACGGTTTCAAAAATTTTTTTTGTTTTTTTTATGCGATAGTCAGAAAAAACATGATGTGAAGTATAAGCCTTCCAAATTTTATTAAATTTTATTGGAAACTTTCGGAAATATTAAGATTTAAAAAAATTATACTAAAAAAATTCAAAATGGCGTAACTTTAACAAATTTCAAAATTTTTAAAAACTTTTTGGCACACTTGTTTCTAGTATCCAATACTACAATTTCACCAAATTACAGCCTAATCCAAAGACCCCATGCAAATCGCATATTTTCTGACGGAGTCTTACCCATGTATTTTTATATTTTATATAATCATTAATTCAGCCCATTCACACAGAAACGTACATAGTCAAAATTTATTTCATTTTTATATACTCATTTATGCATTTATATTTTTTGTAGTAAGGATAACCTCAAAAATACTTCATAAAAATACTTCAGCTTAAAGAGATAAAAGTAAAATGAAGTATTCATTTTGTGAAAAATTCCCAGGAGAAGACGTTAATTTAATACCTAGACCACCCGTAGCACCGTTAGGATGACAAAAGTTGTAAGAGTATACTTACAGAAACGTAAAGTATTCATTTTGTCGAAAATTCCCAGGAGAAGACGTTGATTTAATTCCTAGACCACCCTTAGAACCGTTAGGATGACGAAAGTTGTTAAAGTACGCTTAAAATAAAGTATTGTTTACATTTCTTCGAAAATTCCTTGGAAAAGACGTTGATTTAGTTCGTAGACCACCCTTAGCACCGTTAGGATGACAAAAATTATTAAGTTATGATTAATTCAAACTAGTTCTAATCAAAATAATTTAATATTTAACCTTCCTGATATAATTAGTAGAAAAAAACTTTTAATTTGTTTTAGTGACATATTCAGGTAAGTGTTTTACCCTCTGTAATTTTACCCTTCGTGATTTTTACTCTTTACCCAAGTCATTTTTACCCATTACGCTTCGTAATATTACCACCCTTTTTTTCTGTGTATCTATATTTTTCAGTTTAAACAAATAAATTAATACATGCAGAAGGATCAACTATTTAACACCACCATATGCTATAACTGTAACTTTTGAGTTAATAAACATTTGAAAACAAGTGAAATTAAAAAAATAATTAAGTGTATACTAAAAATATTTCAGTTTATGTGTCAGGAAAAGTTAAAAGGGACCAACAGTTCGAGAAAATGAATTTTTTACCATTTAGTGATTCTGATAGAAAATTTTTTTTAATCAGAATCACTAAATAATAAAAAAAAAATTTTCAAATTGTACATTCCTTTTAACTTTCTCTGTCATATATTTTGAATTCTTTCTAAACCAAGGTATAATGGTAAATTACTATTAAATATACTAAAAATACCATTATAAATACAACTTTTTTTATACTAATGAAATGGAAAAATTACACAGCCACACAAAAAAAGTACCTGAGTTGAGGAATGAGACTATTTATTCCTTACGTATTTTGATGCGCTAAACACGAATCTGAAGTCTGTTTTGCTCGATCAGGTCTCAGTTTTGACATAACCTCAAAAAACATGGTGGATTTTATATGACAAACAAACTTTTTTTAATAACTAGGGATTTGCTTGAATCTTGTTACTCAGGGGTTTTTGGGGTCGCTGATTACAAATTTCAAGTCAGACTTTCAAAATTAAAAATGGCGGATCCAGTATGGGAGACAAATTTTTGAAAATTTTTTGGATTTTTACAAAACTTGGTATCTGGGGGTTTTCGGGGTCGCTCATTACAAATATGGGGTCAGATTTTTAAAATAAAAAAATGGCGGATCCAATATGGCGGACCAATTTTTTAAAAATTAGTCAGCCATATTGGATCCTCCATTTTGAATTATAACAATTTGACATTAAATTCGTAATCAGCGACCCCAAAAACCTTCAGATACCAAGTTTCATGAAAATCCAAAAAAGGAGGAGGGTCAATAAGGCCTGTTTTCAGCCCCCTTGCAATTTTTATTTAAATGCTTGAAATAAATTTTCCGTCAAAGAAAAATGATAATTATGATGATTTAAGGAAAAATGAGGGTGCTTGAAAAATATTAACCCCTAAATAATAAGGGTTTTGAACAAAAAATGGGTAAAAAATAAGGGTAAAAAAATGTTTAGTTATGGATTAATTGGATCGGAACTCGTTACTCAGGGGTTTTTGGGGTAGCTGATTATGAATCTAGTGTTAGTTTTTCATAATTCAAAATGGTGTTCGACTTTTTGAAAAAATGAATTAACTGTCATAAGAATCATTACTCGGGGTAATGATTTTTAAGCGAATTGATTTATATTTTAAAAAAGCCGTCCACCATATTGGATCCGTCATTTTGAATTTTGGAAAACTAACACCAGATTCATAATCAGCGACCCCAAAAACCCCTGAGTAACGAGTTTGGATCCAATTAATCCATAATTAAACATTTTTTTACCCATTTTTAGGGTTCCGTACACCGTAGGTGTACTGACGGAACCCTTATGAAATCACTCGTGTGTCCGTCCCAGCCACACAAAATGGGCTGTCCCCCTTCCCTTACCTTTTACAAATCTCAACCTTGTGAGCTGAAATTTGGTAGGGATCTTCAGTTTTAAGTGCAGATTACAGGAAAAATATAGCGAACCTGATTGGCCTACATATTTGCGAAAGGGAAGGGAAAGAAATTAAATTTTTTCGAAAAAATTGCCAAAAATGACCCTGTCCCCCCTTTAATTTCTACAAATCTGAACCTGGTGAGCTGAAATTCGGCAGGGATCTTCAGTTTTAAGTGCAGATTACAAGAAAATTATAGCGAACCTGATTGGTGAACATAAGTACAATTACAGAGAAATATAAAAATTTATTAATAAAATAAAATAATAAAAATATTTATTCTAATCTTATAACAGTATATTACTATTTTGTTTAATTTTTTTTTTAATTTTAAAAGAATTGTTAAAATAATTTTAAAAAAATTTTGTTTGAATATTTGTGTACGGAACCCTCGATCTTAGTGCGAGTGCAACTCGCACTTGTCCGATTTTTTTTATTGAAAACCCTTATTATTTAGGGGTTAATATTTTTCAAACACCCTCATTTATCCTTAAATCATCATAATTATCATTTTTCTTTCACGGAAAATTTATTTCAAGCATTTAAATAAAAATTGCAAGGGGGCCGAAAACAGGCCTTATTGACCCTCCTCCATTGTCCGCCATACTGGATCCGCCATTTTGAATTTTAAAAGTCAGGCTTGTTACGCGAGTAACAAGATTCAAGCAAATTCCTCGTTCTTTAAAAAAGTTTGTTTGTCACATAAAATCCGCCATGTTTTTTGAGGTTATGTCAAAACTGAGACCTGATGGAGCAAAACAGACTTCAGATATCGTGTTCAGCGAATCAAAATACGTAAGGAATGGGTAGTCTTATTCCCCAACTCAGGTACTTTTTTTGTGTAGCTGTGTTATAGTTTATTATACCAAAAATACTATAGTATTCTATAGTATTTTTGGTATAATAAATTAAAATTTAAAATTAATTTAATTAATTACTTTAATCTTATAATTTAAATTCTCCATACACATTTGTCGGAAAAATACCTTTAACAATATTAATATTACCAAACAATATTTGGTCTTTTTTCATACATGTGTATGGAAAAATTGCATTTAACAATAATATTACCATACAGTGTTTGACAATTTTCTCATACAAGTGTATGGGAAAAGTTTGAAACTGGTATATGTTAATTTATGTCCAATACAAGTAGGGTAATTGTACCAATTGTCGAGGGTTTTAGACAACATTTGACTTCGACATTTTTTTTCTCGGACGTAAATGCACTTAAAATTTTGATTTTTGTACATTTAGATGAAGGATTTAATAATGTTTGATATTCATATTTATTTTTTCAATATAAACTAAATTGTTAAGCAGAAATTATATTTAAAAGTCATTTGAGCACAATCACCATTTGTTAATGGTCTTGTACTAATTTCTCGATAGTCTGTTCCAATTTTCGAGGATATGACATTTTTAAACAAATAATTTTTGCCGACATTTAAAAAATCGAGTAGATATTTATTTTTTCTATGAAAGGTTATAGAACATTACCAGGAAACAAAAATGTTTATTTAATTATAATTGAACAATTTATAATATTCATATAAAAACTTTATTATATTAGAAGATAGAGGTTATTTAACTTTTTTTAAACTTTTAAAATAAGTTTCATTTAATTAAATTAAATGTGTTAATTAGATATAAATTAAAAAAAATAAATTTATGTCACATTAAATTTGAAAACGTACGAATTAAACTTTTATTACAAATAATGTTAATTAATTAAATGAAATAGTACAAAATTTTTTATAGTTTTAAATAATGTATTTTACTTGTAATGTTTTTTCCGGTAAACCGGTTATCATCTGCGTAGGTTGTAAATTTTTGGAGAGTTTAGTTTTTTCTTCTCTGTACGTTTTTCGTTTTGCTTCAAAATTTTTAATTCTGCCTTTTGTTAAAAATAAAAGTTTGTAACCTATGTTTGACGTTTAATAAATAATAATAAACAAAAACTTGACCATCGACAAATGGTGCATTAGCGAAAAAACGGAATACACCAATTTTCGAGCCATTACCTCGAAAAATGGAACTGACAATAAAAGTATCCAAATACCGATAATTTGCTTTTTAAAAATATTAAATTTTTTTTTACAAAAATACATACATACAAAATAAATTTAGTTTTTGTGCAATATTATAATAATAATTCCGTAAACAAAAAGTAATTAGCAATACGTTTAATTTGTATTTCTAAAAATTTGTTTCAATCAACCTGAAGTATTAAGAAAATGTCGATTCGAGTAAATTTGACAGCAGTGAATTATAATTGTAATTAAATAATTATTTTAGTAATATTGCTATAAAATTTGATTATGTAAATATACAATTGGAAATATAAAGATTATTTAGAATCTTCTTTTGTTTTTAAATATTCTATATTGAACTATTCATTTGAAAAAAAATTATGAACCTCGACAATTGGTGTACCCTCGGCAATTGGTGCAATTACCCTATGGGAAAATTACCACAAAAATTTTTTATTGTAGAAAATTGTTCTACGGAAGTGAAATAATAAATCAATACACAAGAATACAGGAAGTGTAAAGAACTCACGTTTTGAATATTGATTTCTTCTCAATAGATTGTGGACACGAAAATACATAAAAAAATGTAAATATACTTTTAGCTTATAACAGTTTTTCTTGAAACTTTCACATTTTCACCAAAAAACAAACAAACTTTTGTCCCCGCTATTAACAATAAACATTAAATTTGATTTTCAATGGAGGCAATCGATTCTAAGTTTCTTCAAATGTTATTAAATAAATATATATATATATATATATATATATATATGTAAGTTTTTAATTCTTAAAGTATACATATTTATACAAGTGAAATTTGTTTTTTTTCAGTGATAAAATTTTACTTTTATTATTAAAGTCACTTACGTATGAAAGAAAATACAAAATAAATAAATTTCCAATCTTTCTCCCTTAAACAATTTTTCACGTATCAAAAGAATTATCTCAATATATAAGAAGTTATATTACTCAAAAAACGACAAAAAAGGCGTGATGACAAAAAATAGTTTCAATCATTTTTTTCTCAAATTTTATTAATTATTAAATAAAATTAATTTATATATTTTTTTATTTTGATCATTGTTTTGAAATTTGTAAAACGATTTCGCATATTGTTTACATCATGAGTTGAAAACTTTTTTGACACGTTTCTTTTCGTTTCTAGAAAAATAATAGTGTATAAATAAATTTCTTTTCAAAAAGAAGGAAATAAATACGATTCTTTAAGAGTATTATTCTCTTCTCTTAATTTTTCTTGTGGACAAATAATAATTGTGAATAAATTTGAAATTCGTGAAACTGTCACCGCGTTGCGAACCGACAATTTGGCTAGATACGTTTCGCAATAAGTGGACGGTCACGTCCATCTGGGACGAAGGAGCGACTCTTCTCTCTCTTGTCTCCTCACAATATCATGTTGTATATATTGGATCGATAACCAGGGAGAGTGCGTACAAAACTCCTCTCACCAAAAAATGTATGTCTTTGATCAACAAAACGTTTTGAATTATTTATCCCAAACACGTTTACAATTTTTAAAAAAGACATTGATTAAATTACTAGATATGCGCATTTTATAGCAAAATTTATAAGAAAATGGACCAAAGCACTTCTTTTTTATAATTTGGTGAGAAATGAAGAAAAAAAATTTGATTGTAATATCACCAAAAAAAACTTTTTTTAAATCTTTTGTTCACAATTTTTTTTCTGTGAGTCCTTTTAACAAACTTTTAGATTCGAAAACTTTTTTTCTTTTCTTGATGTACTGAAAGTATACATACACTTTTAAAATAAAATCATGCGCTTTGAAAACGAATGTTTTGTAGGAAATTATTTTTTCACGACATATATAAAACTGGTTTATAAAATAAAACCAGTACTAGGTTATAAAACTTGCTAATAAAACTGGTTCACTGAACTGTAGTTCAGTAAACCAGTTTTATTAGCTTTCAAAGAAAATTAAAGAAGGGAAGAAGAGAAATGCTTTTACATAAAGTAATAATTAATAATTTGTATTAATTAAATCTTCTACTAATTTTACTGACAATCAGTGGCTTTCCAATGCAATTTAAAAAAACCATGTAGCGTCATTTTTAACCGAGTTATCACTGACTCTGTACGGTTGTGTTTTTTAATAGCTAGAGATGTTAGCGTTCGCACAATTTTGGACGGTAGTGTATTTATTAATTTTATTTGAGGTATTTATAGTTATTTATCATTTTTCGGCTCACTAATTAATACGAATTTTGAAATCACAATTTTTAATTTTTTAATTTTGACTTAAGATCTGTAATCATCGAACTCGAAAACCCTCAAATACCAAGTTATAGTCAAATCCATCAATTTTCAAAATTTATATGTCCGCCATTTTAAAACCGCAATTTGAAATTGTTTAATAACGACTTTACATTCAATCAGCAACATTCATCTAGTCAAAAAATGATAAATAACAATAAATAGCGCAAATAAAATTAATAAATATAAAAGTGTCATAGTCTACCGCTCTATGAGTATAAGTAGAGCGTATGCGCACATGAAAAAGTTGTGCTCTATGAAAATTTTTGAATGATTCAGAACTTTTTTGAGTTGATTCTTATAGTTAACAGTTCAAGCTTTAACTCTTAACAATACACACTCATACTTTATACTGTCGACACCTCCCCCCTTTAAATTGTTAATCATTTTTAAATTAACATTTATTTAAAAATTCGATGCAGGTTTCCTTCGTTACAAAAATATTATGATATTTTTGCTCTTCTTTATCTTCTTTAAATCGTGTAGACATATCGTGTTGATCTATTTTGTTATATTTGTTTTCTTGATTCATTTATATTTCATCATATAGTCCTACTGAAATGTCCTATTCGTCATAATATTCTTGATACCTTTTGATTCATTTCGTTTTATTTGTTTCCATTATTGATTCTTATTTAATTATTCAGTCCTGCTTAAATATCCTAGTCGTCATAATATTATTATCTTATTGGTTCATTTCTCCATAATTGATTTATATTTTATCATTCAATCCTACTTGAATATCCTGGTCGTCATAATGTTATTATCTTATTGATTCACTTTGTCATAATGATTTCCTTTATTGATTCATAGTTTATCATTCAATCCTACTTGACTATCCGAGTCGTCATATTATTATTATTTTATTGATTCATTTCGTCATAAATTGTTTCCTCTATATATTTTTTAATGTTTAATCACTCAGTTCTAATGGAATATCCGATTCGTCATAATGTTATTTGTACTTTGTTTTCTTCTGTGTTTTTATATTTGTAATCAATATTTCCTTTATCCTTGTACGTTCAAATTTTCGTCGTAAAATTAACTATCCTTTTCTTTGTATTGCTTTACATCTCTTTAATAGTATTTTGTTTTCATCTATATCTTTGTAAATAATTCTTAATCTTTTTTCTCTAGTTTCTTTCTTAAAAATGCTGTTAATTGCTTATTTGTCACCTGAGGACTAATTTTTATTTTGTCATCTTCTTCTGTTTTTTTCTTTCGTGATCCAAACTTCTTTTATCCTTGTCGGTCCAAATTCTCGTCTTATGATTAACTGTCCGGTTTCTTCCATTTTGTTTCTTTTCAATCGCATTTTATTCGCGTCATCATTTTCTTTTTGAGGTATATCTCTTATCCATTGTACTTAAGTTTGCTCGTTAAAATCTCTTACTACTTTGTATATGGCTCTTTCTTTGGGTATTGTTTTCTTTCCATAAACTAATATTTTCCAAATGTAATTTTTGTTTCTTATATATTTAAGTATACTTCTCAAATTACTTATCGGTTCCAAAAGAGAATAATTTTAATATCCTTGTCGTTTTTTTAGTACATATAATCAATTTTATAGTCTTTATTACTTTTACTTCGTCTTTAGTTATTGATTGATCACTTTCCTCCGTCTGTGAATCTATTTCCATATTTTCGTCATCAACTATTGAATTGTCGTCTTCTGTTTGCGCATCTATTTTATGTACTTATTTGCCTCGTTTACACCTGTAGTACACGCGTTCTTCTGTTCTAACGTGTAATATATACCATCTGTTGTCATCTGTTGTCCCTTGGAATTCGCGATGAGGTGTCAGCCTTTGTGTTAGCAACTCCTTGTTTATAAATAATTTTATAATCATCTTTTAAAGCCTCAATAGGCCTCAAACGGCTTCTCCGATAAAGAAAACTCTTCGCTTAGCTGCACTCGGTCTGGTGGTTTGGTGTTGATTAGTCGTGACTGAAAATTTTGAGTTTTTGCTTCACGTGGTGGTAAACCTTTTAATTTTCCTCTACAAACATCCTCTGTATGTCCTAAATTTTTACAATGGTTGTAGTTTTCTAAAAAATTCCCGGTTTGCTAAATCTTGGTTTTGGTACTGGGTTTTCAATTCTTGAATTGCTGGTAACATTGTTAATTCTTCTTTTATCTTTCAAATTCACGTTAATTTCTGAGGCAATAATAAAACATTCATTCAGCGTTTACGGTTTTTGAGGACGGATTCTAATTTCAAATTCTTCTCGCATATTTCTTAAGAATGTGCTGACACTTACATTTGTTTCTATTTCCTGTCTTACGAAAGTTTCTTGAGATGTTATATTCATACTATCTATAGACTGCCTGATTTTATCCTGACACTGCATAAGTCTTGAGGTGAATGACTCTAAACCTTTATTTTTGCCCATTATACATAAATCGCGAGCGCTTTAACGTGATTCTAAACTATCTTTTTCTCCAAACAAAATTCGTAATCTCTTAAAAAAATTGTCAAAGGTTTTAACTGCATCTGCTCTAATTGTATTTGCTGCTCTTCCAAGTAATTTTTGTGCAATTATTGCATGTAATAGTAATAATGTTAGTCTTTTATTTCTTTGGTTTTTCGTTTTGTTATCTTATTAGATGAATGAAATTTTATAAACCACTTCCGTTAAATTCTGGTACTAATTTTATAATTTTCCTAAAATCACATTCTGTAATTTATTCTAATTCTTCGTGATCGCTATTTAATTCGTTTTCATTTAAGAGTAAACCTTCCTCTCTTCTAACTGGTTGTTCCATAGCTACTAATCTCGTTTCGAATCTTTCCATTTTTGCAAGAATATTTTGCAAATGGTCCTTTGAAGCACTTTATGTTTCTGGCATGATGCTTAGAATATTGTTTAATTTTAGTCTGTCAGTCAGTGATATTGAAAGGGATGAACTGTCTGTGTCTATTGTTTCGTTTTCCCTACTTTTTCTATATGAATTTAAATCCAGTTTAATTGTATAGATTTCCTATAAAGTTTCGTACAATTTTTATTTTATATCCGTTTGCGTTTTCTAATTTAAAAATTCATTTCTTGCAATCCTGCTACAAGGAGTACACAAAAATATGAAATTTGTTTTTTCTGTTTATTAACGATGTCAATACTCATAAAATCAAGGAGTTTACCAAAGCTTTAACCCTTTCGTGTCTCCGGGACATATATGTCCAACTTAAAAAATCATATGTAATTATTATAAAAATTAACCAATTAATTTGCGCTAAATTGCTTTCTATTCTGAATGGATGTGGCTACTATTAAAAAATAGTAAATTACGAAAAGTTTTAATATTTGTTTTAAACAAGGGAATAAACATTGACTGTTCTTAAAAAAACAATTATGTAACGAACCATACGTTTCGTTAACATTTTGTGAATAATTTTTAACAACACTTTGTTTTTTATGTTTTTTGGGTCTTTGATTACGAATATTAAGTCAGATTTAAAATATTCAAAATGGCGGATCTAATATGGCCGACAAATTTTTAATCAAATACAATTTTTTTAATTTTATAAAAATTGCTTACAAATTGTTACTCGGGGTTTTGCGGGGTCACTGATTACGAATCCAATATCAGTTTTTCAAAATTTAAAATGGCGTATCCAATATGGCGGACAAGATTTTTAAAAATTGATTGAATTTGCGTCAATATCGTTACTTGGGGGTTTTGGAGTCGCTGATTGTGAATCAGAAGTCAGATTTGAAAAATTTTTTAAATTTAAAATGGCGGATCCAATATGGCAGACAATATTTCAAAAAATTGCTTAAATTTGCTTACATATTGATACTCGGGGGTTTTTGGGGTCGCTGATTACAAATTCGATATCAGTTTTAAAAAATTCAAAATAGCGGATCCAATATGGCGGACAAGATTTTATAAAAATGCTTGAATTTAGTTCAATATTTCTACACAGGGGTTTCTGGGGTCTCTGATTACGAATCTAATGTCAGTTTTTAAAAATCAAAATGGCGGATTAAATACAACAGTTTTTGAGGTCTTTGAGTACGGATAGAATTTTAGATTAGAATTGCTGAAAGAACGGTTTTCCACACCACCTGAGAGGTTCCGATAAAGGCGCTTTTTTCTGCAACATTGCTTTAGCCGCACTTACTTGCCGTGAAATTTTCGAAAACATTTATAATAAAGCTGATACAGTCTCAGGGAATTTACAATGGCCAGATCTATAGAAAAGTAGAAAATTCTATGCCACCATTTGCTTGAGCGTCTACCAATACTGTATTCGCCATATTAGATCCGCCATTTTGAATTTTATAAAACTGACATCAGATTCGTAATCAGCAACCTTGAAAACCCCCCAGTACCAATTTGGAAACAAACCCAATAGCATATGTAACACCTAACTCTAAACCAAAGAGTTCAAATGACTTCTAATAGATGTCACTATCTGCTGGTATAGTCGAAATCTTTATATTTCAAATTTTCTATCAGCGAATAAATTCTAACATTAACTATATAGCTCTTGACTAGTGATGGGCTTGATCTGAGAATATAAGAAGCGTGTACGTCCAGGCTGTGTTGGCAAGGTGCATTGATAGGCGTAGGTCCCGCGACAGGCAGCTCTAAACTGGGGTTCGAGTCCTCACAGATGCACAGTGCATTCGTTAACGCAGCTTATTTTTTCAGATCAAAATTAATTTTAAAAATTAATTACTTATAGACAACCATATCGAAGTAATTATCATATGTAACACCTAACTCTAAACCAAAGAGTTCAAATGACATCTAATAGATGTCACTATCTGTTGATATAGTCGAAATCTTCATATTTCAAATAATAAAAATAATTTGTTAAAACAAATATAAATTTAAAAATTTCACAGTATTCTTACAAATTTATAGCCTGACATTCTCCAAAAAGAAAAATTGAATTAAGTTAAAATTTACGACTTACAGGTGACTTTGAACGTTAGTTTCTATGTAGAGTATAGCCGGAAAATGCGCTTTTTACGGTTGCGCGCAAGAACAAAAAATTTAATATGGTCTAAAGTTTCAGACCCTTCTTTGATTTTTTTGGAAAATACTCGTGAAATAAGTGGGAATCGAATCGTTATTATTGAAAAAATAAAAAATGGCATCTGGCAGGATGAAAAAACCATTGTTTATTTTTTAAATGCACTTTTAAACTATTTTTTCGTCGTATTTAATTAATTTATTCAATAAACACCAGAAATTTTTTAAAATAAGTAGGTTAGTTCAAATAAAAAACAAATTAATTTTATATAAGATTCAATTGATTTTTGTTCCTGGTTTTTTTACACCCAAGGCCAGTTTTTGCGTATAACTTAACAGTATTTATATTCTAAACCATCTTTCAGTTTATTTTCAACAAATTTTTTTAGCGTGTCACGATTATCAACACTTTTTTTCAATGCGCTGAAAATGATATAAAGGCATGCAACAACTTTAAACTACAGAAAAAATAATAAAAGAATTCATTCTATTGTTTTCTAATTTATTATTTTTTATTATTATTATTTTTCTGGGTTTTTTTAACTCTTTAACACCTAAATGGACAAAATTTTGGCATGAAGTTTGAGGACTTGTTTATGTACTTAAAAATCAATACAAAAAAACTCATAGGATTAGCTTAAAATTTGATACACGGCGGTTTTTGTGGTCGCTAGTAAGAAATATGGAGTCCAATTTTCAAAATTCAAAATGGCGGATCCAATATAGCGGACATTTTTTTTAAATCATTAAATTTGCTTGAAACTTGTTGTTCAAGGGTTTTTGGGGTCGCTGATTATGAATCTGAAATCCAATTTTAAACATTCAAAATGGCGGATCCAATATGGTTGACAAATTTTTTAGATTTAATATATTGATAAGTAAAGTTAATTAAATTTAAACTGTAAATAATGATTTTTAAAAGGTTTTACAAGAGCTACAAGCTGGAGATAAAAAATATTGGTTTTTTGATTTGACCTTGAAATAAGTAATGATTAAAATAAAACATATATATTTCCATTTTGTAACCTTTAAATTAAAAAATTATAATAACAATTTAAAAGAAAAAAACATATCAATACAAAAAACATAAATAAAAATAAAAAATATATATAATTAAAAAATTAAAAAAAGGTCTTTCCAGTCAACGTTTACCTACATGTGGTGAAAGTTAGGAAGCATTAAAAATATTTTAAGAATTTTAATTTAACACCCGGGTATCAAATTTCATGCTAATCCAATGAGTTATTGAAAATTTGTCGGCCACATTGGATCTGCCTTTTTTAACTTTTAACATTGGATTTCAGATTTATAATCAGCGATCCCAAAAACCCTTGAACAAGTTTCAAGCAAGTTTAATGAGTTTTTTTTTAAAATGGCCGCAATATTGGATCCGCCATTTTGAATTTTGAAAATTGGACTTCAGATTCGTGATTAGCGACCCCTAAAACCCCCGGGTAACAAATTTCAAGCCGATCTCAAAACTTTTGACAATTTTGTACTTTCGAATCAAATTTTGAAAAAATTTTGAATTTCAAACTTTATTGTTGAGTCGCAATTTTAATTTTTAATTTTCTCTATAGTCCTATCTTGTACGTTATATATGTATGTTACTTTATTTGTAACATTTGCAATTATTTTTACGCTATTTTATAGTAGAAAAAATTGATAATTAAACAAAAATTTAAAAAAATTGGACTTTTTTACAAAAAACATTAATAACTTTTTTGTTTATAATTTTTTAAAGTTTTTCTTAACGACATTCGATAAAGCGCATGTAAAAACATAAGAAATGATGATTCGCGAATTTTTGTATTGATTTTTATGTACCGAAACAAGTCCTAAAACTTTATGCCAAAATTTTGTCCACTTGGGCGTTAAATGGTTAAGAGGTTACGCCACCCTGAACGCCTGAAAATTGGAGGGTATTTTAAGAATTAATTTTGACAAAACTATTAAAAATACAACTTTTTAGTAATTAGAACATCAAAGTACATATATTTAACTAAAAAAAAAATTTGGAAAAAGAAAAAATATTAAAAAATAGCGGAGATATAGCGAGTCTCGTAAGTCACTTTTCTTAGCGCACGGCTATGCGGTGTACATCCTGGACAGCACAATTTTTATCTGAAACCCAAAAACAAAATTTTTTTAAAAACTATATTAAATTACCAACAGAGTGACGTAGCCGTTTAAAAAAAATTTTTTTTGAGCAAATGAGAGCACTTTGAAAAAAAAAATTTCGAACCCAAAAAAAAAAAATTTTTTTCAAAGTGCTCCCATTTGCTCAAAAAATTTTTTTTTTAAACGGCTACGTCACTCTGTTGGTAATTTAATATAGTTTTTAAAAAAATTTTGTTTTTGGGTTTCAGATAAAAATTGTGCTGTCCAGGATGTACACCGCATAGCCGTGCGCTAAGAAAAGTGACTTACGAGACTCGCTATATCTATATTTTTTCTTCTTCCAAATTTTTTTTTTTAGTTAAATATATGTACTTTGATGCTCTAATTACTAAAAAGTTGTATTTTTAATAGTTTTGTCAAAATTAATTCTTAAAATACCCTCCAATTTTCAGGCGTTCAGGGTGGCGTAACCCCTTAAATTATTGGAACTTTTAGATTAGGCATTTCGCCCATTTTGGACCTTCTAAATCTTGGATCTTCTGTCTTCTGGAACATCTAAGTTTTTGAACTTTCTGTTTTGGATTTTTTATTTTGGATCATTTGTACCCCAATCCTTAGACTAATGAGAATATCGGTCTTTTTCTCTTACTCTAATAAAAATGTAGTTCTTTCTCTCTCACACCTATGACATGCTCACTTTCTAGTGTTGCCCCCCTCCTCCACTATAGTGCGTTGTCTCTCGTACGTATTGTGGACACAAGGCCTCACGAGTGATGTTGCAGGTAGAGTCCCTGCGCGAGCGCTGACTACTATCCGTGACTCCCGAGCTTTATCTCGCGAACACGAAATACATCGCGGTTTTCATTATCATTTTCAATTTTTTATAACTTTTTAATATCAAATTTTCATAAAAATAATATTTTTAAAATTTAATTTGCAATTTTGAGTAGTTCAATAATTTTTCTCTTAGTTTTTCGTGCTTAATAAAATAAATAATTCTATTTGCAAAACTTAAAGTTAAATTCGCAGAGTTAAAATTGATATTTACAATAAAAATTGACAAAAAAACAAAAAAGAATCTAAAATAAAGAAAATTCAAAACCAAGGATATTAAAGTTGTGACGTTGTAAAATTCTTTTGAATTTCACAATTCACAATTTATTTTTTTTAGTAAATAATAATAAGCTAACTAATTGATAACAAAATTTTATTTAGTTTTTAAATTAATAAAAAAAAATTAGGAGGTTGTAGCGATATTCCAATATTGATCGATTGAAATAATTTAGTATTAAAAAAATTAATTGTATTAAAATTTTATTTTATGTAAAAACTACGATTCCTGTTTCCTGATTCAATTTCCTGTTTTCTGAGTCATCTTGAAACACTATCTTCTAATTCATGGGATTAAATACTATTTATCGACTGAAGGATAATTGTGTCATACTAGATTTCAGATTCTTGAAACTTAAATACCTACAAATCCAAATTTTAAATACTAATTTATTTATTGACCGAAAATGCTATTTGATGTTATGATTTAATGAAAATGTTGTCTTCAAGCCTTTTCTGCATCAAGTTTTTCATCTTATTAAATTTTTCGAAGAATTCTACTAGTTTTCTATTATTATGCGAAACTCCTATGCTAAAAGCCCATTGAAATCGTCATACAAATTGATGTCGTTATTTATGTGTAATTTTTGAAGTTTATTTAACATCAATTCCTTATTAGAAGACAATTGGAGGAGAATCTAGAGGATTATTTTATTTAAATCAATTAATTTTTATTTTGAATATTAATCTCTACAAGTTGATTGGATTTTGTTAATAATCATATTAACCTTCAACAATATATATAAAATAGAGAAAAGAAAAGAAGAAATGAAAATCGCTCTCCCTGGTTACCAGATAAACAAAATATTCAACTCATCATCTTTTCCTGGACAACCTCCTAAAAGTCAAGACGTGTTTTTCTTCGAACAAAAAAGTTTTCTTAAAAATTGTATTTAACTTTAATAAAAAGAAAGTATTAATTAATTTGTGATTATTTATTTGAGTGGTGTCATATTTCCGGATAAATGGATTAATTTCTAAATTTCAAATTTTCTGGTAAGAAGATTTATTTTTTTTTGATTTGGCAAGAATTGATTTTCTTAATTTACTTTTCTTTTTCTTGATTGAATATAAAAAAAAAATTATCTAAATTTAAATAAAATCAGAATTTTTTAAATTATTGTTTAATTAATTTTCCCTAATTTATGTTGTGACTCTTCCCTCATTCGTAAAATATTTTGACCCCTCCCTTCAAATATATTATCCTGTTTGAAATAATTATCTTGGAAAATCGTTTTTAAGAAAAGATCATTAATTATATTAGAGGAATTGTGTATTAATTTAATATAATATTTAAATATTTAATTATAATTGAATGTCAATTAAAATTTTAATAATTTAATTACATGAAGAAATAATAAATTTCTAAATCTTGTCATAATAATTGATTTTTCAACTTTTTTTATTACGAACCATCCCTCTCTACCATATTATTTGAATTAAACTAAATAGCCGAATCTTCCAAAATCGTCGCATAAATTAATTTGAATAAATATAATTTTTTTTGTTTATTTTAAATTTATTAATAATTGATTTTCATTAATTTTGATCAAAAATGATCTGGCGCCCGTGGATTATTTAATTTTGGTGCGACGTAAGTGTAATCTTTAATTTATTTCCATAATTGAATTATAAAAACAAAATAAATTTTTCAATTTTTAATTGTTTTTAAATTAGAGGTAACAAAGTATATCCAAATTTTTTAAAATTCTAAATTAAAAAAACATCTCAATAAATTTTTTTTCCCAACTAAATGTTGATGTATTTTTTTACACAACCAATAGTGTTGATGTCTTTTTTTAAACATCTAAATTTTGATATCGTTTTCAACACAACCAAAAGGGTTGATGTCTTTTTCTACATAACCAAAAGGGTTGATGTATTTTTTTACACAACTGGATGTTGATGTCTTTTTTATTCAAATAAAAAGGTTGATATCTTTTTTTATCCAACCAAAAGGGTTGAAGTCTTTTTATTACCCAGACAAAAAGAGGGTAAAGTCCTTAAAAAGTTTGTATTATCTAACCAAATGTTGAAATTAAAATTTTTTGAAATATTTGAAAATAAAAATATTATCCAATTAAAAAGATTGATGTTTTATTACTAACATTTTTTATAAACAATGAATGAATAAAAATAATCAAATAGATTATATCAAATAATAATTAAAAATTTATTTTTCTTAAACTGTTGATGGTCTGTTAATATGATATTGCATCATTTCTAAAATATGTTCCAATTCTCAACAAACTTATTACATATTAAAAATATTTTTTTCTATGTGGAAAATAAAGACTAATTAAAAATGTTTTTTATGAATTTAAATCCAAATTTCCGATTCAAAATCAAATTATATCATCAATAAAAGAAAAGGGTATCAAAAATAAAACCCTACTTATTATTGAATTTTCATCCATTTAAAAACCTTTGAAAGGTTCAGTCTCTTCAGTTGAAAATATTACTTCCATTTCAGAACAGTAAGAATTATTTTCTAATCCAATTTTATCTAAATTACCTAATGTTCATTTTATAATAAAAATAACATTAATTTTTATTCTTTGCAAAATTAATTAATTTGCTTTAAATTCTGCCTGTCGAGTAGATTATGTCTATTTTATAAAAGTAAGAATAAAACTTCTTATTCAATGATCGAAAGCAACTTCAATTTTTCCAAAATGTCCAAATTGTTTCAAATTAAAAAAAAGTTGTTAATGTAAATACTAAAGTCTAATTTTTTTGTCGGAAATTCAAAATGTGAATAAAAAACATATTTTTTATTATTATGTATCTGAAACATCAATACTAAATTTAAATTAAAAAAAATGACAACTAAATATTTCCACATAATCCATTTCAATCTATTCATATAATTTTAAATTCTAAATAAAAGCGTTTCTTTTGTATTTCAAAGAATATTTTTTGAATGAATTGAGTTTTGTTAGATTCATAAAATGTTTTTAAATAAAAAAGATGAATATTTATTTATTATTTATTTGTTTTATACACCTGTCTTTAGCCTTACATACTTGGCTATACAAGTGTTCTTACATTTTCGTAATTTTCCCTTACAAATGTTTTCCTGACAAACTTAAAACTAAATTTTTGCGTCTACAGAACGGCTTGAAATTAGGAGTGATTGCATTTGCCTGGACCACCCGTCTAATGGGTTTTCTCGCCAGAGGAAAGGTAAACTGTAGAAAACCTCTCCTGAGTACAACCGGTTTATCGACAGCCGAGTTTTAATGGTGTGTACCGGACAATAATCGACAGTCCACTTCATTACATCTCGACGTCAAATCTCCCGCTTGATATATCACGAAAGAAGTGAGAAAACACCGGACTATAGCGAGAGTCGAAGCGCGGTCACCAAGTACTAATTCCGTACTCAGGCCCGCTTGACCTCGACGATCGCAAGCCACGGAGTCTCACTACCGTGATATACAATCGGTCATTTATTATTTATTTAGTATATTTGCAGATGCAGACTTTTTTTAGCAATTAACAACATTTTTTTCTTAATATGAAATAAAAACAATTAATTAAGACATTGTAAAAGGTAATATAATTTTGTGTTCCGATTAAATGATTAATCATGCATGTTAAATGTGCATACATAATTTTATTAATAAAAATCATTAAAATAATTAGATTTTTTTATTTTACGAACACCGTCATAGCTTGGTGCATTTATGAAAATTAATCCTGCATATCCCAAAATATCAGTATTCATAAATTAATGTTCGTTTCCTTTTTATAACCAAAATTATTTTATCGAAATTGAATTGTTTTGAATTGGAAAAATGTTTAAAAATTGATTTATGGGGAAGCCTAAGTCAACTCAAATCAATGCACAAAGAGTAGTTTTTCAGTATACATTTCTTTAAAACTATTTAACTAATCGCTTCAGATCTTTATGCATTCAATTGCAGGTATGACCTGTTATGCAAATAAGAAGTTGCTGTTACATCCTGATATGTAGCGATAGATAATAAATCCAAATTTAACAAGACACTAAAATTATCAACAACTAAAGAAAAATTAATGACATAATGAATTTAATACTCTGAATTTAAACACTTCTACTTATCAGAAATAGTTCTAAATAGTTTTATTCAGTTTGTATCTAAATCTACTTTAAAAAATCAAATAAAATGAACCTTTTTTCCCATTTTTCGAAATATGCGTCCCCTTAATAAAATCATAATAATCATAATATAATTGATTGATTAATTTAATCAAGAGAAACAAATAAAAATGTGTTTCTGGTTTCATTAAAATTTTTATGTACACTTTTTTATAGATTCTGACAATGTTTTTTAATATGATTTTTAAATGTTACAGATCAATTTAAATTAAAACTTTTATTTTAACCTTGCATTTTATATATTAAAAATTTAGATCAAGAAAAACTATTAAAATTGCATAAATTTACAAAAACACATAGGGTCAGAATTTCTCAAACGGATCACCTAAAACTAAAAAATTTTCTTTTTAAACCAAAAGAATTTTTTTGACTCTTAATATGGTTAAAAAAAATCCCTAAAAATATTAAGCCAAAAAAAAATTTTTTGTAAAAGTTATTAACAATTGAATTTTTTAGTACTGCTAAATTAACAAATTTTTTTCTCGAGTTCTAGTTGACGGATTTTAAAATTAAAAAATGAGTTTTTTTCGTCTTGAATTGCACAATTTGAATATATTTTTTGTTTTTAATTTTATTCATTTTTTATAATGTTTTATATAATTTGTTTAGGAAATTTTAATAAACAAATATGTTCTTCCCGTCCTAACAAAAAAATTAAAATTGCATTCTATTCCATAAATGTCTCCGAGTGTAAAACCGTTTCGAAAAAAATGAGCCTCAATTAGAAAAAAGTTATTATTTAAAAACTGCAGCTGTGTAGGGCCTTATATGACGTTAAACTCGCCCCGCGCATATTGGCATTTTTTACAATTTACTGTTCAAATTTGTCTGTAACCTACAAATTTTATCGGATTTTCATGGTCTTGGTCTTAAATTAAAGGTAATAAATTTTCTAAGAGATCCCACTAAACCAATTTTTAAATTTTAAATTGTTAATATATTTTTTTTAAACTCAAAGTTAACAATTTATAATATTTTTAGAAAAAATCATGCTTTTTTTATTTTTATTGCAGATGATTGAAATCAATTTAAATTAGTCCAGATGACCACCTGATAAATAATAATGTATAATACAATTTATTTAAATTGTTGCAAACAATGTTAATTAACAAATAGATAACGTTGGTTCTTTTTTATGAACAGAATTTTTTTGCAGACAAATTTATATTTATTTAAGTAATCTATGTCGATTTTAATAAAAAATTATTTAATTTTTAAAAATAATATTGTTATTAACAATCATCATTAACAATAATCTAGTTTTTATTAATGAAGTAGAGCTTTACATGACTTTAAACTAGTTAAGATATTCAAAAAGATTTCTCTTTTGCAGAAATAAGCCATTTATTTGTTTAAAAAGTAAATTATTTTATTTAAAGCAATTGTAATTGCTTGTGCTAACAAATTTTTTAAGTTTTTGAAAGAATGCAGATATTATATAAACATCTTATGTTTAAAAAATGCCTAAAATGTTTACAAATGTTTAAGAAACCAGATTATTGTTCATAATAATTGTTTATAACAATAATAATTTTTAAATATAAAATCATTTTATATTAAAATAGACATAGATTACTTAAATAAATATAAATTTTATGCTGTTATTTTGTTTGGATTTATAATTTTAGTGTGATATTATATTGTTTGATAATCTCATAAATTCCAAGACAAAAAAAATAATATAATAATAATAATATAATATTATAATAATAAATTCCAAGACAAAATTCCTTGCACATGCATGGGACAGTTTTTTTTCTTTGTTTTGCAATGTATGAGATTATCAAATAATATAATATCACACTAAAACTATAAATCCAAACAAAATAAAACAGCACAATATATATTATATCGAATTAAAAATTATCCAATACATATGCAAGGAATTTTCTTTGTTTTAGAATATATGTGATTATCAAACAATATATTTCCACATTAAATATAAGTTTGTCTGCAAAAAAAATTCTGTTCATAAAAAAGAACCAACGTTATCTATTTGTTAATTAATATTGTTTGCAACAATTTAAATAAAATGTATTATACATTATTATTTGTCAGGTGGTGATTTGGACTAATTTAAATTTATTTCAATCATCTGCAATAAAAATATAAAAAAGCATGATTTTTTCTAAAAATATTGTAAATTGTTAACTTTGAGTTTAAAAAAAATATATTAACAATTTAAAATTTAAAAATTGGTTTAGTGGGATCTCTTAGAAAATTTATTCCCTTTAATTTAAGACCAAGACCATGAAAATCCGATAATATTTGTAGGTTACAGACAAATTTGAACAGTAAATTGTAAAAAATGCCAATGTGCGCGGGGCGAGTTTAACGTCATATAAGGTCCTACACAGCTGCAGTTTTTAATTAATACCTTTTTTTAATTGAGGCTCATTTTTTTTCGAAACGGTTTTACACTCGGAGACATTTAAGGAATCTATTCTATGCAATTTTAATTTTTTTGTTAGGACGTGAAGAACATATTTGTTTATTAACAATTTATAAATAAATTACATAAAACATTATAAAAAATGAATAAAATTAAAAACAAAAAATATATTCAAATTGTGCAATTCAAGACGATAAAAACTAATTTTTTAATTTTAAAATCCGTCAACTAGAACTCGAGAAAAAAATTTGTTAATTTAGCAGTACTAAAAAATTCAATTATTAATAACTTTTACAAAAATTTTTTTTTTGGCTTAATATTTTTAGGGATTTTTTTTAACCATATTAAGAGTCAAAAAAAATTATGTTGGTTCAAAAAGAAAATTTTTTAGTTTTAGGTGATCCGTTTGAGAAATTCTGACCCCATAAAAATTTGTAAGAAACCAATTCAACACAATCATATAATATATATAATATAATCATATAATCATATAACCTGATGCCAAGGACACACATTTGGAAGTTCATGCGAATAGAAGTTAAGTGTAACTTATACCATCATACCACAAAATCATCGAAAAATGCTACAAAATCCTAACTTCATTTATGGAAACACAAACACCTGATGTACTCGTGCCAGCATCATCATTTGATGATTTACTTTGGAATATATTAAGGGGGTCTCGCTTACCGACAATGCAGATCTAAAATGGTTAAAAATCTGCAACAACCGTTTCTTGAAAAATATAAGATATTATGACATTATAAATTTAGGTAATTCATTTTTTAACATAAATAAACAGGATGAGAATTTTGTTTCTTGTAATTATTTAGAAAACTATATTTTTAGAAAGTTGAATATGCTCAGTTTCAAACATCGCAAACGGTAACAACCTTTTCTTGAAAACAACAAAACAAAATAATTTTCCCATGTGAGTAATTTAATTTTAATAAAAAATACACATAATAAAATTCATTATATATAAAATCAAGAATAAAAAACTTTATTATGAGGCATTCCGTGCCAAGTGATCCAGGGGTCTTACGGTTTAATACTTATTTCGATAATTGTTTACTATTAAACTATTAAAAATTTGAAAAGGTACATTTTGGAAAGGTTTTTTCATGCTCTTCCGATTAAAAATAAGCATTTACGAAAAAAAATTTTTGACCAAAAAAAATCAAAATTAAAAATGAAAGTCCCATTTTTTTAAACGAAAGCTGAGTTTTCCTCTAAAAGGACACATAAATCAAAAAGTGGGATAAGAATGTTTAAACTTTGAAAAACAGAGGCTTCTACTTACCGGAACGCTCTTAACCCGGTTTTTAGCTCTGTTTACGAGAAAATTCATTTTTTTAATGTTTAAACATTCTTGTCCCCCTTTTTTATTTATATATCATTTTAGGAAAAAACCTTAGCTATCGTTTAAAAAATGGTACCTTTCCCTCCCAAAAATTAAAACTTCCCAAAAGTTAAAATTTATTTTTAATTTTAACATTTTTGGGTCAAAAATTTTTTTTAAATGCTTATTTTCAATCGAAAGAGCATGAAAAAACCTTTCCAAAATGTTCCTTGCCAAATTTTTATGTTTAATAGTTTAAGAGTAAAGAATTATAAAAATAAGCATTATACTTAAAAAACCCAAAAATTTAACTTCCTTCCCCTCCGAAAATATTGGACTAGGTAAAAAATATTTTTACGAAAAATTACTGTCTATTAGTACTACAAAAGCACCAAGTTTTGCTACGATTGGAAAAAAATTTTCTCCACCTGGATCACTTGACATGAAATGCCTCATATATGTAAACTGATTTGCATAACAATTTGCTACAAGAAGAACACATGTGACAGTTGATTAGTGGTACATAGAACTAAAAGATGGCGTCAAAGGGTAAAAATGTGAAATTTTAATAATTTTTAATTATACATAAACAATAATAAAATATAATTACTTTTTTGTAATTGGAAATTAATTAACGATAAAAAAACAGTGTGAGATATTTATTTGGTTCAAATTGTTAAAGAAAAATTATTGTCAGTAAATTAACTATCATGTGTTACAAACCAGAAATAAATTTATTAATTAGGCTTTTGAGATGGCCCTTTATCTCGATTTGGATGGCACCAAGCTGCCAGAATATTTTATTATTCTGTTTGATTTTGTGGGGATGTTATCCTACTTTTAAAAGTTGCCTTCTGATCCGTTAAATGCACTATTTTAAAAGTGATTTGAATTTTAGGTTTAGTTAGGTAAGTAAAGAAATTTATTTTACGAATACATGATTTATTTTTAAAAAGCAAAATACCTTTTGAATACAGAATGTTTATAGTGTGTTACAAGTAGAAAGTTTGTATGTATTAGAATATGTGACTAAAACGATACTTATTTACTTACAAACTACCGGCGGAGCTATTCCTCTTTCGAATCACAAACCTCCGTCGGGCGAAAATTCTTTTGCATTTGTTTTTACTGAAAATCGCAACGTCTGATTTGCGTAATTTTCTTTTGGTTGCAAGATTTCACCTGTGGTAAGTGGACGCGGGCAATATCTATGCAACCGGCTGTCTCACACAACTGTGTAAAACTCACTGCGGATCTACTTTTTTAGTCCAGTCGCCCTGTGAAAAAAGTGATCATTTCGTGCCAAAATTGATACCTGAAGTCTGGTTGTGGATTCATATAGTGTGGGGTGGTAGTATGAATATGTATATGTTTCCCACTCGAGATTTTTCATGCTGCGCGTTATAAACAATTTTGAAGGTGCCGAAGAACAGTTTTTTGATGACCGTTCTTTCACATCAAATTATAGGGGAAAAAGTTGTTAATAAAAGTTATAGAGATCGGAAATACCTTTAAAATGATGGGTCATATGTTAAAATTAGTTCATTTGTTTACTTGCAATTGAATTTAAACGACTAAAAATGGTACTTTTTTATTTGTTTAATAACATGAACAAAAGTTAACAAATTCTTTTGATATTCTCCAAAAATGTACCTCTCAAGACCCTCAAGATGTGTGCCAAATCTGAATACGATTCGATAAATAGTTTATGAGAAATTCCATTTGTTAACTAAAAACATGATTTTTTAAAATGGAACTTCTACATTTTTGGCCGGATGAAAATCAATTTTTTTGTTGGGTTCTCTTCATGAAATGTCAATCTATCAATCACAATTTGTAGCGAATTGAATTTTTACAAGAAAACTGGTTTTTGGGGGGGGAGAAATTTTTGGCTTATAAACAAATAAACACTACATCAACAATTTTTACTTTAACAATTTGTCATAAACGCCATTTGATTACTAATTCTTTCCTGCAAATTTTGCAAAAAAAAAATTTGATCCAGGTCAAAAAGGGGGGGGGGGGAGATAATTTTTTTATTTCAAAAATTTCCTGAGCCTTTAATTATTAATATTTTTTATTTTTTTAAATATTTTTTTAGTTGATTAGTCATCTTAATTATAAAAAAATTAATCTAAACATCTATGCACTTCTTGTTCGTAAAAAAAATCCTAAAAAGTATGCAATGTTTGAATGCAACGAAGAGCAGCCTATCTGCTCTAGGCTGCATAGTGGGGGACATCATCAGTCGCTCGCGCTAAAGTAGATTTCAAACTTTCAAATTCGTAAAAGTTGTCATAATATTCAAACAAATTGATGAGTTTTGATCATTTTTTTTAACCTGCGCTAAAATTTTCTCAAGAATTCAAATTTTTTATTTGTTTTTTGAAAAATTTATAAATAATATCAAAAAATTATTAATTAAAAAAAATTTTTTTTGTTTTTTTTAAATTCATTTTTTTCAAAAAACAAATAAGAAATTTGAATTCTTGAGAAAATTTTAGCCCAGTTTAAAAAAAATGATCAAAATTCATCAATTTATTTGAATGTTATGACAACTTTTACGAATTTGAAAGTTTGAAATCAACTTTAGCGCGAGCGACTGATGATGTCCCCCATTATGCAGCCTAGAGCAGATAGGCTGCTCTACATTGCATTCAAACATTGCATACTTTTTAGGTTTTTTTTATGAACATGAAGTGCATAGATGTTTAGATTAATTTTTTTATAATTAAGATGACTAATCAACTAAAAAAATATTTAAAAAAATAAAAAATATTAATAATTAAAGGCTCAAGAAATTTTTGAAAAAAAAAAAATTATCTCCCCCTCCCTTTTTGACCTGGATCAAAATTTTTTTTTGCAAAATTTGCAGGAAAGAATTAGTAATCAAATGGCGTTTATGACAAATTGTTAAAGTAAAAATTGTTGATGTAGTGTTTATTTGTTTATAAGCCAAAAATTTCTTTCCCCCCAAAAACCAGTTTTCTTGTAAAAATTCAATTCGCTACAAATTGTGATTGATAGATTGACATTTCATGAAGAGAACCCAACAAAAAAATTGATTTTCATCCGGCCAAAAATGTAGAAGTTCCATTTTAAAAAATCATGTTTTTAGTTAACAAATGGAATTTCTCATAAACTATTTATCGAATCGTATTCAGATTTGGCACACATCTTGAGGGTCTTGAGAGGTACATTTTTGGAGAATATCAAAAGAATTTGTTAACTTTTGTTCATGTTATTAAACAAATAAAAAAGTACCATTTTTAGTCGTTTAAATTCAATTGCAAGTAAACAAATGAACTAATTTTAACATATGACCCATCATTTTAAAGGTATTTCCGATCTCTATAACTTTTATTAACAACTTTTTCCCCTATAATTTGATGGGAAAGAACGGTCATCAAAAAGCTGTTCTTCGGCACCTTCAAAATTGTTTATAACGCGCAGCATGAAAAATCTCGAGTGGGAAACATATACATATTCATACTACCACCCCACACTATATGAATCCACAATCAGACTTCAGGTATCAATTTTGGCACGAAAAAACACAGGGCGACTGGACTATTTACCGAATTAGTCCGGGCAATATCTATGCAACCGATAATTCGATAATATTATAAATAACAAGATTTCAGAATTATTAATTATATTAATAATTCCTAAATCTCTCCAAAATCAGCCCGCACTGGACTCCACCGGCTCAGAGAATTTAAAAATTTTAACGTCTGCCCTTAATTATAAAATTCGGGTTCCAAGTCGCGAACGGGCCTTTTTCGCGAAATTTCTCTGTCTCAAAACACTTGCAGGGTTAGACCTAGGAAAGGTGTTTTCGAGAAGAAGCGAGAATTCGTACTGCGATAATTAAGATTTCGCGACAAGCCTCCAAGCCTTACCTTCAATGCAAAAAGTGTGGAAGACGGAAAATTTAGGTAGTAGGAGTAAGGAGTAGGAGCTAATCTTGGGCCCATTGGTCTATGTATTTTTGCTGACGATTTGGATCTTAAAGTAGGTCCGTGAGAATGGAATTAGTCTGTTAATATGATACTTTTCGAGACATTATTTTTTAAATAACTTAGAATTTAAATAATAATTATATTGTTTAATTAATAAAATCATTATTCATCTTAGTTATTATAGGGCATATAATTTATTTATTGTAATTATATTGTTCCTACTTTTTATAGGTTGTTTGTATATGCATTTTACACACACACACACACACACACATAAATATATATATATATATATATATTGCCATGGGCGAATTTCCCTTTTTACAGGTAGGGAATTTCCGTCAACAGTTTTTGGGATTAAAAGTCTGCGGAGCCCTAAAAAGGGCTGATTGAACTTTTGATTACGGGTTGGGAGACTTTAACCCTTATTGGGATTCATAACCCTCTAGTAAGGTGGAGAAGTCGGCATAGTGGTACTCCGGACTATAACAAGTGGAGAACGCAGGAGAACTGCTCGGGGAACCAATGCAACCCTCAGAATTGCATTGTGCAGTCACTAGTGCGGCGAAAGCCTTCGCCCTTAAGACCTTATCATGGTCAGTGAGCGAGATTGGCAGGAGGTGTTTGCGGGGCAGGGGGTCGGACAGTGGGGGCCTTAGTACTGCCGGTGGCGGGGAGTTGATTCGGTAAGTGGCACTGCATCGGTCGAGAGCGATGAGCTGGCACCGTAGATAGGAGAGATTTGGCAGGCAGGCGGTGGGGAACCCAGGGCGGCTGGAGAATGGCTTCCTTCCTTCTCCTTCTGGCTGCTGGTCGAGGCTCGTAGCATGGAAGAGATAGGAATAAGGTATAAGGACAAAAATTCAAGCAGACTTGCGTGATATTCAAGTTAGCTTTATTTTACTCTCAATCAAACTACATTAGACCTCTCCGTGCAATGAGAGGTCCGCCAATAGTTCTCCAAGTACATGGCTCGGTGATCCGTTTATATGCGCGCGCTGAGCGAAGTCACATTCGCACGAATCGCGTACGTGCACCACACAGCACTTCTTACAATTATATATTAAAATTTCGGGGCTTTACCGGTAAGTGGCCGAGAACAGGCGCCACCTACGGTGAAAATACCGTAAGGTCGCTCATTTTTCTGGATGATTTTTTTCAAATTTTTTCATTAAGCTGTTTAAGAGATACAGGTTTTTAAAAAATCACGTTTTTTACAAAAATGTTTTTTTTTAAATGGATATAATTCAAAAGATGGGATCTATTTATTTTGAATTTTTTAATTTTTATATCTATATAATATAGTAAACAATAGGGCTTTTGAGCTAAAATTAATTATAACACAGGTCAACAAAAAAAGACTTACTTTTTTATGAGATTTCATAGTGTGCATTAAAAACGATGAACACGATCCCGGGTCACAAAATTGGTCATCACGTCAGGATTTTGAGGAAAGTGGGGGCAAAGACCCCCAAAAACCTGTTTTTAAAGGTTTTCAAAATTTTTTTTATCCTAAACCTGACGCGCCAGAAACTTCTACATAGACTTCAATTGAAGCTTGAATTGTCCACTACAAGACCCATATCCGTTAAACCAAAAAAAAATTAAATTTTTTTTTCAAAACATGAAGTTGAAATTACCAAAAAGGTGATTTTTGGGTTGCTTTAATGGATTTTTAAAATTGTTTTGGATTCGCTTAAAAAATGTTACTTGGAGGTTTTTGAGGTCGCTGATTACGAATCCGATATCAGTTTTCGAAAATTCAAAATGTCGGATCCAAAATGGCGGATGTCAAAATTTATAATTAATCGGATTCGCTTAAAAATTGTTACTCAAGGGTTTTTGACGTCGTGGATAATAATCTGACGTGCTAAAAACTTATAAAATGTTATAATCTGATGGTTATAATCAGCGACCCCACAAATCACATTTTTTGTAACTTCAACCTCTTGTTTTGAAAAAAAAATTAATTTTTTTTGTTTTACGGATATGGGTCTTATAGTGGACAATTCAAGCTTAAATTTAAGTCTATGTAGAAGATTCTAGCGCGTCAGGTTTATGATAAAAATTTTTTGAAAACCCTCAAAAACACGTTTTTTGGGGTCTTTGTTAATTTAGTTCTAGTTTCTTACAAAAAATTTTGAAAAAAATCAATCGATACATACATCCTTAAAAATAAAATCTTATTATAAAAACAAAAATATTTTTCGTCAATTTAAAAAATAATTTTTTTTATATTTTTATAAAAAACTACGTGTAAAAACTTAAAATTTCATAAATAGAACCTCAAATTTGGTTAATTTTTGACCGAGTTATAACCATTTCAAAAAAACATTTTTGTAAAAAACGTGATTTTTCAAAAACCTGTATCTCTTAAAGGGCTTGATGAAAAAATTTGAAAGAAATCATGGTAGCTTATTTTAATAAGCACTAAAAGAAAAAAATATTTGAAAAGAATCCGAGATGCATAAGTTAAATACTGTCCGATCTGGCGTGGAACGCCCCATATATATATGGTCTAATGCCCTCCGGCATTTTGTTTTAACAACAATGTTTACAACAAAATATTTAACTACTGTTTAATTGTTTTTATGTGCATCTGACTTGATTCCTAAGTTCAAGTGTCATAAGGTATGCAAGCCTTGTAGCTTGCGTGCGTTTTGTTTTGAAGCTGTAGTCTACAGCTTATGGGCCCTGAGGGGAGAGGATAGTTCTACGCACGGCCAGGTAGCGATTAGAGGCAAGCATAGCGCGCTTGTGTTGGTGCCCGTAGCATGGAAACAGTCATGGTATTAGTGCTGTAGTCGGGGAGTCAGCGAGTGTGTTGGTGTGTATAAACGGCGGTTACCCAGCTGTGTGTGCTGCTGCCGACCATCCCTACACTCGCGCAACCTCTCAATGTAATTCTTAGTCGCCTTTTTAATATTTTAGAATTACGCTTACACTGTCGGTTACTAACATAAAATTTTGAAATTAATAGATTGGATTCATTTACGTATTTTGTCAGCAACATTGAGCATTATTCATGTTTTTCAGAATACAAATTTTTATATTTATTATTTGTATGTTGCCGCAAGGTTCGATGCAGGCAGCATTGATTTCGCAGGTACAATTGTTAATAACTATTTTTTTTATATTTGTTAATTAGTAAAAGAAGAAAAATGATAATTTCTTTTATTCTTTGAACTATTTAATAAGTATTTTTTAGTTGAAGGCATTCTTATAACGAGATATTTGACGTTATCAGGGTGTCAAAAATCCTTAGGCATAGCGTCGCTGCGTAGCAACATGCTTATGCTTGGGCTGACTTAAAATTAATATTTGTCATACATGGTTGCCAAATAACCTATTAAGATTCTAATAATCCACCGTGAAAATTTCTGTTTTCGTCCCCGAAAACGTAGATGCCTTAAACTTAGAAATGCGCATACTATGGCTATGTATTAACAAAATTTCCTTAATATTCTAGAATAACAATTACACAATTTTATGAAAATCCATAATTAGAGTAAAATAGTAATGGTTTTAGTAATAGCATTAATTCTTCGTAAGTTATTGTCAGATAGTAAAGTCAACAATAACAATAATTATAATGGTCGACAATGACAATTATAATGTTGGATAGTTGTTATATTATATTATTATTCTGAAATAACCATACAGTAAAATGATGCTAACAGACCATTTTCCTTTAGAAAGTTATCATTATTTTCAAATTGCGTAGAATTTCGACTATTAAGATTAGGATACAGCAAAAATATATTAGGTATCAATCCCGATTACTTACTATGTACTAATTGGTTTCATAAAAATGTTAAAATATAAAACATAAAACAGCTTTCAAAATTTAATTTCAAATGCAAGGCCGAAAGCATCCTTAAAATGAAACGAGTAAATATGCAAATTAGGTAAAGAGAGACATTCTTATTGACATTGCCTTTAGAGAAAGAAAGAAAGGTAGCCGTTATCTGAGAAAGCGTTATCGGCGCCGTTATCGAGACCGTTACCTTTGGAGTTTCTATTACTATATATATTATATATATACATATAATAGACTTTTATCTATAGTTTCCCTTGCGATGAAGGAAGAAAGAAAATATTACCTGGGTTCTCCGAGGTTTATATCCCCATTACAAAGGCTATTGTTTAAGGGTTCGTAATCCTTCTTAGGGTCGAATACAGGCCTCTGTATATATATATATATATATATATATATATATATATATCTATATATATATATATGCGAAGAAGACACTCTTATGCGTCTTTATAGGGACGCTCGCTCGCACTCACACTTAGCGCTTACCCCCAAATAAGGACGAAATTTTCAGTTTATCGAAAGTGATAATATTGTAGGATATTTTCTAGGTATATGTGACACGTTTCTTATATGTTACGTATAACATTAAATTAAATTTTTTTTTATTCACTGTTAAATTCACTCACTATACGTGAGTGAATATAAAGTGTAATAAGTGAATTAGTGAATTGTGATTTAGTGAATAGTAAGTGTTAGTGAAAAAATTGTGAATAAGTATAGTGTTAATTAATTAAGTTAAAAATTTTGTGTAATTTATTGTGATTTAGTGAATAGTAAGTGTTAGTGAAAAATTTGTAAATAAGTATAGTGTTAATTAATTAAGTTAAAAATTTTGTGTAATTTGAAATTTGGGATAAGAGATAAAATTTGAAATTGGTTATATTACGAAAAAGAAAAATTTGGAATTTGGTTATTATTGGATAAAAGGATAATTTGGAAATTGGTTATAATAGATAAAATTGGATTTATTGGATAAAAGGATAATTTGGAAATTGGTTATATTAGATAAAATTGGATTTATTGGATAAAAGGATAATTTGGAAATTAGTTATATTAGATAAAATTGGATTTATTGGATAAAAGGATAATTTGGAAATTGGTTATATTAGATAAAATTGGATTTATTGGATAAAAGGATAATTTGGAAATTGGTTATATTAGATAAAAAGCAAATTTTGAAAGTGATTATATTGGGTAAAAGGCATACTTGGAAATTGGTTACATTGAATAAAAGGAAAATTTATAAATTGGATAAATTGGATTAAAAACATTTGGAAATTGATTAAAAGGCAAATTTGGAAATTGGTTAAATTGGAAAAAAGAAAAAAATTTGGAAATTGGTTAAATTGGATAAAAGGAAAATTTGGAAATTGGTTATATTGGAAATTTGTTATGTTGGGTAAATAAAGCTGGAAATTTGGTTAAATTGGATAAGATACAAAATTAGAAATTTGTTAAATTGGATGAAAGGCAAAATTGGAAATTGATTATATTGGATAACGAAATATATGTAAATATTTTTCTAAAATAAAAAGAACAATGACTAACAAAGGAGAAACTGTTATTTTGACTACTCGTGATTTAAGCATAGTTGTCACTGAAGGAGCAATGCTAAATAATGATCATATGTATGAATTTCAAAAGCTATTGGGAAGACAATCAAATTTTTTTATAATGTGCAAAATACTTTGTGTTTACAAACACTTGATTTGATAGTTCCAATCCAGAAAAGTAAGCAGCACATTCAAATACTTTTTAGTAGATCTTATAAATCTGGTCATTGGATTTGTACTTATTATGATGGAAGATGTCTTTACATTTTTGATAGTCTTAATAAAAAATGTTTAAATCATGATCAAAGAAATTATTTAATTAGATTATATCCTTTTGCACCACCAGTAGTTTTCACCACTGTTGATCAGCAACCAGAATACAGTCTTTCTTGTGGAGTATATGCAATTGCTTTCGCAACATCGTTATTTTTTAATATTATGCCCCACTCTGTCTATTACTATTATTGTAATATGAGAAATCATTTAATGTTAATGTTTAAAAGCAATAGTTTAAGTGAATTTCCCTCTGAACAACTTTCTAATAGTAGATCTTGCATAGTTGTGAATGACTGGAATTGCCTTTTAAATGAAAAAGATATTCAACATAAGTATGGAGAATCAAACTTTTCTAAAAACTCTATGAAGAAAGAAATTTCTTTCCCGAGAATAATAAATAAAATAAATAAAGAGAGTATTGCATCAACAACAGTTAAACAAAGTAGGGCTGAAATTCAAAGAAATTATCGCGAAAGGCAAAAATTAAAGCGTAAAGTTGATAATGCAAATTATTCAGAGGAAGCAAACACTTCCCTTTCTTTTCCGAGAGCAATAAATAAAATAAATGAAGGAAATGTTGAATCATCAACAACACCTAAACAGAGTAAGGCTGAAATTCAAAGAAATTATCGCGAAAGGCAAAAATTGAAGCGTAAAGTTGATAATCCAAGTTATTCAGAGGAAGCAAACAATTTCCTTTCTTTTCCGAGAGCAATAAATAAAATAAATGAAGGAAATGTTGAATCATCAACAACACCTAAACAGAGTAAGGCTGAAATTCAAAGAAATTATCGCGAAAGGCAAAAATTGAAGCGTAAAGTTGATAATCCAAATTATTCGGAGGAAGTAAACACTTCCCTTTCTTTTCCGAGAGCAATAAATAAAATAAATGAAGGAAATGTTGAATCATCAACAACACCTAAACAAAGTAAGGCTGAAATTCAAAGAAATTATCGCGAAAGGCAAAAACTGAAATGTAAAATTGATTATGTAAATTATTCAGGTGAAGTGCACACTTCAACTAAGAAAAAACTTCAAGTTGAATCTAAAATAGAATATGCTCAAAACCTTAAATTAAAAAATATAAACAGTGATAGAAGTACATTGTCAAAAACAAAAAATACTCTATGTTCAGGAAATTATTGTGAAAGAGTATTAAATCATCAAATTCAAAATGAGTTGAAACTGGTAAATAATAGTATAAATTTAAATTTGAATAATTCTGTTCCAAAGAAAATATTAAATATAGATTTAGATGATAATGAAACATTTAAGTCAAATAATGTTGAAAATTATCTAGGTCCAATGAATTATTATTGCACACATTGTCAAGCTAAACATTTTAAAGATGAACAAGTTGCTGGTAGAAAAGTTAGTTTTAATGATTGTAGTAGTCATGGAGGTGTTGTTTTAACTTTCATACAATATCCAGATGAATTAAAGCTTTTACTAAAAGGGCTTCATGAAAAATCTGGTCATTTTAAAAAGAATATAAGGCTGTACAATAACTCTTTTTCTTTTGCATCTTTAAATGATAATATAATTAATTTTAATGGAAGAAGAAGAGGACCATTCTGTTACAAAATTCAAGGTCAAATTTACTATCAAATTAATAGTGCTTTATATCCGGATAATGGTGAAGATCCATGTTTTGGTCAATTATTTATTGATGACCCTGAAGAATCAATCAGATACAGATTGAAAAGTAATGACAATTTGGATGAAGATATTTTAAAATCTATAGAAAATATTATGAGAAATTCTAATGCATACACAAAATCTTACATGATGATGTCAGAGGTAATTAGAATAGAAACTGAATTAGCCAGACAAAAAAATGAAGAAATTCCTGAATTACAATTATTGTTCACTTTGAAAAAAGGCTTTGATAAAAATAGATATAATTTTCAAAGTTTTAATGAAGTTGCTGCAATTTTTAATACAAACTCTGAGGGAGAAATACCAGAATCTTATGTAACGGTTTATAATAAATCTACAAAGGAATTAAAATTGGATAGCAATTTAGATCCCAATGTTGAACCTTGGATTTATCCTATATTTTATCCACTTGGAAATAAGGGTTATAATATTAATTTGATTCGTAGTGATAGTGATTACAGAAGTAGAAATCATACTATTTCTAGATCTGCCTACATTAAATATAAAATTGCTATAAGAGATAAGAAATTTAATCTATTTTTATATGGGGGTAGATTGTTTCAACAATGGGTGGTTGACAATTATGTAAAAATAGAAAAAGATAGATTAAGATTTTGTGCAAATAATCAAGCTCAATTAAGAAGTGAAACATATAAAGAATTGATCGATTATTTACACAATCATGAGTTGGAAAATGATGTACACGTGAGAAAAACGCTTATATTGCCTTCCACTTTTATTGGATCACCTCGCAATATGATGCAACAATATCAGGATTCGATGGATATTGTTGCACGTCATGGTAGACCAGATTTATTTATTACAATGACGTGTAATCCAAATTGGAAAGAGATACAGGAAAATTTATTACCCCATCAAACTGCTGCTGATAGACCTGATATTGTAACTAGAGTATTCGCATTAAAAGTAAAACATTTACTTAAACATATTGTTGATAACAAATTATTTGGAGAGGTCAAATCTTATGTTTATGTTATTGAATTTCTAAAGCGAGGATTGCCACACATTCATTTGTTAGTTATATTGAAAGAAAATTCTAAAATATTAACAGTTGAAAGTGTCGATCGTTATATTTCTGCAGAGATTCCTGATGAAAATAATAATCCTATTTTACATAAAATATTAATGCAAAATAATATTCATGGACCTTGTGGAGATTGGTGTTTAATTGATGGAAAATGTTCAAAAAAATTTCCAAAAAGTTACCAAGAAGAAACTACAATTGAAGAAAATTGTTATGTTCATTGTCGTCGAAGAAATAATAATAAAGTATATGAACGACCAAATAGATTTATTGTTGATAATTCTAATGTTGTTCCGTATTGTTCTAAACTGTCAGAAATATTTAATTGCCATATTAATGTAGAAATAGTTTCGAGTGTCAAGTCTGTTAAATATTTATTTAAATATATTCTCAAAGGGCATGACGCTGCATCTATTATTATCACAAATGCGAATGGTGATGTAACTATTAATCATAATGAAATAAATCATTATGAAGAAAATAGATATGTTGGTCCAGTTAAGGCAGTTTGGAGAATTCTAAGTAAACCGTTAGGAAAAAAGAGTCATAGCGTTAATCGCTTGCCCATACATTTGCCAAATGAACAGAATGTTATTATTCGAGAAGAAAAATGTAGTAACGGTATTTCTTTCGATTTAAATAAAAATACAAAACTTCTGTATTACTTTAAACTTAACCAACGGGATAGTAATGCTCAAAAGTATTATTATTCAGAAATACCAGAGCATTATACATGGGTAACAAAATCTTTTGAATGGAAACAAAGAATTCGTAAAGAAAAAGTTTTAGGGAGAATGTATTCAGTTAATCCAAATCAATTAGAGTTATTTAATCTTAGATTATTATTGCTCACAGTAAAAGGAGCAACTTCTTTTGAAAGTTTGAGAACAGTTAATGGAGTTGTTCATGAATCTTTTACATCTGCTTGTTTGGCATTAGGACTTGTAGAAGATAATAGTGAGTGGATTAGAACAATGGAAGAAGCTGCATTATGGATGATGCCTTATTCACTTCGCCAATTATTTACAAGAATTTTAATTCATTGTCATCCTGTACAACCGGATAAACTTTGGGAACAATTTAAGGGTCAAATGTCAGAAGATTATTCAAAAACTAACGACATTGATGCTGAACAAAGGGCTTATTGAAATATTAAAACAATGTTATTTAACGAAGGATATAATTTAACTGACTTTCAGGGATTGTTAGATATACAAGATGAAATTCTTACTCAACAAGTTAATGATATAAGTATTGCAGAACATATTAACATAGGAGAACAGAATCATGCTAAATTAAATGTAAAACAAAAACTTGTAGTTGATTATGTACTTGATGCCCTAAAGGATTCTTCTTTTGATAGTTTTAAGTGCTTATATGTTGATGGTTGTGGAGGATCTGGAAAAACATTTTTATACATTACGCTTTGGCATTTGTTAAGAAGTAAAGGAATAAATGTTTGCAACATGGCATTTACAGGTATAGCTGCGACTCTGCTTCCTAATGGAAAAACTGTTCATAAAGTTTTAGGCTTACCCGTTCCATTATACAGTGATTCATCTTCAAACATTAAAGTTCAATCTAAAGAAGGCCTCTTTTTAAAAAATATAGATGTCTTTATTTGGGATGAAGCACCAATGGCTCCAAAATATGCTTTAGAAATTATGGATTATCTATTAAGAGATATAATGAATTCCAATGAACCTTTTGGTGGTAAAATTGTAATTCTAGGCGGAGATTTTCGACAAACTTTACCAATTAAAGAACGGGGTACTAGATCAGAAATAGTTAATTTATCAATAAAAAATAGTAAACTATAGAAACATTTCAAAAAATACACATTAACAGATAATATGAGAGCCTTACCACAAGAAACGGAATTTGTAGATTTTTTACTTAAAGTAGGCAACGGTGAATTAAATGATGCAGATGATAATGTTATATTACCAGAACATATTATTCAAAAAGGGAATGTAGATATTGCAGAAGAAATGTATTGTCAGTTCATACAACAGAATAAATTTCAGGAGTTGTCAGAGTGTGCAATTTTAGCACCTAGAAACGTTGACGTTGATGATATTAATAAGAGAGTGGTGCGTCTCTTAGACAGTAAAGGTGAAAAAATATATAAAAGTATTGATTCTACTGAAAATTGTAATAATGGAAAATTTTCTGAAACTTTATTACCAGAATATTTAAATACTCTCTCTCCACCTTCTTTACCACCACATGAATTACAATTAAGAATTAATTCCTTTGTAATGCTTATTAGAAATCTTAGTATTAATGAAGGATTATGTAACGGAACAAGGTTAATTGTTTTAGATTTATCACATAATGTTATTAAATGTCAAATATTAACGGGAGATAAGAGTGGAAATATTGTCTTTTTACATAGAGTAACTTTATATTGTGAAAATTTATATCCGTTTACTTTTAAAAGAAGACAATTTCCTATAAAATTAGCTTTTGCAATGACTATTAACAAGTCTCAAGGACAAACATTTAACAGAATATATATAGATTTAAGAAGAGATGTATTTAATCACGGTCAGATGTATGTTGCATTATCGAGGGTACGTTCATTTGAATCCGTAAAAATATATTTAGGAGATAATAGAACTAATATGTATATAAAAAATTATGTTTATAGTGAAATTTTTGAATAATTAAGGAGCCGGATATAACACCTGCCGCTACGCGCCGCCGTAAAGGACCATACCAGTCAGTGAGTAGTGAGCGCTTCTGGGCCTCTCACTGCTACCTGACTGGTATTATTTCTTGCGATAGCGCGCAGCGGCAGTTGATACATCCGGCCCTTCAATTTTAATTCAGTTTAATTTGCTATATTTATGTTTATCGGAATTTTTAATGTGAAATATTTACAGTACCGGTCAAAATGTAAGTTCATGTATTTTCAAAGGAAAGAAAAAATTTTGTAACATTAAATTTATGAAAACTAAACTTTTTTCGGTATACATATGTAATATAAAAAAATATGTTTTAATTTTAAAAATTATTTCTCTTTTAATAAGATTCAACAACCAAATGGATTATATACAAATGTTTAAAAAAAAGCTGAGAATAATATTTATTAGCATAAATTTATTATCATGCAAATAGAATATGTGAATTTTTGGACTGCTAATCGAAATCACGAAGGGTTATTAGTGAAGAAAATGACCACCATTATTATTTGTTAATTTGTATAACTATTTGAAACTATCGCTGAATGTAACTAAATACCATTCTTATTATAGTCCTCTTTTTTTAATCAATTCTATTATCTGTTTTCTATCTCCTTAAAGTAATAAAAATCTTCTAAAATATTAAGATTTCCCCTTTTCCCAGTTTTTCTTTAGGGGGGTAAGGTCTTAAAATTTTTTATTGCATTTTCTTAGAATTTTTTAAATTATTGTAAACTATAATATCTCCAGAATATTGTGTTTAAATTTCAAGTTAATTATAACAAAATTAACGGAGTTATGAGTATTTTAGTCGCGTAAGTACATGCTTTAGGATTAATGTTTTTATTAAGAGATCTACCCACTTTAAACGCCCTAAAAAAGGTTATTTTTGTACATTTTTTCAGGTTTAAATAATAAATATTGGCGTATGAAGTTTTACACGATTTTTGCTTTTTGCAAAACTGACAAAATGGTGGTCATTTTTCGAAAAACATGCATAAAAATTTGTTTTTTATCCCATATGTACAAAAATGGCGCTTTTAGATATCTGACGACATGGAGTAAAGTCACGCATTTGTTCGACCATATGAAAATGGCGTCCATTTTCTCCCATGTGCAAACATAATCGCTGTTCCCATGCGTTATTTTTGCCCAAGGAAGAAAACGGCCGCCATTTTCATATAAGTCGAACAAGTGAATGACTTTTACTCCCTGTCGTCTGCTATCTGAAATGGCCACTTTTGTGCATTAGAAATAAAAAATATCGTAAGTAACACGGGAATAAAGGCAGCCAATTTGTTTACGATGATTTTATTTATTAAAGTACTAAGTTTTAAAGTTTGAACAAGAAGGTGAGAGTGGCAAAAATGATTAAACATAAATTTATTTCTTGGTTTTTCTCATATTTCATTAAAAGAATTGAACAATTTCAAATTTACTATTTGAAATTTTTAACCTGTTAAAATGTAATCGAAATTATACTGATTTAAAATTAACAATTTTACTTAAAACAGAATAAATGTAATATCTAACGTTGCATCCATATCTCAGAACCAGAAAAAGCTACAGTGAATTTTTATTCGAAATTGTTTAAATATTATTGGCACTAATAAAAATACTCTTACTAATATTTCAGGTCCAACTTCCAACCCCAAAATTACCTCTATTTCGATTTAATTAACAAAAATACTAATAAAACTAATAAATGTTTAACTTTTTTAAAATTAATCGTTAAATAATTATAATATCATTTTGCAGACTACTAGTTTTAATTTTTCACCTTAACTCTTATCTCAAAACTAACCCCTTAGCTAAACATACTAATCATACAGCCTTATGAAATTTAGAATTTTATAAAATAACAAATCTGAAGTCAGTTTTTAGTTTTTTTTGTTAAAAGGTAAAATTGGACGGATTTCTTTTGCATGAACTTGTTACTTTACTTCCCTAGAAAAATATTATGAGGTACAAAAACATATTGATGCACCTGAATCGCCTAAAACTGACTGTTTACATTTACCTCGAGATTATAAAATTTTTCTAAAATTGGGGGTAAAGGTAAACTCCACTGTAGTTAAGCGAGGTTTAAGAAACAAGTTATTTCAAGTATACTACTGTTTTAAGGGATGGACAAATTGAAAAAAAATTCTTCGTATACGAAGAATCTATAGATGCATAAGTAAATCAACCAGTTAACTGATAACACAGCCACACAAAAAAAATAAAAGTTCTGACCTGGGGTTGTCACTTTGTAGACTTTATGTTTTTTGGGTCGCTGAATCCGAATCCGAGGTACATTTAACCCCATCAGATCAGGATTTTGACATAACCTTAAAAACCAATATGGCGGACACGTTTTTGAAAAGGGTTTTGGGGTCGCAATATGACGAACACGTTTTTGTATATGTGACGTGCCGCGACAAAAGGGACCTTAGCTCTGAAAAAATTAATTTCGAGTTATGTATATCATTCAATATTTATTGAGTTGCTCTTTCACACACAAGCGTCAAAAATACTTTTTACTTATAGATTTTTTTGTTATTAATGTTTAAAAATGAGCTTGTTGAGTGTTTACACGTGGTTGTTCAGAAAAGCACCCATTCCACTCTCCAATACAACTACACTGGTCATATACATACAATTCGTGCGCTTCGTGTAACACGGACAAATATCAATGTGTAGTGAGTAGTGGGGCTGAATTCTAGTGGAACGTCTCCACCAATCAGAGACGCTCTACTTCAATCGCCTTTCCTGCAAAATTCACTATTGGGAGCTAAGGTCCCTTTTGTCGCGGCACGTCACATATTTGAATTTTGAAATCTGACTTCAAATTCGTATTCAGCGACTCTAAAAACTCCCGAGTAACGAGTTTTAAGCGAATCCGATAAATTTTTCAAAAACGTGTCCGCTATATTTGATCTGCCATTTTGAATTTTTGAAATCTGACTTCAAATTCGTAATCAGCGACGCCAAAAACCCGCCAGTAACGAGTTTTAAGTGAATCCGATAAATTTTTCAAAAACGTGTCTACCATATTGAATCCGCCATTTTAAATTTTTGAAATCTGACTAAATTCTTAATCAGCGACCCCAAAAACCCCCGAGTAACGAGTTTCAAGCGAATCCGAGGAATTTTTCAAAAACGTGTCCGCCATATTGGTTTTTTGAGGTTATGTCAAAATCCTAATCTGTTGGGGTTAAATGGACGTTGGATTCGGATTCAGCGACCCAAAAAACATAAAGTCTACATAGTGAGACCCCCAGGTCAGAACTTTTATTTTTTTGTGTGGGTGTGTATATTATATAAAATAAACAATCAACCATTACAGAATTAGTAATGTATGTATGAAAGAAAACCTAATTTCCTTTTCCATGTAATTTTACCTTGCCAAAGTAATGAAATTGTGAAACAAAAGCAAATTTATTCAATTATTTTCTTTTAAAATGTATAATTGAAGTTATGTTTACATTCACCCCAAGTTTTCGAATTCTTGGGCTAAATATAAACATTTAATTATTTATTAACTAAATTGACGAAGAACAAAAATCAAAGTCAATTTTTATTAAGGCATTATTAAGGAAGAATTACAAATTTTAGTTTGATTTTAAAATTTATTTTTATGCAAATGCGTGACAAAATAAATAGTAAAGTTTACTATTTCCACAATTAATTTTTATACTTAAAATTTTTTTTAATTTGTATAAACATTTATTTTTGTTATTATACTATATTTGCAGTCAATTTTTGTAAAAATTAGTAAAATTTACTTCGGAATTGGTAAAATTTTCTCTAAAAATAGTAAAGTTAAGTATATGTAGTAATACTTTATATATATATATATATATATATATATATATATATATATATATATATATATATATATATATATATATATACTTGTTGATATAATACTTAATATCAATATTTTGCTTATTGTCAATTTTATTGAATAACCTTATATTAAGACTATCAACATTTTTTATTTAAAGTTTAGAAGAACTTAGTAATGGATTTAGAAAAAAAATGCAATTCAGGGAAAAAATCTTGAAAGTAAACGATATATGCTTTGACCACTAGTAAAAACTATTTTCAATCACGTTGGTCATTGTAGAATCATCTAAAATAATAAAATCAAATATCATTTCAAAACAGACGACTTGATACAGGTTCTAAATCTTAAAATAATCAAAACATAAAAAATTAAGAAAATTACAAGCTTTTGAATAAAAAAATGTAAAAAATATATTTTTTATCATATATGATTCACATAAAAAATATCATTTTAAATATTAGTTTTGCGATTATAGGTCTTGGGTTAGCTATATGTGCGTCTGGGTTTCGATCCCCGTAGGTCGTAGGTTTTAGATTTTAATACTATTGTAAAAATGTAGTGCTTAATACTTTCTAGCTTGAGTCTCTCAGAAGGTAGAGTCGATGGTGCAAAATGTGAATTTTTATTATTTTTATAATTATAAAAATTATAAAAATTTTCATTTATTTAATACAAATTAAGATTTAGTTGATCCAGAACTGTTTTAAGTTTAAGCAAACAATTTTGTATTTCCATTAAATAATTAATTATTTGATTCAATTAATGAAATATTAATCTTAATTAAAAGAATTAATTGTAATAAATAATTGAATTTTTGATACAAATAAAGATTTAGTTACTTAAAAAAATTATTTTATTGATGCAAATAAATATTTATTTCATAGTGTCAAATAAAATACTCAGATCTAATAAATATTTACTTGGTTCAAATAAATATTTATTGGAGAATAGACAATTAAACTATTTAATTGAGTCAATTAATTTTTATTTGATTCAATTAAATTATTTTTAGTGTAGAAATTATGCAAATTATTTCCTGAAAGAAAAGAATGAGTTGGTGAACAATATTGTTATTGAGAAATAAAAATTATGCAATTCAAGTGCAATTTAGGAATACAAAATTTAAAACAAAATTTAATCCTTTAAAATAAAATTTTTTTAATAAATATGTGTTCATCTTTAGAATAATGTTAGAAACTTTTTCAATGTTAAAATATTTTCATATTAAACAGCAGAAAAAAAGAGGGCGCGCGTAGCGCGCAAGTAAAAGTGACTAGTATACTTTGAAAACTGTTTTACAAATATCACGCCTTATTTGTTTAGTTATTATTATTTTTTGTTTATATTTTGTTTGTAAATTTGGGAAATTTTCAAGGAATTACTTTCTAGAAAATTTTTCGAATAACTAATACAATAACTTTTGTGATCTTAATTTTCTGCTAATGCGTAAGATTTTAAAGAGTTTAAAATGGCTCTTGGTAATTACAACTGAAATGTGAGCCAAAATCTAGCTTTCCATCTTACTGCTGAAACAAAATTTTCTTTTCGAAATGCGTGACATTTTGGCCTCTGCATGGTCCATTTTCACTGAACTCGGTCACGCCACTGCCTAAATCTGCAAGCTTGCAGAATTGGCTTGGCAACAGTCACTTGACTGTTAAACTTAACATACGATTTCCCCATTAAATCGTTTTTCAATAAAATTGATTGACACAAGGAAATCTGCGCAGTTGAGTTTAGGCCGTGTAGCCGACAGCTAGCCCAGACAGTTTAGCCTGTAGTTTTCTGTCTAGGCAATAGAAGCCTGAAGTTTAAGTCCGGCAAATTGGCCGTGTTGATGTGAAATAATCTCAGAAGTTTAAAGAATTGAATAAAAAGTTTGAGTAAAGAAAGTGAATTTAATTGAGAATAAAATAAATAATAATAAAGATAAAAGAAGGTTTAGTTAAAAGAATATATAATTAGAAGAATAAATAAAGTGATATAATTGAAAAGATAAAAACGAAAGATAATATTGATCTGAAAAAGAATTAAAAAAAAGAGTTAAAATGAAAAGAATTTAAAAAATAAAGAATTCGCGAAATAAATAAAGTTATTCATAATTTTGTCGTAAAAAGAAACAACTACATTAGATTAAAGTGACAAGTCGAAGGAAATTCCTGAGTAGTGAGTATAAAAATCTTACACCACATAATCTACACTACACGTTCATTCACACGTACATAATGTACTTGCTTTTACACATAAAAATTTGAAGTTATTTGTATTCTAGAATTTCTTAAGGTAAAATATAATTATTGTTATTTTCATCTTAATTTGTTTATAATTTTCATAACCCAAAATTATATTCCCTTTTCCTTTCTTTTAAGAATAAGGATCTCAACCTCTTAGTTGAAGTAATAACTAAGTAGAGGGGAACCCACTACCTATATAATTTATTGTCTGAAGGGCACGTGTGTTTGAGTTTTCAAAAATTAATTTTTTAAGTTAAAGATTAAATTTCGAAATCCTACTTTCATTACAAATCAGGGTGCATTTGGATTAAAGAATAAATTTAGTTTAGTTTGGAAATTGACAGCTTTCTTTTTTCTTTGGTTTACCTTGTTTTTTAACGATTGGCGAGTTGATAATTAACCTAAAACTTGCGTTAAAAATTTGTGTTTCCCGCCATGTGCTTTTAATGGCGGTCATAATAGAATCTCACCCGAATCATTACAGTCTCATTATTTTTTATTGTTATTAATTGAGTTATTAATTGAGTAATAAATTATTTTGTTAATTTCGTAATTTGAAAAAGAAGTAAATTAACTGGCGCTCAACTGAGTTTTTTTTGGTAAAATTTTTCGTGAGAGAAATGAGAAATGAACTAAATTGTTAATTTAGTTTAAAGTAAAATTCTTGTTCTTGTGCTTCTATTGAAGCACATTTTCGCGTGTAAAAATTATTTTCTAGCGTGTTGATAATTTTATTTTTTTAAAATAATTATTGGAGGAATAATTATCACCTAACGCAAAATTTGAATTTGAGTTTTTGAGTCGTGCACGTGATGGAGATACGAGAAGTCGGCCATTTTTGTCCCTTGTCCCTTTCCGTTGAACGATCCTGATCAGTATGTTCTTAGAGTGGAAAGCAGAACAGCGTCGAATGTTAAAGGAACAATATTTAAATTTTACTTCCCCAATCAGTCCAGTTGAAAAATCGCACCCCGAACTGGCAGTTAAAAGCAGCTTAAAACGGAAAGTAATTTCAAAAGAAATCGTGTCAAAAATACCAAGTGCCGAGCGTGATTTGAACCAAAAAGTAGGGAACGAAAAGAAGGATGCCCTTACGCCTTCACTTTATCATATGATTAGGAAGCAGCACCAGCGTCCAACTTTACCATTGTTCCTGGAAAAAGCGCCAAGGTGGAGGCATTAAAAGAGGAACAAACGGATAGCGAATCGAGTTCCAGCGTCGAATCAACCAAAAGTGTGAAAAGGGAGGGTAAGAAGAAGAATAAAGACAAAGGTGAAAAGGTGGATGCAATCTAAACACAAGCACTAGCGACGCCAAGTGTATTAAACCCACTGCAGCTTGCAGGTCCGCAGCCTTTAACACTAACGTATGCTTTCGATTTAATGGGGGCAAATCAGACTGTACTCAAACAGCAAAATCAAGCAGCGTTGAGAAACGGCCAGATTAATGGAGCATATCCAAAGGGTTTTGTGGGAGCTTGCTTCCATTGTCGAGGTGTTGGACACAAGGCTCTTGAGTGTCAGTTTCGTGTGTGTCATTTTTGTAAAGGACAAGAACACTATGCAAATCAGTGTCCTCTGAGGCAAAAATGGCTAGTGCAACAGAAGTAGTGTTCGCAAATTGCCTAATTATTGTCCTAATTGCTTACAATTACGACAATATCAAATTGCTTTAGGGGCGTGCGGGGGCAGAACAATCCTACTCCCTCCACCACCACTGCACCGTAGAAACCAGCGTGGGCACAAGGAACAGCGTAAAAAGTGTGAAACTTGTGAGTGCAGATGTACCAGCGTGTAAAAGTCAGAGTGAAGGGGATTCACTCTTTATGCAAGTGGGAGAGAAAGGAGTCATGACTATCAGCGAACAGAGTGGAGGGGATCCACTCTCAGTCTTAAACGAAGTAATTTCGAAGCGAGACACAAACATGAGTAAGGCGTGCTCACTTCGAAAGAAAGAGAAAGGAGTAGTGGAAAGGGAAAAATTAAATGAGACGGACTTCCTCCCATCTAGGAGTAGAAGTGGGGAAGTGTTAGACAATGTACCGAATGGAGGGGATCCATTCAACCCAATTCTAGTAAGAGAAAATAAAGGGGCTATTAAAAAAATAAAGTTTAGTTTCATTTTTTGTGAAAGTCAAATAAGAGTGTTAAAATTATAGAAAATAAATTGAGTTTAGAAATAAGAGCGGATTGTGTCGAAGTCGTTGGGGACAAAAACATCTTTTACCTGAGTTTATGGTGATTGATTTACCGATTTCTGATCCATTAACAAATAATATTCAAGTTGCCAACGTTAAGACCGGTAATTCAATACAAAGGAGGGAGGAAGCTATTATGAAAACAGCTGATCTCACCGTGGATGTCGAAGCTGTTGACAAAGCGAGGACTGCAAACAAATATTTTTTTTTAATTTGTCATCGCTGATCTGCCCGATCTAGCGTTATTGGACCCAGGAGCCATGATTTTGGTGGTAGGCCCTAAACTAGCGGAGAAATTTAAATCGAAGCTTCAATCAACGGACATAATGATTCAGAGTGCAATCGGCAGCCGTTTTTAATATCCCTTGCAATCTTATCAAAAATAGAAATGAAATTACATAAAAAGGCAAAGATATAACAAATAAAGAAGGAAAAACTTATTGTGTTTTCAAAATAAAATGTAAAGATTGTTCTGCGTCTTACGTGGGGGAAAACTAAAAGACTGTTGAATGCGAGAGTTGACGAACATAAAAAATCCAAAACTAATGTTATTGCTGCGCATAATCGAGGGCTAAAACATGATTTTGATTGATATGGCACATCGATTCAAGATAATCAGCCTGTTTGGCGTAAAAGATTGATTTCTAAAATGATACATATCAATTTACAAAGTAAATCCTTAAATAAATAAGAAGATACTAAAAAGGGTCTAGGGGGGTAAGTATGCTAAAGTTGCCCCCGCGTCTAATTGGCTCATATTTGTACCATGTTTTGATATCCATAAAAGAATAAAATTCTGAAATTTTCAAGTCCCCATATGTTTTTTTCTAAGAGTTATGGAGGGAGAAAGAAAAATAAAAAAACTCATTTTTCTCAAAAACTATTCGACCTAATTAAATGAAATTTGGATATATTATTAATCACGTTAAGATGAATTTGAAACAAATATTCGAAATTTTTTTTAATTTATACCCTCAAATGTCCCCTTGAACACAAAATTTTTTGCAGAAGTACTAAGGGATGAAAATATTAAAAGTTTCCAAAAAGTACCCATTTCCTCAAAAACCAATCATTTTTCTCAAAAAATTATTGACCGATTTGAATAAAAGTTGAATATGTTATAAACTACGGTGATACAAATTCATTAAATGAAAATTAAAATTTTTTTTTCAAAAATAATTTTTAAAAAATGGGTACTTTTTGGAAACTTTTAATATTTTCACATCTTAGTACCTCTGCAAAAAAATTTTTAAAAAATTGTGTTTAAGGGGACATTGGAGGGTATAAATTAAAAAGAAATTTAAGGTGTACCCCGAAAAAAACCCAAAAAAATTTTTTTGAAAATTTCAAAATTGATTTTTTGGGATATTTTTGAAAAAAAATTTCGAATATTTTTTTCAAATTCATATTAACGTGATAAATAACATATCCAAATTTCATTTAATTAGGTCAAATAGTTTTTGAGAAAAATGAATTTTTTGATTTTTCTTTCTCCTCCATAACTCTTAGAAAAAAACATATGGGGACTTGAAAATTTCAGAATTTTATACTTATATGGATATCAAAACATGGTGCAAATATGAGCTAATTATGTGCGAGGTCAACTTTAGCATACTTACCTCCCTAGACCCTTTAAATCAAAGTTATAAAAAATTTTTTCTAAGAATTTTCGATAATAAAATTACACTAATGTTTATTTTTAATTATATATTATTCATAATTATTTTCTATTAATATAGTACTAGAACTATTGTGATGATAAATATTTTAAGATAATCGAATTTTCTTTGCCTGTTTCTTATTTTATATTTTAATATTTAATAACGTATGAAGGCTTGGCTGCAATAAGGGGACGTACGCTCTCTCCGCGTATATTTAAGTCAGCCAAGCTTCCAAAATTTCGAAAAAAATGAAATTTTTCTAAAAAACAAATATTTTTCATAATAAACATGAAAAACTCAAAAATTTTGCTAATAAAAAATCATTCAATTTTAAAACATAAATCATCATATCTTTGGCAAATGTTGATGCATTTAATTTTAAAAAATTGTGTAAACTCGTTTGGGCCCATAGAAGACGATGACATAATAAAAATTTCGTAAAATGAAAATTTGTTTAAACATTTTTAATTGTAAATAGAGCTTTGTCACCAAAGACGTTTTCTTAACTTTGATAACAAAAAGTATGCGAGGAATTTTAAGTTTCAACAAACTTTCAGGGAGACATTTGTTGATTATCATGTAACAAAGTTTTCAGTAAATTTTCAAAGAGATTCCTTATTTATTTACAGAAATATAAGAGTATTAACAAATACGGTGGCGCCGCCAGCTACAGCCACTATGCGTAGATACACAGCATAACAGCTGATAATTAAGGATTTTTCTTTACAGAACATATAAACTTATATTTATAATAATATTTATTTATATAAATAAATAATAAATGAATTTATTTTATATATATATATATATATATATATATATATATATATATATATATATATATATATATATATATATATATATATATATATATATATATATATATTATATTTATTTATAACAAAATGTTTTAAATATAGAAACATTGAAATGATAATTCGGCATTATTTGTTGATTCATTCAAAATTTTATTTTCACAAATAATTTGCTGGTCAAATATATAATTTCTCTAGATTCTTTTTTAATTTGCATCAAACTTAGGACACATATGTGACGTGCCGCGACAAAAGGGACCTTAGCTGTTTTTGACAGAACTAAAATTAGAAGTATAAATAAATAAAAATGACCAATTTTCTTTACAAACTATTAATATTTAATTCATTATTATGTGCAATATTTTCAGAAAAATAGGCTTTTGATGTTAAATAATCAATAATAAATTTTAAATGAAGTTAAAAGTACTCTAAACATAACCTAAAATTCTAAGCAGCTAAGGTCCCTTTTGTCGCGGCACGTCACATATGACTTTAGATTTATTTAAAACTGTGCATATGTTTTTATTTATTCTAATTCTCATTTAATTATTTTTTACGTAAATATTCAAAATGTCGCTCGTCAAATATGTCGCTTGGTCAAATCAATTGTTTTCTAGTCGATCTAAAGTTTCGAATTTATTTGTTCCATGTTATTTATCACGAAGTAATCAAAAATATAATAAAAACTGACAAAATGAAAGAAAATCAAAGCAAAGAAAATAAAAAGCGAGAAAAAAAGGCTGAATAGAAAATTTATCAACAGAAGGCACTTAAGTAATATTTATTTATTTTTTATTAAGCGTTCATAAAAAAGGTTAGTGTTTCTTCAAGGTTATATTAAGATCCTCGATATTTTTAAAACAATTTATTCAATCAAATAATTACAAAAGTTCATGTTACTATTATATGTTACATGTAACATATTATATGTAAAAAAATTTTATTATTTTTTTTAATTTTGTCCTTATTAGTTGTATTAGACGTTTGTTATATTTATTTTCATGTTTAATTATGTTTACGTGATACTCAGAAATAACATGCTTAAGTGTAAGAGATAAAATGTTTATGTATATCTTCTTACAGATTTAAAAAATCTAACATTACTTTCTTTCCAACAATTTATATTTTAAAATAGACGGCAACCAAATAACGGTTGTACAATAATAAAAATGAAATTTATTTTGGTCAAAGATGTAATACTAAAAATATCAAAATTGTGCACAAAATTTTTTTTAAATATTCAAATTCAAATGTTAAAGCTTCTAAAGATTTGCCCCTAAAACAGTGTGCAAAATATTACTTCACGGACACATAAAATGTTTTTAAACTATAATATACTGTTTTACAAAAAAATGATAAAATCCTAAAATATTAAATTTTTTAGCAAAAAAAACTGAATTAGGTAGAGTCCAAAATTTCACTATAAACATAATTTTTTAAATACATATTACTTCTATTATCTCCTAAATATATTTTTACGGAATCAAATGATCGCACTCTTGATAATGCAACATACATCTGACCATGATTAAAAACATCTCTTCTTAAATCAATAAATATTTTGTTAAATGTTTGTCCTTGAGATTTGTTAATGGTCATTGAAAAAGCCAGTTTTATAGGAAATTGTCTTCTTTTAAAAGTAAACGGATATAAAATTTCACAATATAACGTTACTCGATGTAGAAAAACAATATTTCCACTTTTATCACCCGTTAATATTTGATATTTAATTACATTATGTGACAAATCTAAAATAATTAACCTCGTTCCGTTTCATAATCCTTTATTAATACTAAGATTTCTAATAAGCATTACGACAGAATTAATTCTTAAATGTAATTCATGTGGTGGTAACGAAGGTGGAGAGAGAGTATTTAAATATTCTGGTAATAAAGTTTCAGAAAATTTTCCATTATCACAATTTTCAGTAGAATCAATACTTTTATATATTTTTTCACCTTTACTGTCTAAGAGACGCACCACTCTCTTATTAATATCATCAACGTCAACGTTTCTAGGTGCTAAAATTGCACACTCTGACAACTCCTGAAATTTATTCTGTTGTATGAACTGACAATACATTTCTTCTGCAATATCTACATTCCCTTTTTGAATAATATGTTCTGGTAATATAACATTATCATCTGCATCATTTAATTCACCATTGCCTACTTTAAGTAAAAAATCTACAAATTCCGTTTCTTGTGGTAAGGCTCTCATATTATCTGTTAATGTGTATTTTTTGAAATGTTTCTATAGTTTACTATTTTTTATTGATAAATTAACTATTTCTGATCTAGTACCCCGTTCTTTAATTGGTAAAGTTTGTCGAAAATCTCCGCCTAGAATTACAATTTTACCACCAAAAGGTTCATTGGAATTCATTATATCTCTTAATAGATAATCCATAATTTCTAAAGCATATTTTGGAGCCATTGGTGCTTCATCCCAAATAAAGACATCTATATTTTTTAAAAAGAGGCCTTCTTTAGATTGAACTTTAATGTTTGAAGATGAATCACTGTACAGTGGAACAGGTAAGCCTAAAACTTCATGAACAGTTTTCCTGTTAGGAAGCAAAGTGGCAGCTATACCTGTAAAAGCCATGTTGCAAACATTTATTTCTTTAGTGAGATCTTATCTTGTTTTGAAAAATCCATTCATATAATTTGATAATTACTTATTAGCTTTCGCCCGTCGACGACAGGCATCCTCAGATAATTTTAAAACTGAAATTACATACAATTATTAGTGAAAGAAATATATATCGAAAGAAATTCCGGAAGAACATAACCTATAACATAATAACACAATCTATAACTTACCAAGTGGGTTTCTTAGCGGAAATTACTAAAAATATAATTTAAAAAACAACACATTTTATTCTGTCAACAAAGACACACTTAACAAAGAAAACCATGTTGTTAAAAACAAAAATAATAAACGAAAAAATAAAAGGAAAGACAAGACATGTGTTTGCATGCTTGATCCCAATTGTTCTAATATAATAGAGAATTAAAGTGATAGTAAGTGAATTTGAAAAGTACCTCTACACATGGTAAGGAAGAACCCTATACAGTAGATAATTTCAAATTTCACAAAAGCAGGAATTTAAGAAAATTCTGATACAAAATAAATATACTATTTAATTAGTGCTGAGAATTAACGAATGATAAAAGTGATTTAAATTATTTAAATCAGTCTGTTTATTAACAGAGTTTTCGGACCTGAGAATGTGAAACATCTCTTTAAATTTCCTTCGTCTGTAATTGCGTTCGTTGCATATGATGTTAGTTGCTCCGAAATTAAATAGATGGTCGTTTTCATGTGCATGAGTGACCAAAGCTGTTTTTCTACTATCGTTCTTACAATCCCTCCTGTGTTCATTCAATCTGTCTTTAATATATCTACCAGTTTCACCAATGTAGCAAGCTCCACATTGGCAAGGAACACAATAAACCAAATGCGATTTTAAATCAAAAGAAGTAAGGTCTTTATTTTTTGAAAAGATTTTAAACGGATCCATGTCATAAGAGAAAACGACACCAACATTGTATTCATTAAATAAATTTTTAAAAAAATATTGCAGCTCGTTAACATAAGGCAAAACGACTAAATTAGTGAAAGAAAAAGGTTCTTTGACATTAATATCATTACCATTGTTATTTAATAAAAATTGGTAACGTAAATTAATATATTTATTTAAAAAATTTACAGGGTAATTATTCTCAATAAGGATATCGTGAACAAATTTCAAATTTTTATTAAAAAATTTTTTATCAGACAATTTAATGGCTCTGTCCACCAAGCCATAAACAATTGAAATTTTATCTTTACTAGAAACATTAGAATTATAATTCAAATATCTACCAGAAAAAGTATCTTTGTGATACCAGTCAGTAATGATAGAGTTGTTCTCTCTTATTAGAAGGGTGTCCAAAAAACTAATGCGACCATTATTTTCAATTTCAATGGTAAATTGTATATTATTATTATTGCTGTTGAAAGCATCAAGAATACTATTAACACTATCTTTGTGGATACATGTAATAACATCATCCACATATCTAAAATAAAAAATATAATCAAAATCTAATTTACTAAGAACATCCGATTCTAGTTTCTCCATAACTAAGTCAGCTATGGTACCAGATTATGGAGAACCCATCGGAGTACCAAAAATCTGTTTATAATATTTACCATTGAAAGAGCAATAAGCACTATCAATACAAAATTCTAAAAAGTCCAAAAAAATATTGTCGGGAAAATCTGTGTGCCTTCTGATTTCTCTCCATTTTAATTTAGTGCATTTTAAAACTAACTCCTTGGGAACGTTTGTAAAAAGTGATTTAACATCAAGTGAGACCAAAATGAAGTCATTAGGAATATAAAAATCTTTAATTTTATTTGCAAACTCAAAACTATTTTTTATATGAAACTCTGAATTTCTAATAATTTTCTTTATGGGCGTACTAATGAATTGTGACAAATTGTAAGTTGGTGATCCACAAAAAGAAGTGACTGGTCTCATTGGAACCTGTGGTTTATGAATTTTTGGCAGACCGTAAAACTTAGAAGCTACCGAATTATATGACTTAAGATGCTTTGACATTGGACAATTTATATAGGAATTTTTGAGAAGCAAGTCAACCTTGGCATTCATTCGCCTTTGGACAATTTGAGTAGGATCTTTTTTTACTTGTTTATAAATATTATTATCATTTAAGAGGGTTAAACATTTATCTATATACTCATTCTTATCCAAGACAACTGTAACATTACCTTTGTCAGCTTTACAAACTACTACAGTACCGTCCGAAATTGTGCGAACGCTAACATCTCTAGCTATTAAAAAACACACCCGCACAGAAACAGTGATAACTCGGTTAAAAATGACGCTACATGGTTTTTTTAAATTGCATTGGAAAGCATATTAAATTTCCAATGAAATGTCACTATTTTAAGTTATATTACATAAATAGGAAGCGAGATATCATGTTATGATGACAAAAAAATAAGTCTATTTTTTTCGGAATTTCTTACTCTGACTTTGACTCCTGGCACAGCTTAGCAAAGTTTATGAAAAAAATTGTTACTTTTACAGACTATTCCTTGTAACCTAAGCTTTAAATAGAGACCAAGAACAGCAATAGTATATTGCGTGCCTAGGGGAGAAACGCAGTCTTTTCCGCCGAGGGTGACGTTTGACGCACGAGCGAAGCGAGGGCGGCAATCACCCGAGGCGAGAAAGATGCGTCTCTCCGAGGCACGCACTATACTTTTCACAACAACCCGTTAAAAAAACACATATTATTGTAAGGACATTTTCAGAAATTGTTTAGGCGTTAAGGTACTCGCACACCTCCACTGCCTGCGCAGGCACTAGATCGTTCCCACCTCAATTTTTTTCGTTGAAAAAATGGGGGAAGATTTGAATTTTAATAGATATTTAAATTTATCCCATTTTTTCAACGAGAAAAGTGAGGTGTGAACGATCTACTGCCTGCGCAGGCAGGCAGTGGAGGTGAGCAAGTACCTTTATTTCTTAATTTTCATTCGTTGAAATCATTGTATGCTGTTATATATCGGCCTTTGGATTTTTTCGGTAATAATTCTGAGACTGCATTTTGCGCTGCTTCAGATAATTTAGGTGTACGTTGAGCACTTTGTAAAATAAAAATATTCACTACAAAACACGACGGCCGGTGAAAACAGAGGTTAGTTTTTAGTAAAATCTGTCTACTACAGAGGACACATAGGTAGGAATTCATTTAACCAATCAGAATGTCTCTATTTACTTTCCTCCCGCTACGACATCAACTTTCCTCCCTAGGGAAGAATCTTGTCAACAGAGCGGGAGGAAAGTGGACACATGCGATCTCATCTGCAATTGGCTATTTTCCTCTCTCTATAGAGGTGTAGAAAGTGTAGTTTTCGTTAGGGGCGTTGTGAAAAAAATATTTACGGTATCCCGAGATATTACAAAAAGAGTCGGACCGTGCCAAGAAGAATTTCCAATCATCGATTTCTCTAATTCGCCGTTGAATCAATTACTTGTCTGTGAAAAAAGTGTCGAAAATTAATTTTACCAAGTACATTTTTACTGGGATCCACTTTTTAAATATCGATATATATAATAAATTAAATTAAAAAGTGGATCCCAGTAAGAATGTACTTGGTAAAATTAATTTTCGACACTTTTTTCACAGACAAGTAATTGATTCAACGGCGAATTAGAGAAATCGATGATTGAAAATTCTGCTTGGCACGGTCCGACTCTTTTTGTAATATCTCAGGAACCCGTAAATATTTTTTGCTGTTATTGGTCTCTATTTAAAGCTTAGGTTACAAGGAATAGTCTGTAAAAGTAACAATTTTTTTCATAAACTTTGCTAAGCTGTGCCAGGAGTCAAAGTCAGAGTAAGAAATTCCGAAAAAATAGAATTATTTTTTTGTCTTCATAACATGATATCTCGCTTCCTATTTATGTAATACAACTTAAAATAGTGACATTTCATTGAAAATTTAATAAGCTTTCCAATGCAATTTAAAAAACCATTTAGCGTCATTTTTAACCGAGTTATCACTGTTTCTGTGCGGGTGTGTTTTTTAATAGCTAGAGATGTTAGCGTTCGCACAATTTCGGACGGTAGTGTATGTTTTTATTTTCTTTAAGAAATTGTCTGGTTTTATTACCAATAGTATTATATACAGAATTATTAAAAATATTGTGATTATTATTTAGATAATTTTTCAAAGCACCTGTTAACTTGCTCCTGAAAATATCCCTTTTATTTTCTGGGATGAGATTAATCCTCTCCTCAGTCATGGTAAGAGAGTCCTCAACAACAGCAGATTTATCCGACGGATTGATATAAAATTTTACCCTAGACTTAAAAAGTATGAGACATCTTGTGGAATGGTCACAATTGATAAGTTTCTAATCCATTTCGGATTTGGTTTTTTATTAAAATGAAAATTGTAGTATTTCTTATTTAACCACTCAAATTTCCGCTAAGAAACCCTCTTGGTAAGTTATAGATTGTGTTATTATGTTTTAGGTTATGTTCTTCCGGAATTTCTTTCGATATATATTTCTTTCACTAATAATTGTATGTAATTTCAGTTTTAAAATTATCTGAGGATGCCTGTCATCGACGAGCGAAAGCTAATAAATAATTATCAAATTATATGAATGGATTTTTCAAAACAAAATAAGATCTCACTAAAATTAATAATCCAAACAAAATAACATCGTAATATATATTATCGTCTATTATCAACTTCCAATACTTATGCAGAAAATATTTCTTGCTTTGGAATTTGCGAAAATTGTTTTCACACATTATTTATGAGGAATCTTAGTGTTTGAAGGACTTTACGGGTTTTGAACTTTTATGCCATGGTACCAAAATATCAACCTTTTTGGATTCAACGTTGGACTTTACTAGGTTTATATTACGATCTTTGGACTTCACATAATTGACGACATTCATGGTGAAGGATTTTTTGGAAACATCAGAACGCTTTTTGGCATAACACCTGTCATTCTTATGAAAAGATGGATTAAGGAACAAAAACGTCTGAGGAGACTAAGAAATAAAAAGTGGTTCTTACAACGTTGTAAAACAAGTGGGTTTCTTCCTTCTCATTTAATTAATCTAAAAACTAATTTATCTTTTAACAATTTTTCGGTAAAAAAACAGTTTAATAAAGTAACTTTTAACTATGAAATTAGTTCTCTTAATTTAGAAATTAATGATACAAATAATTCTATATCAAATTTGCCATCCTTCTTTGTGGATTTAAAGAGAGAAATATCCTTGTTGATTAATGATCAACAAATTTAATGTTAGAATTTTATTTGCTGATTGAAAATTTGAAATATGAAGATTTCGACTATATCAGCAGATAGTCACATCTATTAGATGTCATTTGAACTCTTTGGTTTAGAGTTAGGTGTTACAAATGGTAATTACTTTCGATATGGTTGTCGATAAGTAATTAATTTTATTAAATTAATTTTGATCTGAAAAAATAAGCTGCGTGAACGAATGCACTGTGCATCTGTGAGGACTCGAACCCCAGTTCATAGCTGCCTGTCGCGGGACCTACGCCTATCAATGCACCTTGCCAACACAGCCTGGACGTACACGCTTCTTATATTCTCAGATCAAGCCCATCACTAGTGGATAAGAAGCGTGTACGTCCAGGCTGTGTTGGCAAGGTGCATTGATAGGCGTAGGTCCCGCGACAGGCAGCTATGAACTGGGGTTCGAGTCCTCACAGATGCACAGTGCATTCGTTCATGCAGCTTATTTTTTCAGATCAAAATTAATTTAATAAAATTAATTACTTATCGACAACCATATCGAAAGTAATTACCATTTGTAACACCTAACTCTAAACCAAAAAGTTCAAATGACATCTAATAGATGTCACTATCTGCTGATATAGTCGAAATCTTCATAGATCAACAAATTTGTCATAATTTTTTTACTTTTCAAGAACTTTTTTTAGATGGTTATGAAAAACTACTTTTTGACAAGGGTATTTCTAAATTTGAGTGGTTAAATAAGAAATACTACAATTTTCATTTTAATAAAAAACCAAATCCGAAATGGATTAGAAACTTATCAATTGTGACCATTCCACAAGATGTCTCATACTTTTTAAGTCTAGGGGATAAATTTTATATTAATCCGTCGGATAAATCTGCTGTTGTTGAGGACTCTCTTACCATGACTGAGGAGAAGATTAATCTCATCCCAGAAAATAAAAGGGATATTTTCAGGAGCAAGTTAACAGGTGCTTTGCAAAATTATCTAAATAATAGTCACAATATTTTTAATAATTCTGTATATAATACTATTGGTAATAAAACCAGACAATTTCTAAAAGAAAATAAAAACATAGTAGTTTGTAAAGCTGACAAAGGTAATGGTACAGTTGTCTTGGATAAGAATGAGTATATAGATAAATGTTTAACCCTCTTAAATGATGGTAATATTTATAAACAAGTAAATAAAGATCCTACTCAAATTGCCCAAAGACGAATGAATGCCAAGGTTGACTTGCTTCTCAAAAATTCTTATATAAATTGTCCAATGTCAAAGCATCTTAAGTCTTATAATTCGGTAGCTCCTAAGTTTTACGGTCTGCCAAAAATTCATAAACCACAGGTTCCAATGAGACCAGTCACTTCTTTTTGTGGATCACCAACTTACAATTTGTCACAATTCATTAGTACGCCCATAAAGAAAATTATTAGAAATTCAGAGTTTCTTATAAAAAATAGTTTTGAGTTTGCAAATAAAATTAAAGATTTTTATATTCCTAATGACTTCATTTTGGTCTCACTTGATGTTAAATCACTTTTTACAAACGTTCCCAAGGAGTTAGTTTTAAAATGCACTAAATTAAAATGGAGAGAAATCAGAAGGCACACAGATATTCCCAACAATATTTTTTTGGACATTTTAGAATTTTGTATTGATAGTGCTTATTGCTCTTTCAATGGTAAATATTATAAACAGATTTTTGGTACTCCGATGGGTTCTCCATTATCGGGTACCATAGCTGACTTAGTTATGGAGAAACTAGATTCGGATGTTCTTAGTAAATTAGATTTTGATTATATTTTTTATTTTAGATATGTGGATGATGTTATTACATGTATCCACAAAGATAGTGTTAATAGTATTCTTGATGCTTTCAACAGCAATAATAATAATATACAATTTACCATTGAAATTGAAAATAACGGTCGCATTAGTTTTTTGGACACCCTTCTAATAAGAGAGAACAACTCTATCATTACTGATTGGTATCACAAAGATACTTTTTCTGGTAGATATTTGAATTATAATTCTAATGTTTCTAGTAAAGATAAAATTTCAATTGTTTATGGCTTGGTGGACAGAGCCATTAAATTGTCTGATAAAAAATTTTTTAATAAAAATTTGAAAATTGTTCACGATATCCTAATTGAGAATAATTACCCTGTAAATTTTTTTAATAAATATATTAATTTACGTTACCAATTTTTATTAAATAAGAATGGTAATGATATTAATGTCAAAGAACCTTTTTCTTCCACTGGACCCCGCACCAAATACATGGAAATAAAGGTCTCGGTGAAATTTTTTATATTTTGTAGTTTTGTAGTTTATGACCCATTAAACAAAAAATGTTAGTACCAAAACTCAAAAAAATGGACAGTTTTTGAGTTACACGACTTAAAAGTCACGAAATACATAAAAAATCGAAATATACAATGTAAAGGAAACAATGTTCTTTATAAGAGCAATCTATAAAATTCTTTAACAACTCTTGGCATAAAAAGCAAAAAACTTGAATAATGATATGTTAAAAGATAGCATATTGTAATTATGGTTGTAACAAACAACCATCGATCAACCATATTCGGATGAAAATAATATTATCCAGTTCCTAAAGATTTCAACTAATCCATGATTTTTAGATAATTATGTTTAACAAGTATTTAACATATAACTGTAGACGCTTACAGTTCTTCAATGGTGATTATGGTTACTACCAACAACCATTAAACAACCATTGTAGAATATTAATATACTTACAACTTCCGACTAAACTCCACGAATATATAAATCTTTTACGTATATCTAGCAAGAAAACCACTTAAAATCGAAAGTGTTTAGAGATCTTCGATGGTGATTATGGTAACTAACATTAATTATTGTAAAACCATTTTAGAATAAAAATGATTCTTACAACTTCAGCAATCTTAAAATCATTTATGCACATCTAGCAATGTATACCACTTAAAATCGAACGTATTAAGAAACGAGAACGTGTCGCACGCTTGAGTTTTAAATGCATGCATTTTACGGGCATTTAGTGCATTCTATTGCTTGCAATCTTGATGTGATTTCCAACAATGATAAATGTAGAATCTACTTTTCAATACATCTAAGTATATATCAATTAATTGTTTGTTTATGGACTAGCAAAACTTTATTGCTTGCCCTAATGCCTAATAAAATATACAATAATAATTGTGGAATCAAATAACTTATTGCAGAAGCAAAATATTAATGAGTTAGATTTTTGTTTGTCTTTTCCTTCTTAGAACATTCTAAATAAAGAAGTTATGATAATACTTTAAAATCGTTCAATTAAACATAAGTTGATTCTATCAGCGATTCTCATCATACCTTTAAATATTTTTTTAATATACATATTAGTGACTGTGAATAGTGTACGAGAAAAAATTGATAATGAAATACAAGGTGTGAAAGATTTTCTGAACGCTTCACAGCCAAGATAACATTGTACTATTAAATGTCGAAGTCATTTTTTATGTTTTAAGGAGAGTCCAGAATACAGTCAACGTTGGTGTTAACGCGTTGATACAAACGCGTCGTCCTATGTATTCTATATGGAGATCACGTGACCAACGCGTTTCCCCGACTCTATTCTGGACTCTCTTTTCAGTTGAGTCTACAATAAGAAAAGATGCGCATCGATGTTCATAACTATAGATATACTACAGTATACTTTAGTATACCTATAGCTATGAACATCGATGCGCACCTTCTCTCATTGTAGACTATGCTTTATGTAACCCTGACTGTAATACGTGTGAAGGTAAAAAAATCTCTGTATCTTGATGTGATGTTATACTAATAAAGATGCGCGTGGCGTTGGGTGGGGTTTGGTTTGAGTGATGGGGAGCGGACCGCACAGTCAAGAGAAGGGACCGCGTCGTCCGTTCTTCAGTACTCGATAGCCTTACAGGACAACGCCAGCGGGATTAATATTGAGTAAGTATTGGCTTTCTTACACTTTTCTCAGGCGGCACACTTGTTATTACCATCTATAGGCAATATATGCAGAAGAATGGCTTTCATGAATAGAATTCCGTGCTATATTTGTGATAGAGCATTTGCCCCTGGGCGAATGGCTCGAATTGATAAAGGCGATAATAATTTTAAACGAGAAATAGCTATCGCTAGACGTACAGCATTCGACAGACCGGCCTTAGTCGTAACAGACATGACAAGGCTGTGCATTAATTGCAATCAATCTGTTACGGATGAAATTCTAGATTTAGAGCAGAATGTTCACTGTTTAAGACTAAATGTTTTAACACAAACGGCAAATCGTAATTGTCTTATATGTAACGGCGTCAATAATATTCACAGACTTTCTCTTGACTGCAGAATTGACGTTTTTCTTTCTCTGAATATTTTTATTCCAGTAGACGTAAAATCCTGCGTGCACCATTTAGATAATCGAGGACTCCTTTTAAAGCCCTTGTTACCTGGATTACGATACATTAACAGGCCATATAGAATTAATGGTCAAGATTTTCAACTATTCTTTGAGGGTGTTCGCAATGTTGCAAGAAACAGAGTAAGTTTTGAGGACATTTACTCATTTTCAGATGAGGATTTTAAAGCGATATCCCCAATTTCAAAAGATCAGTTTGAAGAGTTGTTAAATCTTTGTGTACCTGTACCTCGTGTAGGCGGTCACAGATATGTGAATAGAAAGGATCTTCTTGCATTCCTATGCAAAATGCGACAAGGTCTTCCAGACAATTTTCTGAAGATCATGTTTAACTATTCGAGCAGGCAGGCTGTGAGTATGGCAATTGCGACTGTGAGACAGTCGTTAATGTATCAATTCGTTCCAGAAAATATCGGTTTCGATGCTTTAACGTCAGAAGAATATAAGGCAAATCATGTGACAGACTTCTCGAATGCATTGTATAATCCTGATCCTGAAAATCGAAAAGTAATATCTATAATTGATGGTACTTATGTGTATGCTGAAAAAAACAGCAATTTTCGCTCATTAAGACAAACTTATTGCCTTCACAAAGGTAATCACTTAGTGAAACCTGTAATGATTGTAGCCCCTGATGGCTACATACTCACCATACAAGGTCCCTATTTTTCGGATGCCAGGAATAATGATGCAGCATTGCTAAGAAACGAATTCGATATTGATGGTGACAGAATGAGAGAATGGTTTCCACAGAATTCGATAATGATTATAGATCGAGGATATCGAGATGTCACGGAATTATTGACAAGACTTGGAATTGACTGGCGAATGCCACCTTATATTGAAGAAGGACAAAGACAACTCACAATCTCTTGGATGATGTAGATGTCCCCAATTTTCCAAGACTGTCATTGGAATATTTAAAAAACCTGACCTTCGGAGAATATCAAATCAACTTGTCACCTGCGTATATTCAGGACAAACTTCAAAGAGCGAACGAGGAAGTATTCCAGGTGGATATACCGCGAGCTGGTGAATTGATTCCGGGATTGATAAGAATCCGAATTCATTCACGATTCAGAAATGCACAAAGGTACCAATTATGGATAAAATACACAGTTCCTATTAGACAAAATGAACCTAATCCAATTGAAGGATATTATTGCACATGCAGGTCAGGTGCACGAACTTTAGGAACATGTGCACATGTGACAAGTGTTTTGTGGTACATGGGATACGCAAGACACGAGGAAAACATAAAATATCCTTCTACAGCATTACTTAACGTGATTTTAGACGCAGCTAACAGGCCATTACCAAATAATATTAATCACATCGAAGAAGACGAGTGAAATCTTTATGTTAAAAATTGATTTTTATTTTTTATTTTCGTTTTCTTTATACTCAATGTATTCGCCCCATTCATTTTTATTTGTACTTTCGACTACAAGTACTCGTGATAAGCCATTTTGTTTTCTCTATACTTAAAGAATTCGTTTCATTTAATTTTTATTTGTACCTTCGACTACAAGTACTCGTGAAAAACCATTTTGTATTCTCTATACTCAAAGTATTCGTTTCATTCAATTTTTATTTTTACTTTCGACTACAAGTACTCGTGATAAACCATTTTGTTTTCTCTATACTTAAAGTATTCGTTTCATTCAATTTTTATTTGTACCTTCGACTAAATCTACTCATGATAAACCATTTTGTTTACTTTATACTCAATGTATTCGTTTCATTCAATTTTTATTTGTACTTTCGACTACAAGTACTCTTGATAAACCATTTTGTTTTCTTTATACTCAAAGTATTTGTATCATACAATTTTTATTTGTACTTTCGACTACAAGTATTCGTGATAAACCATTTTGTATTCTCTATACTGAAAGTATTCGTTTCATTCAATTTTTATTTGTACGTTCGACTAAATCTACTCATGATAAACCATTTTGTTTTCTTTATACTCAATGTATTCGTTTCATTCAATTTTTATTTGTACTTTCGACTACAAGTACTCTTGATAAACCATTTTGTTTTCTTTATACTCAAAGTATTTGTATCATTCAATTTTTATTTGTACTTTCGACTACAAGTACTCGTGATAAACCATTTTGTTTTCTTTATACTGAAAGTATTCGTTTTATTTAATTTTTATTTGTACTTTTGACTAAATCTACTCATGATAAAGTATTTTGTTATCTTTAAACTCACTGTATTAGTGGTTTTTATTTATTCTTTTGGCTAAAAGTACTCATGTTATTACATTCTACAATGGTTGTTTAATGGTTAATGGTATAGTAACCATAATCACTAACGAAGAACTCTTAATACGTTCGATTTTAAGTGGTATACATAAAATATTTTTAGATTGCTGAATCTCCATCTGTAAGAATCGTTGTTTTTGTTCTACAATGGTTGTTTAATGGTTGTTGGTAGTAACCATAATCACCATTGAAGAACTGTAAGCGTCTACAGTTATATGTTAAATGCTTGTTAAACATAACAATTCACTTACTATCACTTTAATTCTCTATTATATTAGAACAATTGGGATCAAGCATGCAAACACATGTCATGTCTTTCCTTTTATTTTTCCGTTTATTATTTTTGTTTTTAACAACATGGCTTTCTTTGTTAAGTGTGTCTTTGTTGACAGAATAAAATGTGTTGTTTTTTAAATTATATTTTTAGTAATTTCCGCTAAGAAACCCTCTTGGTAAGTTATAGATTGTGTTATTATGTTATAGGTTATGTTCTTCCGGAATTTCTTTCAATATATATTTCTTTCACTAATAATTGTATGTAATTTCAGTTTTAAAATTATCTGAGGATGCCTGTCGTCGACACGACGGGCGAAAGATAATAAATAATTATCAAATTATGTGAATGGATTTTTCAAAACAAAATAACATCTCACTAAAATTAATAACCTAAACAAAATAACATCGTAATATTTATTTCTTTAACTTTTAATAAATTCCATAAAGTAATATATATAAAAGTTTTTCCAGATCCTCCACAACCATTAATATATAAGCATTTAGAACTATTTAAAGAAGAATCTTTTCTGACTTTAAGAATATAATCAACTATATTTTTTTGTTCAACATTTAATTTATTATAATTTTTCTCTCCTATCTTAATATGTTCAAAAATATTTACATCGTCAACCTGTGCAGATAAATCGTCATTAATGTCTAATAATCCCTGAAAATCAGTTAGACTATATCCTTCATTTAATAACATTGATTTTATATTCTTATAAGCTGCTTTTTCAGCATCAATATTGTCATGTTTTGAATAGTCTTCTGACATTTGACCCTTAAATTTTTCCCAAAGTTTTTCCGGATGTGAAGGATGACAATGAATTAGAATTCTTACAAATAATTGTCGAAGTGAATGAGTCATCATCCATAAGGTAGCTTCTTCCATTGTCCTAATCCACTCACTATCGTCTTCTATGAGTCCTATTGCTAAACAGGCAGATGTAAAAGATTCATGAATAACTCCATTAACTGTTCTTAAACTTTGGAATGAAATTACTCCTTTTACTGTAAGCAACAATAATCTAAGGTGAAATAACTCTAATTGACATGGATTAACTGAATACATTCTTCCTAATACTTTTTCTTTACCAACTCTTTTTTTCCATTCAAGAGATTTCGTTACCCACGTAAAATGTTCTTATATTTCTGAATAATAATACTGACGAGCAGAAATATCGCGTCCATTGAGTTTAAAAAAATCGAGCAATCTTGTATTTTTCTGCATATCAAATGAAACATTGTTATTATCTTTTCCTTCACGAATAATAACATTCTGTTCATATGGTAAATGTATGGGTAAACGATTAATACTATGGCTCTTTTTCCCCAATGGTTTTCTTAAAATTCTCCAATCTGCCTCAACAGGACCTACACATCTGAGTGATTTTCCTGAAATACTCCTTTTTGTGAGTTACAAACAGAAAAAAAATTATTATTTATGGATTAATACAGTCAATTATATTGAGCTTTTAAAAATCTACCACTTCTATAGCATGACCATGCTAACTTTTAGCTTTTAAAGTATATATTTTAAATTAAAATTTACAAAAAAAGTAAGAGGTTAAAATTTGACTCTAGCGTTTTTTATTATATATATTTTTCTATTTACAAAAAATTATTTAATAATCATAATTTATTAATATTATCTATAAATTTTATAGATTTTGAAATACTTACAGTTATCAAATATCTCTTTTAACAATTGGCAAAAATTATTTTCCATACATTTTAGGTTCACTTTTCACTGGCAGTTTGTAAACAATCGGCAATCATATCAATTTTTAATGTTCATTAAAAAAAGTGAGAGGAATGACGGGTGAGAGGAATTACAATTTCAACATTTTTTAATTTTATTTAATTGACAAATAATTTTCCTCCAACTTAGAATGCCCTATCATGTTTATAAAGGATAACTTTATGTGAAAAAAAATTGTGATCAATTTATATTTATTAATATTGTTTTTATTAGGGGTGAGAGGAATGCCGCTTTAGGTTGTGAATCTCTCCTTATGTCTCAATTTTTATTTTATTAACGCAAAATAATGACATTTTTTAAAAAGTAACTTAAGAAATTAATATTGGAGATGTTAATTTAGATATTGATCACAATAATTAATCAATATCTCTACCCACAAGAAAAATATTGGATAATATTCAACGAGTGAGAGGAATGACGCGGTACTACATGATAAATTTCATTTTCTATATTTAAAAAAACTACACGACATATTTTAATCATATTTCAGAAAATTATTCTTAAATATCATAACTTTTAGAAAAAATTGTTAAAGTACCTATTTTAATTTTTAAATAATTGTTTTACGTATTGAAAAAATGAAAAAGACTTAGATGACAGGTTAGAAAATCAATTTTGAGGTGGTAAAATATTTTAAAAATGTATTAAACAATAAAATTTCACAACTTTTTATTGCAGAACATTTAGAAAAAGTGATAAAATAGGGAAATAAGACTTGGTATTTTTCCAAATGATTATAATTATTTATAAAATCTTGACTACATGCAAAATGAGGTTTTTTGGAGAATCACCCATCTATTCCCTTCATAATGATTAATTTCATTGTGATCAACAGTCACCTCACCATTGGCATTTGTAATAATAATGGATGCAGCATCATGACCCTTGAATATATATTTATATAAATATTTAACAGATTTGATACTTGAAACTATTTCCACATTTATATGACAATTAAATAGTTCTGAAAGTACAGGACAATATGGAACTACATTGGAATTGTCAACAACAAATCCGTTTGGTCGTTCATACTTTCTATTATTATTTTTTCGCCGACAACGAACATAACAATTTTTGTTCAGTTGTAGTTTCATCTTGGTAGCTTTTTGGAAATTTTTTTGAATATTTACCATCAATTAAACACCAATCTCCACAAGGTCCATGAATGTTATTTTGCATTATTATTTAATGCAAAGAAGGATTGCTATTTTCATCAGGAATTTCTGCAGAAATATAACGATCAACACTGTCAACTGTTAATAATTTAGAATTTTCTTTCAATATAACTAACAAATGAATATGTGGCAATCCTCGCTTTTGAAATTCAATAACATAAACATAAGACTTTACTTCTCCAAATAACTTGTTCTCAAAAATAACTGTTAAAAGATGTTTAACCTTCAAGGCAAAAACTCTAGTTACTATATCAGGTCTATCAGAAGCAGTTTGATGAGGCAATAAATTTTCTTGTATTTCTTTCCAATTTGAATTACACGTCATTGTAATAAATAAATCTGATGTACCATGACGACCAACAACAGCCATGGCATCCTGATATTGCTGCATCATATTACGAGGTGATCCTATAAAAGTTGATGGCAATATAAGCATTTTTCCTATATGTACATTATTTTCTAACGCATGATTTTGTAAATAATCGATTAGCCCTTGATATGTTTCACTTCTCAATTGAGCTTGATTGTTTGCACAAAATCGTAATCTATCTTTCTCTATTTTTACATAATTGTCAACAACCCATTGTTGAAATAATCTTCCCCCATATAAAAATTGATTAAATTCCTTATCTCTAATAGCTATTTTGTATTTACAATAGGCAGACCTAGAAATATTATGTTTTTTACTTCTAAAATAACTATCACTACGACGCATATTAATATTACAACCTTTATTTCCGAGTAGATAAAATATGGGATAAATCCACGGTTCAACATTCCGATCTAAATTACTTACTAATTTCATTCCAATTAACATTTGTCGAATCATCAAACAAAGAGCTTTTTTCATTTTCTTTTTTTAATTTATTTTTTTCCCTATTTTTTTGGTATTCTACTTGGCTCTGTCTTACTTTTACAGGCGAAGAATCTACTTCGTCTGAATGATTAATAATATTAATTTTTCTTTTCAATTTTTGTTTGGCACGATAATTTCTTTGATTTATTTCTTCTCATTTGATTTATTTATTTATTTATTCAAGTCACAGCCCATAATCTCAAGGATCATTATTGGGCAATACAAGTAAGAAAATATAACATAAAAATAGTAAAGGAATACAATAATATATTAACAAAATTAAAGGAAAAATTATAAAGTGTAAATTTTCAAAACAGAAAAAATTAAGATGAATGTAAGTATAAGTTTGTTAATTGTTTTACAATTACAGTCGACAAAGTATTAAAAATATCTATGTCAACGAATGTACTATTATACAAAAAATTTATAGTCTCTGTGATATTATACATTGGCGCATAAAAACTGGTGTACGAAGAAGGCAGAGTATTCAAAAAAGGTTGGTAGTGGCGACAGTTCAATCTTGGGACCTTAAAGTTGACAAGCGATAACAATTCTGGACAGTCAATTAAATTCTTTATAAGATTAGTTATAAACTTGAATTTAGCAATGTTACTACGTTGATCAAAAGTAAGAACATTATGTTCTATACACAGTAAAAGATAATCAGAGCCCTGAGGGGGATAATTTTTAGTTTTGAGTAGAGTAAAATATTTAAGAAAGCGTTTTTGTATTTTTTCAAGAAGTAGTAAATCTTTTTTTAAAATGTGGTTCCCAAACAAGCCAAGCATATTCAATTTTGCTTCTAACAAAAAGGTTAAAAAGAATAGATAAAACTTTAATATTTTTAAAATTACCAGTATTTTTTAGAAGATTACTTAAGGCCCTAGATGCCGAGCTATAAACATCTAAAACGTGGTCGTGGAAATTTAAATTGTAATTAAAAATTACCCCAAGGTCACGAATTGACTGTTTACGAGGTATTGTCGTCCTCTGAATTGTGTAATTAGATAATATGGGTAAAAAATTAGATTTGAAATAAGATATTACACAACATTTGAGTGGATTAATAGAGATTTTAATAGAGGTGCACCAACCAGACAAAGTGTCAAGGTTTCTTTGCAAGAGTGCAACGTCGCTTGAAGAACGAATAGTAGCAAAAATTTTAAAGTCATCAACAAATAACAGTTTCTCAACATCAAGCGTCATTAATATAAATAGTAAACAAAACAGTGCCTAAAACAGAACCTTGTGGCACACCCGATGTTGAGAAAAAAGGTTTAGATAAAAATCCCTTATAGTTTACAAAATTTATTCTTTTAGTTAAATAAGATTGAAGGGTTTTAATTAAGTTAGAAGGGATATCCAAACGAGATAACTTCTCAAATAAAATTGAGTGGTCAACTTTGTCAAAAGCTTTGTTGATTATATTCAAAAGAGTCATTGATAAATTGAGTAATAGAGATAAGATTAGTCACAGTAGATCTTTTTGCTACACCACCATGCTGAGAGGTGGACAGTTGTGTTGACAAAGCAGAAGTGATTTGAGAAGCTATGGATTTTTTAAAAATCTTGGCAAAATTAGAAATTACGGATATAGGACGATAGTTGCAAACGTTTTCAATATTCCCTGAATTAAAAACAAAAACGACTTTTGTTATCTTCCAACAATCAGGGAAAAAACCATTTTTCCAAAATGATTTCTTTTTTTCCCTGTATTTTTTTGGTATTCTGCCTGGCTATTTTTATTTTTACAGACGAAGCATCTACTTCATCTAAATGATTAATAATATTAATTTTTCTTTTCATTTTTTGTTTGGCACGATAATTTTTTTGATTCTCCGCTGCACTTTTTCGAACAGTTTTGAATAATGAATTTGTTTCCTTAACACAATTATGTGCATTCGTTATTAAAGGAATACGAGTAATAAATAAATTTACAGATTCATTCATGTTATCTTCATTTGAATTAATAACTTTACAGAAAAAATTTGTATGCTTCAGTAATCCTCTATATTCTTATTCACATTGTACACTACTTTTTTATAGGAATCTACTTCATTATTTATAACTTCATTCTTTCTTTTATCCGAATGTTGTTGTTGGAACTCAAACTGACATGTTTGAATTTTTTTAGAGGAAACGTCTACTTTATCTGAATAAAACATATTTTTAATTTTACTATTGGATTTCAGTGTAGCACTATATTGTTGCGTTTTCAAAGGATTATTAATTACCTTTGCATTATTTAAAATTCTTTCACAAGGAATTTCTTGATTAATAATTTGATTAGGGTTTATTTTTCTTCATAGAAGTTCTTTAACCGAATCATTCAAAAGAAACTCTCAATCATACTTAACCATCAAACGTGGAGTAACACAATTTTTTTAGACGGAAAACGACTTAAATGATTGTTTTTAAAAATTAACTTCAAATGATTTCTCATTTGACAATAATTATAATAAAGAGTGTTTGACATTTCATTAAAAAATAATGTTGACCAATACAGTGAAAATTACTTTTAAATAAATAACGTTTTTAGGGTTCCGTACACCGTAGGTGTACTGACATAACCCTTATGAAATCACTCGTGTGTCCGTCCCAGCCACGCAAAACGGGCTGCCCCCCCCCCTTAACTTCTACAAATCTCAACCTTGGGAGCTGAAATTCGGTAGGGATCTTCCGTTTTAAGTGCAGATTACAGGAAAAATATAGCGAACCCGATTGGCCTACATATTTGCGAACGGGAAGGGAAAGAAATTAAATTTTGTCAAAAAAATTGCAAAAAATGACACTGTCCCCCCCCTTAACTTCTACAAATATGAACCTGGTGAGCTGAAATTCAGCAGGGATCTTCAGTTTTAAGTGCAGATTACAGGAAAAATATAGCAAACACAATTGACCTACAAATTTGCGAAAAAGAAGGGAAAGAAATTAAATTTTGTCAATTAAATTGCAAAAAATGACCCTGTCCACCTACTTAACTTCTACAAATCTGAAACTGGTGAGCTGAAATTCAGTAGGGATCTTCAGTTTTAAGTGCAGATTACAGAAAAAATATAGCGAACCCGATTGGTCTACATATTTGCGAACGGGAAGGGAAAGAAATTAAATTTTGTCAATTAAATTGCAAAAAATGACCCTGTCTACCCACTTAACCTCTACAAATCTGAACCTGGTGAGCTGAAATTCAGTAGGGATCTTCAGTTTTAAGTGCAGATTACAGAAAAAATATAGCGAACCCGATTGGTCTACATATTTGCGAACGGGAAGGGAAAGAAATTAAATTTTGTCAATTAAATTGCAAAAAATGACCCTGTCTACCCACTTAACTTTTACAAATCTGAACCTGGTAAGCTGAAATTCAGCAGGGATCTTCAGTTTTCAGTGCAGATTACAGGAAAAATATAGCGAACACGATTGACTTACAAATTTGCGATATAGAAGGGAAAGAAATTGAATTTTTTGAAAAAATTCCAAAAAATGACCCTGTCCCCCCTCCTTAACTTCTACAAATCTGAACCTGGTGAGCCGAAATTTAGCAGGGATCTTCAGATTTAAGTGCAGATTACAGGAAAAATATAGAGAACACGATTGACCTACAAATTTGCGAAATAGAAGGGAAAGAAGTTGAATTTTTTTGAAAAAATTGCAAAAAATGACCCAGTCCCCCCTCCTTAACTTCTACAAATCTGAACCTGGTGAGCCGAAATTCAGCAGGGATCTTCAGATTTAAGTACAGATTTCTGGAAAAATATAGCGAACACGATTGACCTACAAATTTGCGAAATAGAAGGGAAAGAAATTGAATTTTTTTTTAAAAATTGCAAACAATGACCCTGTCCCCCCTCCTTAACTTCTACAAATCTGAACCTGGTGAGCCGAAATTCAGCAGGGATCTTCAGATTTAAGTGCAGATTACAGGAAAAATATAGCGAACACGATTGACCTACACATTTGCGAAATAGAAGGAAAAGAAATTGAATTTTTTTTCAAAAAAATTGCAAAAAATGACCTTGTCCCCCCTCCTTAACTTCTACAAATCTAAACCTGGTGAGCCGAAATTCAGCAGGGATCTTCAGATTTAAGTGCAGATTACAGAAAAAATATAGCGAACACGATTGACCTACAAAGGGCTTAGGGGGTTAAGTATGCAAAAAGTGCCCCCGCTTCTATTTTTCTTAAATTTGGCCCATATGTTACTATCCATATGACTATAACTTTATGCAGTTTTGAACTCAAAATTCGCTTTTTTGGGGGAGTTATGGAGGGGGAAAGCAAAATCAAAAAACTTATTTTTCTCGAAAACTACTGAACCGATTTTAATGAAATTTTAAGAGGTTGTAAATATAGATAAGACAATTTTTGAAAAAAAAATCAAAATTTTTTTTTCAAAAAAAATTTTTGAAATTTTCAAAAAGGTTTTTAGGGTTATTTTTTGAAGTGACCACTTTCTCTTTTGTTGTAAAAAGTGCCTTATAATGTCCACTTTAACATATATTTTTTTCAAATTTTTAAAAAATATGGTTTTTGAGTAAAATGTCAAAAACCATGGTCATGCTATTTGTCACGTACGGTAATGCACATATATACATATGGGCCATATTAATGTGATAGGGTATAGCTAAATAAGTATGGAAAAAATGACCCGAATATATTTTTCCCATTCATTCCTACTCACTTAAAAATAACTTTTTCAAATTTTTAACTTAAAATTTTGAGTTTTTTGGAACTTATGGAGGAGAAAAAATCGAAAAACGCATTTTCCTCGAAAACTACTGTATGTATTTTAATCAGCTTTGGATATGTTGAAAAGACAATTAAAGAGATTCCAATAAAAAAATTTCAAATTTTTTTTTCAAAAAATTCCAAAAATCTTTTTTTTCTTGAAAATTTCAAAATGAAAATTTTTCGAAATTTTCAAAAAAAAATTTTTTAGTTCTATTAAAGTGACATTTTTAAGTATTTTCTCATTTCATTCTCTTATGTGATCTACTTAATAAAAAAATTTTGCTCGACATAATTTCAAGGTGTGTCACGGTAAATAACTCAAAAACCGTACCCGGAACATTTTTATGTTGTATGCGAATAGTTAACTGATTAATTATTTACTTAATTACAAAATAATAGTTAGGGGTTTTCTGAATGCAAGCCTGAAATCGATGTCAAAAAAATTATTTCCAAAGAAAAATCAAAAAATTTTTATTTTTACATTTAAAATTTTTTTCTTTTTGGATTGTTTAAGCGGTACATCACACATTTTTTATTTAACTTCTTTAACAGTCTTACTTTTTAAAAAATAATGGCCAAGATGATTTTAAAGTGCGACACGGTAAAAAAAACTCCAAAAATCCTAAAATTTGATTTTAAAAATTTTCGAAATTTTTTTGTTTGTCCAAAAATATTTTTTTATATCAACTTCAGATTTGTATTTATCAACCTTAATAAGCCACTATAGTAATAAGTTCCAAAAATATTTGACATTTTTTTTAAAAATTAACCATTCGCATACAACATAAAAATCTCCTGGGTAGGGTTTTTAAGTTATTTACCGTGACATACCTTGAAATCATGTCGAGCAAAATTTTTTTATTAATTAGATCACATAAGAGAATGAAATGAGAAAATACTTAAAATGTCACTTTAATAGAACTAAAAAATTTTTTTTTGAAAATTTCGAAAAATTTTCATTTTGAAATTTTCAAAAAAAAAAGATTTTTGTAATTTTTTGAAAAAAAAATTTTTAATTTTTTTATTGGAATCTCTTTAATTGTCTTTTCAACATATCCAAAGCTGATTAAAATACATACAGTAGTTTTCGAGGAAAATGCGTTTTTCGATTTTTTCTCCTCCATAAGTTCCAAAAAACTCAAAATTTTAAGTTAAAAATTTGAAAAAGTTATTTTTAAGTGAGTAGGAATGAATGGGAAAAATATATTCGGGTCATTTTTTCCATACTTATTTAGCTATACTCTATCACATTAATATGGCCCATATGTATATATGTGCATTACCGTACGTGACAAATAGCATGACCATGGTTTTTGACATTTAACTCAAAAACCATATTTTTTAAAAATTTGAAAAAATATATGTTAAAGGGGACATTATAAGGTACTTTTTACAACAAAAGAGAAAGTGGTCACTTCAAAAAATAACCCTAAAAACCTTTTTGAAAATTTCAAAAATTTTTTTTGAAAATTTTTTTTGAAAAAAAAATTTTGATTTTTTTTTCAAAAATTGTCTAATCTATATTTACAACCTCTTAAAATTTCATTAAAATCGGTTCAGTAGTTTTCGAGAAAAATAAGTTTTTTGATTTTGCTTTCCCCCTCCATAACTCCCCCAAAAAAGCGAATTTTGAGTTCAAAATTGCAGAAAGTTATAGTCATATGGATAGTAACATATGGGCCAAATTTGAGAAAAATAGAAGCGGGGGCACTTTTTGCATACTTAACCCCCTATACCCTTTGCGAAATAGAAGGGAAAGAAATTAAATTTTTTTGAAAAAATTGCAAAAAATGACCCTGTCCCCCCCTTAACTTCTACAAATCTGAACCTGGTGAGCTGAAATTTGGTAGGGATCTTTAGTTTTAAGTGCAAATTACAGAAAAAATATAGCGAACACGATTGACCTACAAATTTGCGAAATAGAAGGGAAAGAAATTGAATTTTTTTGAAAAAATTGCAAAAAATGACCCTGTCCCCCCCCTTAACTTCCACAAATCTGAACCGGGTGGGCTGAAATTCAGTAGGAATCTTCAGTTTTACGTGCAGATTACAGGAAAATTATAACGAACCTGATAGGTCTTGTTACGACCCGAGCTAAGGTTAGGTTAGTTTACTAAATTTTTAGTAAAATGGAGACAAGTTGCTGATTAGTCAAGCTGGTAAGACTAACATTTATTTTTAAGTGTGGATTCGTTTGACTCTAAAGAACTACGGGTTCTCGTTAAATAAATATATGCATATTCTCTTTTATTAACATTTATTCATTAAACATTTTGACCGTTAACAATATGAATCTTACTTACAATTGTTGTGTACAAAGAAGAATGATACAATGAGTGAGCTGCAACCAGTTACGCTTCGCTGCTTACAGGGATGATTTATGAGTTTTGTTTTCAGTTCGTTATTTTAGCACTTGTAGCACTAAACGACTATTTTTTAACAGTTAATTCACAAATTCTAAGTGTTGATTCGAACACCGTACCTTGATACAAAAGAAAAGTTGCCTTCTTAATGTTTCGAAATAACTTGCACTAATTTGATTAAAAATTAGAAAGAAAATAGTGAAAAGACTGTTTTAATGATACGACGATAGTATTAATTAAGATTGCTAATTATTAGTGCTAATTACTTCTTAATAAAGAAGACAAGTTTTCTTTTTAAACACCGAAGTTAACAACTTAAATTAAACGATCGAAGGGCCGACTCACGACACTGTTCGGGCAGAAACTCACCGGAGTATTTGACGTTTGTTCTAAGAAAGTTAGGGGTTTATATAGTAGCTAAATGCTACTTGATTGGGGATGATATGATTAAGGGGCACGTAATTAAGCTAAAATCTAGAAAGCACGTATTCTTGCCGATTTCTAGAAAGCACGTACGAATTGGATCGTATGTCATACATAACAGTCATTTATTCTTAGGTAGTAATCTGACACTCGTTTTTCTATTAATTTGTTATAATTTTACATGCTCATTCACCTATACATTTACATGTGCACGTGTTTTTAATTCGAATCTTAAGTCTGGTGTCTGAAATCGTAAGTTCTTGCGCTTGTATCACTCATTGCGGATTATGATAAGCAAGCGGCGGCCGATTAATTACCATGCGCGTGAGCAATGAACCGACCGCCGACCACTTATCACACCTCTCTAGATCACGGTCGATTATAACTTCAATTGGCGCAGATGGTAACTTCGTTTGCGCAACTTACTAGTTTATCTTACAGGGTTTAACATTCTATATACATGTACGTACATATATACACATATATATGCACATACATGTATTCAGTATTTATATTTTTACATGTTATTTATTGATTGTTTTAATATAAGAAGTGCTTGGTGTAATATGATCTGTTCATGTTTTTAAAATATTGGAAATGTGCTCGTGCGTTGTTTTGTCTGAAGACGTGATGTGTAACTTTTTCCGTTTTTCTGAGGTAAGTAGTTTTTAATCCTTTTGAACTTTGTCTTCTTATCATATATAAAATTTTTTTTGTCATCGTTTTGTTGAGCTTGTGCTTGTCATAAGATGTAGTTAGTCTTCGTCGAGAAGTTGAGGTGTGACATTCTCTTTGATTATTAATTTAACCATGGAAGATAGCTATTCTTCTACTGCGTCAACTATTTTGTTTGAGGACCGTGAAGAAGGGGATACTTCGTTAAATATATTTGAAGGTGTACCGGCTTCTGGTGAGTAGTGTTGTCTTAACTGTTTGGTGTTAGATATATATATATTTATTTATATAGATTTTAATGGGAGAAGAGTGTTTAGATAGCTTTTTCGTAGAAAGTGATGAAGGGACTTCGGATAAAAATGATGATTATGATTATTATATACAAAGTTTTGACTTTTCGTTATGCGATCCTCCTTTATTGGAATCCAAAATTCCCACTACAAACGTGAATGTTAATGTTAATTCACTCACGAAATTCGAAGGATTAAGTTATAGACTGCGTCGAGTTGAAGAAGTTTTAGGGATGTTTTATGTTGCCTTGTGGAAAGTCAAAACTGATAAGGCAGTGGATACTAGTCGATCTAGTGATGATGTTGTTTCTACCTCTTCTGCTCCAAGGTATGGTTTTGTTTTTTTATATATATCTTGTTTACATATATACATAATTTTTTTTTCTTGTTGTGTATTATTTTGATTTGTTTCAGTATTGAGACTCCTCACGTTCAGCCTTGTTCTTGTGGCCGTTCCCTTAGTTTTGATGGTACAATAATTCGTTGTCCTTGTGGAGAATTAAATTTTAAAACTTCCATAATCAAGGAAGAGGTGGATGTATAATGAAATTATGGCTTCCTCCAGTCGCAACTTATTTCCATTTTTGCATTCTGTATAATATACATTTGTGCTTAAATTTTTATTCTCAATAATTGTTATGCTTATTATTATTAATATATATGTATTGAATTAATATGAAAATGTTGTCAATTATAATAAAGAAGTTATTTAGTACCACCAATTTTAAATAAAAATAAAACTTATACTGACAATTTTATTTTACTTGTATTTTGCAAAAGGAATTAACAATATTTTAATTATAACGATAATAAAAGAATGTTTATGGCAAGATACACAAAAATTTTACAAAATCAAAATTAAATAAAGCTAAGGTAGCGACAATGACTACTTGGGGTTTTGAGTACGCTGGATTACAAACCGATGCCGGTTTTAAAAATAAAAATGATGATTCAAAATATTTAAAATTTTGCGGGCGCTAAAGGGTTAATAAGCAATTTACTTAGTTACATCATAATTAGAATTGTATTTCTGAATGTTTAAATTATTAGATGGTTTTTTGATTTTTAAAATTTCTGTCTTTGTAATGCTTAATGCATTATTTTACGAGTCGGTCCTTAATATTAATTTATCACGTTTCAACGTAGCGCTACGAGCGTTTTGTTTAATTCTAATTGTGGTTAGTACGCAGTGTGGAACTGGTCGAACAGCGTACAGGATCGATAGTTGCGGTCGATACATGGGTCGATTGCGTCTGGCGTTGCTATGGGCACGAACAGTGGAGCGAGTCGTTACTACGCTAGGCGGAGAGAGAGACAGAGTATGCACGTTGCATCGTGTCTCGCGCTACACGATCCATACTGTGGTCGATGCGCGTAGTGACGTCAGAGCGGTGTGTAACGTTAAGCTCTGTGCATAGTTGCATGTATACATTCGAATTATTATTATTTTTGAAATTTTTGTGGATAGTCTTCCCTCCTTAAAACGGCCATTGTCCTCAATGGTTGATTAAACATGGGATGAATTGTTTGACCGGCGTCGTCGCATAGATATTACTTTATAGCAAACATATAGGTTTTTAATAACTATAATTGCTAGTAACAATAGTAATAGTTTAAATGCGACGGAAATGTAGTCTATTGCTTCCGAGATAGAGCCAATGATTGGAATATTCATCTGTGAAATTAATTTATTATTAGTATTTTGTATTTTTGAATTTTATTATATATAGGGAATTTTGAATTTTGGTCTAGGGATTTTGAAATTTGTTTTTGTTTTATGTTATGCGTTTTTGTATTTGTTAGATACTTGTTCTTATTTATTTAATCATTTTAATCAATTATAGTTATGTGATTATTTTGTTAGTGTGAAAGTGGAAATTTGTTATTTGTATGCATTTTCAATCGATAATCTCGAACGCTATATCGAACGATATGTCAATTGTAAAATTTCTATATTTTAATTAATTATTTGTGATTTTTATTCATTATTATAACATTTCGATTATCTTTTTCTATAACTTTGTATTAATTAATATTTTTGTTAATTTTTATATTTATTTAGTTTTATTTAATCACTCATTTTTTAACCCAAAGGTTTATACAAGTGGAATCTCGGTTCAACAAGATGTGTTTTCGCTTTCGGTCATTATAGTTCATTCAGTTCCAATTTACTTCTCTCATTCAAAATTTTCTCTATTAATTTTACAAATTTTTTCGCTGACCCTAAGTTCTCAAATGAAATAATATTTATCCAAGCGTCTATATTTTCCATTTCCCTTTTCAAATTCGAGAAATAAGACTCACAAACATGCATACATCCTGGACAATTTGTGAGTAAGTGATATAAAGAGTCGTATTCCTGATTACAAAATAAACAATAACTATCTTTCTTGAAACGGTAAACGCAACTCCTAGTCATTATTCTACAGACATATTTATTAATTAATCTAATCTGGGCCATGGTTCTTTTAAAAGATAAAGGTGATCTCTGTTTTAAATAAAATTGAGTATCTGAATGAAGAGAAAGATGCGGATAAATATAGAGACTACTAGACTCAGAGCAACGCGATCTGTCTGCGTCCCTGAGGAATCCACCATACCTCTCCAGTATCCGATCACCAGAGAAGTTCACGGTATCCAATGAAAGCCCCATCCAAAGATCGAGCATTTCACCTTCCTCGAATAAAACTCTTAACTGAGTAAACCAATTAAATCTGTAGGAAGGGTTACTCAACGACAGCCCCCTAAGTCTTTCGAAACACTGTCTTGGATATCTGAGAGAATTCATTTTTGAGATTTTTTTAATCCAATTCAGTGTCAACGAAAGTACCCGATATGCCAGTCGAAGAGAACCCGTTTCTACCCTTACTGCGTAATCCGGTGTATTTAACGGTAATAATAAGAGTTTCTTATAGTATGAAAGTTGTACTTTCTCTATAAGGTCTAAATATTTGAAACCCCAAACCTGGATACCGTAAAATAGAACACTAACTGACAGACTCTGAAAAAGTCTCTCGTATGTGCTCCAGGAATCAGCCCCTAGAGAGGCAATGGTTTTCAAAACTCCCCCAACCGCTACACCCGCGCTGCTCGCCGCCTTAGTAGCCTCTTCAAAAAAAGATCCAGAATTTGAAAAAATGACTCCCAAGTACGTGTACCGCTTCACCACCTCAATACGCTCTTCTCCGTACTCAAAACTTTTATATTTCTTAACAGTAGACCTCCCAGTTCTAACGGCGAATCCGACAACATTACGTAATCATCCGCATAACCTAGCATCATGATTTCAATGTCATGATTAATGGAAATGCCTCTGCACCCTTTTTTATAAAAGAAGTCTTCCATATCGCATATATATAATAAAAAGAGCAACGGGCTAAGAATTTCTCCTTGTAAAACTCCCTTAGTAATTTTAATAAATTCAGTGGACCCCTGATTACTTTTGATACATGTGGAAGCTTGAGAGTAAAAACTTATTAGGACTTTTATTAATTTATTACTAAATCCGAAATTGTATAATTTTTTCCATAAAAGTGAATGCGATATTGATGGGAAGGCTCCCTTAAAATCTATAAAAAGTGCATATAATACTGTTTTTGGTTTATGTAAATGAATTTGCATAACTGACAGGAGAGTGAAAAGGTTGTCTAAACAACTCCTACCCTTTCTGAATCCAGACTGTGATTCAGAAATCAAATCCCGACCAACTAACCAATCTATCATGCGGGAATAGATAACCTGAGTAAACAATTTCGCCACACAATTAACCAATGTTATAGGTCTATAGTTCTCAGGATCTGTTTTATCTCCTTTTTTATACAGCTTCGTGGTAGTCATTTTTCCCCAACTTTTTGGGACAGTCTCTTTTTCCAAAATACAATTAAAAAGATTAGTTACATACAAAATCCAGTTTTGTGGAAGGTTTTTATAAAATTCATTACAAATTCCATCCACTCCTGGGGCTTTTCCATTTTTACATTGTAACAGGCATCTAACTACTTCCTCGTAAGAAATATCCCTGTCTAAAATTGGATCAAGCATACTTATTTCAGTTGTAACAGAAAATACACTACTCGAAGGAATCATGGGGTAGCAGAAATGCAAATAATCTGTCCATATTGACAAATCAACTCCCGGAATTTTATAATTTTTATGTCTTGTAGAATTAATAATTTTCCAAAAATCTTTTGAGTTATCGCATTTTGCAAGGATATTAATACGAGTTTCTCGGTAACTATTTCGTTTATTAATTTAAATTCATGTGAAAAATTATTTTTTTTTGCTCTTTTTAATTCAAACTTTACACGTTTCTTTGCATTCCTGCAAACCCCATCAAACCAAGGTCTACTGTTATTCCACTCCTTAAAATGTCTGGGAAGGTATTTCATATTCAAAATATTCGCTACATTAGTTATAGTCGACGTCAAAACCGAACTCATGGTATCAACGTCCCCACTTAGTTCAGACACCTCTCCCCTCCATTCCATCGCAGAAGCAAATGTTTCCGCCTTAAACTTATCAAAGCGAATACCATCCTTTACAAAATTCAAAGTCGTTCCCTTACTACTATCTTTATCATTAAATGAGACCGTGACAGGGAAATGATCCGAAAGAGTGGGGACGTGCAGAACATGAAGATCACAGAAAAGCGATATGCCAATACTCGAACACCATACCAGGTCTATTACACTAACCCCACGAGGTCCTGCAAAAGTGAAGTTGGCGGGAATATCACTTGCTGATCGCCCATTCAATAAAATAAAATTAGAACATTCCATAAATTCTGTTAAAATACGACCTCTAGGATTAGTGATCGGATCTTTGGATAATCGTTCTCTAGTAAAATAATAATTAGAAATAAAAACATCAGAATTAAGTTGATTTAAATTTGAAATTCGAGAGTTAAAATCACCTCCCACCAACATCGGGAGCTCAGGGTAAACGCTATAGATACGGTTAAAAGATAAATTAATATTATCCAACAACATTACCAAGTCATCCTCCAGAGGGGCATACACCACACCAAGAACAAAACAATTAAAAGTAGATTTTATTTTTACAAAAATGTAATTCCTATTTATTTCCAAGACTTCTGCATCATATATGTCCGAGTTGAAAGCCACCAGAAGCCCTGCCGAAGTGACTGCTCCTAACAGCTGGGGAGACAATCGTAGCAAAATTTTGAAAACACAATTTTAAATCAGTGCTTGTAGACCAAGTCTCACACACACACAGGATGTCTTGATCTCCCAAGTATTCATTCATATCTACAATATTAGCAAGTCCATGCACGTTCCAAAATACAATCTTCGCGCCAACTCCAGATAAAAAACCATTGGGTGATTCATGCTATTCCTTAACAGTTAACTTTCTTGAGAGCGAAGTTTGGTTTAAATTGTCCGTATTTGTGGTCGGAGAATTGAAATAGCCATCCAACGACTCTGTAATATGTCGGTCTCTTCTCTCCGATTTAGAACGTCCTTTTCTCTTTTTTTGCGCTTTTTCTGTCTCCTTAGAGGCGTGGCCAGAAACTGAAGGGGAACCAAAAGTTCGTTTACGGGAAGGCCTGGGTAGATTTTGGGCCATAGTCGTTGATAAGGGTGCTTGTTTCTTATTAGTATTATTTTTCTCCCTTATAACAACTTTGTTATTCTTCAACATAGCATCCTGACCCCCTTCTTTAATTCTTCGCACTTGATCCAAGAGTAAACGTCGCTTTTCCCTCTCTTCCTTTGAGCGATCATTGGCAATAAATATATCTTCATTTCTCAGCTCTCTAACCTTGCCAAAGACCAATCTCACCCACTTTGATGAGATAAATTTTATCATGATAGGACGTTTATCCTGAATTTTCCCAAGACGAAAAACATCGTCTATTGCCAGATCAGGAATTTGTAGATTCACCTTTTTGAACACCTTCAGGACCACTGCAGTTAAATCCCTGTTGATTTCATCCGTGTCCATCAAATTGAACATAATTATGTTCCTTGCTCGAGAGAGACTTTCTAGAGTAGAAAGGGAATGCTCCGATTGTGTCATCCTATTCTCAAATTCATTCACTCTTCTGTCTATCGATTCAACGAACTTGGATGAGGTATGAATTTCAGCTCGAACAGTTTTAAGCGATTCAGATAAATTATTAATTGATGAAAATAAATATTTCCACCTCTCTTCTTCTGTACTTGGAAAGTTCGCCTCGTATTCTGTTGCCATCGTTATTGTTTAATTGTAAAGACAATATCCATGTAAACAGCTATACGACAACGAGCAAGTGAGCGCGAAAGAGAGTGAGAACGTAAACACAACCGTTATTCGTTAAGAATAGAAAATTTGAAAACAGGAAAAAAAAATAAATTCCAACTTTGCAGTTCTCGAACAAGAAATCAACACTTAAAAAATGAAATATGTTTCCCCTTAGGTATCAATCACTGAGTTTAATAGTTTTACAGGTTTTCACTTTAACACTGTAATTCAAAAGGGAACCAACAGTCAATCACATACACGTTTCACGACTCAACGTCATTTAATAACGTGAAATTTAATAAATAAAATCACAAGATAAATCAATAAATAAATAAGCCAATAAGACACTACATATTGATAGAGAATAAGAAAAGCAACTGATTATTTTTAACTTATCTCTAATGAAGTACAGTATAATTTTGTCAATTAATGAGCAAAAGATACATGCGACCGCACTTCACGACTGCTCAAACGAGACTTCTGTTAATTTTTATAATGAATATATCGAAGTGTATATCGATCGATATATCGTTATTTGATAATGCATAATGTTGTTTTTAGTTGGCTTATTTTATCTTTTTACATTATAATGATTAGTAATTATCTTATTATTATTAATTGTTAATATTAATATTTTGTTAGTTCCATTTTAGGGAAAATTTTTTTTTTTTTTTTTAATGAAGAGGAAAAAAGAAGGCGACCACCAAATCCCCTTCCTTCGTTTTCTTTTGTCTTTCTTTTAGTGATTTTTATTTTATTTATTAGTTTTGTGACTACACTTTTAGCCTCGCTTAATATATATACATATATAATGTGAATAATATATTTTTTAATAGTTATTATAGTTATAGTTCTTATTTGTTTATAATAATATGAATACAGTATTATTATTTAATTTGTATATTAGTTTAAATTTTAATTATTTTTCATATTATTATCTATTTGTATTTATTTATGTATATATTAATTATTATTTGTTATTTTATATTAGAGTTAATTTGCCATTCTTTGTCGTGAATTTTGTGTTAAAAAAAGGCTTCTGAGGAATCCCATGAATCGTCTCTCTTTTGTGAAGGTTCCGCGGGTTCTGGTATATCCCAGTTTTCGGTATTATTTTGGAAATTATTTGGCGTTTCAATTGGAGTTCCAGGGATTTCCCAGAATTGATCATTGTTTGTTACTGGTGATAAGGCCTTGGGCATTAATTTTTTGTTTCTGAATGGCCCATTACATTTTGTCTTTACATGACCTCTTTGATAGCATATTTCGCAGCAATTGGTCCATTTGAATAATTTAATTTTTAAAATTGAAGTGTTTTCTTGACACATTACGTAGGTTATACCGTTACTGTTGGTTTCTTTCTCATGTTCTGAGAAATAATAAGTTTTATTTAGTAATTTCAACATTTTTCGTGCTGTCGTATGTTCTCCGTCCTTTATTTTACGTTCGTCTCTAGTTCTTGTAGTGAACACGTTATTATGAATTAAGTCAGTCACATTACATTTTATATCATATCGTCTATTGTTAGGGGGACCTGATACTCTTTCTATTGAGTATGTGGGCTTAGTAAGATTATTATCAGCGGTGAGTTCTTCTAAGATTCCCTTTGGGAATTCTATTTCATCAATATTCCCTTTCGGGAATATATCTATGATGATAAATTCTCCTTGGAGTGTAGGTGTTGTGATGATCATTTCTGCCATCTAAAAGACATAATTTAATGTTATTATTTTATTCGTAAGCAAGTTTCAGCTTATCAACATGCTTTTGAAATCTTTGACCATCGTTTGTAGTTAAAATTGCGGTATGTTTATCTAAGAGATCCACTATTTCGTATGGTCCGTGATAATATGGCTCGAATTTGTTTTTCTTTACTTCTCTTAGTACATAAGCTTTATCTCCTATTTTTCCTAAAAAGGGTTTTATCTTTTTATCTTAGTTTTGTTTTGACTTAAGCTTGGATTGTATGAGGTTTTTCGCGGCCATGTTCCTTATCTCTGTTAATCTCGATATTAATTCAACTAAATAGGAACCGTAAGTTTCGAGTTTTTCTTCTGAAGGAAAGGAGGTAGGAGTTCTGGCTATTTTTTCGAATACTAATTCGAAAGGAGTGAAATTTGTGGCTTCATGAACTGATGTATTATAAGCAAACATACAAAATGGTAGTAGTTTGTCCCAATCGTCGTAGCTTTCCGAATATTGTTTTAGGAAGTCTACGAGAACTATATGGCTTCTTTCTAAACTGCCATTTGTTTGCGGTCTATATTCTGAAGTTGTGACTTGTTGAACTCCAAAGATTTTTGACAATTTTCTCATGAGTTTACTTATGAAACCCCCTCCTCTGTCAGTTAAAATTGACTTAGGAGCTCCATATTTGGAATATAATTCTGCAGCTGCAGCGTGTTGTGGTTGAAACATCAGGGATTGCAACTGCAATACAATATTTTGATAAATGGTCTTGCATGGTAAGTATGTGGCAATTACCATCAGGAGTTGTAGGAAGTTTTCCTACGGTGTCCAAGGATACTTTATCAAAAGCATCTAATGGAGTGTCGGTAATTAGCATTGGTTCTCTGATTTTTACTCGAACAAGTTTTTGTTCTTGACAAGTAGGACATTTTCTTATGAATTCAGTTACTTGATCCTTGAGACCAGTCCAAAAGAATTTCTCGCGTATTCTTCGATAGGTTTTTGTGACTCCTTTGTGTCCTCCAATTTTACTGTTATGGTATTCTTTGATTATGTCTTCTCGAATTTCTTCTTTTGGAATTGTAGCTTGACCATAACATATAGTGACTTTTATGTCGCTATTTTGGAAAATTGTTTCTATCATGTGTGAAAATTCTCCTTTCACCAATTCGTCAGTTAGGTCATTCTTTCTGGAAATTCTAATTTCCTTTGAATTTTCTTTTTGAAGAATGATTTTTAAGTTATGTAATGCATCGAGAACATCTTGTTTCAATAGTGGATCAAAGTGATTATGCTTTACTATTAAAGTGTAAATTTTATATTGTCCTCGAGGGGTGATTAGTATTTGTCCTTTTTGAGGATTTTTTAATTTTATTTCTTGAGGATCAATTGCTCCAATGTCAATGAGTACTCTTCCAATGGGGGTTACAAATTCGCAATCTGCGGATAGGAAATGAGCGTAGTTGTTTCGATAGTAAGTTAAGTTTTCCCTACAACTGCTTATGGTTTTCGTTGAGAATTCGTTTATGTCGTCTTTTAATTTTTGAATTTTTGGTGGAATACTAGCAATAGATGTTTCTGATTTTGACCTAATCGTTTGTCTTTTTATTAATTCGTTAGGTGATGATTGATTTTCTCTGTCTTCTTCTTCGGATTCAGAAGTTTCTTCTCTTATTATAGGATGTTTGTAAGGTGTTGATATTGCAAGAGGTTGATTAAAGCTTAAAGGTGTTATTGATTTTCTTGTTTGGTCTGCAAAAGTTACATTCTTTCCTTTGTATAATTCTTCTGACGTTTGCTTCTTTTTACTTACGTTATCGCTTTCTAGGTTTTGAATCATGTCAGTTAATTCTTGTATCTCCTTGTGTGTGCCCTTTAGGATTTCGTTTAGCTTTTCTGCAAAATCCGAATGGCTCCCAGGTATGTATTCGTTTGCGGCTTTGTGGACGTCAGAATCATCATCTCCAACCGATGGATTAAGCCAATCTCTTGCTGGTAATTCTTCTTCTATCAACCAATCTTCATGTTGGGCCATTGATTCATCAAATAGGGCAATCGATTTTTCTAATTCCTTTGCTATTTCTTTTCTAGTTTTTGGAACATCTTGTTCTTCTTTAGATGAACTTTCTTCGCTTCCACTTATCGGTGGGCTTACTATTTTTACTACTCCTTTATTTTCTGTGGTTGGTTTGGCGATGATTTCGTACGGTTCAAAAGGTATGTCGGGGGGTGCACTTTTTGGAGCATATGGATCATACAAGGGAGTAGGTATGACTAAACTAGGTAGAACACTAGTGCTTTTCTTGCGTATAGGTGGTTTCTCACTTTCCTCTGAATCGGAACAAGGAAGATGTATCTTCGATAATTTTGGTTTTTAAAGGTCGTGGTTGGTTTTTATTTCGCTGAGAGACACGTTGTCCAATTGAGCTAGTGTCTAATAATTTTGTATCTGTGGTAGATTTCTTTACAGGTTTTATGATGCCTTTAATTTTTGTTGGTTGTTTAAGAATTCGTTGTTTTTGAGTTGACTTGCTAGCAATTCCTGAGCTTGTGGATGGAGCTGTAGGTTTAATCTCCAACGAACTAATCTTTGTCCGGGGTCTTTAATTGAGTCAATCCATTTTAGAGGTTCGTGGTCGCTAACTAATGTAAACTTTTTACCGTAAATATATGGTCTAAAATGATTAACCGCGTAAAGAACGGCTAAACATTCTTTTTCAGTAGTAGAATAGTTTTGTTCGGGAGCATTTAAACTCTTGAAAGGTATGCTATTGGTAGATCGATCCCATCCTTGTCTTGACTTAAAACGGCGCCTACTTCAAAGTCTGAAGCATCCGTTGTTATGGTGAACATTTTAGTATAATCGGGATATTGTAGTATGGGGCTATTGCATAACATAGATCTGAGTTCCTTAAAACTCTTATCTTGTTCTAGTCCCCACTCGAATTTGACGTTCTTTTTCAATAAGTTTGACAGTGGTTTTGCTTTTGCGGAGAAGTCTTTTATGAATCTTCGATAATAACCAGCGAGGCCTAGAAATTGCTTTACATTTCTGGGGGTTTTTGGTGTTGGAAATTGTTCTACTGCTTCTATCTTTTTTGGATTCGGTTTAACTCCATCACTACTGATTATGTGTCCCAGATAAGCTACTTCTCTACAAAGAAATTCGCATTTTTCGGGCTGTAATGTCAAATTTGCTTCCTTTAATCTTTGCAGTAAACGTTTCACTTTTGTACCATGTTCTCCTAAATCTTCAGCATATATTACTATATCGTCTAGGTAAACAAATAATTCTACACCTTGTAATCCAAGTAATACTTGGTCCATTAGTCTTTGAAATGTAGCTGGTGAATTTTTTAGTCCCATTGGCATTCTAACGTACTCGTAATGTCCATGTACTGTTGAAAATGCTGTTTTCTGTCTATCCTTCGGATCTAATTCTATTTGATGAAATCCACTTGCTAAATCAAAAACTGAAAAATACTGTGCTTGGCCCAGGGAATCAATTATGCTAGTAATATGAGGCAGTGGGTAAAAGTCACCTACTGTTTTGTCATTAAGAGCTCTGAAATCTATAACTATTCTCCATTTTTTCTTTCCCGTAGCATCAATTTTCTTGGGTACGATGAGTAATGGTGAATTGTAAGGTGAAGCAGAAGGTTTTATTGCTCCTTCTGAATTCATTCGGTCGATGACCTTGTCTATTTCTTCTTTTTGGGCAGGAGAGAATCTATAAGGTCTGGTATGAATTGGAATTTCGTCTATGGTTATAATTTTGTGTTGTACCTTATTGGTTGGTTTCAAAGGTTCTCCTGTTAAGTGAAAACTTTCAGGAAACTCTCTTACTATATCTTTGACATGTTCTTGTTCTTCGGCGTTTAAGTGATCTAATCTTAGATTGTCGATAATAGCTGAAATGCGATCTATTGGTTCTTCATATCCTTCATCTGAGGAGTCTTCATCTATTTCTTCACCTGGTAATGGATAATTTTCAAAAGGAATGAGTTCCTGGGGTGGAACTTCTATTTCCACATCATTTACTGTGGTATTTATTGCAAAGATGTGGCACAATCCATCGTTATTGCTTACTATACCTTCACCTATTATTAGCCCTTCTTCTGTTTTTATTAATGGTAAATATCCTTCTTTTACATCTTTATTTGATACTTCTATTGGTATTACTTGTCGGCCTCTGGCTTTGATGGTTAATCCTCTTCTTTTGTTTTCTTTATTTTCCACTAGATTTTCCCTGCACGTGATTGACTCTGCGTCTTGAAAGAATATGGGGTTTACCGGATTTGCGTGAGTAACAATAGAATTATGCTAAAAGGAAATTTCGGCCTTTTCTTGTCGAAGATATTCCCGTCCTAATATGCCATCGGACTGCAAGGGAAATTCTGAAGATACGACTTGAAAGGTAATAGGTTTTTTATTTACATTGACTTGGACTGTTCCAAGTGTGGGTATTTTTACAGGGGCTATTCCCTTAAGTTGTATGGCTTCGTTTATTGTTACGTTTAATTCTGGTTGTAATATGTCCAACTTTATTAAATTTACGTCGGCACCAGTGTCAACCAATAGTGATGCCTTTGAATTTAAGAAATCCGGAGATTTTAAAATTATTACTGGGGATTCTTTGCTGTGTTGGGCTTGCAGGATTGTTCTTGTTTTTGTAGTATCCTCACGGTTGCTTGACGCTCTTGTTTTTCCTGACTCGTCGTCGCGTCTGTCCGTCGAGCTGGATAGGAGTTTAAATGTTTTTCGTTAGTTGGAGCTGGAGATTGAGCGCGTGGGGGCGTTTTAGATCCTCCATATGAATTATTATGTCCATCCATTCTTTGTGGTTGTGGATAGAACGGGTAAGGATGATAGGGCATGAAAGGTGGCTGATTAAATTGATTAGGGTAATAAGGGTAAGGTAAATAAAATCCAGCAACTGGTTGTTGCGATTGGGGTAAATGAGACTGCCTTAAAATTCCTATGGGAGTAGGGGAGTGAGAACGCGGTATATTTGATTGGGTTTCTGGATTAAATCGTACACGAGGGCTAGGGCTCCTGTTTCTAGTCTCGAAATTAGTATTATAAGTTCTATTTTAGCTCGGCTGCTGATACCTCGATACATGATAAGTGTAGTTATTTTTCTCAGCTTGATGTTGGTGTCTAATTTCGAATTGTAGTGCAACTTCTACTGCATCTTTCATGTTTTTTATATTGCGTGCTTCTATTAAACTCGCAATAGAATCGGGTAGGCCATTAATGAATGCTTCTAAAGCACAATCATTTAAAGGTTCTAACATGTTATTCATTTTATCTGCTCCATATGAACTTATGAGTGCAGACATTGCTCCGGATACTAAAAGAGTTAGTCTGTCATAAAATTCGCTCACACTTTCACCTCGGGCCATAAGAATTGTGGATATCTCATGAAGATACCAAACATAAGACTTTTTCGGGGCATATCTTTGTTTTAAATGTTGTATAAGGTCGTCAAGAGTGTTAAAGGTTTTACCATAAGTACTATCTCGTGCAACACCTTTTAATTTAGATAAAACAAGTTTAATATATTGTTTTTCACAATTAATGGGAATAGAAGATTCTCCGTTAGATACATCTTCAAGAAATTCTCTTAAAGGCATATTTTTGCCATCATAAAAAGGAATATGCATAGTTCCTTGTTGAAGTGCGAAACATTCCGCCATGGTAGTAATCATGGGGTCATTAGTGGTGGACTCGTTATCGTCAGGCATTTTGCTACTTTGTTTGCCTATTTTCATGTGAATTTGACTAATTTGTCCCTTTAAATTTCGTTAACAATGTCAAAATTAAAGGGTAACCCTAAAACACCGGTTATGTCCGTAAACCCAGTATAATTAATAGAGTGAAATTCTAATACTGTGTGATTAACGCAAACTTGAGCTTGCCCTAAGGTTTCAATCGTACCTTCTCTGAGAGAGAGAGTTTTAGTGAAGTCAATTCCAAAGAAAGAGTTTAATTCTTTGCTTTTTATTAAATTTATAGGTAATGAATGATCGATAATAAATTTTGCTTCAAAATCCTTAAAGAATGTTGATTTTAATAAAATAAGTGGGTATAAATTATTGTATCTTTCTATGAAATAAAAATATGAACTCATGAGGGGTTCGCTTGTGGAGACCGCTTAAAAGCTTAAGCCTATTAAGTGCAATTGTTTCCGCGGTATGGGCGTCCGACTTGACTCGACTTGAACTACTGCGAGTGAACCGCGCGCGAAGTAAGTGAGTAGTTACAGTCAATCGTATGATTTTCGCGCTTTATTTGAATTTGGTTTTATTAACTTCTTTCTCAATTTTTGTTTAATATGATTTATTTTGAATTTTTATTAATTATACTCAGAGCTGTTGGACTGTTAGCTATTGCTTCAATACTTTTTAAGATTATTTTTCATTTTGTATCTATAGTCCAATTCTCGCCTCGAGAATTTATTTCGTTTTGAAAATAATTAAAATGGCAAACTTGATCAAGACTAGCAGCTCCTAAAACTGCAATAATGTTAGAATCGCTTTGGTAATCTACCACTTCGAATTTAGTTAAGATTTCGCCAATTATTTCCTTTTCACTAGTAAATGAGTTTATTATATTTATAGGTATATTTACCTCACCAATAGTTTGAATTTCGTTGTTACAAAGTGAATAAGTTATTTCCTTATTAATATTAACAGAAGTGTCTAGCTCTGATCTTTTGAGTAAATTTTTAGATATTGTAGGGTCGAGAACGTAATATTTATTTTGGGAAATAATATACCTAGAATTAAATTCACCAGTTGGGTAAATACAAGGTGTTTTAGTGTACTTATGCATGAAATTTCCTGAAATTAATTTTCTTTCAATGGTTTTATTATTTGTCGTATTAGACTTTTCTATTAAATATACTTAATGCTGTTTTTTTTTTTTTTTTTTTTTTTTTTTTGCTTAGGGACTTTTGGGAAATCTGCCTACAGATACCTTGGATTCCGCACTCCAAGGTTATGTGGGGTTGGTATAACAAAACAGAAGAAAAAATAAAAAAAAGTAAAATAAATAAGTATTATAATAAATTTAGAATACTGGCGACCTACTGCCAGCCCGACCCACTAAAACCCGTAACCCTTCTTTTGGAGCCCTTTATCCTCCCTCGGAACTGTCGTAAGACTTTAGCCTTCGAGGAATACTTAATGCTGTTGGATTTTGATTTAGTACTTCGAGACCGCTTTTAAATCTATCTATTATTATATCCTTATCCCGAATTCCGTCTTGAGCGACTATTTTGTTAGTAAAATAGTTAAAATGACAAAATTGATCGAGAGTATTGGCTCCTAAAATTGCAATTATATTAGAATTGGTTTGATAATTAACTACACCAAATTTTAACGATACTTTTTCACTTAATTCGCCTTTTGTGTAGTATTCGCTTGTTGTGTAAACCGGTATATTTACTTGGCCAATAGTTTGAATTTCCCCGTTAAAAAGTGAGTGTGTTTTGTCTTTTACTTTGTCTAACTGGTTGTTTTTATGATTGATTAAAAAGAAAATCAATTATTGAAGTGAAACAAAAGAGATCTCCGCCGAACGGCGTAGAATTTCAGCTTATTAAGGTCGAAATTCGCCGGAAAGGCGTAAAATAACCTCAATGATGTATCAACTTAATTAATTTTCAATTGTTATCTTTAAATTAACAAATTCGCCGAAAAGGCGTAAAATGTTATTTTCAAAGATTAATTGGTAAAGTGTAATGAAATCGTTTTATTAACAATTCCGCAAAAGCAAAATTGCAAGGTCGAAATTCGCCGAAAAGGCGTAAAATCAACCTTTTAAAACGATAAATGTGTAGTAAAGTAATGTAATTGTGTAATTGTATGAATTTTGTCAAGCTAATATTTTATCCTAAGTGTAATTTTAATTTTAACTTGCACCACGTGAATGGAAAGAAAGGGCTTCGTATAACTCCTAACCGCGAGCAGAAACAACGATTCTAAGTGTTAATATTAAATTACTTGCACAATAACCGAGTACAATTCTATCCGCAATTGCCGATTAAAGAAAGGAGTAATCTATTAGTTGAACGATGTTAAAAATGAATTTTAAAGAGTGAATTTAATGAAGTTCGTATATTTTTGGAATACTTATTATTTATTAACAAAAGTAGCAAATCCCACCGCTGCCACCAAATCAGCTGTTACGACGCGAGCTAAGGTTAGGTTAGTTTACTAAATTTTTAGTAAAATGGAGACAAGTTGCTGATTAGTCAAGTTGGTAAGACTTGACATTTATTTTTAAGTGTGGATTCGTTTGACTCTAAAGAACTACGGGTTCTCGTTAAATAAATATATGCATATTCTCTTTTATTAACATTTATTCATTAAACATTTTGACAGTTAACAATATGAATCTTACTTACAATTGTTGTGTACAAAGAAGAATGATACAATGAGTGAGCTGCAACCAGTTACGCTTCGCTGCTTACAGGGATGATTTATGAGTTTTGTTTTCAGTTCGTTATTTTAGCACTTGTAGCACTAAACGACTATTTTTTAACAGTTAATTCACCAATTCTAAGTGTTGATTCGAACACCGTACCTTGATACAAAAGAAAAGTTGCCTTCTTAATGTTTCGAAATAACTTGCACTAATTTGATTAAAAATTAGAAAGAAAATAGTGAAAAGACTGTTTTAATGATACGACGATAGTATTAATTAAGATTGCTAATTATTAGTGCTAATTACTTCTTAATAAAGAAGACAAGTTTTCTTTTTAAACACCGAAGTTAACAACTTAAATTAAACGATCGAAGGGCCGACTCACGACACTGTTCGGGCAGAAACTCACCGGAGTATTTGACGTTTGTTCTAAGAAAGTTAGGGGTTTATATAGTAGCTAAATGCTACTTGATTGGGGATGATATGATTAAGGGGCACGTAATTAAGCTAAAATCTAGAAAGCACGTATTCTTGCCGATTTCTAGAAAGCACGTACGAATTGGATCGTATGTCATACATAACAGTCATTTATTCTTAGGTAGTAATCTGACACTCGTTTTTCTATTAATTTGTTATAATTTTACATGCTCATTCACCTATACATTTACATGTGCACGTGTTTTTAATTCGAATCTTAAGTCTGGTGTCTGAAATCGTAAGTTCTTGCGCTTGTATCACTCATTGCGGATTATGATAAGCAAGCGGCGGCCGATTAATTACCATGCGCGTGAGCAATGAACCGACCGCCGACCACTTATCACACCTCTCTAGATCACGGTCGATTATAACTTCAATTGGCGCAGATGGTAACTTCGTTTGCGCAACTTACTAGTTTATCTTACAGGGTTTAACATTCTATATACATGTACGTACATATATACACATATATATATATGCACATACATGTATTCAGTATTTATATTTTTACATGTTATTTATCGATTGTTTTAATATATATTCATATATATCCATATTTTATAATTATTTTTGTGTTGTTTTTATTAAAGATATATATATATATATATATACATACACATATGTGTATATAGGCCTAATTTAAATAATTTGAAAAATTATATCTAGGGATGTAACAGATCTACATATTTGCGAAATAGAAGGAAAAGAAATTGAATTTTCTTTAAAAAATTGCAAAAAATGACACTGTCCCCCCCTTAACTTCTAATAATCTGAAGCTGGTGAGCTGAAATTCAGCAGGGATCTTCAGTTTTAAGTACAGATTACGGGAAAAATATAGCGAACACGAATGACCTACTTTTTTGTAAAATATAAGGGAAAGAAATTAAATATTGTCAAAAAAATTGATAAAAACGACCCTGTCCCCCCTCTTAACTTCTACAAATCTGAACCTGGTGAGCTGAAATTCGGTAGGGATCTTAAGTTTTACGTGCAGATTACATGAAAATTATAACGAACCTAATAGGTCTACATATTTGCGCAATGGAATGGAAAGAATTTAAATTTTTTCGAAAAAATTGCAAAAAATGACACTGTCACCCCCTTAACTTCTACAAATCTGAAGCTGGTGAGCTGAGATTCAGCAGGGATTTTCAGTTTTAAGTGCAGATTACAGAAAAAATATAGCGAACACAAGTAGCCTACATATTTGCGAAATAAAAGGGAAAGAAATTGAATTTTTTTTGATAAAATTGCAAAAAATGACCCTGTCCCCCCCCTTAACTTCTACAAATCTAAACCGGGTGGGCTGAAATTCAGTAGGGATCTCCAGTTTTACGTGCAGATTACACGGAAATTATAACGAACCTAATAGGTCTACATATTTGCGAAATAGAAGGGAAAGAAATTAAATTTTTTTGAAAAAATTGCAAAAAATGACCCTGTCCCCCACCTTAACTCCTACAAATCTGAACCTGGTGAGCTGAAATTTGGTAGGGATCTTTAGTTTTAAGTGCAGATTACAGAAAAAATATAGCGAACACGATTGACCTACAAATTTGCGAAATAGAAGGGAAAGAAATTGAATTTTTTTGAAAAATTGCAAAAAATGACGCTGTCCCCCCCTCTTAACGTCTACAAATCTAAACCGGGTGGGCTTAAATTCAGTAGGGATCTTCAGTTTTACGTGCAGATTACATGGAAATTATAACAAACCTAATAAGTCTACATATTTGCGCAATGGAATGGAAAGAAATTAAATTTTTTCGAAAAAATTGCAAAAAAATGACACTGTCCCCTCCTTAACTTCTACAAATCTGAAGCTGGTGAGCTGAAATTCAGCAGGGATCTTCAGTTTAAAGTGCAGATTACGGGAAAAATATAGCGAACACGAATGACCTACTTTTTTGCAAAATAGAAGGAAAGAAATTAAATATTGTCAAAAAAATTGATAAAAACGACCCTGTCCCCCCTCTTAACTTCTACAAATCTGAACCTGGTGAGCTAAAATTCGGTAGGGATCTTAAGTTTTACGTGCAGATTACATGGAAATTATAACGAACCTAATAGGTCTACATATTTGCGCAATGGAATGGAAAGAATTTAAATTTTTTCGAAAAAATTGCAAAAAATGACACTGTCACCCCCTTAACTTCTACAAATCTGAAGCTGGTGAGCTGAGATTCAGCAGGGATTTTCAGTTTTAAGTGCAGATTACAGAAAAAATATAGCGAACACAAGTAGCCTACATATTTGCGAAATAAAAGGGAAAGAAATTGAATTTTTTTGGATAAAATTGCAAAAAATGACCCTGTCCCCCCCCTTAACTTCTACAAATCTAAACCGGGTGGGCTGAAATTCAGTAGGGATCTCCAGTTTTACGTGCAGATTACACGGAAATTATAACGAACCTAATAGGTCTACATATTTGCGAAATAGAAGGGAAAGAAATTAAATTTTTTTGAAAAAATTGCAAAAAATGACCCTGTCCCCCACCTTAACTTCTACAAATCTGAACCTGGTGAGCTGAAATTTGGTAGGGATCTTTAGTTTTAAGTGCAGATTACAGAAAAAATATAGCGAACACGATTGACCTACAAATTTGCGAAATAGAAGGGAAAGAAATTGAATTTTTTTGAAAAATTGCAAAAAATGACGCTGTCCCCCCCGCCTTAACGTCTACAAATCTAAACCGGGTGGGCTTAAATTCAGTAGGGATCTTCGGTTTTACGTTCAGATTACATGGAAATTATAACGAACCTAATAGGTCTACATATTTGCGCAATGGAAGGGAAAGAAATTAAATTTTTTCGAAAAAATTGCAAAAATGACACTGTCCCCCCCTTAACATCTACAAATCTGAAGCTGGTGAGCTAAAATACAGCAGGGATCTTCAGTTTTAAGTGCAGAATACAGGAAAAATATAGCGAACACAATTGGCCTACATATTTGCGAAATAGAAGGGAAAGAAATTAAATTTTTTTTGAAAAAATTGCAAAAAATGACCCTGTCCCCCCCCTTAACTTCTACAAATCTAAACCGGGTGGGTTGAAATTCAGTAGGGATCTCCAGTTTTACGTTCAGATTACATGGAAATTATAACGAACCTAATAGGTCTACATATTTGCGCAATAGAAGGGAAAGAAATTAAATTTTTTCGAAAAAATTGCAAAAATGACACTGTCCCCCCCCTAACATCTACAAATCTGAAGCTGGTGAGCTGAAATTCTGCAGGGATCTTCAGTTTTAAGTGCAGATTACGGGAAAATTATAGCGAACACGAATGACCTACTTTTTTGCAAAATAGAAGGGAAAGAAATTAAATATTGTCAAAAAAATTGCTAAAAATGACACTGTCCCCCATTTAACTTCTACAATTCTGAACCTTTTAAACTGAAATTTGGTAGGGATCTTTAGTCTTAAGTGCAGATTACAGAAAAAATATAGCGAACACGATTGGCCTACATATTTACAAAATAGAAGGGAAAGAAATTAAATTTTTTCGAAAAAATTGCAAAAAATAACACTGTCCCCCCCTTAACTTCTACAAATCTGAACCTGGTGAGCTGAAATTTGGTAGGGATCTTTAGTTTTAAGTGCAGATTACAGAAAAAATATAGCGAACACAATTGACCTACAAATTTGCGAAATAAAAGGGAATGAAATAGAATTTTTTTGAAAAAATTGCAAAAAATGACCCTGTCCCCCCCCTTAACTTCTACAAATCTGAACCTGGTGAGCTGAAATTTGGTAGGGATCTTCAGTTTTAAGTGCAGATTACAGGAAAGTTATAACCAACACGAGTGACCTACTTTTTTGCAAAATAGAAGGGAAAAAAATTGAATTTTTTTGAAAAAATTGCAAAAAATGATCCTGTCCCCTCCCTTAACTTCTACAAATCTGAACCGGGTGGGCTGAAATTCAGTAGGAATTTTCAGTTTTACGTGCAGATTACAGGAAAATTATAACGAACCTGATAGGTCTACATATTTGCGAAATAGAAGGGAAAGAAATTAAATTTTTTTTGAAAAAATTGCAAAAAATGACCCTGTCCCCCACCTTAACTCCTACAAATCTGAACCTGGTGAGCTGAAATTTGGTAGGGATCTTTAGTTTTAAGTGCAGATTACAGAAAAAATATAGCGAACACGATTGACCTACAAATTTGCGAAATAGAAGGGAAAGAAATTGAATTTTTTTGAAAAATTGCACAAAATGACGCTGTCCCCCCCTCTTAACGTCTACAAATCTAAACCGGGTGGGCTTAAATTCAGTAGGGATCTTCAGTTTTACGTGCAGATTACATGGAAATTATAACAAACCTAATAAGTCTACATATTTGCGCAATGGAATGGAAAGAAATTAAATTTTTTCGAAAAAATTGCAAAAAAATGACACTGTCCCCTCCTTAACTTCTACAAATCTGAAGCTGGTGAGCTGAAATTCAGCAGGGATCTTCAGTTTAAAGTACAGATTACGGGAAAAATATAGCGAACACGAATGACCTACTTTTTTGCAAAATAGAAGGAAAGAAATTAAATATTGTCAAAAAAATTGATAAAAACGACCCTGTCCCCCCTCTTAACTTCTACAAATCTGAACCTGGTGAGCTGAAATTCGGTAGGGATCTTAAGTTTTACGTGCAGATTACATGAAAATTATAACGAACCTAATAGGTCTACATATTTGCGCAATGGAATGGAAAGAATTTAAATTTTTTCGAAAAAATTGCAAAAAATGACACTGTCACCCCCTTAACTTCTACAAATCTGAAGCTGGTGAGCTGAGATTCAGCAGGGATTTTCAGTTTTAAGTGCAGATTACAGAAAAAATATAGCGAACACAAGTAGCCTACATATTTGCGAAATAAAAGGGAAAGAAATTGAATTTTTTTTGATAAAATTGCAAAAAATGACCCTGTCCCCCCCCTTAACTTCTACAAATCTAAACCGGGTGGGCTGAAATTCAGTAGGGATCTCCAGTTTTACGTGCAGATTACACGGAAATTATAACGAACCTAATAGGTCTACATATTTGCGAAATAGAAGGGAAAGAAATTAAATTTTTTTGAAAAAATTGCAAAAACTGACCCTGTCCCCCACCTTAACTTCTACAAATCTGAACCTGGTGAGCTGAAATTTGGTAGGGATCTTTAGTTTTAAGTGCAGATTACAGAAAAAATATAGCGAACACGATTGACCTACAAATTTGCGAAATAGAAGGGAAAGAAATTGAATTTTTTTGAAAAATTGCAAAAAATGACGCTGTCCCCCCCGCCTTAACGTCTACAAATCTAAACCGGGTGGGCTTAAATTCAGTAGGGATCTTCGGTTTTACGTTCAGATTACATGGAAATTATAACGAACCTAATAGGTCTACATATTTGCGCAATGGAAGGGAAAGAAATTAAATTTTTTCGAAAAAATTGCAAAAATGACACTGTCCCCCCCTTAACATCTACAAATCTGAAGCTGGTGAGCTAAAATACAGCAGGGATCTTCAGTTTTAAGTGCAGAATACAGGAAAAATATAGCGAACACAATTGGCCTACATATTTGCGAAATAGAAGGGAAAGAAATTAAATTTTTTTTGAAAAAATTGCAAAAAATGACCCTGTCCCCCTCCTTAACTTCTACAAATCTGAACCTGGTGAGCAGGAAATTTGGTAGGGATCATTAGTTTTAAGTGCAGATTACAGAAAAAATATAGCGAACACGATTGACCTACAAATTTGCGAAATAGAAGGGAATGAAATAGAATTTTTTTAAAAAAATTGCAAAAAATGACCCTGTCCCCCCCCCTTAACTTCTACAAATCTAAACCGGGTCGGCTGAAATTTAGTAGGGATCTTCAGTTTTACGTGCAGATTACATGGAAATTATAACAAACCTAATAAGTCTACATATTTGCGCAATGGAATGGAAAGAAATTAAATTTTTTCGAAAAAATTGCAAAAAAATGACACTGTCCCCTCCTTAACTTCTACAAATCTGAAGCTGGTGAGCTGAAATTCAGCAGGGATCTTCAGTTTAAAGTGCAGATTACGGGAAAAATATAGCGAACACGAATGACCTACTTTTTTGCAAAATAGAAGGAAAGAAATTAAATATTGTCAAAAAAATTGATAAAAACGACCCTGTCCCCCCTCTTAACTTCTACAAATCTGAACCTGGTGAGCTGAAATTCGGTAGGGATCTTAAGTTTTACGTGCAGATTACATGGAAATTATAACGAACCTAATAGGTCTACATATTTGCGCAATGGAATGGAAAGAATTTAAATTTTTTCGAAAAAATTGCAAAAAATGACACTGTCACCCCCTTAACTTCTACAAATCTGAAGCTGGTGAGCTGAGATTCAGCAGGGATTTTCAGTTTTAAGTGCAGATTACAGAAAAAATATAGCGAACACAAGTAGCCTACATATTTGCGAAATAGAAGGGAAAGAAATTGAATTTTTTTTGATAAAATTGCAAAAAATGACCCTGTCCCCCCCCTTAACTTCTACAAATCTAAACCGGGTGGGCTGAAATTCAGTAGGGATCTCCAGTTTTACGTGCAGATTACACGGAAATTATAACGAACCTAATAGGTCTACATATTTGCGAAATAGAAGGGAAAGAAATTAAATTTTTTTGAAAAAATTGCAAAAAATGACCCTGTCCCCCACCTTAACTTCTACAAATCTGAACCTGGTGAGCTGAAATTTGGTAGGGATCTTTAGTTTTAAGTGCAGATTACAGAAAAAATATAGCGAACACGATTGACCTACATATTTGCGAAATAGAAGGGAAAGAAATTGAATTTTTTTTGATAAAATTGCAAAAAATGACCCTGTCCCCCCCCTTAACTTCTACAAATCTAAACCGGGTGGGCTGAAATTCAGTAGGGATCTCCAGTTTTACGTGCAGATTACACGGAAATTATAACGAACCTAATAGGTCTACATATTTGCGAAATAGAATGGAAAGAAATTAAATTTTTTCGAAAAAATTGCAAAAAAATGACACTGTCCCCTCCTTAACTTCTACAAATCTGAAGCTGGTGAGCTGAAATTTGGTAGGGATCTTTAGTTTTAAGTGCAGATTACAGAAAAAATATAGCGAACACGATTGACCTACAAATTTGCGAAATAGAAGGGAAAGAAATTGAATTTTTTTACAAAAATTGCAAAAAATGACGCTGTCCCCCCCTCTTAACGTCTACAAATCTAAACCGGGTGGGTTTAAATTCAGTAGGGATCTTCAGTTTTACGTTCAGATTACATGGAAATTATAACGAACCTACATATTTGCGCAATGGAAGGGAAAGAAATTAAATTTTTTCGAAAAAATTGCAAAAATGACACTGTCCCCCCCTTAACATCTACAAATCTGAAGCTGGTGAGCTGAAATTCTGCAGGGATCTTCAGTTTTAAGTGCAGATTACGGGAAAATTATAGCGAACACGAATGACCTACTTTTTTGCAAAATAGAAGGGAAAGAAATTAAATATTGTCAAAAAAATTGCTAAAAATGACACTGTCCCCCATTTAACTTCTACAATTCTGAACCTTTTAAACTGAAATTTGGTAGGGATCTTTAGTTTTAAGTGCAGATTACAGAAAAAATATAGCGAACACAATTGACCTACAAATTTGCGAAATAAAAGGGAAAGAAATTGAATTTTTTTTGAAAAAATTGCAAAAAATGACCCTGTCCCCCCCCTTAACTTCTACAAATCTAAACCGGGTGGGCTGAAATTCAGTAGGGATCTCCAGTTTTACGTGCAGATTACTCGGAAATTATAACGAACCTAATAGGTCTACATATTTGCGCAATCGAAGGGAAAGAAATTAAATTTTTTCGAAAAAATTGCAAAAATGACACTGTCCCCCCCTTAACTTCTACAAATCTGAAGCTGGTGAGCTGAAATTCGGTAGGGATCTTTAGTTTTACGTGCAGATTACATGGAAATTATAACGAACCTAATAGGTCTACATATTTGCGCAATGGAATGGAAAGAATTTAAATTTTTTCGAAAAAATTGCAAAAAATGACACTGTCCCCCCCTTAACTTCTACAAATCTGAAGCTGGTGAGCTAAAATACAGCAGGGATCTTCAGTTTTAAGTGCAGAATACAGGAAAAATATAGCGAACACAATTGGCCTACATATTTGCGAAATAGAAGGGAAAGAAATTAAATTTTTTTTGAAAAAATTGCAAAAAATGACCCTGTCCCCCCCCTTAACTTCTACAAATCTGAACCTGGTGAGCAGGAAATTTGGTAGGGATCATTAGTTTTAAGTGCAGATTACAGAAAAAATATAGCGAACACGATTGACCTACAAATTTGCGAAATAGAAGGGAATGAAATAGAATTTTTTTAAAAAAATTGCAAAAAATGACCCTGTCCCCCCCCCTTAACTTCTACAAATCTAAACCGGGTCGGCTGAAATTTAGTAGGGATCTTCAGTTTTACGTGCAGATTACATGGAAATTATAACAAACCTAATAAGTCTACATATTTGCGCAATGGAATGGAAAGAAATTAAATTTTTTCGAAAAAATTGCAAAAAAATGACACTGTCCCCTCCTTAACTTCTACAAATCTGAAGCTGGTGAGCTGAAATTCAGCAGGGATCTTCAGTTTAAAGTGCAGATTACGGGAAAAATATAGCGAACACGAATGACCTACTTTTTTGCAAAATAGAAGGAAAGAAATTAAATATTGTCAAAAAAATTGGTAAAAACGACCCTGTCCCCCCTCTTAACTTCTACAAATCTGAACCTGGTGAGCTGAAATTCGGTAGGGATCTTAAGTTTTACGTGCAGATTACATGGAAATTATAACGAACCTAATAGGTCTACATATTTGCGCAATGGAATGGAAAGAATTTAAATTTTTTCGAAAAAATTGCAAAAAATGACACTGTCACCCCCTTAACTTCTACATATCTGAAGCTGGTGAGCTGAGATTCAGCAGGGATTTTCAGTTTTAAGTGCAGATTACAGAAAAAATATAGCGAACACAAGTAGCCTACATATTTGCGAAATAGAAGGGAAAGAAATTGAATTTTTTTTGATAAAATTGCAAAAAATGACCCTGTCCCCCCCCTTAACTTCTACAAATCTAAACCGGGTGGGCTGAAATTCAGTAGGGATCTCCAGTTTTACGTGCAGATTACACGGAAATTATAACGAACCTAATAGGTCTACATATTTGCGAAATAGAAGGGAAAGAAATTAAATTTTTTTGAAAAAATTGCAAAAAATGACCCTGTCCCCCACCTTAACTTCTACAAATCTGAACCTGGTGAGCTGAAATTTGGTAGGGATCTTTAGTTTTAAGTGCAGATTACAGAAAAAATATAGCGAACACGATTGACCTACATATTTGCGAAATAGAAGGGAAAGAAATTGAATTTTTTTTGATAAAATTGCAAAAAATGACCCTGTCCCCCCCCTTAACTTCTACAAATCTAAACCGGGTGGGCTGAAATTCAGTAGGGATCTCCAGTTTTACGTGCAGATTACAGGAAAATTATAACGAACCTGATAGGTCTACATATTTGCGAAATAGAAGGGAAAGAAATTAAATTTTTTTGAAAAAATTGCAAAAAATGACCCTGTCCCCCACCTTAACTCCTACAAATCTGAACCTGGTGAGCTGAAATTTGGTAGGGATCTTTAGTTTTAAGTGCAGATTACAGAAAAAATATAGCGAACACGATTGACCTACAAATTTGCGAAATAGAAGGGAAAGAAATTGAATTTTTTTGAAAAATTGCAAAAAATGACGCTGTCCCCCCCTCTTAACGTCTACAAATCTAAACCGGGTGGGTTTAAATTCAGTAGGGATCTTTAGTTTTACGTTCAGATTACATGGAAATTATAACGAACCTACATATTTGCGCAATGGAAGGGAAAGAAATTAAATTTTTTCGAAAAAATTGCAAAAATGACACTGTCCCCCCCTTAACATCTACAAATCTGAAGCTGGTGAGCTGAAATTCTGCAGGGATCTTCAGTTTTAAGTGCAGATTACGGGAAAATTATAGCGAACACGAATGACCTACTTTTTTGCAAAATAGAAGGGAAAGAAATTAAATATTGTCAAAAAAATTGCTAAAAATGACACTGTCCCCCATTTAACTTCTACAATTCTGAACCTTTTAAACTGAAATTTGGTAGGGATCTTTAGTTTTAAGTGCAGATTACAGAAAAAATATAGCGAACACAATTGACCTACAAATTTGCGAAATAAAAGGGAATGAAATAGAATTTTTTTGAAAAAATTGCAAAAAATGACCCTGTCCCCCCCCCTTAACTTCTACAAATATGAACCTGGTGAGCTGAAATTTGGTAGGGATCTTCAGTTTTAAGTGCAGATTACAGGAAAGTTATAACCAACACGAGTGACCTACTTTTTTGCAAAATAGAAGGGAAAAAAAAATTGAATTTTTTTGAAAAAAATTGCAAAAAATGATCCTGTCCCCTCCCTTAACTTCTACAAATCTGAACCGGGTGGGCTGAAATTCAGTAGGAATTTACAGTTTTACGTGCAGATTACAGGAAATTTATAACGAACCTGATAGGTCTACATATTTGCGAAATAGAAGGGAAAGAAATTAAATTTTTTTGAAAAAATTGCAAAAAATGACCCTGTCCCCCACCTTAACTCCTACAAATCTGAACCTGGTGAGCTGAAATTTGGTAGGGATCTTTAGTTTTAAGTGCAGATTACAGAAAAAATATAGCGAACACGATTGACCTACAAATTTGCGAAATAGAAGGGAAAGAAATTGAATTTTTTTGAAAAATTGCAAAAAATGACGCTGTCCCCCCCTCTTAACGTCTACAAATCTAAACCGGGTGGGCTTAAATTCAGTAGGGATCTTCAGTTTTACGTTCAGATTACATGGAAATTATAACGAACCTACATATTTGCGCAATGGAAGGGAAAGAAATTAAATTTTTTCGAAAAAATTGCAAAAATGACACTGTCCCCCCCTTAACATCTACAAATCTGAAGCTGGTGAGCTGAAATTCTGCAGGGATCTTCAGTTTTAAGTGCAGATTACGGGAAAATTATAGCGAACACGAATGACCTACTTTTTTGCAAAATAGAAGGGAAAGAAATTAAATATTGTCAAAAAAATTGCTAAAAATGACACTGTCCCCCATTTAACTTCTACAATTCTGAACCTTTTGAGCTGAAATTTGGTAGGGATCTTTAGTTTTAAGTGCAGAATACAGAAAAAATATAGCGAACACAAGTAGCCTACATATTTGCGAAATAGAAGGGAAAGAAATTGAATTTTTTTTGAAAAAATTGCAAAAAATGACCCTGTCCCCCCCCTTAACTTCTACAAATCTAAACCGGGTGGGCTGAAATTCAGTAGGGATCTCCAGTTTTACGTGCAGATTACACGGAAATTATAACGAACCTAATAGGTCTACATATTTGCGCAATCGAAGGGAAAGAAATTAAATTTTTTCGAAAAAATTGCAAAAATGACACTGTCCCCCCCTTAACTTCTACAAATCTGAAGCTGGTGAGCTGAAATTCGGTAGGGATCTTTAGTTTTACGTGCAGATTACATGGAAATTATAACGAACCTAATAGGTCTATATATTTGCGCAATGGAATGGAAAGAATTTAAATTTTTTCGAAAAAATTGCAAAAAATGACACTGTCCCCCCCTTAACTTCTACAAATCTGAAGCTGGTGAGCTAAAATACAGCAGGGATCTTCAGTTTTAAGTGCAGATTACAGGAAAAATATAGCGAACACAATTGGCCTACATATTTGCGAAATAGAAGGGAAAGAAATTAAATTTTTTTTGAAAAAATTGCAAAAAATGACCCTGTCCCCCCCCTTAACTTCTACAAATCTGAACCTGGTGAGCTGAAATTTGGTAGGGATCATTAGTTTTAAGTGCAGATTACAGAAAAAATATAGCGAACACGATTGACCTACAAATTTGCGAAATAGAAGGGAATGAATTAGAATTTTTTTAAAAAAATTGCAAAAAATGACCCTGTCCCCCCCCCCTTAACTTCTACAAATCTAAACCGGGTCGGCTGAAATTTAGTAGGGATCTTCAGTTTTACGTGCAGATTACATGGAAATTATAACAAACCTAATAAGTCTACATATTTGCGCAATGGAATGGAAAGAAATTAAATTTTTTCGGAAAAATTGCAAAAAAATGACACTGTCCCCTCCTTAACTTCTACAAATCTGAAGCTGGTGAGCTGAAATTCAGCAGGGATCTTCAGTTTAAAGTGCAGATTACGGGAAAAATATAGCGAACACGAATGACCTACTTTTTTGCAAAATAGAAGGAAAGAAATTAAATATTGTCAAAAAAATTGATAAAAACGACCCAGTCCCCCCTCTTAACTTCTACAAATCTGAACCTGGTGAGCTGAAATTCGGTAGGGATCTTAAGTTTTACGTGCAGATTACATGGAAATTATAACGAACCTAATAGGTCTACATATTTGCGCAATGGAATGGAAAGAATTTAAATTTTTTCGAAAAAATTGCAAAAAATGACACTGTCACCCCCTTAACTTCTACAAATCTGAAGCTGGTGAGCTGAGATTCAGCAGGGATTTTCAGTTTTAAGTGCAGATTACAGAAAAAATATAGCGAACACAAGTAGCCTACATATTTGCGAAATAGAAGGGAAAGAAATTGAATTTTTTTTGAAAAAATTGCAAAAAATGACCCTGTCCCCCCCCTTAACTTCTACAAATCTAAACCGGGTGGGCTGAAATTCAGTAGGGATCTCCAGTTTTACGTGCAGATTACAGGAAAGTTATAACCAACACGAGTGACCTACTTTTTTGCAAAATAGAAGGGAAAAAAATTGAATTTTTTTGAAAAAATTGCAAAAAATGGTCCTGTCCCCCCCCTTAACTTCTACAAATCTAAACCGGGTGGGTTGAAATTCAGTAGGAATTTTCAGTTTTACGTGCAGATTACAGGAAAATTATAACGAACCTGATAGGTCTACATATTTGCGAAATAGAAGGGAAAGAAATTAAATTTTTTTGAAAAAATTGCAAAAAATGACCCTGTCCCCCACCTTAACTTCTACAAATCTGAACCTGGTGAGCTGAAATTTGGTAGGGATCTTTAGTTTTAAGTGCAGATTACAGAAAAAATATAGCGAACACGATTGACCTACAAATTTGCGAAATAGAAGGGAAAGAAATTGAATTTTTTTGAAAAATTGCAAAAAATGACGCTGTCCCCCCCTCTTAACGTCTACAAATCTAAACCGGGTGGGCTTAAATTCAGTAGGGATCTTCAGTTTTACGTTCAGATTACATGGAAATTATAACGAACCTAATAGGTCTACATATTTGCGCAATGGAAGGGAAAGAAATTAAATTTTTTCGAAAAAATTGCAAAAATGACACTGTCCCCCCCTTAACATCTACAAATCTGAAGCTGGTGAGCTGAAATTCTGCAGGGATCTTCAGTTTTAAGTGCAGATTACGGGAAAATTATAACGAACACGAATGACCTACTTTTTTGCAAAATAGAAGGGAAAGAAATTAAATATTGTCAAAAAAATTGCTAAAAATGACACTGTCCCCCATTTAACTTCTACAATTCTGAACCTTTTGAGCTGAAATTTGGTAGGGATCTTTAGTTTTAAGTGCAGATTACAGAAAAAATATAGCGAACACGATTGGCCTACATATTTACAAAATAGAAGGGAAAGAAATTAAATTTTTTCGAAAAAATTGCAAAAAATGACCCTGTCCCCCCCTTAACTTCTACAAATCTGAACCTGGTGAGCTGAAATTTGGTAGGGATCTTTAGTTTTAAGTGCAGATTACAGAAAAAATATAGCGAACACAATTGACCTACAAATTTGCGAAATAAAAGGGAATGAAATAGAATTTTATTGAAAAAATTGCAAAAAATGACCCTGTCCCCCCCCTTAACTTCTACAAATCTGAACCTGGTGAGCTGAAATTTGGTAGGGATCTTTAGTTTTAAGTGCAGATTACAGAAAAAATATAGCGAACACGATTGACCTACATATTTGCGAAATAGAAGGGAAAGAAATTAAATTTTTTCGAAAAAATTGAAAAAAATGACACTGTCCCCCTTAACTTCTACAAATCTAAAGCTGGTGAGCTGAAATTCAGCAGGGATCTTCAGTTTTAAGTGCAGATTACGGGAAAAATATAGCGAACACGAATGACCTACTTTTTTGTAAAATATAAGGGAAAGAAATTAAATATTGTCAAAAAAATTGATAAAAACGACCCTGTCCCCCCTCTTAACTTTTACAAATCTGAACCTGGTGAGCTGAAATTCGGTAGGGATCTTTAGTTTTACGTGCAGATTACATGGAAATTATAACGAAGCTAATAGGTCTACATATTTGCGCAATGGAATGGAAAGAATTTAAATTTTTTCGAAAAAATTGCAAAAATGACACTGTCCCCCCCTTAACTTCTACAAATCTGAAGCTGGTGAGCTGAAATTCAGCAGGGATCTTCAGTTTTAAGTGCAGATTACGGGAAAATTATAGCGAACACGAATGACCTACTTTTTTGCAAAATAGAAGGGAAAGAAATTAAATATTGTCAAGAAAATTGATAAAAACGACCCTGTCCCCCCTCTTAACTTCTACAAATCTGAACCTGGTGAGCTGAAATTCGGTAGGGATCTTTAGTTTTACGTGCAGATTACATGGAAATTATAACGAACCTAATAGGTCTACATATTTGCGCAATGGAATGGAAAGAATTTAAATTTTTTCGAAAAAATTGCAAAAAATGACACTGTCCCCCCCTTAACTTCTACAAATCTGAAGCTGGTGAGCTGAAATACAGTAGGGATCTTCAGTTTTACGTGCAGATTACATGGAAATTATAACGAACCTAATAAGTCTACATATTTGCGCAATGGAATGGAAAAAAATTAAATTTTTTCGAAAAAATTGCAAAAAATGACACTGTCCCCTCCTTAACTTCTACAAATCTGAAGCTGGTGAGCTGAAATTCAGCAGGGATCTTCAGTTTTAAGTGCAGATTACGGGAAAAATATAGCGAACACGAATGACCTACTTTTTTGCAAAATAGAAGGGAAAGAAATTAAATATTGTCAAAAAAATTGATAAAAACGACCCTGTCCCCCCTCTTAACTTCTACAAATCTGAACCTGGTGAGCTGAAATTCGGTAGGGATCTTTAGTTTTACGTGCAGATTACATGGAAATTATAACGAAGCTAATAGGTCTACATATTTGCGCAATGGAATGGAAAGAATTTAAATTTTTTCGAAAAAATTGCAAAAATGACACTGTCCCCCCCTTAATTTCTACAAATCTGAAGCTGGTGAGCTGAAATTCAGCAGGGATCTTCAGTTTTAAGTGCAGATTACGGGAAAGTTATAGCGAACACGAATGACCTACTTTTTTGCAAAATAGAAGGGAAAGAAATTAAATATTGTCAAGAAAATTGATAAAAACGACCCTGTCCCCCCTCTTAACTTCTACAAATCTGAACCTGGTCAGCTGAAATTCGGTAGGGATCTTTAGTTTTACGTGCAGATTATATGGAAATTATAACGAACCTAATAGGTCTACATATTTGCGCAATGGAATGGAAAGAATTTAAATTTTTTCGAAAAAATTGCAAAAAATGACCCTGTCCCCCCCCTTAACTTCTACAAATCTGAAGCTGGTGAGCTGAAATTCAGCAGGGATCATCAGTTTTAAGTGCAGATTTCAGAAAAAATATAGCGAACACAATTGGCCTACATATTTGCGAAATAGAAGGGAAATAAATTGAATTTTTTTTGAAAAAATTGCAAAAAATGACCCTGTCCCCCCCTTAACTTCTACAAATCTGAACCTGGTGAGCTGAAATTTGGTAGGGATCTTTAGTTTTAAGTGCAGATTACAGAAAAAATATAGCGAACACGATTGACCTACAAATTTGCGAAATAGAAGGGAATGAAATAAAATTTTTTTGAAAAAATTGCAAAAAAATGCCCCTGTCCCCACCCCACTTACCTTCTTCCACTCTAAACCGGGTCGGCTGAAATTCAGTAGGGATCTTCAGTTTTACGTGCAGATTACAAGGAAATTATAACGAACCTAATAAGTCTACATATTTGCGCAATGGAATGGAAAGAAATTAAATTTTTTCGAAAAAATTGCAAAAAAAACACTGTCCCCTCCTTAACTTCTACAAATCTGAAGCTGGTGAGCTGAAATTCAGCAGGGATCTTCAGTTTAAAGTGCAGATTACGGGAAAACTATAGCGAACACAAAAATGACTTACTTTTTTGCAAAATAGAAGGGAAAGAAATTAAATATTGTCAAAAAAATTGATAAAAACGACCCTGTCCCCCCCTTAACATCTACAGATCTGAACCTGGTGAGCTGAAATTCGGTAAGGATGTTTAGTTTTACGTGCAGATTACATGGAAATTATAACGAACCTAATGGGTCTACATATTTGCGCAAATGGAATGGAAAGAATTTAAATTTTTTCGAAAAAATTGCAAAAAATGACACTGTCCCCCCCTTAACTTCTACAAATCTGAAGCTGGTGAGCTGAAATTCAGCAGGGATCTTCAGTTTTAAGTGCAGATTACAGGAAAAATATAGCGAACACAATTGGCCTACATATTTGCGAAATAGAAGGGAAAAAAATTAAATTTTTTTTGAAAAAATTGCAAAAAATGACCCTGTCCCCCCCCTTAACTTCTACAAATCTGAACCTGGTGAGCTGAAATTTGGTAGGGATCATTAGTTTTAAGTGCAGATTACAGAAAAAATATAGCGAACACGATTGACCTACAAATTTGCGAAATAGAAGGGAATGAAATAGAATTTTTTTAAAAAAATTGCAAAAAATGACCCTGTCCCCCCCCCTTAACTTCTACAAATCTAAACCGGGTCGGCTGAAATTTAGTAGGGATCTTCAGTTTTACGTGCAGATTACATGGAAATTATAACGAACCTAATAAGTCTACATATTTGCGCAATGGAATGGAAAGAAATTAAATTTTTTCGAAAAAATTGCAAAAAATGACACTGTCCCCCCCTTAACTTCTACAAATCTGAAGCTGGTGAGCTGAAATTCAGCAGGGATCTTCAGTTTTAAGTGCAGATTTCAGAAAAAATATAGCGAACACAATTGGCCTACATATTTGCGAAATAGAAGGGAAATAAATTGAATTTTTTTTTGAAAAAATTGCAAAAAATGACCCTGTCCCCCCCTTAACTTCTACAAATCTAAACCGGGTCGGCTGAAATTCAGTAGGGATCTTCAGTTTTACGTGCAGATTACAAGGAAATTATAACGAACCTAATAAGTCTACATATTTGCGCAATGGAATGGAAAGAAATTAAATTTTTTCGAAAAAAATTGCAAAAAAAAAAATACACTGTCCCCTCCTTAACTTCTACAAATCTGAAGCTGGTGAGCTGAAATTCAGCAGGGATCTTCAGTTTAAAGTGCAGATTACGGGAAAACTATAGCGAACACGAATGACTTACTTTTTTGCAAAATAGAAGGGAAAGAAATTAAATATTGTCAAAAAAATTGATAAAAACGACCCTGTCCCCCCCCTTAACATCTACAAATCTGAACCTGGTGAGCTGAAATTCTGTAGGGATGTTTAGTTTTACGTGCAGATTACATGGAAATTATAACGAACCTAATAGGTCTACATATTTGCGCAATGGAATGGAAAGAATTTAAATTTTTTCGAAAAAATTGCAAAAAATGACATTGTCCCCCCCTTAACTTCTACAAATCTGAAGCTGGTGAGCTGAAATTCAGCAGGGATCTTCAGTTTTAAGTGCAGATTACAGGAAAAATATAGCGAACACAATTGGCCTACATATTTGCGAAATAGAAGGGAAAGAAATTAAATTTTTTTTGAAAAAATTGCAAAAAATGACCCTGTCCCCCCCCTTAACTTCTACAAATCTGAACCTGGTAAGCTGAAATTTGGTAGGGATCATTAGTTTTAAGTGCAGATTACAGAAAAAATATAGCGAACACGATTGACCTACAAATTTGCGAAATAGAAGGGAATGAAATAGAATTTTTTTTAAAAAATTGCAAAAAATGACCCTGTCCCCCCCCCCCCTTAACTTCTACAAATCTAAACCGGGTCGGCTGAAATTTAGTAGGGATCTTCAGTTTTACGTGCAGATTACATGGCAATTATAACGAACCTAATAAGTCTACATATTTGCGCAATGGAATGGAAAGAAATTAAATTTTTTCGAAAAAATTGCAAAAAATGACACTGTCCCCTCCTTAACTTCTACAAATCTGAAGCTGGTGAGCTGAAATTCAGCAGGGATCTTCAGTTTTAAGTGCAGATTACGGGAAAAATATAGCGAACACGAATGACCTACTTTTTTGCAAAATAGAAGGAAAGAAATTAAATATTGTCAAAAAAATTGATAAAAACGACCCTGTCCCCCCTCTTAACTTCTACAAATCTGAACCTGGTGAGCTGAAATTCGGTAGGGATCTTAAGTTTTACGTGCAGATTACATGGAAATTATAACGAACCTAATAGGTCTACATATTTACGCAATGGAATGGAAAGAATTTAAATTTTTTCGAAAAAATTGCAAAAAATGACACTGTCACCCCCTTAACTTCTACAAATCTGAAGCTGGTGAGCTGAGATTCAGCAGGGATTTTCAGTTTTAAGTGCAGATTACAGAAAAAATATAGCGAACACAAGTAGCCTACATATTTGCGAAAATAAAAGGGAAAGAAATTGAATTTTTTTTGATAAAATTGCAAAAAATGACCCTGTCCCCCCCTTAACTTCTACAAATCTAAACCGGGTGGGCTGAAATTCAGTAGGGATCTCCAGTTTTACGTGCAGATTACACGGAAATTATAACGAACCTAATAGGTCTACATATTTGCGAAATAGAAGGGAAAGAAATTAAATTTTTTTGAAAAAATTGCAAAAAATGACCCTGTCCCCCACCTTAACTCCTACAAATCTGAACCTGGTGAGCTGAAATTTGGTAGGGATCTTTAGTTTTAAGTGCAGATTACAGAAAAAATATAGCGAACAAACGATTGACCTCCAAATTTGCGAAATAGAAGGGAAAGAAATTGAATTTTTTTGAAAAATTGCAAAAAATGACGCTGTCCCCCCCTCTTAACGTCTACAAATCTAAACCGGGTGGGCTTAAATTCAGTAGGGATCTTCAGTTTTACGTGCAGATTACATGGAAATTATAACAAACCTAATAAGTCTACATATTTGCGCAATGGAATGGAAAGAAATTAAATTTTTTCGAAAAAAATTGCAAAAAAAATGACACTGTCCCCTCCTTAACTTCTACAAATCTGAAGCTGGTGAGCTGAAATTCAGCAGGGATCTTCAGTTTAAAGTGCAGATTACGGGAAAAATATAGCGAACACGAATGACCTACTTTTTTGCAAAATAGAAGGAAAGAAATTAAATATTGTCAAAAAAATTGATAAAAACGACCCTGTCCCCCCTCTTAACTTCTACAAATCTGAACCTGGTGAGCTGAAATTCGGTAGGGATCTTAAGTTTTACGTGCAGATTACATGGAAATTATAACGAACCTAATAGGTCTACATATTTGCGCAATGGAATGGAAAGAATTTAAATTTTTTCGAAAAAATTGCAAAAAATGACACTGTCACCCCCTTAACTTCTACAAATCTGAAGCTGGTGAGCTGAGATTCAGCAGGGATTTTCAGTTTTAAGTGCAGATTACAGAAAAAATATAGCGAACACAAGTAGCCTACATATTTGCGAAATAAAAGGGAAAGAAATTGAATTTTTTTTGATAAAATTGCAAAAAATGACCCTGTCCCCCCCCTTAACTTCTACAAATCTAAACCGGGTGGGCTGAAATTCAGTAGGGATCTCCAGTTTTACGTGCAGATTACACGGAAATTATAACGAACCTAATAGGTCTACATATTTGCGCAATCGAAGGGAAAGAAATTAAATTTTTTCGAAAAAATTGCAAAAATGACACTGTCCCCCCCTTAACTTCTACAAATCTGAAGCTGGTGAGCTGAAATTCGGTAGGGATCTTTAGTTTTACGTGCAGATTACATGGAAATTATAACGAACCTAATAGGTCTACATATTTGCGCAATGGAATGGAAAGAATTTAAATTTTTTCGAAAAAATTGCAAAAAATGACACTGTCCCCCCCTTAACTTCTACAAATCTGAAGCTGGTGAGCTAAAATACAGCAGGGATCTTCAGTTTTAAGTGCAGAATACAGGAAAAATATAGCGAACACAATTGGCCTTATATTTGCGAAATAGAAGGGAAAGGAATTAAATTTTTTTTGAAAAAATTGCAAAAAATGACCCTGTCCCCCCCCTTAACTTCTACAAATCTGAACCTGGTAAGCTGAAATTTGGTAGGGATCATTAGTTTTAAGTGCAGATTACAGAAAAAATATAGCGAACACGATTGACCTACAAATTTGCGAAATAGAAGGGAATGAAATAGAATTTTTTTTTAAAAATTGCAAAAAATGACCCTGTCCCCCCCCCCCTTAACTTCTACAAATCTAAACCGGGTCGGCTGAAATTTAGTAGGGATCTTCAGTTTTACGTGCAGATTACATGGCAATTATAACGAACCTAATAAGTCTACATATTTGCGCAATGGAATGGAAAGAAATTAAATTTTTTCGAAAAAATTGCAAAAAATGACACTGTCCCCTCCTTAACTTCTACAAATCTGAAGCTGGTGAGCTGAAATTCAGCAGGGATCTTCAGTTTTAAGTGCAGATTACGGGAAAAATATAGCGAACACGAATGACCTACTTTTTTGCAAAATAGAAGGAAAGAAATTAAATATTGTCAAAAAAATTGATAAAAACGACCCTGTCCCCCCTCTTAACTTCTACAAATCTGAACCTGGTGAGCTGAAATTCGGTAGGGATCTTAAGTTTTACGTGCAGATTACATGGAAATTATAACGAACCTAATAGGTCTACATATTTACGCAATGGAATGGAAAGAATTTAAATTTTTTCGAAAAAATTGCAAAAAATGACACTGTCACCCCCTTAACTTCTACAAATCTGAAGCTGGTGAGCTGAGATTCAGCAGGGATTTTCAGTTTTAAGTGCAGATTACAGAAAAAATATAGCGAACACAAGTAGCCTACATATTTGCGAAATAAAAGGGAAAGAAATTGAATTTTTTTTGATAAAATTGCAAAAAATGACCCTGTCCCCCCCTTAACTTCTACAAATCTAAACCGGGTGGGCTGAAATTCAGTAGGGATCTCCAGTTTTACGTGCAGATTACACGGAAATTATAACGAACCTAATAGGTCTACATATTTGCGAAATAGAAGGGAAAGAAATTAAATTTTTTTGAAAAAATTGCAAAAAATGACCCTGTCCCCCACCTTAACTCCTACAAATCTGAACCTGGTGAGCTGAAATTTGGTAGGGATCTTTAGTTTTAAGTGCAGATTACAGAAAAAATATAGCGAACACGATTGACCTACAAATTTGCGAAATAGAAGGGAAAGAAATTGAATTTTTTTGAAAAATTGCAAAAAATGACGCTGTCCCCCCCTCCCTCTTAACGTCTACAAATCTAAACCGGGTGGGCTTAAATTCAGTAGGGATCTTCAGTTTTACGTGCAGATTACATGGAAATTATAACAAACCTAATAAGTCTACATATTTGCGCAATGGAATGGAAAGAAATTAAATTTTTTCGAAAAAATTGCAAAAAAATGACACTGTCCCCTCCTTAACTTCTACAAATCTGAAGCTGGTGAGCTGAAATTCAGCAGGGATCTTCAGTTTAAAGTGCAGATTACGGGAAAAATATAGCGAACACGAATGACCTACTTTTTTGCAAAATAGAAGGAAAGAAATTAAATATTGTCAAAAAAATTGATAAAAACGACCCTGTCCCCCCTCTTAACTTCTACAAATCTGAACCTGGTGAGCTGAAATTCGATAGGGATCTTAAGTTTTACGTGCAGATTACATGGAAATTATAACGAACCTAATAGGTCTACATATTTGCGCAATGGAATGGAAAGAATTTAAATTTTTTCGAAAAAATTGCAAAAAATGACACTGTCACCCCCTTAACTTCTACAAATCTGAAGCTGGTGAGCTGAGATTCAGCAGGGATTTTCAGTTTTAAGTGCAGATTACAGAAAAAATATAGCGAACACAAGTAGCCTACATATTTGCGAAATAAAAGGGAAAGAAATTGAATTTTTTTTGATAAAATTGCAAAAAATGACCCTGTCCCCCCCCTTAACTTCTACAAATCTAAACCGGGTGGGCTGAAATTCAGTAGGGATCTCCAGTTTTACGTGCAGATTACACGGAAATTATAACGAACCTAATAGGTCTACATATTTGCGAAATAGAAGGGAAAGAAATTAAATTTTTTTGAAAAAATTGCAAAAAATGACCCTGTCCCCCACCTTAACTTCTACAAATCTGAACCTGGTGAGCTGAAATTTGGTAGGGATCTTTAGTTTTAAGTGCAGATTACAGAAAAAATACAGCGAACACACGATTGACCTACAAATTTGCGAAATAGAAGGGAAAGAAATTGAATTTTTTTTGAAAAATTGCAAAAAATGACGCTGTCCCCCCCCCCTTAACGTCTACAAATCTAAACCGGGTGGGCTTAAATTCAGTAGGGATCTTTCTGTTTTACGTTCAGATTACATGGAAATTATAACGAACCTAATAGGTCTACATATTTGCGCAATGGAAGGGAAAGAAATTAAATTTTTTCGAAAAAATTGCAAAAATGACACTGTCCCCCCTTAACATCTACAAATCTGAAGCTGGTGAGCTGAAATTCTGCAGGGATCTTCAGTTTTAAGTACAGATTACGGGAAAATTATAGCGAACACGAATGACCTACTTTTTTGCAAAATAGAAGGGAAAGAAATTAAATATTGTCAAAAAAATTGCTAAAAATGACACTGTCCCCCATTTAACTTCTACAATTCTGAACCTTTTAAAATGAAATTTGGTAGGGATCTTTAGTTTTAAGTGCAGATTACAGAAAAAATATAGCGAACACAATTGACCTACAAATTTGCGAAATAAAAGGGAATGAAATAGAATTTTTTTGAAAAAATTGCAAAAAATGACCCTGTCCCCCCCCTTAACTTCTACAAATATGAACCTGGTGAGCTGAAATTTGGTAGGGATCTTCAGTTTTAAGTGCAGATTACAGGAAAGTTATAACCAACACGAGTGACCTACTTTTTTGCAAAATAGAAGGGAAAAAAATTGAATTTTTTTGAAAAAATTGCAAAAAATGATCCTGTCCCCTCCCTTAACTTCTACAAATCTGAACCGGGTGGGCTGAAATTCAGTAGGAATTTACAGTTTTACGTGCAGATTACAGGAAAATTATAACGAACCTGATAGGTCTACATATTTGCGAAATAGAAGGGAAAGAAATTAAATTTTTTTGAAAAAATTGCAAAAAATGATCCTGTCCCCCACCTTAACTCCTACAAATCTGAACCTGGTGAGCTGAAATTCGGTAAGGATGTTTAGTTTTACGTGCAGATTACATGGAAATTATAACGAACCTAATAGGTCTACATATTTGCGCAATGGAATGGAAAGAATTTAAATTTTTTCGAAAAAATTGCAAAAAATGACACTGTCCCCCCCTTAACTTCTACAAATCTGAAGCTGGTGAGCTGAAATTCAGCAGGGATCTTCAGTTTTAAGTGCAGATTACAGGAAAAATATAGCGAACACAATTGGCCTACATATTTGCGAAATAGAAGGGAAAAAAATTAAATTTTTTTTGAAAAAATTGCAAAAAATGACCCTGTCCCCCCCCTTAACTTCTACAAATCTGAACCTGGTGAGCTGAAATTTGGTAGGGATCATTAGTTTTAAGTGCAGATTACAGAAAAAATATAGCGAACACGATTGACCTACAAATTTGCGAAATAGAAGGGAATGAAATAGAATTTTTTTAAAAAAATTGCAAAAAATGACCCTGCCCCCCCCCCTTAACTTCTACAAATCTAAACCGGGTCGGCTGAAATTTAGTAGGGATCTTCAGTTTTACGTGCAGATTACATGGAAATTATAACGAACCTAATAAGTCTACATATTTGCGCAATGGAATGGAAAGAAATTAAATTTTTTTTTTCGAAAAAATTGCAAAAAATGACACTGTCCCCCCCTTAACTTCTACAAATCTGAAGCTGGTGAGCTGAAATTCAGCAGGGATCTTCAGTTTTAAGTGCAGATTTCAGAAAAAATATAGCGAACACAATTGGCCTACATATTTGCGAAATAGAAGGGAAATAAATTGAATTTTTTTTGAAAAAATTGCAAAAAATGACCCTGTCCCCCCCTTAACTTCTACAAATCTAAACCGGGTCGGCTGAAATTCAGTAGGGATCTTCAGTTTTACGTGCAGATTACAAGGAAATTATAACGAACCTAATAAGTCTACATATTTGCGAAATAGAAGGGAAAGAAATTAAATTTTTTTTGAAAAAATTGCAAAAAAAACACTGTCCCCTCCTTAACTTCTACAAATCTGAAGCTGGTGAGCTGAAATTCAGCAGGGATCTTCAGTTTAAAGTGCAGATTACGGGAAAACTATAGCGAACACGAATGACTTACTTTTTTGCAAAATATAAGGGAAAGAAATTAAATATTGTCAAAAAAATTGATAAATACGACCCTGTCCCCCCCCTTAACATCTACAAATCTGAACCTGGTGAGCTGAAATTCGGTAGGGATGTTTAGTTTTACGTGCAGATTACATGGAAATTATAACGAACCTAATAGGTCTACATATTTGCGCAATGGAATGGAAAGAATTTAAATTTTTTCGAAAAAATTGCAAAAAATGACACTGTCCCCCCCTTAACTTCTACAAATCTGAAGCTGGTGAGCTGAAATTCAGCAGGGATCTTCAGTTTTAAGTGCAGATTACAGGAAAAATATAGCGAACACAATTGGCCTACATATTTGCGAAATAGAAGGGAAAGAAATTAAATTTTTTTTGAAAAAATTGCAAAAAATGACCCTGTCCCCCCCCTTAACTTCTACAAATCTGAACCTGGTAAGCTGAAATTTGGTAGGGATCATTAGTTTTAAGTGCAGATTACAGAAAAAATATAGCGAACACGATTGACCTACAAATTTGCGAAATAGAAGGGAATGAAATAGAATTTTTTTTAAAAAATTGCAAAAAATGACCCTGTCCCCCCCCCCTTAACTTCTACAAATCTAAACCGGGTCGGCTGAAATTTAGTAGGGATCTTCAGTTTTACGTGCAGATTACATGGCAATTATAACGAACCTAATAAGTCTACATATTTGCGCAATGGAATGGAAAGAAATTAAATTTTTTCGAAAAAATTGCAAAAAATGACACTGTCCCCTCCTTAACTTCTACAAATCTGAAGCTGGTGAGCTGAAATTCAGCAGGGATCTTCAGTTTTAAGTGCAGATTACGGGAAAAATATAGCGAACACGACTGTCCTACTTTTTTTGCAAAATAGAAGGAAAGAAAATTAAATAGTTTAAAAAAAATTTAAAAAAACGACCCTGTCCCCCCTCTTAACTTCTACAAATCTGAACCTGGTGAGCTGAAATTCGGTAGGGATCTTAAGTTTTACGTGCAGATTACATGGAAATTATAACGAACCTAATAGGTCTACATATTTACGCAATGGAATGGAAAGAATTTAAATTTTTTCGAAAAAAATGCAAAAAATGACACTGTCACCCCCTTAACTTCTACAAATCTGAAGCTGGTGAGCTGAGATTCAGCAGGGATTTTCAGTTTTAAGTGCAGATTACAGAAAAAATATAGCGAACACAAGTAGCCTACATATTTGCGAAATAAAAGGGAAAGAAATTGAATTTTTTTTGATAAAATTGCAAAAAATGACCCTGTCCCCCCCTTAACTTCTACAAATCTAAACCGGGTGGGCTGAAATTCAGTAGGGATCTCCAGTTTTACGTGCAGATTACACGGAAATTATAACGAACCTAATAGGTCTACATATTTGCGAAATAGAAGGGAAAGAAATTAAATTTTTTTGAAAAAATTGCAAAAAATGACCCTGTCCCCCACCTTAACTCCTACAAATCTGAACCTGGTGAGCTGAAATTTGGTAGGGATCTTTAGTTTTAAGTGCAGATTACAGAAAAAATATAGCGAACACGATTGACCTACAAATTTGCGAAATAGAAGGGAAAGAAATTGAATTTTTTTGAAAAATTGCAAAAAATGACGCTGTCCCCCCCTCTTAACGTCTACAAATCTAAACCGGGTGGGCTTAAATTCAGTAGGGATCTTCAGTTTTACGTGCAGATTACATGGAAATTATAACAAACCTAATAAGTCTACATATTTGCGCAATGGAATGGAAAGAAATTAAATTTTTTCGAAAAAATTGCAAAAAAATGACACTGTCCCCTCCTTAACTTCTACAAATCTGAAGCTGGTGAGCTGAAATTTGGTAGGGATCTTTAGTTTTAAGTGCAGATTACAGAAAAAATATAGCGAACACGATTGACCTACTTTTTTGCAAAATAGAAGGAAAGAAATTAAATATTGTCAAAAAAATTGATAAAAACGTCCCTGTCCCCCCTCTTAACTTCTACAAATCTTAACCTGGTGTGCTTAAATTCGGTAGGGATCTTAAGTTTTACGTGCAGATTACATGGAAATTATAACGAACCTAATAGGTCTACATATTTGCGCAATGGAATGGAAAGAATTTAAATTTTTTCGAAAAAATTGCAAAAAATGACACTGTCACCCCCCTTAACTTCTACATATCTGAAGCTGGTGAGCTGAGATTCAGCAGGGATTTTCAGTTTTAAGTGCAGATTACAGAAAAAAATATAGCGAACACAAGTAGCCTACATATTTGCGAAATAGAAGGGAAAGAAATTGAATTTTTTTTGATAAAATTGCAAAAAATGACCCTGTCCCCCCCCCTTAACTTCTACAAATCTAAACCGGGTGGGCTGAAATTCAGTAGGGATCTCCAGTTTTACGTGCAGATTACACGGAAATTATAACGAACCTAATAGGTCTACATATTTGCGAAATAGAAGGGAAAGAAATTAAATTTTTTTGAAAAAATTGCAAAAAATGACCCTGTCCCCCACCTTAACTTCTACAAATCTGAACCTGGTGAGCTGAAATTTGGTAGGGATCTTTAGTTTTAAGTGCAGATTACAGAAAAAATATAGCGAACACGATTGACCTACAAATTTGCGAAATAGAAGGGAAAGAAATTGAATTTTTTTGAAAAATTGCAAAAAATGACGCTGTCCCCCCCCCCCTTAACGTCTACAAATCTAAACCGGGTGGGCTTAAATTCAGTAGGGATCTTCGGTTTTACGTTCAGATTACATGGAAATTATAACGAACCTAATAGGTCTACATATTTGCGCAATGGAAGGGAAAGAAATTAAATTTTTTCGAAAAAATTGCAAAAATGACACTGTCCCCCCCTTAACATCTACAAATCTGAAGCTGGTGAGCTGAAATTCTGCAGGGATCTTCAGTTTTAAGTACAGATTACGGGAAAATTATAGCGAACACGAATGACCTACTTTTTTGCAAAATAGAAGGGAAAGAAATTAAATATTGTCAAAAAAATTGCTAAAAATGACACTGTCCCCCATTTAACTTCTACAATTCTGAACCTTTTAAAATGAAATTTGGTAGGGATCTTTAGTTTTAAGTGCAGATTACAGAAAAAATATAGCGAACACAATTGACCTACAAATTTGCGAAATAAAAGGGAATGAAATAGAATTTTTTTGAAAAAATTGCAAAAAATGACCCTGTCCCCCCCCTTAACTTCTACAAATATGAACCTGGTGAGCTGAAATTTGGTAGGGATCTTCAGTTTTAAGTGCAGATTACAGGAAAGTTATAACCAACACGAGTGACCTACTTTTTTGCAAAATAGAAGGGAAAAAAATTGAATTTTTTTGAAAAAATTGCAAAAAATGATCCTGTCCCCTCCCTTAACTTCTACAAATCTGAACCGGGTGGGCTGAAATTCAGTAGGAATTTACAGTTTTACGTGCAGATTACAGGAAAATTATAACGAACCTGATAGGTCTACATATTTGCGAAATAGAAGGGAAAGAAATTAAATTTTTTTGAAAAAATTGCAAAAAATGACCCTGTCCCCCACCTTAACTCCTACAAATCTGAACCTGGTGAGCTGAAATTTGGTAGGGATCTTTAGTTTTAAGTGCAGATTACAGAAAAAATATAGCGAACACGATTGACCTACAAATTTGCGAAATAGAAGGGAAAGAAATTGAATTTTTTTGAAAAATTGCAAAAAATGACGCTGTCCCCCCCTCTTAACGTCTACAAATCTAAACCGGGTGGGTTTAAATTCAGTAGGGATCTTCAGTTTTACGTGCAGATTACACGGAAATTATAACGAACCTAATAGGTCTACATATTTGCGAAATAGAAGGGAAAGAAATTAAATTTTTTTGAAAAAATTGCAAAAAATGACCCTGTCCCCCACCTTAACTTCTACAAATCTGAACCTGGTGAGCTGAAATTTGGTAGGGATCTTTAGTTTTAAGTGCAGATTACAGAAAAAATATAGCGAACACGATTGACCTACAAATTTGCGAAATAGAAGGGAAAGAAATTGAATTTTTTTGAAAAATTGCAAAAAATGACGCTGTCCCCCCCCCCTTAACGTCTACAAATCTAAACCGGGTGGGCTTAAATTCAGTAGGGATCTTCGGTTTTACGTTCAGATTACATGGAAATTATAACGAACCTAATAGGTCTACATATTTGCGCAATGGAAGGGAAAGAAATTAAATTTTTTCGAAAAAATTGCAAAAATGACACTGTCCCCCCCTTAACATCTACAAATCTGAAGCTGGTGAGCTGAAATTCTGCAGGGATCTTCAGTTTTAAGTACAGATTACGGGAAAATTATAGCGAACACGAATGACCTACTTTTTTGCAAAATAGAAGGGAAAGAAATTAAATATTGTCAAAAAAATTGCTAAAAATGACACTGTCCCCCATTTAACTTCTACAATTCTGAACCTTTTAAAATGAAATTTGGTAGGGATCTTTAGTTTTAAGTGCAGATTACAGAAAAAATATAGCGAACACAATTGACCTACAAATTTGCGAAATAAAAGGGAATGAAATAGAATTTTTTTGAAAAAATTGAAAAAATTACCCTGTCCCCCCCCTTAACTTCTACAAATATGAACCTGGTGAGCTGAAATTTGGTAGGGATCTTCAGTTTTAAGTGCAGATTACAGGAAAGTTATAACCAACACGAGTGACCTACTTTTTTGCAAAATAGAAGGGAAAAAAATTGAATTTTTTTGAAAAAATTGCAAAAAATGATCCTGTCCCCTCCCTTAACTTCTACAAATCTGAACCGGGTGGGCTGAAATTCAGTAGGAATTTACAGTTTTACGTGCAGATTACAGGAAAATTATAACGAACCTGATAGGTCTACATATTTGCGAAATAGAAGGGAAAGAAATTAAATTTTTTTGAAAAAATTGCAAAAAATGACCCTGTCCCCCACCTTAACTCCTACAAATCTGAACCTGGTGAGCTGAAATTTGGTAGGGATCTTTAGTTTTAAGTGCAGATTACAGAAAAAATATAGCGAACACGATTGACCTACAAATTTGCGAAATAGAAGGGAAAGAAATTGAATTTTTTTTGAAAAAATTGCAAAAAATGACCCTGTCCCCCCCCTTAACTTCTACAAATCTAAACCGGGTGGGCTGAAATTCAGTAGGGATCTCCAGTTTTACGTGCAGATTACTCGGAAATTATAACGAACCTAATAGGTCTACATATTTGCGCAATCGAAGGGAAAGAAATTAAATTTTTTCGAAAAAATTGCAAAAATGACACTGTCCCCCCCTTAACTTCTACAAATCTGAAGCTGGTGAGCTGAAATTCGGTAGGGATCTTTAGTTTTACGTGCAGATTACATGGAAATTATAACGAACCTAATAGGTCTACATATTTGCGCAATGGAATGGAAAGAATTTAAATTTTTTCGAAAAAATTGCAAAAAATGACACTGTCCCCCCCTTAACTTCTACAAATCTGAAGCTGGTGAGCTAAAATACAGCAGGGATCTTCAGTTTTAAGTGCAGAATACAGGAAAAATATAGCGAACACAATTGGCCTACATATTTGCGAAATAGAAGGGAAAGAAATTAAATTTTTTTTGAAAAAAATTGCAAAAAATGACCCTGTCCCCCCCCTTAACTTCTACAAATCTGAACCTGGTGAGCAGGAAATTTGGTAGGGATCATTAGTTTTAAGTGCAGATTACAGAAAAAATATAGCGAACACGATTGACCTACAAATTTGCGAAATAGAAGGGAATGAAATTAAATTTTTCTTAAAAAAATTGCAAAAAATGACCCTGTCCCCCCCCCTTAACTTCTACAAATCTAAACCGGGTCGGCTGAAATTTAGTAGGGATCTTCAGTTTTACGTGCAGATTACATGGAAATTATAACAAACCTAATAAGTCTACATATTTGCGCAATGGAATGGAAAGAAATTAAATTTTTTCGAAAAAATTGCAAAAAAATGACACTGTCCCCTCCTTAACTTCTACAAATCTGAAGCTGGTGAGCTGAAATTCAGCAGGGATCTTCAGTTTAAAGTGCAGATTACGGGAAAAATATAGCGAACACGAATGACCTACTTTTTTGCAAAATAGAAGGAAAGAAATTAAATATTGTCAAAAAAATTGATAAAAACGACCCTGTCCCCCCTCTTAACTTCTACAAATCTGAACCTGGTGAGCTGAAATTCGGTAGGGATCTTAAGTTTTACGTGCAGATTACATGGAAATTATAAACGAACCTAATAGGTCTACATATTTGCTCAATGGAATGGAAAGAATTTAAATTTTTTCGAAAAAATTGCAAAAAATGACACTGTCACCCCCTTAACTTCTACAAATCTGAAGCTGGTGAGCTGAGATTCAGCAGGGATTTTCAGTTTTAAGTGCAGATTACAGAAAAAATATAGCGAACACAAGTAGCCTACATATTTGCGAAATAGAAGGGAAAGAAATTGAATTTTTTTTTGATAAAATTGCAAAAAATGACCCTGTCCCCCCCCTTAACTTCTACAAATCTAAACCGGGTGGGCTGAAATTCAGTAGGGATCTCCAGTTTTACGTGCAGATTACACGGAAATTATAACGAACCTAATAGGTCTACATATTTGCGAAATAGAAGGGAAAGAAATTAAATTTTTTTGAAAAAATTGCAAAAAATGACCCTGTCCCCCACCTTAACTTCTACAAATCTGAACCTGGTGAGCTGAAATTTGGTAGGGATCTTTAGTTTTAAGTGCAGATTACAGAAAAAATATAGCGAACACGATTGACCTACATATTTGCGAAATAGAAGGGAAAGAAATTGAATTTTTTTTGATAAAATTGCAAAAAATGACCCTGTCCCCCCCCTTAACTTCTACAAATCTAAACCGGGTGGGCTGAAATTCAGTAGGGATCTCCAGTTTTACGTGCAGATTACAGGAAAATTATAACGAACCTGATAGGTCTACATATTTGCGAAATAGAAGGGAAAGAAATTAAATTTTTTTGAAAAAATTGCAAAAAATGACCCTGTCCCCCACCTTAACTCCTACAAATCTGAACCTGGTGAGCTGAAATTTGGTAGGGATCTTTAGTTTTAAGTGCAGATTACAGAAAAAATATAGCAAACACGATTGACCTACAAATTTGCGAAATAGAAGGGAAAGAAATTGAATTTTTTTGAAAAATTGCAAAAAATGACGCTGTCCCCCCCTCTTAACGTCTACAAATCTAAACCGGGTGGGTTTAAATTCAGTAGGGATCTTCAGTTTTACGTTCAGATTACATGGAAATTATAACGAACCTACATATTTGCGCAATGGAAGGGAAAGAAATTAAATTTTTTCGAAAAAATTGCAAAAATGACACTGTCCCCCCCTTAACATCTACAAATCTGAAGCTGGTGAGCTGAAATTCTGCAGGGATCTTCAGTTTTAAGTGCAGATTACGGGAAAATTATAGCGAACACGAATGACCTACTTTTTTGCAAAATAGAAGGGAAAGAAATTAAATATTGTCAAAAAAATTGCTAAAAATGACACTGTCCCCCATTTAACTTCTACAATTCTGAACCTTTTAAACTGAAATTTGGTAGGGATCTTTAGTTTTAAGTGCAGATTACAGAAAAAATATAGCGAACACAATTGACCTACAAATTTGCGAAATAAAAGGGAATGAAATAGAATTTTTTTGAAAAAATTGCAAAAAATGACCCTGTCCCCCCCCCTTAACTTCTACAAATATGAACCTGGTGAGCTGAAATTTGGTAGGGATCTTCAGTTTTAAGTGCAGATTACAGGAAAGTTATAACCAACACGAGTGACCTACTTTTTTGCAAAATAGAAGGGAAAAAAATTGAATTTTTTTGAAAAAATTGCAAAAAATGATCCTGTCCCCTCCCTTAACTTCTACAAATCTGAACCGGGTGGGCTGAAATTCAGTAGGAATTTACAGTTTTACGTGCAGATTACAGGAAAATTATAACGAACCTGATAGGTCTACATATTTGCGAAATAGAAGGGAAAGAAATTAAATTTTTTTTGAAAAAATTGCAAAAAATGACCCTGTCCCCCACCTTAACTCCTACAAATCTGAACCTGGTGAGCTGAAATTTGGTAGGGATCTTTAGTTTTAAGTGCAGATTACAGAAAAAATATAGCGAACACGATTGACCTACAAATTTGCGAAATAGAAGGGAAGGGAAAGAAATTGAATTTTTTTGAAAAATTGCAAAAAAATGACGCTGTCACCCCCTCTGAACGTCTACAACTCTCACCCGGGTGGGCTTAAATTCAGTAGGGATCTTCAGTTTTACGTTCAGATTACATGGAAATTATAACGAACCTACATATTTGCGCAATGGAAGGGAAAGAAATTAAATTTTTTCGAAAAAATTGCAAAAATGACACTGTCCCCCCCTTAACATCTACAAATCTGAAGCTGGTGAGCTGAAATTCTGCAGGGATCTTCAGTTTTAAGTGCAGATTACGGGAAAATTATAGCGAACACGAATGACCTACTTTTTTGCAAAATAGAAGGGAAAGAAATTAAATATGGTCAAAAAAATTGCTAAAAAATGACACTGTCCCCCATTTAACTTCTACAAGTCTGAACCTTTTGAGCTGAAATTTGGTAGGGATCTTTAGTTTTAAGTGCAGAATACAGAAAAAATATAGCGAACACAAGTAGCCTACATATTTGCGAAATAGAAGGGAAAGAAATTGAATTTTTTTTGAAAAAATTGCAAAAAATGACCCTGTCCCCCCCCTTAACTTCTACAAATCTAAACCGGGTGGGCTGAAATTCAGTAGGGATCTCCAGTTTTACGTGCAGATTACACGGAAATTATAACGAACCTAATAGGTCTACATATTTGCGCAATCGAAGGGAAAGAAATTAAATTTTTTCGAAAAAATTGCAAAAATGACACTGTCCCCCCCTTAACTTCTACAAATCTGAAGCTGGTGAGCTGAAATTCGGTAGGGATCTTTAGTTTTACGTGCAGATTACATGGAAATTATAACGAACCTAATAGGTCTACATATTTGCGCAATGGAATGGAAAGAATTTAAATTTTTTCGAAAAAATTGCAAAAAATGACACTGTCCCCCCCTTAACTTCTACAAATCTGAAGCTGGTGAGCTAAAATACAGCAGGGATCTTCAGTTTTAAGTGCAGAATACAGGAAAAATATAGCGAACACAATTGGCCTTATATTTGCGAAATAGAAGGGAAAGGAATTAAATTTTTTTTGAAAAAATTGCAAAAAATGACCCTGTCTCCCACCTTAACTCCTACAAATCTGAACCTGGTGAGCTGAAATTTGGTAGGGATCTTTAGTTTTAAGTGCAGATTACAGAAAAAATATAGCGAACACGATTGACCTACAAATTTGCGAAATAGAAGGGAAAGAAATTGAATTTTTTTGAAAAATTGCAAAAAATGACGCTGTCCCCCCCTCTTAACGTCTACAAATCTAAACCGGGTGGGCTTAAATTCAGTAGGGATCTTCAGTTTTACGTTCAGATTACATGGAAATTATAACGAACCTACATATTTGCGCAATGGAAGGGAAAGAAATTAAATTTTTTCGAAAAAATTGCAAAAATGACACTGTCCCCCCCTTAACATCTACAAATCTGAAGCTGGTGAGCTGAAATTCTGCAGGGATCTTCAGATTTAAGTACAGATTACGGGAAAATTATAGCGAACACGAATGACCTACTTTTTTGCAAAATAGAAGGGAAAGAAATTAAATATTGTCAAAAAAATTGCTAAAAATGACACTGTCCCCCATTTAACTTCTACAATTCTGAACCTTTTAAACTGAAATTTTGTAGGGATCTTTAGTTTTAAGTGCAGATTACAGAAAAAATATAGCGAACACAATTGACCTACAAATTTGCGAAATAAAAGGGAATGAAATAGAATTTTTTTGAAAAAATTGCAAAAAATGACCCTTTCCCCCCCCTTAACTTCTACAAATATGAACCTGGTGAGCTGAAATTTGGTAGGGATCTTCAGTTTTAAGTGCAGATTACAGGAAAGTTATAACCAACACGAGTGACCTACTTTTTTGCAAAATAGAAGGGAAAAAAATTGAATTTTTTTGAAAAAATTGCAAAAAATGATCCTGTCCCCTCCCTTAACTTCTACAAATCTGAACCGGGTGGGCTGAAATTCAGTAGGAATTTACAGTTTTACGTGCAGATTACAGGAAATTTATAACGAACCTGATAGGTCTACATATTTGCGAAATAGAAGGAAAAGAAATTAAATTTTTTTGAAAAAATTGCAAAAAATGACCCTGTCCCCCACCTTAACTCCTACAAATCTGAACCTGGTGAGCTGAAATTTGGTAGGGATCTTTAGTTTTAAGTGCAGATTACAGAAAAAAATATAGCGAACACGATTGACCTACAAATTTGCGAAATAGAAGGGAAAGAAAGAAAATAAAATTTTTGGAAAAATTGCAAAAAATGACGCTGTCCCCCCCTCTTAACGTCTACAAATCTAAACCGGGTGGGCTTAAATTCAGTAGGGATCTTCAGTTTTACGTTCAGATTACATGGAAATTATAACGAACCTACATATTTGCGCAATGGAAGGGAAAGAAATTGAATTTTTTTTGAAAAAATTGCAAAAAATGACCCTGTCCCCCCCTTAACATCTACAAATCTGAAGCTGGTGAGCTGAAATTCTGCAGGGATCTTCAGTTTTAAGTGCAGATTACGGGAAAATTATAGCGAACACGAATGACCTACTTTTTTGCAAAATAGAAGGGAAAGAAATTAAATATTGTCAAAAAAATTGCTAAAAATGACACTGTCCCCCATTTAACTTCTACAATTCTGAACCTTTTGAGCTGAAATTTGGTAGGGATCTTTAGTTTTAAGTGCAGAATACAGAAAAAATATAGCGAACACAAGTAGCCTACATATTTGCGAAATAGAAGGGAAAGAAATTGAATTTTTTTTGAAAAAATTGCAAAAAATGACCCTGTCCCCCCCATTAACTTCTACAAATCTAAACCGGGTCGGCTGAAATTTAGTAGGGATCTTCAGTTTTACGTGCAGATTACATGGAAATTATAACAAACCTAATAAGTCTACATATTTGCGCAATGGAATGGAAATAAATTAAATTTTTTCGAAAAAATTGCAAAAAAATGACACTGTCCCCTCCTTAACTTCTACAAATCTGAAGCTGGTGAGCTGAAATTCAGCGGGGATCTTCAGTTTAAAGTGCAGATTACGGGAAAAATATAGCGAACACGAATGACCTACTTTTTTGCAAAATAGAAGGAAAGAAATTAAATATTGTCAAAAAAATTGATAAAAACGACCCAGTCCCCCCTCTTAACTTCTACAAATCTGAACCTGGTGAGCTGAAATTCGGTAGGGATCTTAAGTTTTACGTGCAGATTACATGGAAATTATAACAAACCTAATAGGTCTACATATTTGCGCAATCGAAGGGAAAGAAATTAAATTTTTTCGAAAAAATTGCAAAAATGACACTGTCCCCCCCTTAACTTCTACAAATCTGAAGCTGGTGAGCTGAAATTCGGTAGGGATCTTTAGTTTTACGTGCAGATTACATGGAAATTATAACGAACCTAATAGGTCTATATATTTGCGCAATGGAATGGAAAGAATTTAAATTTTTTTGAAAAAATTGCAAAAAATGACACTGTCCCCCCCTTAACTTCTACAAATCTGAAGCTGGTGAGCTAAAATACAGCAGGGATCTTCAGTTTTAAGTGCAGATTACAGGAAAAATATAGCGAACACAATTGGGCTACATATTTGCGAAATAGAAGGGAAAGAAATTAAATTTTTTTTGAAAAAATTGCAAAAAATGACCCTGTCCCCCCCCTTAACTTCTACAAATCTGAACCTGGTGAGCTGAAATTTGGTAGGGATCATTAGTTTTAAGTGCAGATTACAGAAAAAATATAGCGAACACGATTGACCTACAAATTTGCGAAATAGAAGGGAATGAAATAGAATTTTTTTAAAAAAATTGCAAAAAATGACCCTGTCCCCCCCCTTAACTTCTACAAATCTAAACCGGGTCGGCTGAAATTTAGTAGGGATCTTCAGTTTTACGTGCAGATTACATGGAAATTATAACAAACCTAATAAGTCTACATATTTGCGCAATGGAATGGAAAGAAATTAAATTTTTTCGAAAAAATTGCAAAAAAATGACACTGTCCCCTCCTTAACTTCTACAAATCTGAAGCTGGTGAGCTGAAATTCAGCAGGGATCTTCAGTTTAAAGTGCAGATTACGGGAAAAATATAGCGAACACGAATGACCTACTTTTTTGCAAAATAGAAGGAAAGAAATTAAATATTGTCAAAAAAATTGATAAAAACGACCCAGTCCCCCCTCTTAACTTCTACAAATCTGAACCTGGTGAGCTGAAATTCGGTAGGGATCTTAAGTTTTACGTGCAGATTACATGGAAATTATAACGAACCTAATAGGTCTACATATTTGCGCAATGGAATGGAAAGAATTTAAATTTTTTCGAAAAAATTGCAAAAAATGACACTGTCACCCCCTTAACTTCTACAAATCTGAAGCTGGTGAGCTGAGATTCAGCAGGGATTTTCAGTTTTAAGTGCAGATTACATGGAAATTATAACAAACCTAATAGGTCTACATATTTGCGCAATCGAAGGGAAAGAAATTAAATTTTTTCGAAAAAATTGCAAAAATGACACTGTCCCCCCCTTAACTTCTACAAATCTGAAGCTGGTGAGCTGAAATTCGGTAGGGATCTTAAGTTTTACGTGCAGATTACATGGAAATTATAACGAACCTAATAGGTCTATATATTTGCGCAATGGAATGGAAAGAATTTAAATTTTTTCGAAAAAATTGCAAAAAATGACACTGTCCCCCCCTTAACTTCTACAAATCTGAAGCTGGTGAGCTGAAATTCAGCAGGGATCTTCAGTTTTAAGTGCAGATTTCAGAAAAAATATAGCGAACACAATTGGCCTACATATTTGCGAAATAGAAGGGAAAGAAATTAAATATTTTTGAAAAAATTGCAAAAAATGACCCTGTCCCCCACCTTAACTTCTACAAATCTGAACCTGGTGAGCTGAAATTTGGTAGGGATCTTTAGTTTTAAGTGCAGATTACAGAAAAAATATAGCGAACACGATTGACCTACAAATTTGCGAAATAGAAGGGAAAGAAATTGAATTTTTTTGAAAAATTGCAAAAAATGACGCTGTCCCCCCCCCTTAACGTCTACAAATCTAAACCGGGTGGGCTTAAATTCAGTAGGGATCTTCGGTTTTACGTTCAGATTACATGGAAATTATAACGAACCTAATAGGTCTACATATTTGCGCAATGGAAGGGAAAGAAATTAAATTTTTTCGAAAAAATTGCAAAAATGAAACTGTCCCCCCCTTAACATCTACAAATCTGAAGCTGGTGAGCTGAAATTCTGCAGGGATCTTCAGTTTTAAGTACAGATTACGGGAAAATTATAGCGAACACGAATGACCTACTTTTTTGCAAAATAGAAGGGAAAGAAATTAAATATTGTCAAAAAAATTGCTAAAAATGACACTGTCCCCCATTTAACTTCTACAATTCTGAACCTTTTAAACTGAAATTTGGTAGGGATCTTTAGTTTTAAGTGCAGATTACAGAAAAAATATAGCGAACACGATTGGCCTACATATTTACAAAATAGAAGGGAAAGAAATTAAATTTTTTCGAAAAAATTGCAAAAAATGACACTGTCCCCCCCTTAACTTCTACAAATCTGAACCTGGTGAGCTGAAATTTGGTAGGGATCTTTAGTTTTAAGTGCAGATTACAGAAAAAATATAGCGAACACAATTGACCTACAAATTTGCGAAATAAAAGGGAATGAAATAGAATTTTTTTGAAAAAATTGCAAAAAATGACCCTGTCCCCCCCCTTAACTTCTACAAATATGAACCTGGTGAGCTGAAATTTGGTAGGGATCTTCAGTTTTAAGTGCAGATTACAGGAAAGTTATAACCAACACGAGTGACCTACTTTTTTGCAAAATAGAAGGGAAAAAAGTTGAATTTTTTTGAAAAAATTGCAAAAAATGGTCCTGTCCCCCCCCTTAACTTCTACAAATCTAAACCGGGTGGGCTGAAATTCAGTAGGAATTTTCAGTTTTACGTGCAGATTACAGGAAAATTATAACGAACCTGATAGGTCTACATATTTGCGAAATAGAAGGGAAAGAAATTAAATTTTTTTGAAAAAATTGCAAAAAATGACCCTGTCCCCCCCCTTAACTTCTACAAATCTGAACCTGGTGAGCTGAAATTTGGTAGGGATCTTTAGTTTTAAGTGCAGATTACAGAAAAAATATAGCGAACACGATTGACCTACATATTTGCGAAATAGAAGGGAAAGAAATTAAATTTTTTCGAAAAAATTGAAAAAAATGACACTGTCCCCCTTAACTTCTACAAATCTAAAGCTGGTGAGCTGAAATTCAGCAGGGATCTTCAGTTTTAAGTGCAGATTACGGGAAAAATATAGCGAACACGAATGACCTACTTTTTTGTAAAATATAAGGGAAAGAAATTAAATATTGTCAAAAAAATTGATAAAAACGACCCTGTCCCCCCTCTTAACTTCTACAAATCTGAACCTGGTGAGCTGAAATTCGGTAGGGATCTTTAGTTTTACGTGCAGATTACATGGAAATTATAACGAAGCTAATAGGTCTACATATTTGCGCAATGGAATGGAAAGAATTTAAATTTTTTCGAAAAAATTGCAAAAATGACACTGTCCCCCCCTTAATTTCTACAAATCTGAAGCTGGTGAGCTGAAATTCAGCAGGGATCTTCAGTTTTAAGTGCAGATTACGGGAAAATTATAGCGAACACGAATGACCTACTTTTTTGCAAAATAGAAGGGAAAGAAATTAAATATTGTCAAGAAAATTGATAAAAACGACCCTGTCCCCCCTCTTAACTTCTACAAATCTGAACCTGGTGAGCTGAAATTCGGTAGGGATCTTTAGTTTTACGTGCAGATTACATGGAAATTATAACGAACCTAATAGGTCTACATATTTGCGCAATGGAATGGAAAGAATTTAAATTTTTTCGAAAAAATTGCAAAAAATGACACTGTCCCCCCCTTAACTTCTACAAATCTGAAGCTGGTGAGCTGAAATACAGTAGGGATCTTCAGTTTTACGTGCAGATTACATGGAAATTATAACGAACCTAATAAGTCTACATATTTGCGCAATGGAATGGAAAAAAATTAAATTTTTTCGAAAAAATTGCAAAAAATGACACTGTCCCCTCCTTAACTTCTACAAATCTGAAGCTGGTGAGCTGAAATTCAGCAGGGATCTTCAGTTTTAAGTGCAGATTACGGGAAAAATATAGCGAACACGAATGACCTACTTTTTTGCAAAATAGAAGGGAAAGAAATTAAATATTGTCAAAAAAATTGATAAAAACGACCCTGTCCCCCCTCTTAACTTCTACAAATCTGAACCTGGTGAGCTGAAATTCGGTAGGGATCTTTAGTTTTACGTGCAGATTACATGGAAATTATAACGAAGCTAATAGGTCTACATATTTGCGCAATGGAATGGAAAGAATTTAAATTTTTTCGAAAAAATTGCAAAAATGACACTGTCCCCACCTTAATTTCTACAAATCTGAAGCTGGTGAGCTGAAATTCAGCAGGGATCTTCAGTTTTAAGTGCAGATTACGGGAAAGTTATAGCGAACACGAATGACCTACTTTTTTGCAAAATAGAAGGGAAAGAAATTAAATATTGTCAAGAAAATTGATAAAAACGACCCTGTCCCCCCTCTTAACTTCTACAAATCTGAACCTGGTCAGCTGAAATTCGGTAGGGATCTTTAGTTTTACGTGCAGATTATATGGAAATTATAACGAACCTAATAGGTCTACATATTTGCGCAATGGAATGGAAAGAATTTAAATTTTTTCGAAAAAATTGCAAAAAATGACACTGTCCCCCCCCCCTTAACTTCTACAAATCTGAAGCTGGTGAGCTGAAATTCAGCAGGGATCTTCAGTTTTAAGTGCAGATTTCAGAAAAAAATATAGCGAACACAATTGGCCTACATATTTGCGAAATAGAAGGGAAATAAATTGAATTTTTTTTGAAAAAATTGCAAAAAATGACCCTGTCCCCCCCTTAACTTCTACAAATCTGAACCTGGTGAGCTGAAATTTGGTAGGGATCTTTAGTTTTAAGTGCAGATTACAGAAAAAATATAGCGAACACGATTGACCTACAAATTTGCGAAATAGAAGGGAATGAAATAAAATTTTTTTGAAAAAATTGCAAAAAATGCCCCTGTCCCCACCCCCCTTAACTTCTACAAATCTAAACCGGGTCGGCTGAAATTCAGTAGGGATCTTCAGTTTTACGTGCAGATTACAAGGAAATTATAACGAACCTAATAAGTCTACATATTTGCGCAATGGAATGGAAAGAAATTAAATTTTTTCGAAAAAATTGCAAAAAAAACACTGTCCCCTCCTTAACTTCTACAAATCTGAAGCTGGTGAGCTGAAATTCAGCAGGGATCTTCAGTTTAAAGTGCAGATTACGGGAAAACTATAGCGAACACAAATGACTTACTTTTTTGCAAAATAGAAGGGAAAGAAATTAAATATTGTCAAAAAAATTGATAAAAACGACCCTGTCCCCCCCTTAACATCTACAGATCTGAACCTGGTGAGCTGAAATTCGGTAAGGATGTTTAGTTTTACGTGCAGATTACATGGAAATTATAACGAACCTAATAGGTCTACATATTTGCGCAATGGAATGGAAAGAATTTAAATTTTTTCGAAAAAATTGCAAAAAATGACACTGTCCCCCCCTTAACTTCTACAAATCTGAAGCTGGTGAGCTGAAATTCAGCAGGGATCTTCAGTTTTAAGTGCAGATTACAGGAAAAATATAGCGAACACAATTGGCCTACATATTTGCGAAATAGAAGGGAAAAAAATTAAATTTTTTTTGAAAAAATTGCAAAAAATGACCCTGTCCCCCCCCTTAACTTCTACAAATCTGAACCTGGTGAGCTGAAATTTGGTAGGGATCATTAGTTTTAAGTGCAGATTACAGAAAAAATATAGCGAACACGATTGACCTACAAATTTGCGAAATAGAAGGGAATGAAATAGAATTTTTTTAAAAAAATTGCAAAAAATGACCCTGTCCCCCCCCCTTAACTTCTACAAATCTAAACCGGGTCGGCTGAAATTTAGTAGGGATCTTCAGTTTTACGTGCAGATTACATGGAAATTATAACGAACCTAAAAAGTCTACATATTTGCGCAATGGAATGGAAAGAAATTAAATTTTTTCGAAAAAATTGCAAAAAATGACACTGTCCCCCCCTTAACTTCTACAAATCTGAAGCTGGTGAGCTGAAATTCAGCAGGGATCTTCAGTTTTAAGTGCAGATTTCAGAAAAAATATAGCGAACACAATTGGCCTACATATTTGCGAAATAGAAGGGAAATAAATTGAATTTTTTTTGAAAAAATTGCAAAAAATGACCCTGTCCCCCCCTTAACTTCTACAAATCTAAACCGGGTCGGCTGAAATTCAGTAGGGATCTTCAGTTTTACGTGCAGATTACAAGGAAATTATAACGAACCTAATAAGTCTACATATTTGCGCAATGGAATGGAAAGAAATTAAATTTTTTCGAAAAAATTGCAAAAAAAACACTGTCCCCTCCTTAACTTCTACAAATCTGAAGCTGGTGAGCTGAAATTCAGCAGGGATCTTCAGTTTAAAGTGCAGATTACGGGAAAACTATAGCGAACACGAATGACTTACTTTTTTGCAAAATAGAAGGGAAAGAAATTAAATATTGTCAAAAAAATTGATAAAAACGACCCTGTCCCCCCCCTTAACATCTACAAATCTGAACCTGGTGAGCTGAAATTCGGTAGGGATGTTTAGTTTTACGTGCAGATTACATGGAAATTATAACGAACCTAATAGGTCTACATATTTGCGCAATGGAATGGAAATAATTTAAATTTTTTCGAAAAAATTGCAAAAAATGACATTGTCCCCCCCTTAACTTCTACAAATCTGAAGCTGGTGAGCTGAAATTCAGCAGGGATCTTCAGTTTTAAGTGCAGATTACAGGAAAAATATAGCGAACACAATTGGCCTACATATTTGCGAAATAGAAGGGAAAGAAATTAAATTTTTTTTGAAAAAATTGCAAAAAATGACCCTGTCCCCCCCTTAACATCTACAAATCTGAACCTGGTGAGCTGAAATTTGGTAGGGATCATTAGTTTTAAGTGCAGATTACAGAAAAAATATAGCGAACACGATTGACCTACAAATTTGCGAAATAGAAGGGAATGAAATAGAATTTTTTTTAAAAAATTGCAAAAAATGACCCTGTCCCCCCCCCCCTTAACTTCTACAAATCTAAACCGGGTCGGCTGAAATTTAGTAGGGATCTTCAGTTTTACGTGCAGATTACATGGCAATTATAACGAACCTAATAAGTCTACATATTTGCGCAATGGAATGGAAAGAAATTAAATTTTTTCGAAAAAATTGCAAAAAATGACACTGTCCCCTCCTTAACTTCTACAAATCTGAAGCTGGTGAGCTGAAATTCAGCAGGGATCTTCAGTTTTAAGTGCAGATTACGGGAAAAATATAGCGAACACGAATGACCTACTTTTTTGCAAAATAGAAGGGAAAGAAATTAAATATTGTCAAAAAAATTGATAAAAACAACCCTGTCCCCCCTTTTAACTTCTACAAATCTGAACCTGGTCAGCTGAAATTCGGTAGGGATCTTTAGTTTTTCGTGCAGATTACATGGAAATTATAACGAACCTAATAGGTCTACATATTTGCGCAATGGAATGGAAAGAATTTAAATTTTTTCGAAAAAATTGCAAAAAATGACACTGTCCCCCCCTTAACTTCTACAAATCTGAAGCTGGTGAGCTGAAATTCAGCAGGGATCTTCAGTTTTAAGTGCAGATTACGGGAAAAATATAGCGAACACGAATGACCTACTTTTTTGTAAAATATAAGGGAAAGAAATTAAATATTGTCAAAAAAATTGATAAAAACGACCCTGTCCCCCCTCTTAACTTCTACAAATCTGAACCTGGTGAGCTGAAATTCGGTAGGGATCTTTAGTTTTACGTGCAGATTACATGGAAATTATAACGAAGCTAATAGGTCTACATATTTGCGCAATGGAATGGAAAGAATTTAAATTTTTTCGAAAAAATTGCAAAAATGACACTGTCCCCCCCTTAATTTCTACAAATCTGAAGCTGGTGAGCTGAAATTCAGCAGGGATCTTCAGTTTTAAGTGCAGATTACGGGAAAATTATAGCGAACACGAATGACCTACTTTTTTGCAAAATAGAAGGGAAAGAAATTAAATATTGTCAAGAAAATTGATAAAAACGACCCTGTCCCCCCTCTTAACTTCTACAAATCTGAACCTGGTGAGCTGAAATTCGGTAGGGATCTTTAGTTTTACGTGCAGATTACATGGAAATTATAACGAACCTAATAGGTCTACATATTTGCGCAATGGAATGGAAAGAATTTAAATTTTTTCGAAAAAAATTGCAAAAAATGACCCTGTCCCCCCCTTAACTTCTACAAATCTGAAGCTGGTGAGCTGAAATACAGTAGGGATCTTCAGTTTTACGTGCAGATTACATGGAAATTATAACGAACCTAATAAGTCTACATATTTGCGCAATGGAATGGAAAAAAATTAAAATTTTTTTCGAAAAAAATTGCAAAAAATGACACTGTCCCCTCCCTTAACTTCTACAAATCTAAACCTGGTGAGCTGAAATTCAGCAGGGATCTTCAGTTTTAAGTGCAGATTACGGGAAAAATATAGCGAACACGAATGACCTACTTTTTTGCAAAATAGAAGGGAAAGAAATTAAATATTGTCAAAAAAATTGATAAAAACGACCCTGTCCCCCCTCTTAACTTCTACAAATCTGAACCTGGTGAGCTGAAATTCGGTAGGGATCTTTAGTTTTACGTGCAGATTACATGGAAATTATAACGAAGCTAATAGGTCTACATATTTGCGCAATGGAATGGAAAGAATTTAAATTTTTTCGAAAAAATTGCAAAAATGACACTGTCCCCCCCTTAATTTCTACAAATCTGAAGCTGGTGAGCTGAAATTCAGCAGGGATCTTCAGTTTTAAGTGCAGATTACGGGAAAGTTATAGCGAACACGAATGACCTACTTTTTTGCAAAATAGAAGGGAAAGAAATTAAATATTGTCAAGAAAATTGATAAAAACGACCCTGTCCCCCCTCTTAACTTCTACAAATCTGAACCTGGTCAGCTGAAATTCGGTAGGGATCTTTAGTTTTACGTGCAGATTATATGGAAATTATAACGAACCTAATAGGTCTACATATTTGCGCAATGGAATGGAAAGAATTTAAATTTTTTCGAAAAAATTGCAAAAAATGACACTGTCCCCCCCTTAACTTCTACAAATCTGAAGCTGGTGAGCTGAAATTCAGCAGGGATCTTCAGTTTTAAGTGCAGATTTCAGAAAAAATATAGCGAACACAATTGGCCTACATATTTGCGAAATAGAAGGGAAATAAATTGAATTTTTTTTGAAAAAATTGCAAAAAATGACCCTGTCCCCCCCTTAACTTCTACAAATCTGAACCTGGTGAGCTGAAATTTGGTAGGGATCTTTAGTTTTAAGTGCAGATTACAGAAAAAATATAGCGAACACGATTGACCTACAAATTTGCGAAATAGAAGGGAATGAAATAAAATTTTTTTGAAAAAATTGCAAAAAATGCCCCTGTCCCCACCCCCCTTAACTTCTACAAATCTAAACCGGGTCGGCTGAAATTCAGTAGGGATCTTCAGTTTTACGTGCAGATTACAAGGAAATTATAACGAACCTAATAAGTCTACATATTTGCGCAATGGAATGGAAAGAAATTAAATTTTTTCGAAAAAATTGCAAAAAAACACTGTCCCCTCCTTAACTTCTACAAATCTGAAGCTGGTGAGCTGAAATTCAGCAGGGATCTTCAGTTTAAAGTGCAGATTACGGGAAAACTATAGCGAACACAAATGACTTACTTTTTTGCAAAATAGAAGGGAAAGAAATTAAATATTGTCAAAAAAATTGATAAAAACGACCCTGTCCCCCCCTTAACATCTACAGATCTGAACCTGGTGAGCTGAAATTCGGTAAGGATGTTTAGTTTTACGTGCAGATTACATGGAAATTATAACGAACCTAATAGGTCTACATATTTGCGCAATGGAATGGAAAGAATTTAAATTTTTTCGAAAAAATTGCAAAAAATGACACTGTCCCCCCCTTAACTTCTACAAATCTGAAGCTGGTGAGCTGAAATTCAGCAGGGATCTTCAGTTTTAAGTGCAGATTACAGGAAAAATATAGCGAACACAATTGGCCTACATATTTGCGAAATAGAAGGGAAAAAAATTAAATTTTTTTTGAAAAAATTGCAAAAAATGACCCTGTCCCCCCCTTAACTTCTACAAATCTGAACCTGGTGAGCTGAAATTTGGTAGGGATCATTAGTTTTAAGTGCAGATTACAGAAAAAATATAGCGAACACGATTGACCTACAAATTTGCGAAATAGAAGGGAATGAAATAGAATTTTTTTAAAAAAATTGCAAAAAATGACCCTGTCCCCCCCCTTAACTTCTACAAATCTAAACCGGGTCGGCTGAAATTTAGTAGGGATCTTCAGTTTTACGTGCAGATTACATGGAAATTATAACGAACCTAATAAGTCTACATATTTGCGCAATGGAATGGAAAGAAATTAAATTTTTTCGAAAAAATTGCAAAAAATGACACTGTCCCCCCCTTAACTTCTACAAATCTGAAGCTGGTGAGCTGAAATTCAGCAGGGATCTTCAGTTTTAAGTGCAGATTTCAGAAAAAATATAGCGAACACAATTGGCCTACATATTTGCGAAATAGAAGGGAAATAAATTGAATTTTTTTTGAAAAAATTGAAAAAAATGACCCTGTCCCCCCCTTAACTTCTACAAATCTAAACCGGGTCGGCTGAAATTCAGTAGGGATCTTCAGTTTTACGTGCAGATTACAAGGAAATTATAACGAACCTAATAAGTCTACATATTTGCGCAATGGAATGGAAAGAAATTAAATTTTTTCGAAAAAATTGCAAAAAAAACACTGTCCCCTCCTTAACTTCTACAAATCTGAAGCTGGTGAGCTGAAATTCAGCAGGGATCTTCAGTTTAAAGTGCAGATTACGGAAAAACTATAGCGAACACGAATGACTTACTTTTTTGCAAAATAGAAGGGAAAGAAATTAAATATTGTCAAAAAAATTGATAAAAACGACCCTGTCCCCCCCCTTAACATCTACAAATCTGAACCTGGTGAGCTGAAATTCGGTAGGGATGTTTAGTTTTACGTGCAGATTACATGGAAATTATAACGAACCTAATAGGTCTACATATTTGCGCAATGGAATGGAAAGAATTTAAATTTTTTCGAAAAAATTGCAAAAAATGACATTGTCCCCCCCTTAACTTCTACAAATCTGAAGCTGGTGAGCTGAAATTCAGCAGGGATCTTCAGTTTTAAGTGCAGATTACAGGAAAAATATAGCGAACACAATTGGCCTACATATTTGCGAAATAGAAGGGAAAGAAATTAAATTTTTTTTGAAAAAATTGCAAAAAATGACACTGTCCCCCCCCTTAACTTCTACAAATCTGAACCTGGTGAGCTGAAATTTGGTAGGGATCATTAGTTTTAAGTGCAGATTGCAGAAAAAATATAGCGAACACGATTGACCTACAAATTTGCGAAATAGAAGGGAATGAAATAGAATTTTTTTTAAAAAATTGCAAAAAATGACCCTGTCCCCCCCCCCTTAACTTCTACAAATCTAAACCGGGTCGGCTGAAATTTAGTAGGGATCTTCAGTTTGACGTGCAGATTACATGGCAATTATAACGAACCTAATAAGTCTACATATTTGCGCAATGGAATGGAAAGAAATTAAATTTTTTCGAAAAAATTGCAAAAAATGACACTGTCCCCCCCTTAACTTCTACAAATCTGAAGCTGGTGAGCTGAAATTCAGCAGGGATCTTCAGTTTTAAGTGCAGATTACTGAAAAAATATAGCGAACACAATTGGCCTACATATTTGCGAAATAGAAGGGAAAGAAATTTAATTTTTTTTTTTGAAAAAATTGCAAAAAATGACACTGTCCCCCCCTTAACATCTACAAATCTGAAGCTGGTGAGCTGAAATTCTGCAGGGATCTTCAGTTTTAAGTGCAGATTACGGGAAAATTATAGCGAACACGAATGACCATTTTTTTTGCAAAATAGAAGGGAAAGAAATTAAATATTGTCAAGAAAATTGATAAAAACGACCCTGTCCCCCCTCTTAACTTCTACAAATCTGAACCTGGTGAGCTGAAATTCGGTAGGGATCTTTAGTTTTACGTGCAGATTACATGGAAATTATAACGAACCTAATAGGTCTACATATTTTCGCAATGGAATGGAAAGAATTTAAATTTTTTCGAAAAAATTGCAAAAAATGACACTGTCCCCTCCTTAACTTCTACAAATCTGAAGCTGGTGAGCTGAAATTCAGCAGGGATCTTCAGTTTTAAGTGCAGATTACGGGAAAAATATAGCGAACACGAATGACCTACTTTTTTGCAAAATAGAAGGAAAAGAAATTAAATATTGTCAAAAAAATTGATAAAAACAACCCTGTCCCCCCTTTTAACTTCTACAAATCTGAACCTGGTCAGCTGAAATTCGGTAGGGATCTTTAGTTTTTCGTGCAGATTACAAGGAAATTATAACGAACCTAATAGGTCTACATATTTGCGCAATGGAAGGGAAAGAAATTAAATTTTTTCGAAAAAATTGCAAAAATGACACTGTCCCCCCCCTTAACTTCTACAAATCTGAAGCTGGTGAGCTGAAATTCAGCAGGGATCTTCAGTTTTAAGTGCAGATTACGGAAAAATTATAGCGAACACGAATGACCTACTTTTTTGCAAAATAGAAGGGAAAGAAATTAAATATTGTCAAGAAAATTGATAAAAACGACCCTGTCCCCCCTCTTAACTTCTACAAATCTGAACCTGGTGAGCTGAAATTCGGTAGGGATCTTTAGTTTTACGTGCAGATTACATGGAAATTATAACGAACCTAATAAGTCTACATATTTGCGCAATGGAATGGAAAGAAATTAAATTTTTTCGAAAAAATTGCAAAAAAAACACTGTCCCCTCCTTAACTTCTACAAATCTGAAGCTGGTGAGCTGAAATTCAGCAGGGATCTTCAGTTTAAAGTGCAGATTACGGGAAAACTATAGCCAACACGAATGACTTACTTTTTTGCAAAATAGAAGGGAAAGAAATTAAATATTGTCAAAAAAATTGATAAAAACGACCCTGTCCCCCCCCTTAACATCTACAAATCTGAACCTGGTGAGCTGATATTCGGTAGGGATATTTAGTTTTACGTGCAGATTACATGGAAATTATAACGAACCTAATAGGTCTACATATTTGCGCAATGGAATGGAAAGAATTTAAATTTTTTCGAAAAAATTGCAAAAAATGACACTGTCCCCCCCTTAACTTCTACAAATCTGAAGCTGGTGAGCTGAAATTCAGCAGGGATCTTCAGTTTTAAGTGCAGATTACAGGAAAAATATAGCGAACACAATTGGCCTACATATTTGCGAAATAGAAGGGAAAGAAATTGAATTTTTTTTGAAAAAATTGCAAAAAATGACCCTGTCCCCCCCCTTAACTTCTACAAATCTAAACCGGGTAGGCTGAAATTCAGTAGGGATCTCCAGGTTTACGTGCAGATTACACGGAAATTATAACGTACCTAATAGGTCTACATATTTGCGCAATGGAAGGGAAAGAAATTAAATTTTTTCGAAAAAATTGCAAAAATGACACTGTCCCCCCCCTTAACTTCTACAAATCTGAAGCTGGTGAGCTGAAATTCAGCAGGGATCTTCAGTTTTAAGTGCAGATTACGGGAAAATTATAGCGAACACGAATGACCTACTTTTTTGCAAAATAGAAGGGAAAGAAATTAAATATTGTCAAGAAAATTGATAAAAACGACCCTGTCCCCCCTCTTAACTTCTACAAATCTGAACCTGGTGAGCTGAAATTCGGTAGGGATCTTTAGTTTTACGTGCAGATTACATGGAAATTATAACGAACCTAATAGGTCTACATATTTGCGCAATGGAATGGAAAGAAATTAAATTTTTTCGAAAAAATTGCAAAAAATGACACTGTCCCCTCCTTAACTTCTACAAATCTGAAGCTGGTGAGCTGAAATTCAGCAGGGATCTTCAGTTTTAAGTGCAGATTACGGGAAAAATATAGCGAACACGAATGACCTACTTTTTTGCAAAATAGAAGGGAAAGAAATTAAATATTGTCAAAAAAATTGATAAAAACAACCCTGTCCCCCCTTTTAACTTCTACAAATCTGAACCTGGTCAGCTGAAATTCGGTAGGGATCTTTAGTTTTTCGTGCAGATTACATGGAAATTATAACGAACCTTATAGGTCTACATATTTGCGCAATGGAATGGAAAGAATTTAAATTTTTTCGAAAAAATTGCAAAAAATGACACTGTCCCCCCCTTAACTTCTACAAATCTGAAGCTGGTGAGCTGAAATTCAGCAGGGATCTTCAGTTTTAAGTGCAGATTACAGAAAAAATATAGCGAACACAATTGGCCTACATATTTGCGAAATAGAAGGGAAAGAAATTGAATTTTTTTTGAAAAAATTGCAAAAAATGACCCTGTCCCCCCCCTTAACTTCTACAAATCTAAACCGGGTAGGCTGAAATTCAGTAGGGATCTCCAGTTTTACGTGCAGATTACACGGAAATTATAACGAACCTAATAGGTCTACATATTTGCGCAATAGAAGGGAAAGAAATTAAATTTTTTCGAAAAAATTGCAAAAATGACACTGTCCCCCCCTTAACATCTACAAATCTGAAGCTGGTGAGCTGAAATTCTGCAGGGATCTTCAGTTTTAAGTGCAGATTACGGAAAAATTTAGCGAACACGAATGACCTACTTTTTTGCAAAATAGAAGGGAAATAAATTAAATATTGTCAAAAAAATTGATAAAAACAACCCTGTCCTCCCTTTTAACTTCTACAAATCTGAACCTGGTCAGCTGAAATTCGGTAGGGATCTTTAGTTTTTCGTGCAGATTACATGGAAATTATAACGAACCTAATAGGTCTACATATTTGCGCAATGGAATGGAAAGAATTTAAATTTTTTCGAAAAAATTGCAAAAAATGACACTGTCCCCTCCTTAACTTCTACAAATCTGAAGCTGGTGAGCTGAAATTCAGCAGGGATCTTCAGTTTTAAGTGCAGATTACGGGAAAATTATAGCGAACACGAATGACCTACTTTTTTGCAAAATAGAAGGGAAAGAAATTAAATATTGTCAAGAAAATTGATAAAAACGACCCTGTCCACCCTCTTAACTTCTACAAATCTGAACCTGGTGAGCTGAAATTCGGTAGGGATCTTTAGTTTTACGTGCAGATTACATGGAAATTATAACGAACCTAATAGGTCTACATATTTGCGCAATGGAATGGAAAGAATTTAAATTTTTTCGAAAAAATTGCAAAAAATGACACTGTCCCCTCCTTAACTTCTACAAATCTGAAGCTGGTGAGCTGAAATTCAGCAGAGATCTTCAGTTTTAAGTGCAGATTACGGGAAAAATATAGCGAACACGAATGACCTACTTTTTTGCAAAATAGAAGGGAAAGAAATTAAATATTGTCAAAAAAATTGATAAAAACAACCCTGTCCCCCCTTTTAACTTCTACAAATCTGAACCTGGTCAGCTGAAATTCGGTAGGGATCTTTAGTTTTTCGTGCAGATTACATGGAAATTATAACGAACCTAATAGGTCTACATATTTGCGCAATGGAATGGAAAGAATTTAAATTTTTTCGAAAAAATTGCAAAAAATGACACTGTCACCCCCTTAACTTCTACAAATCTGAAGCTGGTGAGCTGAAATTCAGCAGGGATTTTCAGTTTTAAGTGCAGATTACAGAAAAAATATAGCGAACACAAGTAGCCTACATATTTGCGAAATAGAAGGGAAAGAAATTGAATTTTTTTTGAAAAAATTGCAAAAAATGACCCTGTCCCCCCCCTTAACTTCTACAAATCTAAACCGGGTGGGCTGAAATTCAGTAGGGATCTCCAGTTATACGTTCAGATTACATGGAAATTATAACGAACCTAATAGGTCTACATATTTGCGCAATAGAAGGGAAAGAAATTAAATTTTTTCGAAAAAATTGCAAAAATGACACTGTCCCCCCCTTAACATCTACAAATCTGAAGCTGGTGAGCTGAAATTCTGCAGGGATCTTCAGTTTTAAGTGCAGATTACGGGAAAATTATAGCGAACACGAATGACCTACTTTTTTGCAAAATAGAAGGGAAAGAAATTAAATATTGTCAAAAAAATTGCTAAAAATGACACTGTCCCCCATTTAACTTCTACAATTCTGAACCTTTTAAACTGAAATTTGGTAGGGATCTTTAGTTTTAAGTGCAGATTACAGAAAAAATATAGCGAACACGATTGGCCTACATATTTACAAAATAGAAGGGAAAGAAATTAAATTTTTTCGAAAAAATTGCAAAAAATGACACTGTCCCCCCCTTAACTTCTACAAATCTGAACCTGGTGAGCTGAAATTTGGTAGGTATCTTTAGTTTTAAGTGCAGATTACAGAAAAAATATAGCGAACACAATTGACCTACAAATTTGCGAAATAAAAGGGAATGAAATAGAATTTTTTTGAAAAAATTGCAAAAAATGACCCTGTCCCCCCCCTTAACTTCTACAAATATGAACCTGGTGAGCTGAAATTTGGTAGGGATCTTCAGTTTTAAGTGCAGATTACAGGAAAGTTATAACCAACACGAGTGACCTACTTTTTTGCAAAATAGGAGGGAAAAAAATTGAATTTTTTTTGAAAAAATTGCAAAAAATGGTCCTGTCCCCCCCCTTAACTTCTACAAATCTAAACCGGGTGGGCTGAAATTCAGTAGGAATTTTCAGTTTTACGTGCAGATTACAGGAAAATTATAACGAACCTGATAGGTCTACATATTTGCGAAATAGAAGGGAAAAAAATTAAATTTTTTTGAAAAAATTGCAAAAAATGACACTGTCCCCCACCTTAACTTCTACAAATCTGAACCTGGTGAGCTGAAATTTGGTAGGGATCTTTAGTTTTAAGTGCAGATTACAGAAAAAATATAGCGAACACGATTGACCTACAAATTTGCGAAATAGAAGGGAAAGAAATTGAATTTTTTTGAAAAATTGCAAAAAATGACGCTGTCCCCCCTCTTAACGTCTACAAATCTAAACCGGGTGGGCTTAAATTCAGTAGGGATCTTCAGTTTTACGTTCAGATTACATGGAAATTATAACGAACCTAATAGGTCTACATATTTGCGCAATGGAAGGGAAAGAAATTAAATTTTTTCGAAAAAATTGCAAAAATGACACTGTCCCCCCCTTAACATCTACAAATCTGAAGCTGGTGAGCTGAAATTCTGCATGGATCTTCAGTTTTAAGTGCAGATTACGGGAAAATTATAACGAACACGAATGACCTACTTTTTTGCAAAATAGAAGGGAAAGAAATTAAATATTGTCAAAAAAATTGCTAAAAATGACACTGTCCCTCATTTAACTTCTACATTTCTGAACCTTTTGAGCTGAAATTTGGTAGGGATCTTTAGTTTTAAGTGCAGATTACAGAAAAAATATAGCGAACACGATTGGCCTACATATTTACAAAATAGAAGGGAAAGAAATTAAATTTTTTCGAAAATTGCAAAAAATGACCCTGTCCCCCCCTTAACTTCTACAAATCTGAACCTGGTGAGCTGAAATTTGGTAGGGATCTTTAGTTTTAAGTGCAGATTACAGAAAAAATATAGCGAACACAATTGACCTACAAATTTGCGAAATAAAAGGGAATGAAATAGAATTTTATTGAAAAAATTGCAAAAAATGACCCTGTCCCCCCCCTTAACTTCTACAAATCTGAACCTGGTGAGCTGAAATTTGGTAGGGATCTTTAGTTTTAAGTGCAGATTACAGAAAAAATATAGCGAACACGATTGACCTACATATTTGCGAAATAGAAGGGAAAGAAATTAAATTTTTTCGAAAAAATTGAAAAAAATGACACTGTCCCCCTTAACTTCTACAAATCTAAAGCTGGTGAGCTGAAATTCAGCAGGGATCTTCAGTTTTAAGTGCAGATTACGGGAAAAATATAGCGAACAAGAATGACCTACTTTTTTGTAAAATATAAGGGAAAGAAATTAAATATTGTCAAAAAAATTGATAAAAACGACCCTGTCCCCCCTCTTAACTTCTACAAATCTGAACCTGGTGAGCTGAAATTCGGTAGGGATCTTTAGTTTTACGTGCAGATTACATGGAAATTTTAACGAAGCTAATAGGTCTACATATTTGCGCAATGGAATGGAAAGAATTTAAATTTTTTCGAAAAAATTGCAAAAATGACACTGTCCCCCCCTTAATTTCTACAAATCTGAAGCTGGTGAGCTGAAATTCAGCAGGGATCTTCAGTTTTAAGTGCAGATTACGGGAAAATTATAGCGAACACGAATGACCTACTTTTTTGCAAAATAGAAGGGAAAGAAATTAAATATTGTCAAGAAAATTGATAAAAACGACCCTGTCCCCCCTCTTAACTTCTACAAATCTGAACCTGGTGAGCTGAAATTCGGTAGGGATCTTTAGTTTTACGTGCAGATTACATGGAAATTATAACGAACCTAATAGGTCTACATATTTGCGCAATGGAATGGAAAGAATTTAAATTTTTTCGAAAAAATTGCAAAAAATGACACTGTCCCCCCCCTTAACTTCTACAAATCTGAAGCTGGTGAGCTGAAATACAGTAGGGATCTTCAGTTTTACGTGCAGATTACATGGAAATTATAACGAACCTAATAAGTCTACATATTTGCGCAATGGAATGGAAAAAAATTAAATTTTTTCGAAAAAATTGCAAAAAATAACACTGTCCCCTCCTTAACTTCTACAAATCTGAAGCTGGTGAGCTGAAATTCAGCAGGGATCTTCAGTTTTAAGTGCAGATTACGGGAAAAATATAGCGAACACGAATGACCTACTTTTTTGCAAAATAGAAGGGAAAGAAATTAAATATTGTCAAAAAAATTGATAAAAACGACCCTGTTCCCCCTTTTAACTTCTACAAATCTGAACCTGGTCAGCTGAAATTCGGTAGGGATCTTGAGTTTTACATGCAGATTACATGGAAATTATAACGAACTTAATAGGTCTACATATTTGCGCAATGGAATGGAAAGAATTTAAATTTTTTCGAAAAAATTGCAAAAAATGACACTGTCCCCCCTTTAACATCTACAAATCTGAAGCTGGTGAGCTGAAATTCAGCAGGGATCTACAGTTTTAAGTGCAGATTTCAGAAAAAATATAGCGAACACAATTGGCCTACATATTTGCGAAATAGAAGGGAAATAAATTGAATTTTTTTTGAAAAAATTGCAAAAAATGACCCTGTCCCCCCCTTAACTTCTACAAATCTGAACCTGGTGAGCTGAAATTTGGTAGGGATCTTTAGTTTTAAGTGCAGATTACAGAAAAAATATAGCGAACACGATTGACCTACAAATTTGCGAAATAGAAGGGAATGAAATAAAATTTTTTTGAAAAAATTGCAAAAAATGCCCCTGTCCCCACCCCCCTTAACTTCTACAAATCTAAACCGGGTCGGCTGAAATTCAGTAGGGATCTTCAGTTTTACGTGCAGATTACAAGGAAATTATAACGAACCTAATAAGTCTACATATTTGCGCAATGGAATGGAAAGAAATTAAATTTTTTTGAAAAAATTGCAAAAAATGACCCTGTCCCCCCCCTTAACTTCTACAAATATGAACCTGGTGAGCTGAAATTTGGTAGGGATCTTCAGTTTTAAGTGCAGATTACAGGAAAGTTATAACCAACACGAGTGACCTACTTTTTTGCAAAATAGGAGGGAAAAAAATTGAATTTTTTTGAAAAAATTGCAAAAAATGGTCCTGTCCCCCCCCTTAACTTCTACAAATCTAAACCGGGTGGGCTGAAATTCAGTAGAAATTTTCAGTTTTACGTGCAGATTACAGGAAAATTATAACGAACCTGATAGGTCTACATATTTGCGAAATAGAAGGGAAAGAAATTAAATTTTTTTGAAAAAATTGCAAAAAATGACACTGTCCCCCACCTTAACTTCTACAAATCTGAACCTGGTGAGCTGAAATTTGGTAGGGATCTTTAGTTTTAAGTGCAGATTACAGAAAAAATATAGCGAACACGATTGACCTACAAATTTGCGAAATAGAAGGGAAAGAAATTGAATTTTTTTGAAAAATTGCAAAAAATGACGCTGTCCCCCCTCTTAACGTCTACAAATCTAAACCGGGTGGGCTTAAATTCAGTAGGGATCTTCAGTTTTACGTTCAGATTACATGGAAATTATAACGAACCTAATAGGTCTACATATTTGCGCAATGGAAGGGAAAGAAATTAAATTTTTTCGAAAAAATTGCAAAAATGACACTGTCCCCCCCTTAACATCTACAAATCTGAAGCTGGTGAGCTGAAATTCTGCATGGATCTTCAGTTTTAAGTGCAGATTACGGGAAAATTATAACGAACACGAATGACCTACTTTTTTGCAAAATAGAAGGGAAAGAAGTTAAATATTGTCAAAAAATTTGCGAAAAATGACACTGTCCCTCATTTAACTTCTACAATTCTGAACCTTTTGAGCTGAAATTTGGTAGGGATCTTTAGTTTTAAGTGCAGATTACAGAAAAAATATAGCGAACACGATTGGCCTACATATTTACAAAATAGAAGGGAAAGAAATTAAATTTTTTCGAAAATTGCAAAAAATGACCCTGTCCCCCCCTTAACTTCTACAAATCTGAACCTGGTGAGCTGAAATTTGGTAGGGATCTTTAGTTTTAAGTGCAGATTACAGAAAAAATATAGCGAACACAATTGACCTACAAATTTGCGAAATAAAAGGGAATGAAATAGAATTTTATTGAAAAAATTGCAAAAAATGACCCTGTCCCCCCCCTTAACTTCTACAAATCTGAACCTGGTGAGCTGAAATTTGGTAGGGATCTTTAGTTTTAAGTGCAGATTACAGAAAAAATATAGCGAACACGATTGACCTACATATTTGCGAAATAGAAGGGAAAGAAATTAAATTTTTTCGAAAAAATTGAAAAAAATGACACTATCCCCCTTAACTTCTACAAATCTAAAGCTGGTGAGCTGAAATTCAGCAGGGATCTTCAGTTTTAAGTGCAGATTACGGGAAAAATATAGCGAACAAGAATGACCTACTTTTTTGTAAAATATAAGGGAAAGAAATTAAATATTGTCAAAAAAATTGATAAAAACGACCCTGTCCCCCCTCTTAACTTCTACAAATCTGAACCTGGTGAGCTGAAATTCGGTAGGGATCTTTAGTTTTACGTGCAGATTACATGGAAATTTTAACGAACCTAATAGGTCTACATATTTGCGCAATGGAATGGAAAGAATTTAAATTTTTTCGAAAAAATTGCAAAAAATGACACTGTCCCCCCCCTTAACTTCTACAAATCTGAAGCTGGTGAGCTGAAATACAGTAGGGATCTTCAGTTTTACGTGCAGATTACATGGAAATTATAACGAACCTAATAAGTCTACATATTTGCGCAATGGAATGGAAAAAAATTAAATTTTTTCGAAAAAATTGCAAAAAATAACACTGTCCCCTCCTTAACTTCTACAAATCTGAAGCTGGTGAGCTGAAATTCAGCAGGGATCTTCAGTTTTAAGTGCAGATTACGGGAAAAATATAGCGAACACGAATGACCTACTTTTTTGCAAAATAGAAGGGAAAGAAATTAAATATTGTCAAAAAATTTGATAAAAACGACCCTGTTCCCCCTTTTAACTTCTACAAATCTGAACCTGGTCAGCTGAAATTCGGTTGGGATCTTGAGTTTTACGTGCAGATTACATGGAAATTATAACGAACCTAATAGGTCTACATATTTGCGCAATGGAATGGAAAGAATTTAAATTTTTTCGAAAAAATTGCAAAAAATGACACTGTCCCCCCTTTAACATCTACAAATCTGAAGCTGGTGAGCTGAAATTCAGCAGGGATCTACAGTTTTAAGTGCAGATTTCAGAAAAAATATAGCGAACACAATTGGCCTACATATTTGCGAAATAGAAGGGAAATAAATTGAATTTTTTTTGAAAAAATTGCAAAAAATAACAATGTCCCCCCCTTAACTTCTACAAATCTGAACCTGGTGAGCTGAAATTTGGTAGGGATCTTTAGTTTTAAGTGCAGATTACAGAAAAAATATAGCGAACACGATTGACCTACAAATTTGCGAAATAGAAGGGAATGAAATAAAATTTTTTTGAAAAAATTGCAAAAAATGCCCCTGTCCCCACCCCCCTTAACTTCTACAAATCTAAACCGGGTCGGCTGAAATTCAGTAGGGATCTTCAGTTTTACGTGCAGATTACAAGGAAATTATAACGAACCTAATAAGTCTACATATTTGCGCAATGGAATGGAAAGAAATTAAATTTTTTCGAAAAAATTGCAAAAAATGACACTGTCCCCCCCTTAACTTCTACAAATCTGAAGCTGGTGAGCTGAAATTCAGCAGGGATCTTCAGTTTTAAGTGCAGATTTCAGAAAAAATATAGCGAACACAATTGGCCTACATATTTGCGAAATAGAAGGGAAATAAATTGAATTTTTTTTGAAAAAATTGCAAAAAATGACCCTGTCCCCCCCTTAACTTCTACAAATCTAAACCGGGTCTGCTGAAATTCAGTAGGGATCTTCAGTTTTACGTGCAGATTACAAGGAAATTATAACGAACCTAATAAGTCTACATATTTGCGCAATGGAATGGAAAGAATTTAAATTTTTTCGAAAAAATTGCAAAAAATGACATTGTCCCCCCCTTAACTTCTACAAATCTGAAGCTGGTGAGCTGAAATTCAGCAGGGATGTTTAGTTTTACGTGCAGATTACATGGAAATTATAACGAACCTAATAGGTCTACATATTTGCGCAATGGAATGGAAAGAATTTAAATTTTTTCGAAAAAATTGCAAAAAATGACATTGTCCCCCCCTTAACTTCTACAAATCTGAAGCTGGTGAGCTGAAATTCGGTAGGGATGTTTAGTTTTACGTGCAGATTACATGGAAATTATAACGAACCTAATAGGTCTACATATTTGCGCAATGGAATGGAAAGAATTTAAATTTTTTCGAAAAAATTGCAAAAAATGACATTGTCCCCCCCTTAACTTCTACAAATCTGAAGCTGGGGCCGTATTCTCGAAAGCCTTCGACAATTCTCGTATGCGTAAAATGTCGAATGGTTAATGTCGCATGCGACTTCAAAAGTATATTCTCGACGACCATTCGAGATAGGTTGTTCGGAAATTTCCGTGTGCGACATTTATACAGCGTTGCCGTCGTTTCCAAATACTTAAATACCAATAAGAATTAAGGTAGAAGAGAATTTGACATATAGAAAAAACACAAAGAAGAATAAAATATGAATATTAATTTTTCTATTTTAAAAAAGTTGCATTTTTACAATTTCATAACATTTCAATTTTTAAGGAATTTAATTAACAATTTTAATACTCAGATTTTTGAAGAACTTTAAAAATTAAAATTCTTCTAAAATTAGTTAAATTTGTCAATACATACGAATGATGGCAGAATATATTAAATTATTTAAAAAATTTTTTTAGTGTCAATTAATAAATACATTGGGAAGATGCGTACTTAAATTTTTTATGTTAGTAGTGTGCAACAATGCGGTCAATTAATTATGTGAAATTGTTTTAATAGTACTTATTTGTACTATTGAGCGATGATCATGTCCGTTTACATTAAAATAATTAAATAAAGAGTAATAAAATTCTTCATACAAAATTCAATTAATTTCAAATTTTTTTTTTAATTACGTAAAATCTTATGGGAAAAAATAATTATTATTTTTAAAAAAAGTTACTGATGTTTTCAAATAACTTTAAAATTAAATTAATTTCTAAATAAATGTAACTAAAAATTTTTTTAAGTAATATTTTTTCTTTATTTTCTAAAAATTTCAATTTCAGTTTTAATTAAAATTTGTACCTAATAGACAAATGGACTTTATGTAAACCTTTTTTCTAGATCTATGAAAAATTTTCAATTTTATTAAAGCAGTTGCGATATTAAGAAATAGAAATAATGCAAATTATTTCCTTATGAAAATTAAGAATTTTCTTCAAAAATGAAACAGGAATATGCAATCAAGAAAATACCTGCATATTTTCAATTTGTCAAACAATATAAAAACAAAAACCAAAGCATATACACAAAAACTAACTTAAAAGTGTTAACAGATAGCTGCTAAGAATAATAATTGAAAATTTATATTATATATTATTTTTACAAAAATAACAAAAACATTTTAATTTTTTATTATAAATGATACTTATTAAAATCGCTTTAAAAGATAATTTGAAAAATTTTTACATAAACTTTTATTTCATTATAAGATTACGTTAAATTTTTAAATTATACATTTAGGTTATATTGTATAGTTTTTCTTACTTTAGCATACGGTTTATGCACACTAATACTACTTTGTATTATATACGTTTACTATAAATATGACACACAACCTTATTTCTCACTAGCATTTCGTATGCGACTTTACATCTCGAGTGGTCACTACCCACTCGAGATGAACCATTCGAAAATTGTCGCACACGACATGAAATCTCGCATGCGACACGCGTTCGAGAATAGGTTTTTCGATCTCGCATGGTCTGTCGCATGCGACATCTAGGGTCATCGATTCGAGAATACGGCCCCTGGTGAGCTGAAATTCAGCAGGGATCTTCAGTTTTAAGTGCAGATTACAGGAAAAATATAGCGAACACAATTGGCCTACATATTTGCGAAATAGAAGGGAAAGAAATTAAATTTTTTTTGAAAAAATTGCAAAAAATGACCCTGTCCCCCCCCTTAACTTCTACAAATCTGAACCTGGTGAGCTGAAATTTGGTAGGGATCATTAGTTTTAAGTGCAGATTACAGAAAAAATATAGCGAACACGATTGACCTACAAATTTGCGAAATAGAAGGGAATGAAATAGAATTTTTTTTAAAAAATTGCAAAAAATGACCCTGTCCCCCCCCCCCCTTAACTTCTACAAATCTAAACCGGGTCGGCTGAAATTTAGTAGGGATCTTCAGTTTTACGTGCAGATTACATGGAAATTATAACGAACCTAATAAGTCTACATATTTGCGCAATGGAATGGAAAGAAAATTAAATTTTTTTCGAAAAAATTGCAAAAAATGACACTGTCCCCTCCTTAACTTCTACAAATCTGAAGCTGGGTGAGCTGAAATTCAGCAGGGATCTTCAGTTTTAAGTGCAGATTACAGGAAAAATATAGCGAACACAATTGGCCTACATATTTGCGAAATAGAAGGGAAAGAAATTAAATTTTTTTTGAAAAAATTGCAAAAAATGACACTGTCCCCCCCCTTAACTTCTACAAATCTGAACCTGGTGAGCTGAAATTTGGTAGGGATCATTAGTTTTAAGTGCAGATTACAGAAAAAATATAGCGAACACGATTGACCTACAAATTTGCGAAATAGAAGGGAATGAAATAGAATTTTTTTTAAAAAATTGCAAAAAATGACCCTGTCTCCCCCCCCCTTAACTTCTACAAATCTAAACCGGGTCGGCTGAAATTTAGTAGGGATCTTCAGTTTTACGTGCAGATTACATGGAAATTATAACGAACCTAATAAGTCTACATATTTGCGCAATGGAATGGAAAGAAATTAAATTTTTTCGAAAAAATTGCAAAAAATGACACTGTCCCCTCCTTAACTTCTACAAATCTGAAGCTGGTGAGCTGAAATTCAGCAGGGATCTTCAGTTTTAAGTGCAGATTACGGGAAAAATATAGCGAACACGAATGACCTACTTTTTTGCAAAATAGAAGGGAAAGAAATTAAATATTGTCAAAAAAATTGATAAAAACAACCTTGTCCCCCCTTTTAACTTCTACAAATCTGAACCTGGTCAGCTGAAATTCGGTAGGGATCTTTAGTTTTTCGTGCAGATTACATGGAAATTATAACGAACCTAATAGGTCTACATATTTGCGCAATGGAATAGAAAGAATTTAAATTTTTTCGAAAAAATTGCAAAAAATGACACTGTCCCCCCCTTAACTTCTACAAATCTGAAGCTGGTGAGCTGAAATTCAGCAGGGATCTTCAGTTTTAAGTGCAGATTACAGAAAAAATATAGCGAACACAATTGGCCTACATATTTGCGAAATAGAAGGGAAAGAAATTGAATTTTTTTGGAAAAAATTGCAAAAAATGACCCTGTCCCCCCCCTTAACTTCTACAAATCTAAACCGGGTAGGCTGAAATTCAGTAGGGATCTCCAGTTTTACGTGCAGATTACACGGAAATTATAACGAACCTAATAGGTCTACATATTTGCGCAATGGAAGGGAAAGAAATTAAATTTTTTCGAAAAAATTGCAAAAATGACACTGTCCCCCCCCTTAACTTCTACAAATCTAAAGCTGGTGAGCTGAAATTCAGCAGGGATCTTCAGTTTTAGGTGGAGAGTACGGGAAAAATTATAGCGAACACTAATCACCTAATTTTTTGCAAAATAGACGGGAAAGAAATTAAATTTTGTCAAGAAAATTTTTAAAAACGACCCTGTCCCCCCTCTTAACTTCTACAAATCTGAACCTGGTCAGCTGAAATTCGGTAGGGATCTTTAGTTTTTCGTGCAGATTACATGGAAATTATAACGAACCTAATAGGTCTACATATTTGCGCAATGGAAGGGAAAGAATTTAAATTTTTTCGAAAAAATTGCAAAAAATGACATTGTCCCCCCCTTAACTTCTACAAATCTGAAGCTGGTGAGCTGAAATTCAGCAGGGATCTTCAGTTTTAAGTGCAGATTACAGGAAAAATATAGCGAACACAATTGGCCTACATATTTGCGAAATAGAAGGGAATGAAATTAAATTTTTTTGAAAAAATTGCAAAAAATGACCCTGTCCCCCCCCTTAACTTCTACAAATCTGAACCTGGTGAGCTGAAATTTGGTAGGGATCATTAGTTTTAAGTGCAGATTACAGAAAAAATATAGCGAACACGATTGACCTACAAATTTGCGAAATAGAAGGGAATGAAATAGAATTTTTTTTAAAAAATTGCAAAAAATGACCCTGTCCCCCCCCCTTAACTTCTACAAATCTAAACCGGGTCGGCTGAAATTTAGTAGGGATCTTCAGTTTTACGTGCAGATTACATGGAAATTATAACGAACCTAATAAGTCTACATATTTGCGCAATGGAATGGAAAGAAATTAAATTTTTTCGAAAAAATTGCAAAAAATGACACTGTCCCCCCCTTAACTTCTACAAATCTGAAGCTGGTGAGCTGAAATTCAGCAGGGATCTTCAGTTTTAAGTGCAGATTACAGAAAAAATATAGCGAACACAATTGGCCTACATATTTGCGAAATAGAAGGGAAAGAAATTGAATTTTTTTGGAAAAAATTGCAAAAAATGACCCTGTCCCCCCCCTTAACTTCTACAAATCTAAACCGGGTAGGCTGAAATTCAGTAGGGATCTTCAGTTTTACGTGCAGATTACAAGGAAATTATAACGAACCTAATAGGTCTACATATTTGCGCAATGGAATGGAAAGAAATTAAATTTTTTCGAAAAAATTGCAAAAAATGACACTGTCCCCCCCTTAACTTCTACAAATCTGAAGCTGGTGAGCTGAAATTCAGCAGGGATCTTCAGTTTTAAGTGCAGATTACAGAAAAAATATAGCGAACACGATTGGCCTACATATTTGCGAAATAGAAGGGAAAGAAATTAAATTTTTTCAAAAAAATTGCAAAAAATGACCCTGTCCCCCCCTTAACTTCTACAAATCTGAACCTGGTGAGCTGAAATTTGGGAGGGATCTTTAGTTTTAAGTGCCGATTACAGAAAATTTATAACGAACACAAGTGACCTACAAATTTGCGCAATGGAAGGGAAAGAAATAGAATTTTATTCGAAAAAATTGCAAAAAATGACCCTGTCCCCCCCCTTAACTTCTACAAATCTGAACCTGGAGAGCTGAAATTCAGCAGGGATCTTCAGTTTTAAGTGCAGATTACAGAAAAAATATAGCGAACACGATTGACCTACATATTTGCGAAATAGAAGGGAAAGAAATTAAATTTTGTCAAAAAATTGCAAAAAATGACACTGTCCCTCCCTTAACTTCTGTAAATCTGAACCTGGTGAGCTGAAATTCGGTAGGGATCTTTAGTTTTAAGTGCAGATTACAAGAAAAATATAGCGAACACGAATGACCAACTTTTTTGCAAAATAGAAGGGAAAGAAATTAAATATTGTAAAAAAAATTGATAAAAACGACCCTGTCCCCCCTCTTAACTTCTACAAATCTGAACCTGGTGAGCTGAAATTCGGTAGGGATCTTCAGTTTTAAGTGCAGATTACAGGGAAATTATAACGAAGCTCTTCGGTCTACATATTTGCGCAATGGAATGGAAAGAAATTAAATTTTTTCGAAAAAATTGCAAAAAATGACACTGTCCCCCCCTTAACTTCTACAAATCTGAAGCTGGTGAGCTGAAATTCAGCAGGGATCTTCAGTTTTAAGTGCAGATTACGGGAAAAATATAGCGAACACGAATGACCTACTTTTTTGCAAAATAGAAGGGAAAGAAATTAAATATTGTAAAAAAAATTGCAAAAAATGACCCTGTCCCCCCCTTAACTTCTACAAATCTGAAGCTGGTGAGCTGAAATTCAGCAAGGATCTTCAGTTTTAAGTGCAGATTACATGGAAATTATAACGAACCTAATAGGTCTACATATTTGCGCAATGGAATGGAAAGAATTTAAATTTTTTCGAAAAAATTGCAAAAAATGACACTGTCCCCCCCCTTAACTTCTACAAATCTGAAGCTGGTGAGCTGAAATACAGTAGGGATCTTCAGTTTTACGTGCAGATTACATGGAAATTATAACGAACCTAATAAGTCTACATATTTGCGCAATGGAATGGAAAAAAATTAAATTTTTTCGAAAAAATTGCAAAAAATAACACTGTCCCCTCCTTAACTTCTACAAATCTGAAGCTGGTGAGCTGAAATTCAGCAGGGATCTTCAGTTTTAAGTGCAGATTACGGGAAAAATATAGCGAACACGAATGACCTACTTTTTTGCAAAATAGAAGGGAAAGAAATTAAATATTGTCAAAAAAATTGATAAAAACGACCCTGTTCCCCCTTTTAACTTCTACAAATCTGAACCTGGTCAGCTGAAATTCGGTAGGGATCTTGAGTTTTACGTGCAGATTACATGGAAATTATAACGAACCTAATAGGTCTACATATTTGCGCAATGGAATGGAAAGAATTTAAATTTTTTCGAAAAAATTGCAAAAAATGACACTGTCCCCCCTTTAACATCTACAAATCTGAAGCTGGTGAGCTGAAATTCAGCAGGGATCTACAGTTTTAAGTGCAGATTTCAGAAAAAATATAGCGAACACAATTGGCCTACATATTTGCGAAATAGAAGGGAAATAAATTGAATTTTTTTTGAAAAAATTGCAAAAAATGACCCTGTCCCCCCCTTAACTTCTACAAATCTGAACCTGGTGAGCTGAAATTTGGTAGGGATCTTTAGTTTTAAGTGCAGATTACAGAAAAAATATAGCGAACACGATTGACCTACAAATTTGCGAAATAGAAGGGAATGAAATAAAATTTTTTTGAAAAAATTGCAAAAAATGCCCCTGTCCCCACCCCCCTTAACTTCTACAAATCTAAACCGGGTCGGCTGAAATTCAGTAGGGATCTTCAGTTTTACGTGCAGATTACAAGGAAATTATAACGAACCTAATAAGTCTACATATTTGCGCAATGGAATGGAAAGAAATTAAATTTTTTTGAAAAAATTGCAAAAAATGACCCTGTCCCCCCCCTTAACTTCTTACAAATATGAACCTGGTGAGCTGAAATTTGGTAGGGATCTTCAGTTTTAAGTGCAGATTACAGGAAAGTTATAACCAACACGAGTGACCTACTTTTTTGCAAATAGGAGGGAAAAAAAAATTGAATTTTTTTGAAAAAAATTGCAAAAATGGTCCTGTCCCCCCCCTTAACTTCTACAAATCTAAACCGGGTGGGCTGAAATTCAGTAGAAATTTTCAGTTTTACGTGCAGATTACAGGAAAATTATAACGAACCTGATAGGTCTACATATTTGCGAAATAGAAGGGAAAGAAATTAAATTTTTTTGAAAAAATTGCAAAAAATGACACTGTCCCCCACCTTAACTTCTACAAATCTGAACCTGGTGAGCTGAAATTTGGTAGGGATCTTTAGTTTTAAGTGCAGATTACAGAAAAAATATAGCGAACACGATTGACCTACAAATTTGCGAAATAGAAGGGAAAGAAATTGAATTTTTTTGAAAAATTGCAAAAAATGACGCTGTCCCCCCTCTTAACGTCTACAAATCTAAACCGGGTGTGCTTAAATTCAGTAGGGATCTTCAGTTTTACGTTCAGATTACATGGAAATTATAACGAACCTAATAGGTCTACATATTTGCGCAATGGAAGGGAAAGAAATTAAATTTTTTCGAAAAAATTGCAAAAATGACACTGTCCCCCCCTTAACATCTACAAATCTGAAGCTGGTGAGCTGAAATTCTGCATGGATCTTCAGTTTTAAGTGCAGATTACGGGAAAATTATAACGAACACGAATGACCTACTTTTTTGCAAAATAGAAGGGAAAGAAATTAAATATTGTCAAAAAAATTGCTAAAAATGACACTGTCCCTCATTTAACTTCTACAATTCTGAACCTTTTGAGCTGAAATTTGGTAGGGATCTTTAGTTTTAAGTGCAGATTACAGAAAAAATATAGCGAACACGATTGGCCTACATATTTACAAAATAGAAGGGAAAGAAATTAAATTTTTTCGAAAATTGCAAAAAATGACCCTGTCCCCCCCTTAACTTCTACAAATCTGAACCTGGTGAGCTGAAATTTGGTAGGGATCTTTAGTTTTAAGTGCAGATTACAGAAAAAATATAGCGAACACAATTGACCTACAAATTTGCGAAATAAAAGGGAATGAAATAGAATTTTATTGAAAAAATTGCAAAAAATGACCCTGTCCCCCCCCTTAACTTCTACAAATCTGAACCTGGTGAGCTGAAATTTGGTAGGGATCTTTAGTTTTAAGTGCAGATTACAGAAAAAATATAGCGAACACGATTGACCTACATATTTGCGAAATAGAAGGGAAAGAAATTAAATTTTTTCGAAAAAATTGAAAAAAATGACACTGTCCCCCTTAACTTCTACAAATCTAAAGCTGGTGAGCTGAAATTCAGCAGGGATCTTCAGTTTTAAGTGCAGATTACGGGAAAAATATAGCGAACACGAATGACCTACTTTTTTGTAAAATATATGGTAAATATATTAAATATTTTAAAAAAATTTTATAAACACGACCCTGTCCCCCCTCTTAACTTCTACAAATCTGAACCTGGTGAGCTGAAATTCGGTAGGGATCTTTAGTTTTACGTGCAGATTACATGGAAATTTTAACGAAGCTAATAGGTCTACATATTTGCGCAATGGAATGGAAAGAATTTAAATTTTTTCGAAAAAATTGCAAAAAATGACACTGTCCCCCCCCTTAACTTCTACAAATCTGAAGCTGGTGAGCTGAAATACAGTAGGGATCTTCAGTTTTACGTGCAGATTACATGGAAATTATAACGAACCTAATAAGTCTACATATTTGCGCAATGGAATGGAAAAAAATTAAATTTTTTCGAAAAAATTGCAAAAAATAACACTGTCCCCTCCTTAACTTCTACAAATCTGAACCTGGTGAGCTGAAATTCAGCAGGTATCTTCAGTTTGAAGTGCAGATTACTGGAAAAATATAGCGCACACGAATGACCTACATTTTTGCAAAATAGAAGGGAAAGAAATTAAATATTGTCAAGAAAATTGATAAAAACGACCCTGTCCCCCCTTTTAACTTCTACAAATCTGAACCTGGTGAGCTGAAATTCGGTAGGGATCTTTAGTTTTACGTGCAGATTACATGGAAATTATAACGAACCTAATAGGTCTACATATTTGCGCAATGGAATGGAAAGAATTTAAATTTTTTCGAAAAAATTGCAAAAAAATGACACTGTCCCCCCCTTTAACTTCTACAAATCTGAAGCTGGTGAGCTGAAATACAGCAGGGATCTACAGTTTTAAGTGCAGATTTCAGAAAAAATATAGCGAACACAATTGGCCTACATATTTGCGAAATGGAAGGGAAAAAAATTGAATTTTTTTTGAAAAAAATTGCAAAAAATAACACTGTCCCCCCCTTAACTTCTACAAATCTGAAGCTGGTGAGCTGAAATTTGGTAGGGATCTTTAGTTTTAAGTGCAGATTACAGAAAAAATATAGCGAACACGAATGACCTACAAATTTGCAAAATAGAAGGGAATGAAATAAAATTTTTTTGAAAAAATTGATAAAAACGACCCTGTTCCCCCCTTTTAACTTCTACAAATCTGAACCTGGTCAGCTGAAATTCAGTAGGGATCTTGAGTTTTACGTGCAGATTACATGGAAATTATAACGAACCTAATAGGTCTACATATTTGCGCAATGGAATGGAAAGAAATTAAATTTTTTCGAAAAAATTGCAAAAAATGACACTGTCCCCCCCTTAACTTCTACAAATCTGAAGCTGGTGAGCTGAAATTCAGCAGGGATCTTCAGTTTTAAGTGCAGATTTCAGAAAAAATATAGCGAACACAATTGGCCTACATATTTGCGAAATAGAAGGGAAATAAATTGAATTTTTTTTGAAAAAATTGCAAAAAATGACCCTGTCCCCCCCCTTAACTTCTACAAATCTAAACCTGGTCTGCTGAAATTTGGTAGGGATCTTTAGTTTTACGTGCAGATTACAAGGAAAATATAACGAACACTAATAAGTCTACAAATTTGCGAAATGGAAGGGAAAGAATTTAAATTTTTTCGAAAAAATTGCAAAAAATGCCCCTGTCCCCACCCCCCTTAACTTCTACAAATCTAAGCTGGTGAGCTGAAATTCAGCAGGGATCTTTAGTTTTACGTGCAGATTACATGGAAATTATAACGAACCTAATAGGTCTACATATTTGCGCAATGGAATGGAAAGAAATTAAATTTTTTCGAAAAAATTGCAAAAAATGACACTGTCCCCCCCTTAACTTCTACAAATCTGAAGCTGGTGAGCTGAAATTCAGAAGGGATCTTAAGTTTTACGTGCAGATTTCAGGAAATTATAACGAACACAATTGGCCTACATATTTGCGAAATAGAATGGAAAGAATTTAAATTTTTTTTGAAAAAATTGCAAAAAATGACATTGTCCCCCCCTTAACTTCTACAAATCTCTAAACCGGGTCTGCTGAAATTCAGTAGGGATCTTCAGTTTTACGTGCAGATTACAGGAAAAAATATAACGAACACAATAAGTCTACATATTTGCGAAATGGAAGGGAAAGAAATTAATTTTTTTTTGAAAAAATTGCAAAAAATGACCCTGTCCCCCCCTTAACTTCTACAAATCTGAAGCTGGTGAGCTAAAATACAGCAGGGATCTTCTGTTTTAAGTGCAGATTACAGAAAAAATATAGCGAACACGAATGACTTACAATTTTGCAAAATAGAAGGGAAAGAAATTAAATTTTTTTTAAAAAATTGCAAAAAATGACCCTGTCCCCCCCCTTAACTTCTACAAATCTGAAACCTGGTCGGCTGAAATTTAGTAGGGATCTTCAGTTTTACGTGCAGATTACATGGAAATTATAACGAACCTAATAGGTCTACATATTTGCGCAATGGAATGGAAAGAATTTAAATTTTTTCGAAAAAATTGCAAAAAATGACACTGTCCCCCCCTTAACTTCTACAAATCTGAAGCTGGTGAGCTGAAATTCAGCAGGGATCTTCAGTTTTAAGTGCAGATTACAGGAAAAATATAGCGAACACAATTGGCCTACATATTTGCGAAATAGAAGGGAAAGAAATTAAATTTTTTTTGAAAAAATTGCAAAAAATGACCCTGTCCCCCCCCTTAACTTCTACAAATCTGAACCTGGTGAGCTGAAATTTGGTAGGGATCATTAGTTTTAAGTGCAGATTACAGAAAAAATATAGCGAACACGATTGACCTACAAATTTGCGAAATAGAAGGGAATGAAATAGAATTTTTTTTAAAAAATTGCAAAAAATGACCCTGTCCCCCCCCCCCCCCCTTAACTTCTACAAATCTAAACCGGGTCGGCTGAAATTTAGTAGGGATCTTCAGTTTTACGTGCAGATTACATGGAAATTATAACGAACCTAATAAGTCTACATATTTGCGCAATGGAATGGAAAGAAATTAAATTTTTTCGAAAAAATTGCAAAAAATGACACTGTCCCCTCCTTAACTTCTACAAATCTGAAGCTGGTGAGCTGAAATTCAGCAGGGATCTTCAGTTTTAAGTGCAGATTACGGGAAAAATATAGCGAACACGAATGACCTACTTTTTTGCAAAATAGAAGGGAAAGAAATTAAATATTGTCAAAAAAATTGATAAAAACAACCCTGTCCCCCCTTTTAACTTCTACAAATCTGAACCTGGTCAGCTGAAATTCGGTAGGGATCTTTAGTTTTTCGTGCAGATTACATGGAAATTATAACGAACCTAATAGGTCTACATATTTGCGCAATGGAATGGAAAGAATTTAAATTTTTTCGAAAAAATTGCAAAAAATGACACTGTCCCCCCCTTAACTTCTACAAATCTGAAGCTGGTGAGCTGAAATTCAGCAGGGATCTTCAGTTTTAAGTGCAGATTACAGAAAAAATATAGCGAACACAATTGGCCTACATATTTGCGAAATAGAAGGGAAAGAAATTGAATTTTTTTGGAAAAAATTGCAAAAAATGACCCTGTCCCCCCCCTTAACTTCTACAAATCTAAACCGGGTAGGCTGAAATTCAGTAGGGATCTCCAGTTTTACGTGCAGATTACACGGAAATTATAACGAACCTAATAGGTCTACATATTTGCGCAATGGAAGGGAAAGAAATTAAATTTTTTCGAAAAAATTGCAAAAATGACACTGTCCCCCCCTTAACTTCTACAAATCTAAAGCTGGTGAGCTGAAATTCAGCAGGGATCTTCAGTTTTAAGTGCAGATTACGGGAAAATTATAGCGAACACGAATGACCTACTTTTTTGCAAAATAGAAGGGAAAGAAATTAAATATTGTCAAGAAAATTGATAAAAACGACCCTGTCCCCCCTCTTAACTTCTACAAATCTGAACCTGGTCAGCTGAAATTCGGTAGGGATCTTTAGTTTTTCGTGCAGATTACATGGAAATTATAACGAACCTAATAGGTCTACATATTTGCGCAATGGAAGGGAAAGAATTTAAATTTTTTCGAAAAAATTGCAAAAAATGACATTGTCCCCCCCTTAACTTCTACAAATCTGAAGCTGGTGAGCTGAAATTCAGCAGGGATCTTCAGTTTTAAGTGCAGATTACAGGAAAAATATAGCGAACACAATTGGCCTACATATTTGCGAAATAGAAGGGAAAGAAATTAAATTTTTTTTGAAAAAATTGCAAAAAATGACCCTGTCCCCCCCCTTAACTTCTACAAATCTGAACCTGGTGAGCTGAAATTTGGTAGGGATCATTAGTTTTAAGTGCAGATTACAGAAAAAATATAGCGAACACGATTGACCTACAAATTTGCGAAATAGAAGGGAATGAAATAGAATTTTTTTTAAAAAATTGCAAAAAATGACCCTGTCCCCCCCCCCTTAACTTCTACAAATCTAAACCGGGTCGGCTGAAATTTAGTAGGGATCTTCAGTTTTACGTGCAGATTACATGGAAATTATAACGAACCTAATAAGTCTACATATTTGCGCAATGGAATGGAAAGAAATTAAATTTTTTCGAAAAAATTGCAAAAAATGACACTGTCCCCTCCTTAACTTCTACAAATCTGAAGCTGGTGAGCTGAAATTCAGCAGGGATCTTCAGTTTTAAGTGCAGATTACGGGAAAAATATAGCGAACACGAATGACCTACTTTTTTGCAAAATAGAAGGGAAAGAAATTAAATATTGTAAAAAAAATTGCAAAAAATGACCCTGTCCCCCCCTTAACTTCTACAAATCTAAACCGGGTAGGCTGAAATTCAGTAGGGATCTTCAGTTTTACGTGCAGATTACAAGGAAATTATAACGAACCTAATAGGTCTACATATTTGCGCAATGGAATGGAAAGAAATTAAATTTTTTCGAAAAAATTGCAAAAAATGACACTGTCCCCCCCTTAACTTCTACAAATCTGAAGCTGGTGAGCTGAAATTCAGCAGGGATCTTCAGTTTTAAGTGCAGATTACAGAAAAAATATAGCGAACACAATTGGCCTACATATTTGCGAAATAGAAGGGAAAGAAATTGAATTTTTTTGGAAAAAATTGCAAAAAATGACCCTGTCCCCCCCCTTAACTTCTACAAATCTAAACCGGGTAGGCTGAAATTCAGTAGGGATCTCCAGTTTTACGTGCAGATTACACGGAAATTATAACGAACCTAATAGGTCTACATATTTGCGCAATGGAAGGGAAAGAAATTAAATTTTTTCGAAAAAATTGCAAAAATGACACTGTCCCCCCCCTTAACTTCTACAAATCTAAAGCTGGTGAGCTGAAATTCAGCAGGGATCTTCAGTTTTAAGTGCAGATTACGGGAAAATTATAGCGAACACGAATGACCTACTTTTTTGCAAAATAGAAGGGAAAGAAATTAAATATTGTCAAGAAAATTGATAAAAACGACCCTGTCCCCCCTCTTAACTTCTACAAATCTGAACCTGGTCAGCTGAAATTCGGTAGGGATCTTTAGTTTTTCGTGCAGATTACATGGAAATTATAACGAACCTAATAGGTCTACATATTTGCGCAATGGAAGGGAAAGAAATTTAAATTTTTTCGAAAAAAAAATTGCAAAAAATGACATTGTCCCCCCCTTAACTTCTACAAATCTGAAGCTGGTGAGCTGAAATTCAGCAGGGATCTTCAGTTTTAAGTGCAGATTACAGGAAAAATATAGCGAACACAATTGGCCTACATATTTGCGAAATAGAAGGGAAAGAAATTAAATTTTTTTTTAAAAAATTGCAAAAAATGACCCTGTCCCCCCCCTTAACTTCTACAAATCTGAACCTGGTGAGCTGAAATTTGGTAGGGATCATTAGTTTTAAGTGCAGATTACAGAAAAAATATAGCGAACACGATTGACCTACAAATTTGCGAAATAGAAGGGAATGAAATAGAATTTTTTTTAAAAAATTGCAAAAAATGACCCTGTCCCCCCCCCTTAACTTCTACAAATCTAAACCGGGTCGGCTGAAATTTAGTAGGGATCTTCAGTTTTACGTGCAGATTACATGGAAATTATAACGAACCTAATAAGTCTACATATTTGCGCAATGGAATGGAAAGAAATTAAATTTTTTCGAAAAAATTGCAAAAAATGACACTGTCCCCTCCTTAACTTCTACAAATCTGAAGCTGGTGAGCTGAAATTCAGCAGGGATCTTCAGTTTTAAGTGCAGATTACGGGAAAAATATAGCGAACACGAATGACCTACTTTTTTGCAAAATAGAAGGGAAAGAAATTAAATATTGTAAAAAAAATTGCTAAAAATGACACTGTCCCCCCTTAACTTCTACAAATCTGAAGCTGGTGAGCTGAAATTCAGCAGGGATCTTCAGTTTTAAGTTCAGATTACAGGAAAAATATAGCGAACACAATAAGCCTACATATTTGCGCAATGGAAGGGAAAGAAATTAAATTTTTTCAAAAAAATTGCAAAAATGACACTGTCCCCCCCTTAACTTCTACAAATCTGAATCTGGTGAGTTGAAATTCTGCAGGGATCTTCAGTTTTAAGTGCAGATTACAAGAAAAATATAGCGAACACGAATGACCAACTTTTTTGCAAAATAGAAGGGAAAGAAATTAAATATTGTAAAAAAAATTGCAAAAAATGACCCTGTCCCCCCCTTAACTTCTACAAATCTGAAGCTGGTGAGCTGAAATTCAGCAAGGATCTTCAGTTTTAAGTGCAGATTACATGGAAATTATAACGAACCTAATAGGTCTACATATTTGCGCAATGGAATGGAAAGAATTTAAATTTTTTCGAAAAAATTGCAAAAAATGACACTGTCCCCCCCCTTAACTTCTACAAATCTGAAGCTGGTGAGCTGAAATACAGTAGGGATCTTCAGTTTTACGTGCAGATTACATGGAAATTATAACGAACCTAATAAGTCTACATATTTGCGCAATGGAATGGAAAGAATTTAAATTTTTTCGAAAAAATTGCAAAAAATGACACTGTCCCCCCTTTAACATCTACAAATCTGAAGCTGGTGAGCTGAAATTCAGCAGGGATCTTCAGTTTTAAGTGCAGATTACGGGAAAAATATAGCGAACACGAATGACCTACTTTTTTGCAAAATATAAGGGAAAGAAATTAAATATTGTAAAAAAAATTGCTAAAAATGACACTGTCCACCCCCTTAACTTCTACAAATCTGAACCTGGTGAGCTGAAATTCGGTAGGGATCTTTAGTTTTAAGTGCAGATTACATGGAAATTATAACGAACCTCATAGGTCTACATACTTGCGCAATGGAAGGGAAAGAAATTAAATTTTTTCGAAAAAATTGCAAAAATGACACTGTCCCCCCCTTAACTTCTACAAATCTGAAGCTGGTGAGCTGAAATTCTGCAGGGATCTTCAGTTTTAAGTGCAGATTACGGGAAAAATATAGCGAACACGAATGACCTACATATTTGCAAAATATAAGGGAAAGAAATTGAATATTTTTCGAAAAAATTGCAAAAAAACACTGTCCCCTCCTTAACTTCTACAAATCTGAACCTGGTGAGCTGAAATTTGGTAGGGATCTTTAGTTTTAAGTGCAGATTACAGAAAAAATATAGCGAACACGATTGACCTACATATTTACAAAATAGAAGGGAATGAAATAGAATTTTTTTGAAAAAATTGCAAAAAATGACCCTGTCCACCCCCTTAACTTCTACAAATCTGAACCTGGTCGGCTGAAATTCAGTAGGGATCTTCAGTTTTAAGTGCAGATTACATGGAAATTATAACGAACCTAATAGGTCTACATATTTGCGCAATGGAATGGAAAGAAATTAAATTTTTTCGAAAAAATTGCAAAAAATGACACTGTCCCCCCCTTAACTTCTACAAATCTGAACCTGGTGAGCTGAAATTCGGTAGGGATCTTTAGTTTTAAGTGCAGATTACAGGAAAAATATAGCGAACACGATTGACCTACAAATTTGCAAAATAGAAGGAAAAGAAATTGAATTTTTTTGAAAAAATTTCAAAAAATAACACTGTCCCCACCTTAACTTCTACAAATCTGAACCTGGTGAGCTGAAATAATGTAGGGATCTTCAGTTTTACGTGCAGATTACATGGAAATTATAACGAACCTAATAGGTCTACATATTTGCGAAATGGAAGGGAAAGAAATTAAATTTTTTCGAAAAAATTGCAAAAAATGACCCTGTCCCCCCCCTTAACTTCTACAAATCTGAAGCTGGTGAGCTGAAATTCAGCAGGGATCTTCAGTTTTAAGTGCAGATTACGGGAAAAATATAGCGAACACGAATGACCTACTTTTTTGCAAAATAGAAGGGAAAGAAATTAAATATTGTCAAAAAAATTGCTGAAAATGACCCTGCCCCCCCCTTAACTTCTACAAATCTGAACCTGGTGAGCTGAAATTTGGTAGGGATCTTTAGTTTTAAGTGCAGATTACAGAAAAAATATAGCGAACACGATTGACCTACATATTTGCAAAATAGAAGGGAAAGAAATTAAATTTTTTTAAAAAAATTGTAAAAAATGACCCTGTCCCCCACTTAACATCTACAAATCTGAACCTGGTCGCCTGAAATTTGGTAGGGATCTTTCAGTTTTAAGTGCAGATTACAGAAAAAATATAGCGAACACACGATTGACCTACAAATTTGCGAAATAAAAGGGAATGAAATAGAATTTTTTTGAAAAAATTGCAAAAAATGACCCTGTCCCCCCCCTTAACTTCTACAAATCTGAACCTGGTGAGCTGAAATTTGGTAGGGATCTTTAGTTTTAAGTGCAGATTACAGAAAAAATATAGCGAACACGATTGACCTACATATTTGCGAAATAGAAGGGAAAGAAATTAAATTTTTTCGAAAAAATTGAAAAAAATGACACTGTCCCCCTTAACTTCTACAAATCTAAAGCTGGTGAGCTGAAATTCAGCAGGGATCTTCAGTTTTAAGTGCAGATTACGGGAAAAATATAGCGAACAAGAATGACCTACTTTTTTGTAAAATATAAGGGAAAGAAATTAAATATTGTCAAAAAATTTGATAAAAACGACCCTGTCCCCCCCCTTAACTTCTACAAATCTAAACCGGGTGGGCTGAAATTCAGTAGGGATCTTCAGTTTTACGTGCAGATTACATGGAAATTATAACGAACCTAATAGGTCTACATATTTGCGCAATGGAATGGAAAGAAATTAAATTTTTTCAAAAAAATTGCAAAAAAGACCCTGTCCCCCCCCTTAACTTCTACAAATCTGAAGCTGGTAAGCTGAAATTCAGCAGGAATCTTCAGTTTTAAGTGCAGATTACGGAAAAAATATAGCGAACACGAATGACCTACTTTTTTGCAAAATAGAAGGGAAAGAAATTAAATATTGTCAAAAAAATTGATAAAAACGACCCTGTCCACCCTCTTAACTTCTACAAATCTGAACCTGGTGAGCTGAAATTCGGTAAGGATCTTTAGTTTTAAGTGTAGATTACAGGAAAAATATAGCAAACACGATTGACCTACAAATTTGCAAAACAGAAAGGAATGAAATAGAATTTTTTTGAAAAAATTGCAAAAAATGACCCTGTCCCCCCCCCTTAACTTCTACAAATCTAAACCGGGTCGGCTGAAATTCAGTAGGGATCTTCAGTTTTACGTGCAGATTACATGGAAATTATAACGAACCTAATAGGTCTACATATTTGCGCAATGGAATGAAAAGAATTTAAATTTTTTCGAAAAAATTGCAAAAAATGACACTGTCCCCCCTTAACTTCTACAAATCTGAAGCTGGTGAGCTGAAATTCAGCAGGGATCTTAAGTTTTAAGTGCAGATTACGGAAAAAATATAGCGAACACGAATGACCTACTTTTTTGCAAAATAGAAGGGAAAGAAATTAAATATTGTCAAAAAAATTGATAAAAACGACCCTGTCCACCCTCTTAACTTCTACAAATCTGAACCTGGTGAGCTGAAATTCGGTAAGGATCTTTAGTTTTAAGTGTAGATTACAGGAAAAATATAGCAAACACGATTGACCTACAAATTTGCAAAACAGAAAGGAATGAAATAGAATTTTTTTGAAAAAATTGCAAAAAATGACACTGTCCCCCCCTTAACTTCTACAAATCTGAATCTGGTGAGTTGAAATTCTGCAGGGATCTTCAGTTTTAAGTGCAGATTACAAGAAAAATATAGCGAACACGAATGACCAACTTTTTTGCAAAATAGAAGGGAAAGAAATTAAATATTGTAAAAAAAATTGCAAAAAATGACCCTGTCCCCCCCTTAACTTCTACAAATCTGAAGCTGGTGAGCTGAAATTCAGCAAGGATCTTCAGTTTTAAGTGCAGATTACAGGAAAAATATAGCGAACACAATTGGCCTACATATTTACAAAATAGAATGTAAAGAAATTAAATATTGTCAAAAAAATTGATAAAAACGACCCTGTCCACCCTCTTAACTTCTACAAATCTGAACCTGGTGAGCTGAAATTCGGTAAGGATCTTTAGTTTTAAGTGTAGATTACAGGAAAAATATAGCAAACACGATTGACCTACAAATTTGCAAAACAGAAAGGAATGAAATAGAATTTTTTCGAAAAAATTGCAAAAAATGACACTGTCCCCCCTTAACTTCTACAAATCTGAAGCTGGTGAGCTGAAATTCAGCAGGGATCTTCAGTTTTAAGTTCAGATTACAGGAAAAATATAGCGAACACAATAAGCCTACATATTTGCGCAATGGAAGGGAAAGAAATTAAATTTTTTCAAAAAAATTGCAAAAATGACACTGTCCCCCCCTTAACTTCTACAAATCTGAATCTGGTGAGTTGAAATTCTGCAGGGATCTTCAGTTTTAAGTGCAGATTACAAGAAAAATATAGCAAACACGAATGACCAACTTTTTTGCAAAATAGAAGGGAAAGAAATTAAATATTGTAAAAAAAATTGATAAAAACGACCCTGTCCACCCCCTTAACTTCTACAAATCTGAAGCTGGTGAGCTGAAATTCAGCAAGGATCTTCAGTTTTAAGTGCAGATTACAGAAAAAATATAGCGAACACAATTGGCCTACATATTTACAAAATAGAATGTAAAGAAATTAATTTTTTTCGAAATAATTGCAAAAAATGACCCTGTCCCCCCCCTTAACTTCTACAAATCTGAACCTGGTGAGCTGAAATTCGGTAAGGATCTTTAGTTTTAAGTGTAGATTACAGGAAAAATATAGCAATCACGATTGACCTACAAATTTGCAAAATAGAAGGGAAAGAAATTGAATTTTCTTGAAAAAATTGCAAAAAATGACACTGTCCCCCCCTTAACTTCTACAAATCTGAACCTGGTGAGCTGAACTTCGGTAAGGATCTTTAGTTTTAAGTGTAGATTACAGGAAAAATATAGCAAACACGATTGACCTACAAATTTGCAAAATAGAAGGGAAAGAAATTGAATTTTCTTGAAAAAATTGCAAAAAATGACACTGTCCCCCCCTTAACTTCTACAAATCTGAAGCTGGTGAGCTGAAATTCAGCAGGGATCTTCAGTTTTACGTGCAGATTTCATGGAAATTATAACGAACCTAATAGGTCTACATATTTTCGCAATGGAATGGAAAGAAATTAAATTTTTTCGAAAAAATTGCAAAAAATGACACTGTCCCCCCCTTAACTTCTACAAATCTGAAGCTGGTGAGCTGAAATTCAGCAGGGATCTTCAGTTTTAAGTGCAGATTACGGAAAAAATATAGCGAACACGAATGACCTACTTTTTTGCAAAATAGAAGGGAAAGAAATTAAATATTGTCAAAAAAATTGATAAAAACGACCCTGTCCACCCTCTTAACTTCTACAAATCTGAACCTGGTGAGATGAAATTCGGTAGGGATCTTTAGTTTTACGTGCAGATTACATGGAAATTATAACGAACCTAATAGGTCTACATATTTGCGCAATGGAATGGAAAGAATTTAAATTTTTTCGAAAAAATTGCAAAAAATGACACTGTCCCCCCCTTAACTTCTACAAATCTGAAGCTGGTGAGCTGAAATTCAGCAGGGATCTTCAGTTTTAAGTGCAGATTACAGGAAAAATATAGCGAACACAATTGGCCTACATATTTACAAAATAGAAGGGAAAGAAATTGAATTTTTTTGAAAAAATTGCAAAAAATGACCCTGTCCCCCCCCCCTTAACTTCTACAAATCTAAACCGGGTGGGCTGATATTCAGTAGGGATCTTCAGTTTTACGTGCAGATTACATGGAAATTATAACGAACCTAATAGGTCTACATATTTGCGCAATGGAAGGGAAAGAAATTAAATTTTTTCGAAAAAATTGCAAAAATGACACTGTCCCCCCCTTAACTTCTACAAATCGGAAGCTGGTGAGCTGAAATTCTGCAGGGATCTTCAGTTTTAAGTGCAGATTACGGGAAAAATATAGCGAACACGAATGACCTACTTTTTTGCAAAATAGAAGGGAAAGAAATTAAATATTGTAAAAAAAATTGCTAAAAATGACACTGTCCCCCCATTTAACTTCTACAATTCTGAACCTTTTGAGCTGAAATTGATAGGGATCTTTAGTTTTAAGTGCAGATTACAGAAAAAATATAGCGAACACGATTGACCTACAAATTTGCGAATTAGAAGGGAAAGAAATTAAATTTTTTCGAAAAAATTGCAAAAAATGACACTGTCCCCCCTTAACTTCTACAAATCTGAAGCTGGTGAGCTGAAATTCAGCAGGCATCTTCAGTTTTAAGTGCAGATTACGGGAAAAATATAGCAAACACGAATGACCTACTTTTTTGCAAAATAGAAGGGAAAGAAATTAAATATTGTCAAAAAAATTGATAAAAACGACCCTGTCCCCCCTCTTAACTTCTACAAATCTGAACCTGGTGAGCTGAAATTCGGTAGGGATCTTTAGTTTTAAGTGCAGATTACAGAAAAAATAGAGCGAACAAGATTGACCTACAAATTTGCAAAATTGAAGGGAAAGAAATTGAATTTTTTTTAAAAAATTGCAAAAAATGACCCTGTCCCCCACTTAACTTCTACAAATCTAAACCTGGTGAGCTGAAATTTGGTAGGGATCTTTAGTTTTAAGTGCAGATTACAGAAAAAATATAGCGAACACGATTGACCTACATATTTACAAAATAGAAGGGAATGAAATAGAATTTTTTTGAAAAAATTGCAAAAAATGACCCTGTCCCCCCCCTTAACTTCTACAAATCTGAACCTGGTGAGCTGAAATTCGGTAGGGATCTGTAGTTTTAAGTGCAGATTACAGGAAAAATAGAGCGAACAAGATTGACCTACAAATTTGCAAAATTGAAGGGAAAGAAATTGAATTATTTTTAAAAAATTGCAAAAAATGACCCTGTCCCCCCCTTAACTTCTACAAATCTAAACCGGGTGGGCTGAAATTCAGTAGGGATCTTCAGTTTTAAGTGCAGATTACGGGAAAAATATAGCGAACACGAATGACCTACTTTTTTGCAAAATAGATGGGAAAGAAATTAAATATTGTAAAAAAAATTGCTAAAAATGACACTGTCCCCCCATTTAACTTCTACAATTCTGAACCTTTTGAGCTGAAATTGATAGGGATCTTTAGTTTTAAGTGCAGATTACAGAAAAAATATAGCGAACACGATTGACCTACAAATTTGCGAAATAGAAGGGAAAGAAATTAAATTTTTCGAAAAAATTGCAAAAAATGACACTGTCCCCCCTTAACTTCTACAAATCTGAAGCTGGTGAGCTGAAATTCAGCAGGGATCTTCAGTTTTAAGTGCAGATTGCGGGAAAAATATAGCGAACACGAATGACCTACTTTTTTGCAAAATAGAAGGGAAAGAAATCAAATATTGTCAAAAAAATTGATAAAAACGACCCTGTCCCCCCCCCTAACTTCTACAAATCTAAACCGGGTGGGCTGAAATTCAGTAGGGATCTTCAGTTTTACGTGCAGATTACATGGAAATTATAACGAACCTAATAGGTCTACATATTTGCGCAATGGAAGGGAAAGAAATTAAATTTTTTCGAAAAAATTGCAAAAATGACACTGTCCCCCCCTTAACTTCAACAAATCTGAAGCTGGTAAGCTGAAATTCAGCAGGGATCTTCAGTTTTAAGTGCAGATTACAGGAAAAATATAGCGAACACAATTGGCCTACATATTTACAAAATAGAAGAGAAAGAAATTGAATTTTTTTGAAAAAATTGCAAAAAATGACCCTGTCCCCCCCCCTTAACTTCTACAAATCTAAACCGGGTGGGCTGAAATTCAGTAGGGATCTTCAGTTTTACGTGCAGATTACATGGAAATTATAACGAACCTAATAGGTCTACATATTTGCGCAATGGAAGGGAAAAAAATTAAATATTGTAAAAAAAATTGCTAAAAATGACACTGTCCCCCCATTTAACTTCTACAATTCTGAACCTTTTGAGCTGAAATTTATAGGGATCTTTAGTTTTAAGTGCAGATTACAGGAAAAATAGAGCGAACACGATTGACCTACAAATTTGCAAAATTGAAGGGAAAGAAATTGAATTTTTTTGAAAAAATTGCAAAAAATGACCCTGTCCCCCCCTTAACTTCTACAAATCTGAACCTGGTGAGCTAAAATTTGGTAGGGATCTTTAGTTTTAAGTGCAGATTACAGGAAAAATATAGCGAACACGATTGACCTACATTTTTACAAAATAGAAGGAAATGAAATAGAATTTTTTTGAAAAAATTGCAAAAAATGACCCTGTCCCCCCCCCCCTTAACTTCTACAAATCTAAACCGGGTCGGCTGAAATTCAGTAGGGATCTTCAGTTTTACGTGCAGATTACATGGAAATTATAGCGAACACGATTGACCTACAAATTTGCGAAATAGAAGGGAAAGAAATTGAATTTTTTTGAAAAAATTGCTAAAAATGACCCTGTCCCCCCTCCTTAACTTCTACAAATCTCAACCTTGGGAGCTGAAATTCGGTAGGGATCTTCAGTTTTAAGTGCAGATTACAGGAAAAATATAGCGAACACGATTGACCTACAAATTCAGCAAGGATCTTCAGTTTTAAGTGCAGATTACGGGAAAAATATAGCGAACACGAATGACCTACTTTTTTGCAAAATAGAAGGGAAAGAAATTAAATATTGTCAAAAAAATTGATAAAAACGACCCTGTCCCTCCTATTAACTTCTACAAATCTGAACCTGGTGAGCTGAAATTCGGTAGGGATCTTTAGTTTTACGTGCAGATTACATGGAAATTATAACGAACCTAATAGGTCTACATATTTGCGCAATGGAATGGAAAGAATTTAAATTTTTTTTGAAAAAATTGCAAAAAATGACACTGTCCCCCCCTTAACTTCTACAAATCTGAAGCTGGTGAGCTGAAATTCAGCAGGGATCTTCAGTTTTAAGTGCAGATTACAGGAAAAATGAAGCGAACAAGATTGACCTACAAATTTGCAAAATTGAAGGGAAAGAAATTGAATTTTTTTGAAAAAATTGCAAAAAATGACCCTGTCCCCCCCTTAACTTCTACAAATCTGAACCTAGTGAGCTGAAATTCAGCAGAGATCTTCAGTTTTAAGTGCAGATTACAGGAAAAATATAGCGAACACAATTGGCCTACATATTTACAAAATAGAAGGGAAAGAAATTGAATTTTTTTGAAAAAATTGCAAAAATGACACTGTCCCCCCCTTAACTTCTACAAATCTGAAGCTGGTGAGCTGAAATTATGCAGGGATCTTCAGTTTTAAGTGCAGATTACGGGAAAAATATAGCGAACACGAATGACCTACTTTTTTGCAAAATAGATGGGAAAGAAATTAAATATTGTAAAAAAAATTGCTAAAAATGACACTGTCCCCCCATTTAACTTCTACAATTCTGAACCTTTTGAGCTAAAATTGATAGGGATCTTTACTTTTAAGTGCAGATTACAGAAAAAATATAGCGAACACGATTGACCTACAAATTTGCGAAATAGAAGGGAAAGAAATTAAATTTTTCGAAAAAATTGCAAAAAATGACACTGTCCCCCCTTAACTTCTACAAATCTGAAGCTGGTGAGCTGAAATTCAGCAGGGATCTTCAGTTTTAAGTGCAGATTGCGGGAAAAATATAGCGAACACGAATGACCTACTTTTTTGCAAAATAGAAGGGAAAGAAATTAAATATTGTCAAAAAAATTGATAAAAACGACCCTGTCCCCCCCCCCTAACTTCTACAAATCTAAACCGGGTGGGCTGAAATTCAGTAGGGATCTTCAGTTTTACGTGCAGATTACATGGAAATTATAACGAACCTAATAGGTCTACATATTTGCGCAATGGAAGGGAAAGAAATTAAATTTTTTCGAAAAAATTGCAAAAATGACACTGTCCCCCCCTTAACTTCTACAAATCTGAAGCTGGTGAGCTGAAATTCAGCAGGGATCTTCAGTTTAAAGTGCAGATTACAGGAAAAATATAGCGAACACAATTGGCCTACATATTTGCGAAATAGAAGGGAAAGAAATTAAATTTTTTTTGAAAAAATTGCAAAAAATGACCCTGTCCCCCCCCTTAACTTCTACAAATCTGAACCTGGTGAGCTGAAATTTGGTAGGGATCTTTAGTTTTAAGTGCAGATTACAGACAAAATATAGCGAACACGATTGACCTACATATTCACAAAATAGAAGGGAATGAAATAGAATTTTTTTGAAAAAATTGCAAAAAATGATCCTGTCCCCCCCCCTTAACTTCTACAAATCTAAACCGGGTCGGCTGAAATTCAGTAGGGATCTTCAGTTTTACGTGCAGATTACATGGAAATTATAGCGAACACGATTGACCTACAAATTTGCAAAATAGAAGGGAAAGAAATTGAATTTTCTTGAAAGAATTGCAAAAAATGACTCTGTCCCCCCTCTTAACTTCTACAAATCTGAATCTGGTGAGCTGAAATTCGGTAGGGATCTTTAGTTTTAAGTGCAGATTACAGGAAAAATATAGCGAACACGATTGACCTACAAATTTGCAAAATAGAAGGAAAAGAAATTGAATTTTCTTGAAAAAATTGCAAAAAATGACCCTGTCCCCCCTCTTAACTTCTACAAATCTGAACCTGGTGAGCTGAAATTCGGTAGGGATCTTTAGTTTTAAGTGCAGATTACAGGAGAAATATAGCCAACACGATTGACCTACTTTGCGAAATAGAAGGGAAAGAAATTGAATTTTTTTGAAAAAAAATGGAAAAATTACCCTGTCCCCCCTTAACTTCTACAAATCTGAACCTGGTGAGCTGAAATTCAGCAGGGATCTTCAGTTTTAAGTGCAGATTACAGGAAAACTATAGCGAACACAATTGGCCTACATATTTACAAAATAGAAGGCAAAGAAATTAATTTTTTCTAAAAAATTGCAAAAAATGACCCTGTCCCCTCCCCTTAACTTCTACAAATCTGAACCGGGTGGGCTGAAATTCAGTAGGGATCTTCAGTTTTACGTGCAGATTACAGGAAAATTATAACGAACCTAATAGGTCTACATATTTGCAAAATAGAAGGGAAAGAAGTTAAATTTTTTCTAAAAAATTGCAAAAAATGACCCTGTCCCCCCCTTAACTTCTACAAATCTGAAGCTGGTGAGCTGAAATTCGGTAGGGATCTTTAGTTTTAAGTGCAGATTACAGGAGAAATATAGCCAACACGATTGACCTACTTTGCGAAATAGAAGGGAAAGAAATTGAATTTTTTTGAAAAAAAATGGAAAAATTACCCTGTCCCCCCTTAACTTCTACAAATCTGAACCTGGTGAGCTGAAATTCAGCAGGGATCTTCAGTTTTAAGTGCAGATTACAGGAAAACTATAGCGAACACAATTGGCCTACATATTTACAAAATAGAAGGCAAAGAAATTAATTTTTTCTAAAAAATTGCAAAAAATGACCCTGTCCCCTCCCCTTAACTTCTACAAATCTGAACCGGGTGGGCTGAAATTCAGTAGGGATCTTCAGTTTTACGTGCAGATTACAGGAAAATTATAACGAACCTAATAGGTCTACATATTTGCAAAATAGAAGGGAAAGAAGTTAAATTTTTTCTAAAAAATTGCAAAAAATGACCCTGTCCCCCCCTTAACTTCTACAAATCTGAAGCTGGTGAGCTGAAATTCAGCAGGGATCTTCAATTTTAAGTGCAGATTACGGGAAAAATATAGCGAACAGGAATGACCTACATATTTGCAAAATAGAAGGGAAAAAAATTAAATTTTTTTGAAAAAATTGCAAATAATGACCATGTCCCCCCCCTTAACTTCTACAATTCACAACCGGTAAGCTGAAATTCAGCAAAAATATTCAGTTTTAAGTGCAGATTACAAGAAAATTATAGTGAACCTGATTGGTGAACATAAGTATAATTACAGAGAAATTTAAAAATTTATTAATAAAATAAAATAATAAAAATATTTATTCTTATTTTATTATAGTATATTACCATTTTGTTTAATTTGTTTTTAATTTTAAAAGAATTGTTAAAATAATTTTTAAAAAATTTTGTTTGCATATTTGTGTACGGAACCCTCGATCTTAGTTCGAGTGCAACTCGCACTTGTCCGATTTCTTTATTTTAAATAAAGAAAGATAAAGCATTTAGTACAATTCAATTCAAAATGTCAATTTCCATTTTCAACTAAAATTATTTCTAATTCTCTCTTTTTTTCTTTATTTTTAATTCCCTTTTATCCAATTTCAATATCTATATCCAATATCCATTTCTAATTTCTCTTTCTAATTTGCATTTCTAATTTCCATTTCCAATTTTCATCATTCAACAATCATTTCCACATTAATACAACTTCAAATTACAAAATGTAAATCACTTTTATGAAATATATCTATAGATAATTTGTGATCCTAGAAAAAAATTACAAAAAAAGAAAATTTTACTATCTACAAATGAAAAAAAATTAAATTTACTATGTGGAGATAACTTTTTAATTTTTAAACTAAACCAAAAAAATTAGTTTTTTTAAAATTGTTGCGTTTTAACATCTATTCCTAACGAATAAATTTTTAAATTAATAATATAATAACAAAATTAACATAAAAAATAACCTTTTTACTATTTAAACAAAATAAAAAATGTAGTATTTTAAAGAAATTGCATTTTTTTCTATTCCTTACGAATAGCTACAAAATGAAAAAACAAGAAAACTCCATTCAAAAGCAACTTAAATTTCAAAAAAATTTGATGAAAAACATTTTAATAATAGAAACATTACTTACATAGAAGCTCGATACAATAACATAAATCGGTCTCTGTTTATAACGCAGAAAATCTATCGCCATTGCTTTCTTTTTCTTTCCAAATAGAAATAACATAAATCGGTCTCTGTTTATAATGCGGAAAATCTAACGCTATTGCTTTCTTTCTCTTTCGAAGAAAAATAAGATTAGACTGTCTCTCTTTACCTAATTTGCATATCTACTCGTTTCATAGAAGGATATTTCATAGATCATTCTCGATTAGTGTGTTTGCACTTACACTTATAAGAAATCTCATTAGCATTCATTATACATGTCTACAATTATATACAAAGTTTCGAATATTGTAATGACAATTTTTCTCTCTGGGTTAGTTTAATACGTGATGTCCGACAATGAATATTGATTGATAATTGTTCGTGATGTCTTTTTCGGTAATAATTATTTTATATGAATTTGTATTCGTTATTTAATTTTTTATAAAATTTTTTTTTATAGTTTCCTACTCTTCGATTGAGAAAGAAATTGTCACAGAACACATGCAAATGAAAATTGTGAAAACGACTTTATAATTATTTGTTAATCATGGTTATAAATATTAAATAAAAAAATAATTACCTATATTGAAAGCTTTTGAAATTTAAATATTTTTGAGACATTAAACACAAAAACACTTTATTGAGTTTACAAAATTAAGTACAATAAACTTTTAGAAAAGAAAGTAACACAATTAATATTAAATATAATTGTTGTTAACAATTATTGAAACAATTTTTTAACTAAGTTTATTTTTGTGAAATTTTTTTTAGTAAATACAAAAATTTAATTTTTTTAAAAGAAAAATTATATATTTAGGGGAAATTTGCATATCAAAAATGTTTGTTAAATTTGCATGATTAGAAAAAAATGCATCTTTTAAGTATACTATTCTGTAAATAGTTAGTAATTAACAATAATAATTTCTTTAAATCTTGCTTAAACAATAATAGTTATGTTTTAAATTTGCATCGGTATTTATGTTAGGTCCGGTAAATTGCAAAATTGAAAGAAATTCACCTCTTAAGGTACAATGTGTAAAAAATTAGCAATTAAACAATAATAATAATAATTTGTTTAATCAAATATAAATTTAACAATTGCACAGTATTGTTTCGAGTTTATAGCCTGACATTTGATTGGAAACTTGGTGCTTTGGAGGACCCTCAAGTTATCCAGCGGTATTCGCAAATTTGCAACGAAACTGTCTCCAAAATTCGAAGGTTCGTCCCAAATTATTCGAATATTATCTCCCACCGTCTATGTGTTTCGCACGAGTGATAATAAGCCCGTCTCAGAACTGAAACGTTACATTCCACCACTAAATGTAAACAAGGATTAAATTTTAAAAGGACGATTATTTTTATTGTTTTGTATGTTAAGTGACGTTCACTTATTTTTCTCTTTCCAGCGTTTCTAGCGTTAAGTCGAAAGTAAGTTTTTGAATTTTTTATTGCTTATTTCCAGCGTTTAGGATTTTGTTGTTTGGGCGGATTTGTTATAGAAAAAGAATTACAACAGTCACTGATTCGTCACTAACACTGGAAATTCTAATTGTCACCCTAGTGCTCGTCATAGATTCGCCTCTGCACAATGAAAGGTACTTTTCTGTATACGTACATGCAAAACCCTCGTTTGGCAACCACTGGCAGCACTCCAAAATGGCCGATTCCCTACAGTCCGACCAACCGATGCGCAAAACATTTTGCTCACAGTGTAGCGGTGGGCAAAATATTTTGCGCATCGTTTGTTCGCACTGTAAGGCGATCGGACATTTTGAACTACTGCAAGTGCTTACCAAACGAGGTTTTGCCTGCACTTATACAGAAAAATATTGTTCTACACACGGTGCCGCGTGAGCGTATGCCCATTGCTCGTGTAATAACCTGGCGACAACTCACTGCTCGGCTTCGCCTCGCATTGAGTTCTCGACACGCCATTACACTCGCAATGTGCAAAACGTTTATTTGGCACCTTGTATCGAAATATACTATTTCCGTTCAGTTTTGAAAATAAAATAATTCTTTTGTTTATTTTGTGCTTAAATACGAATTGTAAATATTTAATATTTTTGTTTATTTAAAAGTTGAATTTTAGTCTATAAGTTTTCAGCGTTTCTTATTGAATGTAATTTTATTGTATACTGGAACCAATTTTTGCGCGCTACGCGCGCCTATTTTGTAGTTTTAAACTTCAACTACTAATCCTTCTATGAAACGAGTAGATATACAAATTAGGTAAAGAGAGGCAGTCTTATCTTATATATCTTCGAAAGAGGAAGAAAGCAATAGCGTTAGATTTTCCGCGTTATAAACAGAGACCAGTTTATGTTATTTCTATTTGCAAAGAGAAAGGAAGCAATAGCGTTACATTTTCTGCGTTATAAACAAGGACCGATTTATGTTAGTTATTTAGAAAGAAGAAGACAGAAATATATTTGAAAGGTATATATATATAAAGAGAAGCGAAAGGTCTGCTCGAGTACCTGACCTATTGTTCGAAGGGTTTCTTTTAACCAGTGGTCAGTCTATTGTACATGCACGTACAATAATATATATATATATATATATATATATATATATATATATATATATATATATATATATATATATATCTATATATATTCCGGAAAGAGTGAAATTTTTGTTTTAAATTCGGTAGAGGATAGAAAAAGAAATTTTCAACTCATCTTATACTTTTTTGTCACCTCAATAGATAGTGAGTTTTCCCAAGTGAAACAGTGAAAGTGAATTTCTTTCAATCATAGAAAATTAATTTTTGTTTGATAACACAGCCACACAAAAAAAAGTGTCTTGATCTGGGGTCGAGACATATGTTTTCCGACGTATTTCGATGCGCTGAATCCGAATCCGTTGTAAGAATTTGGCCAATGGGTCCTGGTTTCGCCCTAACCTCAAAAAATACCCTAAAATTGTTAAAATGGTCACTTTTAAATTATCAAAATTGAATCTAACCACATATTGATAATTTTCTAAGATCCCTTAATTTAAATAAATTATTCTATAAGCTTTTCAATTGAAAATCTATATAAAACATTGAATCTATTGAACCTAACCTCAAAAACACATCTAAGATTCCAAACAAACAGATTATACCATACACAGCGCAATAAAAATAGGTAAGCTCATGAAAGTTACTACTTAGGTGATTCTATGATTGCTGATTACAAATCCGGTGTTAGTTTATCAAAATTCAAAATGGCGGATCCAATATGGCGGACATTATTATTAAAATTTGTTCGGATTTGCTTGAAAATCGGTACTCGGGGGTTTTCGGGGTCGCTGATTACGAATCCGATGTCGGCTTCTAAAAATTTTCAATGGCGGATTCAATATAGCGGTATTTATTATTTTTACAATTTTTTAAAATTTATTACTCGCGGTTTTTCGGGAGCTTTGATAACGAATCCTATATCAATTTTTATAATCTTATAGTCTTACGAATTGTTTTCTAATATACTCTTCAGTAAATAACCCCTTGTTCCGTTCAACATATTTAAAATAATACCTTTATTAATTCTGTTACCGTTAGAACATCCCTTCAGTCTATTGTCTTACTACTGTAGCGTGTTCTTTTTTCTTCAAAGGATCTATGTAAAGGGTTTCGCTTACGTTTCTTTCCTTTCCTATTCGTTTCCCTCTTTAACATCCAACAAAAGTCAGCCATCATTGCTTCATCCCATCTTCCCTGATACCGTTCTTCCATCAATTTGATATCTTGATAGCCTTGTTCTTCGCTGTAATGTCCACAATTTTCGGGAAACTTATCCAGGTGTGAATCGAGGATGTGCAGTTTTAAACTCAATAAACATCCTAATTTTTTATAGTTTTTCAGCATTTGAACTACAATTTGTTTATAGTCGGGACTCTTATTGTTGCCTAGAACATTTGTTGAATCTTCTTTGTAACTTTCCCAAGCTGCCCTTTCAGTGTCGGTCATTTGAGAAACGAAATTAGTGTCTCTAAATAACGCTTGAATCTGTGGTCCATCGAATACACCTTGTTTTAATTTAGCATCAGAAACAGTTGGCAATTTTTTCGCTATGTACTTAAAGCATTGGCCGTCCTTATCCAACGCTTTCACGTATTGTTTGATCCCACCAAGCTTAATGTGAAGAAATGGAAATATAATTTTGTCGGGGTCTACTAAACTTTGGTGAATGACGTTGTGAGAACCTGGTTGTAACGATACTCTTGCAGGCCAAATTTTTTTCTTGTAATGGTTTGCACGATCTCTGCTATTCCACAGACACAAGAAGCATGGCTCTCTCGTGAAACCGGATTGTTGTCCCAGTAGTATTGTTTTAATTTTAAAATCACCACAAATTAACCATTTGTGTTTTTCGTAATTCACTTTCTCTAGAAGTATTTTTATATTATTATATTCTTCTTTGATTTGAGTGAAATGAGCTATTGAAACTGGAGCGTAGACATTTGTATTGTGTAGTAATCGGCTTGAATTTATTTACCAGAAATATTTAGGGGTCATCAATAAAAAATTTAACGTCAGATTCGTAATCAACGACCCCGAAAACCCCCGAGTACCGATTTTCAAGCAAATCCAAACAAATTTTAATAATAATGTCCGCCATATTGGATCCGACATTTTCAATTTTGATAAACTAACACCGGATTTGTAATCAGCAATCATAGAATCACCTAAGTAGTAACTTTCATGAGCTTACCTATTTTTTATTGCGCTTTGTATTGTATAATCTATTTGATTGGAATGTTAGATGTGTTTTTGAGGTTAGGTTCGATAGATTTAATGTTTTATATGGATTTTCAATTGAAAAGCTTATAGAATAATTTATTTAAATTAAGGGATCTTCGAAAATTATCAATATGCGGTTAGATTCAATTTTGGTAATTAAAAAGTGACCATTTTAACGATTTTAGGGTATTTTTTGAGGTTAGGGCGAAACCAGGACCCATTGGCCAAATTCTGACAACGGATTCAGATTCAGCGCATCGAAATACGTCGGAAAACATATGTCTCGACCCCAGATCAAGACACTTTTTTTGTGTGGCTGTGTAAGTGATTATATAAGTGATTAAAAAATGTAAAGATTATGAATATTTATATAAGTAAAAGGTGTATCGAGCTTCTATGTAAGTAATGTTTTTATTATTAAAATATTTTTCATCAAATTTTTTTGAAATTTAAGTTGCTTTTGAATGGAGTTTTCTATTGTTTTTTCATTTTGTAGCTATTCGTAAGGAATAGATATTAAAATGCAATTTCTTTAAAATACTATATTTTTAATTTCGTTAAAATAGTAAAAAGTTTATTTTTTCTGTTAATTTTGTTATTATATTATTAATTAAAAAATTTATTCGTTAGGAATAGATGTTAAAACGCAACAATTTTAAAAAAACTAATTTTTTTGGTTTAGTTTAAAAATTAAAAAGTTATCTCCACATAGTAAATTTAATTTTTTTTCATTTGTAGATAGTAAAATTTTCTTTTTTTGCAGTTTTTCTTTTTTTCTAGGATGACAAATTATCTATAGATATATTTCATAAAAGTGATTTACATTTTGTAATTTGAAGTTGTATTAATGTGGAAATGATTGTTAAATGATGAAAATTGGAAAAGGAAATTAGAAATGGAAATTAGAAATGGATATTGGATATAGATATTGAAATTGGATAAAAGGGAATTGAAAATAAATAAAAAAAGAGAGAATTAGAAATAATTTTAGTTGGAAATGGACATTTTGAATTAAATTGTACTAAATGCTTTATCTTTCTTTATTTAAAATAAAAAACGTTATTTATTTAAAAGTAATTTTCACTGTATTAGTCAACATTACCAAATAGAACTATGGCTAATAAAAAAGAATTAGTTAACTTAAGTGATGAAAATTATGATATAGTAGATAATAAAAATGCAATGTTGAATGATGATCATATGCATGAATTTCAAAAGCTTTTAGAAAGACAATAAAATTTGTTTTATAATATGCAAAGCACTTTATGTTTACAAGCGCTTGATCTGATAGTTCCAATCGAAAAAAATAAGAGGCACATTCAAATACTTTTTAGTGGTTCTTTCAAATCTGGTCAATGGATTTGCACTTATTATGATGGAACAAGACTTTACATTTTTGACAGTCTAAACAAAGGCTCTTTAAATGAGGATCAAATGAACTATTTAGTCAGATTATATCCCTTTAAATCACCAGTAGTATTTTCAACAGTTCACCAACAACCGTTAGGCAGTGTTGATTGTGGAGTATTTGCTATAGCATTTGCAACATCTTTATTTTTTAATAAAATGCCAAACACTCTTTATTATAATTATTGTCAAATGAGAAATCATTTAAAGTTAATTTTTAAAAACAATCATTTAAGTCGTTTTCCGACTAAAAAAATTTTGTTAATCCACGTTTGATGGTTAACCCTTGGTTAATGGGGGAAAGATAAAAAGAAATGGGGGAAGATTATTTCAACAATAGGTTGTAGACAATTATGTAAAAATAGAGAAAGATAGATTACGATTTTGTGCAAACAATCAAGCTCAATTGAGAAGTAAAACATATCATGAGTTAGATAATAATGTACATGTAAGAAAAATGCTTATATTGTCATCAACTTTTATAGGATCACCTTGTAATATGATATCAAGATGCCAAAGCTATTGTTAGTCGTCATGGTAGACCAGATTTATTTATTACAATGACGTGTAATCCAAATTAGAAAGAAATACAAGAAAATTTATTGACTCATCAAACTGCTTCTGATAGACCTAATATAGTAACTAGAGTTTTTGCTTTAAAGGTTAAACATCTTTTAACAATTATTGTTGAGAACAAGTTATTTGGAGAAGTGAAGTCTGATGTTTATGTTATTGAATTTCAAAAGCAAGGATTGCCACATATTCATTTGTTAGTTATATTGAAGGAAAATTCTAAATTATTAACCGTTGACAGTGTTGATAGTTATATTTCTGCAGAAATTCCTGATGAAAATAGCAATCCTTCTTTGCATAAAATAAAAATGTAAAATAACATTCATACACCTTGTGGAGATTGAAGTTTAATTGATGGTAAATATTCAAAAAAATTTCCAAAAAGCTACCAAGAAGAAACTACAATTGAAGAAAATTGTTATGTTCGTTATCGGCGAAAAAATAATAATGAAACGTATGAACGACCAAACGGATTTGTTGTTGACAATGCTAATGTAGTTCCATATTGTCCTGTACTTTCAGAATTATTTAATTGTCATATAAGTGTGGAAATAGTTTCAAGTATCAAATCTGTTAAATATTTATATAAATACACATTCAAGTGTCATGATGCTGCATTCATTATTATTACAAATATCAATGGTGAGGTGACCGTTCATCACAATGAAATTTATCATTATGAAGAGAATAGATATGTAGGTCCTGTTGAGGCAGTTTGGAGAATTTTAAGTAAACCATTGGGAAAAAAGAGCCATAATATTAATCGTTTACCCATACATTTACCAAATGAACAGAATGTTATTATTCGTGAAGGGAAAGATAATAACAATGTTTCATTTGATATGCAGAAAAATACAAAATTGCTCGATTTTTTTAAACTTAATGAACGCGATATTTCTGCTCGTCAGTATTATTATTCAGAAATACCAGAACATTATACGTGGGTAACGAAATCGCTTGAATGGAAAAAAGAGTTCGTAAAGAAACAGTATTAGGAAGAATGTATTCAGTTAATCCATGTCAATTGGAGTTATTTCACCTTAGATTATTGTTGCTCACTTTAAAAGGAATAACTTCATTCCAAAGTTTAAGAACAGTTAATGGAGTTATTCATGAATCTTTTACATCTGCCTGTTTAGCATTAGGACTCATTGAAGACGATAGTGAGTGGATTTGGATAATGGAAGAAGCTACCTTATGGATGATGCCTCATTCACTTTGACAATTATTTGTAAGAATTCATCCTGACATTCATCCTGACAATGTAATTCATTGTCATCCTTTACATCTGAAAAAACTTTAGGAAAAATTTAAGGGTCAAATGTCAGAAGACTATTCAAAACATGACAATATTTATGCTGAAAAAGCAGCTTATAAGAATATAAAATCAATGTTATTAAATGAAGGATATAGTCTAACAGATTTTCAGGGATTATTCGACATTAATGAAGATTTATTTGCACAGGTTGATGATGTAAATATTTTTGAACATATTAAGATAGGAGAGCAAAATTATAATAAATTAAATGTTGAACAAAAAAATATAGTTGATTATATTCTTGAAGTCATAAAAGATTCTTCTTTAAATAGTTCTAAATGCTTATATATTAATGGTTGTGGAGGATCTGGAAAAACTTTTATATATATTACTTTATGGCATTTATTAAAAAGTAAATAAATAAATGTTTGCAAAATGGCTTTTACAAGTACAGCTGACACTTTGCTTCCTAACAAGAAAACTATTCATAAAGTTTTAGGCTTACCTGTTCCACTGTACACTGATTCATTTTCAAATATTAAAGATCAGTCAAAAGAAGCACTTTTTTAAAAAAACACTGATATTTTTATTTAGGATGAAGCACCAATGGCTGCAAAATATGCCTTAGAAGTTATGGATAAGTTATTAAGAGACATAATGAAATCAAATGAAGTTTTTGGTGGAAAAATTTTTATCCTAGGAGGAGATTTTCGACAAATTTTACAAATAAATGAACGAGGTACTAGATCAGAAATAATAAATTTATTATCAATTAAAAATAGTAAACATTTCCGAAAGTACACATTAATAGAAAATATGAGAGCTTTACCAGAGGAAACAGAATTAGTAGATTTCCTACTTAAAGTCGGTAATGACGAATTAAATGATATAGATGATAACATTCAAGTGCCAGAACATATTATTCAACAAGGCAATATAGATATAGCTGAAGAAATGTATGGTCATTTAATACCACAGAATAAATTTAAGGAGTTGTCGGGATGTGCAATTTTAGCACCTACAAACGTTGATGTTGATGATATTAATAAGAGAGTGGTGCGTCTCTTAGACAGTAAAGGTGAAAAAATATATAAAAGTATTGATTCTACTGAAAATTGTGATAATAGAAAATTTTCTGAAGCTTTATTACCAGAATATTTAAATACTCTCTCTCCACCTTCGTTATCACCACATGAATTACTTTTAAGAATTAATTCTGTCGTAATGCTTATTAGAAATCTTAGTATTAATAAAGGACGGAACGAGGTTAATTATTTTAGATTTGTCACATAATGTAATTAAATGTCAAATATTAACGGGTGATAAAAGTGGAAATATTGTTTTTCTACATCGAGTAACTTTAAATTGTGAAAATTTATACCTGTTTACTTTTAAAAGAAGACAATTTCCTACAAAACTGGCTTTTGCAATGACCATTAACAAATCTCAAGGACAAACATTTAACAAAATATTTATTGATTTAAGAAGAGATGTTTTTAATCATGGTCAGATGTATGTTGCATTATCAAGAGTGCGATCATTTTTAGTATTACATCTTCGACCAAAATAAATTTCATTTTTATTATTGTACAACCGTTATTTGGTTGCCTTCTATTTTAAAATATAAATTTTTGGAAAGAAAGTAATGTTAGACTTTTTAAATCTGTAAGAAGATATACATAAACATTTTATCTCTTACACTTAAGCATGTTATTTCTCAGTATCACAAAAACATAATTAAACATGAAAATAAATATAACAAACGTCTAATACAACTAATAAGGACAAAATTACAAAAAAAATTAATAAAAATTTTTTACGTATAATATGTAACATGTAACATATAATAGTAACATGAACTTTTGTAATTATTTGATTGAATGAATTGTTTTAAAAATATCGAGGATCTTAATGTAACCTTGAAGAAACACTAACCTTTTTTATGAACGCTTAATAAAAAATAAATAAATATTACTTAAGTGCCTTCCGTTGATAAATTTTCTATTCAGCCTTTTTTCTCGCTTTTTATTTCCTTTGCTTTGATTTTCTTTCATTTTGTCAGTTTTTATTATATTTTTGATTACTTCGTGATAAATAACATGGAACAAATAAATTCGAAACTTTAGATCGGTTAGAAAACGATTGATTTGACCAAGCGACATATTTGACGAGAGACATTTTGAATATTTACGTAAAAAATAATTAAATGAGAATTAAAATAAATAAAAACATATGCACAGTTTTAAATAAATCTAAAGTCATATGTGTCCTAATTTTGATGCAAATTAAAAAAGAATCTAGAGAAATTATATATTTGACCAGCAAATTATTTGTGAAAATAAAATTTTGAATGAATCGACAAATAATGCCGAATTATCATTTCAATGTTTCTATATTTAAAACATTTTGTTATAAATAAATAAATAAATATATATATATATATATATATATATATATATATATATATATATAAAATAAATTCATTTATTATTTATTTATATAAATAAATATTATATAAATAAATATTATTATAAATATAAGTTTATATGTTCTGTAAAGAAAAATCCTTAATTATCAGCTGTTATGCTGTGTATCTACGCATAGTGGCTGTAGCTGGCGGCGCCACCGTATTTGTTAATACTCTTATATTTCTGTAAATAAATAAGGAATCTCTTTGAAAATTTACAGAAAACTTTGTTACATGATAATCAACAAATGTCTCCCTGGAAGTTTGTTGAAACTTAAAATTCCTCGCAGACTTTTTGTTGTCGAAGTTAAGAAAATGTCTTTGGTGACAAAGCTTTATTTACAATTAAAAATGTTTAAACAAATTTTCATTTTTCTAAATTTTTATTATGTCATCGTCTTCTATGGACCCAAACAAGTGTACACAATTTTTTTGAATTAAATGCATCAACATTTGCCAAAGCTATGATGATTTATGTTTTAAAATTGAATGATTTTTTATTAGCAAAATTTTTCAGTTTTTCATGTTTATTATGAAAAATATTTGTTTTAGAAAAAAATTTTTAAAGAAAAAAAGATGCGCCTTCTTATTTCCTATAAGATAGAACTTTTTAAAACTTAAAAATTTAAATTTAATAATATTGTTTAGCTAAATTATTCATTTTCAATGGAAACTACACAATTACTTTGTTAACTTTAAGTTTGAAAAAAATATAAACAATTGAACATTTTCACGTTTGCATGTAGTGATATTTTAAGAAATTATTCCCTTTTAATTTAAAACAAAAAATATTCAAATTATTTTAAAATTATAGGCTGTAGACTTTTTTGAATAATAAATTGTGAAAAAACCCCACATTAAGGTGTAGCCTAGAAAACGAGCAGCTTGCAAGTTATTTTTGAATATTCTGTAAAACTCATTAAATGGATCGGTTAACTCTAGGACTTTTTCAAAAGTTTTTATATTGTAAGGTATAAATAAATTTTTAAAAAATTCAAAAAATCATGTCCTAAGTTAAAAAAACTAAAATTTTCATTCTTTAAAAATGTTTTTCTAAACTCAATATTTTCAGACTTATAGGTTACTGAAAATAGGCCTACATTTACAAAACCAAAATTTCAAACATTCATAACTCATAAATATTAACATAAATTATTTATAGATTTTTTTCAAAAACTAATATGTAAAATACGATTATATTTCGAACCAAAATGTACAAAAAAATTTTTAAGTTTACCCTCACGTTTTTTTACAATGTTATGTCTTACCTTATTATTATATTCCCTATTTTTTCTCAATTTAACTTTAATTTAGAGAAATTAAAGTTGGGACGAGGTTGGATAAATGACAAGAATAAATTTATTTGAACACAGTATATTTGAAAAAGATCAAAATTATGCAAAGATGAAATGAGCACTGAAGATCGTTTGATAGCCTGGCTCTTTTTATACCCAAATTTTCCTGTGCATTTGAAACAAGTCTACAATTTACCATGTATTTGAAACAAGTCTACAATTTACCATGCATTTGAGAATGCCATTGTTAGAGAAACACTTGCGTTGACTCAGTTTTTAGATCGCACGTGCTCACATTCTCTTAGTCATATGTTTTTACAATTTAATATTACATTTTATGTTGTTTGTTAATTATTTATAGTTATTACAATTTGTTATTAACAATTTGTTATTATCTTGTTATTACAATTTGTTATTATTGTTTACACTATTAGAACTTAGTGTTAATTATGATTTTTATACAATTTATTATTATCTTGTTATTATTAACTATTATTTGTTGTTATTTTGTTGTTACAAATTATTATTAACTTATTATTAATCATTGTTATTTTGTTGTTACATTTTATTACTACCTTGTTACAATTAAATATTATTATTTGTTATAAATGTTACAATTACTTATTATTATTTAGATATTATTGTTTTAATTAATTATTATTATTTATTGCTATAAATTGTTATTATCTTGTTATTATTAATTATTATTTGTTGTTACTTTTATTACTATCTTGTTATTATTATTACAAATACTTATTATTCTTATTTTGTTATTATTGTTACAAATATTAGTACTATTTTGTTATTATAAATAATTATTCGTTTTTAAACATTATTATTGTTTAAATTTAATTATTATTTATTATTCTTATTATTACTATTTTCATTAATTAATAATATTTTATAACCAGTAGTAATATATTAATAACAATTATTTGCTGTTATTCCCATTATTATTACTATTATTATTATTATTATTATTATTATTATTATTATTATTAATATTGAAAAATACGTTACGCTGACGTAACACCTCCCCCCTCAGAAATTTGTAAATTGAAAAAAATAAAATTTGAACAATTTCCAAATTCTAATTCTTACATTAAAAACTAATAAAAAAAAATTTACAATCGTATTAAAGTTGAACGTAAAACATACATTTTTAGAAAAAATATTTTTTTTATTATATTTTTTGTTTTGTTTTTTTTTGTTTTTGTATTTTTTAACACACACACACACAATTTTTAAGATAGATATAATATAATTAATAATTATTGTATATAATTAAATGTTTAGAAAATAGCATGCACGTATTTTATTTGTTTATTTAAAAAAAATTTGTCTTAGTCTTTATAATTTTTATTATTTTTTTGTAATTTAGGCAATTTTTTGCTACATGATATCTTCCGAAACATCTTTCACAAGAATTGCTCCATTTAAATAATTGTATTTTATCACTCCAAATATCTATTGTTTCTTTTCTTTCATTGAATTCATATTTTTGTTTTAGTCTTATTAACATTATTTCCGCTATTTTTCTTTTTGTTTCTTTTTTATTTTGTAATTTTTCAATGTTTATTTCGATGTAATTTTTATCTTGTTCAATAGACAAAGTTGCAATATTTGCAGAAATCTTCGCGTCTGGTATTGTGTATATGGGGTAAGAAAATGAGAATGGAACAGCAAGATTTTCTAAAGTTGTAATCGGATTCATTTTATCTAAAAGAATAAAATTAATTATATAACTTATTGTTATTTTTATTTATTATTATTATTAGTATTTTTTATATTTTATATATATATATATATATATATATATATATATATATATATATATATTTTATATTTTATATTTTTATATTTTATATTTTTATATTTTATATATATATATATATATACTAAAAAAATTAATCATATTCGTAAATAATTGTGTCAGAGTCAGAGTCGTAATTTGTTGGTTTATCAGAATACCTAGGGTCGTAATATAGTCGAACATCTTTAAATTCTTCAACTTTTTCTCTTTCTGCTTCTAAAATGTTAAGCGTACACTCCATGCATTCGTTTGCTTTTTGCATACTATTGTATAAAATAATTCTACAGTCGTTACATTCTGTTATCGTATCAATGTTTCTTACATGTAAATGTTGCATTCTTTCTACATTAAAATTTACTAGTTCAGAAGTATCTAAATCAAAAAAACAGTTATCGCAAATTATTTTATCATCCGAAAATAGTATTGAACTATTATAAACTTTTTTTACACACGCATAACGTTTTAACAATTCTTTAATTAAATATACTTTTTTATGTCATTTTCTCATTTAGAAGCTTCTAACGGTTGGTTGTCTGTCGGTAGCATCTTTTGAGAAAGAGAAAAAATTTAATTAATTTATTTGTATTAAAAAAACTTTAATTCGTGTTTTTTTATTATCTACTGGATTTTTCATGCGTTGATTATTATTTTTAAAAATTTTTACATGCAACTAAAGGAAGATTTTATTTAACTTGACTATGTTACTTCCTATTTTGTCGTTTAGAAGTGACAGTTGGTCTTGTTCTCATTATCATGTCTTCTTTTGATACTCTAGTTTTGACAAATATTAAGGGTTATGCTAATGTGTATACTCTTCTAGTGTTGTCTGAGGTTTGTTTGTGGTGGGGTTTTCTTTTGACAAAAAAGGTACAGGGTGTAAGATCAGGTGAATTTATGCATCAGTTCAGTTTCTTTTTGAGTTTTGAACAGAAAAGTTCGAACTGTCTTCGAGTAGTTTTGAAATTATTATAGAAAATGTGGATTTATTTCCTGATCCAATTGGTTTTTTTAACTCTGCTTTAGAGTCGGAAAATTGGAATGTAGAATCTTGTAGTACAGAAAATAATGTAACAGATAGTCAATGTTTAGAAAGAATTGATGATGTTTTAGAAAAGGAAGATGTTGTAGTAACTAATGAAGAAGAGTTCAATAATGTTATAAGTAAAAAGTTTGATGTGACATTAGAAACAAATGATGGAATTGTGGTTTTAAATGAGAAAAGTGATGCTGTGCATTTAGAACCTGCTTTTGTGAAGAATATTTGGGAGCATAGAAAGTGTAGAGATGATTTTTTTTATTAGAGTTGAAAGGTTGTTGATTAAAGGACCCAACTGGTGGAATACTTTCCCAATCAAACAACAAAATGAATTAAGGAAAACTGTTGTAGATTTGTTGAAAGTGGACAATTTAAAAGGCGTTTATGAGATGGATGATACTTTTTTCGTAGTGAAGGAAAATTGCCTTACAGTTGTAAGTAAAAAAAAAATAAAAATATATTATATATTTTATTTTACACATTTATGAACATATATGTATAAAAATATGTATTTTGTTTTTAGGTGGACAGACATTTTATAAAATGAAGGAATTGAATGTAATTTGTATACATTATATTGTTGTTTTGAAATATTAGGTATTGTAAATGAAAAATATAATTTGTTTTTGAAAATAAATTGTGTAATTATTGAATTTTTAAGCAAATCTGATAATGTAATGTTGTTTTGAATGCAATTTTTAAGATTTTCTTGTGGTATAGATTTTAGTAATGTAGGATGCCATTGGTTATTGTTAGAATATGTTATAATGTTTATTAGAGTTTGTGTATAGTAAATATATTCGTATATAGGTTTTCTTAATTCTTTTATCCATAATTTTACGACTGATTCGTAATTCTTTTTAAACTGACTTGGAAAATTATAAAACAAACTGGTAAAATTATTTATTGTTTTATTAATGCGAGTGATTTTAATCATATCATTAGAGAATTCTATCGGAAAAATGTCTATATCTTTTTGTATCCAAAATGACATTGGATCCAAATAGTTTTTTTTTTTATAATTTCTTGAAAGTGTTGTTTATTTTCGTCTGTATTACTGATATTATCTAAAATGTTTTTAATTTCTATTAGAGTTTTTTGTAATTTAAATTCTTTACTTTTAATTTGTTCTGTTATATAGTCATTTGAACATCTATTTGTGCATTGTGTGGTTATTTCTTTAAACAAATTTGTTAATAATTTTCCAAATTCTAATATATCGTTTATATTTACGTAACTTATTAGGTGATTTTTATTAGTGGGAAACATGATGTCTTTAACTGATTCAAAAATAATATTGGGTTCATTAGGTAGGAATATTTGTGTATATGAGTGTGATGATTTGAAAAATATGGTGCAAAATATAATAAAAGTAATAAACCTTATCGATGACATGCTGTTTTTCTTGATTATCTATTAAAAGAGAGAGAGAATAGAAAGAACAAAAAAAAATTTTAATTAATACTTCTTTCTTCGTTGAGAAGCATGCGAATGTAAGTAGTTTAATGTTAAATCGCTATAACAAAGAAAAAAAACAAATTTAGATTAGTTTGGATTCATAAAAATTTTTCTTCCTAGGTTGTTTACAATTTCTGTGGAATAATTCAATTAATTTGTGCAAATATGGGTTGCCTGTTAACAAATATGCTGGTTTGTTAGGTTCTCTTAATACTTGAAGTTGCAAGTCAATACATTTTTTAAATGTTTGACCTTTGTTAAAACAATATCTACAGTAATTATTCCATTGTACTAATTTTGGACGGGGGTCAGTTTGTGTGCTAATTTCGCGAGTTTTTGGACTTTCTTTCTCGATACTGATTGCTTCATCTATTAGATCGTGTGTATTTACGAAGTGTTTTAGGAGCCCTAATGCAGCATATTGACCTGCTAGATCTTGGGTATAAGCTTTTTTTGTTATTTTTTTATCATTTATTGATATAAAAACATGGTATTGTGGTAAAAGGTTTTTTGGTTTTTCAATTAACATAGAAACTTTTGGGAGCGCTAGGTCATATTCAAAAACAAAATAGCGTAATAATTGAATAATATCGTGTTGTCCCGGTAACGGTTTAAAGTCTTCCAGTTGCATTTCCATAAAATTGTTTTTTAGAGGTTTCTTTAGGCTGGAGAGTGTAATTGTTGTTCTTCTTTGCTTTGAAAGGTCAAGAGTGTCTTGATACATGCTAAAATATAAAAGTCAGGATGTAAAAAATTGAGTTTTATACGTAAGTTCGTCTAGGAGTAATTCTTTTTCTAAATGGAGTGAGTAGTCGTGAAAATAGATTTCTTTCTGAAGTTTGAGTTACTTTGTTTGAAAGTTTAATGATATTTTTAATATGATTACTACATTCTTTACTACTATGCATGATTGTTTTGCAATATTTGCAAGAATTTGACCAAGCTACGAGTTTTTGACGTGAGTCTGTTTGAGATTCTTGATCTTTCGTTCTTAAATTGTCTTGATTTGTATTAATTTCTTCGTCACACAAGTCATAGTTTCTAATTAAAATTAAAAGTAAGTTAAATGCTGCCTTGTTTTCTGCTGTTTCCTTTGTTTTCCCTGTTTTTAATACTAAATGATCTAGGACTATTATTTGAGATACAAAATAAGGTTTAGTGGCATGATTGCAGCTTTCGTAAGTGTAAATTTGTGGTGGATGAAGACCATATTTGATTGTAAAATCCATTAAAATAGTCATGTGATTTAGAGTGTGGAAGGAATGTTGTCTATTTCTTTTGAATCTTGGGGCTTCATATGGTTCGTTGTAAAAATTTTCCTTTTTCCTGTTGAAAGAAACAAATATGCGTGTTTTTTATAGTTTAGAATATGTATTTAGGGGTCTGAATTGACAATTTAAGAATTTTTTAAAATCTTTGTTTTTATTTAGTTCAGGTTGTAAGGGAGCTTCATGTTTTAAGTTTCTGTTGGTTATTTTTGAATTTTCTTTAACAAATGTAGTTGCTAGTGGTTTTTCAAGAAAAATATTCTGTATCATACGTTTTTTTAGAGGAAGTGAAGTTGAAAATTGAACTTGAGGTCTAATTATATTTGTTGAAAAATTTAATTTAAAGTTTGTCATGGGTGTTGAAACTTTTTCTAACGATTCTTGTTGTTTTTGAAATAATTTGTGAAAAACTTTTGAAGCTGCTTGTTTTTGTGCCATTTTTATATTTGTTGATAAATAACTTTCTTTTATTTCGTTTACTTTGCAGATAACAATGATGTTTGATTTTAAGGAAGATGTGTTAAACACTAATTTTGAATATTTAGGTTGTGGTAGGTTTAGTTTTTGCAAATTTTTTCTAATTCTTCTTCTATGTCTGTAATAGGTTGGACTTTAATTTTAGTCTTGTCAAGTCTAGGAAGTGATTTTAAGTAAAGTAATGCGCCATGTTCTTTTACTTCGTCTGGATTACGTCCAATAGCAGTAAAATTGAATTTTTCATGTATAATTGATATTTCAAAAATTATTTTATCGTCTTCGTCTTTTCTAATTTTATATTTGTAGTCAACTGGTGTTAATTTAAGGATTTTTGTTAGTTCCTCTACTTTCTCTGAAGGATTCATGCTTTTTATTTAAATATGGAAATTGTTAGTATGGTTTATTTTTGCTTGTTCTTCCACCGGATATGCAGGTGCTGTAGAATTAGTGATGCTGTTACCTTGTTTTGTTTCTGTTTCTTCGTCTTCTTGAGAAGTGGGATTATCTGTTTTTGTTTTCGTGTATCCTTGTGTTCCTATATGTAATAAAAGGTTTGTTATTGAGTCCCAAATACATCCGATTAAATGAAATGACCATCCAAAAACAGTATAAAGTGTGTAACCATGAATAAATGTGTCTATGAGTAATTTTATTGCTCTGATTAATATTACTACTCCTATAAAACCTGCGCTAATAGTTCCAAAACTAGAAAAGGCTGTCCACCATACTTTATTCCAAGTTGATTCTGCAATTTTTTCCATAGTTTCTTCGTCTAATAAATGCATTAATGATATGCTCTGATTTGTACTAGTTTGTCCTGTTATACTGCAAGCTAAACTGTTTAAGACCGTAGGTTTTTCTTCTGGGAACATTATATGTTTATGTAATTTATTTAAATATGATTGTGAATAGATACCACTTGTTGCTAAAGATGAGGGATTGATATAATTCCATGCAGGACTTTTTAATGGTTTCATAATAGCAGGGGCTGCTGATTCTGCTGGATTAGGTATCATTTTGTACCAAGTTTCGCCTAAGAAATACATTGTAGGTTCGAAGGAATTGCAGCTTGTTTGTGTACCTCTACTTGTGATTATGTGTGTTGTAGGTGTAAGAAAAAGTGAATTATTTCCTTTTAAAATTGGTAAATGTGTATAACATTCTTTTGTTTCTCGATATTTTACTTCTACAGGAACGCATTTAATTATATGTGCTACCTCGCCTGCAAGAATAGCCATGTAACCTGGTCCTTTCATTAAGTTAAATGCAAATTCGTAAGGTGTTTGTGTTGCTAGTGCTAGTGTGTTTTTTAATACTTTCTGTTCTAATTTGCATTTCTGTACTAATACGTCATAATATAGTCGGTTAATTTGTGTTCGTATGTGTCTTTCTGTGTATACAAATTTAGAATTTACGTAAGTGAATAAGTCCATATTTTGAACTGTGGGTTTAGTATTTTTTATAATTGTTGCTCCTTTTTGTGTTTCTATTACTAGTAGTTTAGGATGTTCTGTTTTATACATTATGAGATGACAAATCGGGTTTTGAGCTTTTTGAGTTAATACAAAGGTTATGCCTTCTGAATTTAAAGAATATAAAATTTCTGAGTTATTTGAATTAGTCTCGTGAATTTTCTTTGCTAATCCTTCACAAAGTATTTCGTATTTATTGAATTTACAAATGTCTTCAGGTAATGGGTTCCAAAAGGTTTGTCCTCCTTCCATGTCAATGCATCTGGCATCTGATAGTTGACATGTTACACCAGATTTTAGATGAATTTTGTTATTATTTAGGTTAACTGAGGCAAAATATTCTTTTAAGGTTATTGCAACTACGGCTTGCACTGTTACATCTTCCCAAGTTCCTAAGGGGTCGGAATTTTTTTTCTCCTGAACATTTACCATCGAATGATACAGATCCTGCTAATAGTACGCTGTTAAAAGATGTGTGATTGACTTTTAATCCTGTTATTAATGAATCGTGTCCTATCATTATTGTTCCTTTTTCATGAAGAGTCATACATTGTTCGCGACTAACGTCTAGAATATATTCGCTTTGACCATTTGCTACACTGGAACTATGTGAAAACATTCCACATTGTGTGATTGAACGTCTGATTTCTATTTTGCATTGTTTGATTTTAGCTAAGGAATAATCGGCAACTTGTATTAATTGAATATAAATTGATTCTGAATGTACCTCTGGTCTAGGTATGTCACAGTCTCCTACTTCCAAAAGTGATATAGTAGTTAAGTTAAGAGTGTTGGCCCCGCAGTCATATCCGATGATAGCAGGTATGTTTGTATAATACATTGTCATTATGATTAATATTATCCATGTTTTCGATCCGGAAAACATTTCTGAAAAATGAGTTGTATTTGTTTTACTTATTTATTTTTATATTTTTCGAATTTATTGTGTAATTGTTTGTGTTTTTAAAAAAATAATAATTTTACTTGTTGTAAAATATCTGCAATATATCCTTGGTCAATTTCATATAAGCATTCTATTAAATTGTAAAAAGCATAAGGTCCGCGTGTTTTTATAGTTAATATTATATCTTTCTTTATTTCAAACTCTGTTAGATTATTTCTCCATCTATGTAAGTTACAATCGTTTTTGTAAAATATTCCTGAGATAAATAAATATGGCCATAATTCAGTCATATTAACGTGATGAGCAATAAAATCGCTATGTATGTCTATTTTCTTCTGTGTCTGTTGTCCATCGAAAAGTACAATTTTTATGTGTTTTTATTAGTTTCCTATAGGGGCAAAAATATCCAGTATGTCTAAGTTTATGAGTCCTAGTTCTAAAGCGTTTTTTGATCCGATAATTCCATAATTATGTTGAAAAGGATATGACATGTTAGTATCTATGACTGAGAAATATAATATTGTGTTTTCTACTTCTATTTCTACTCCTCCGATTATAAAAATTTGTTGTGTGTCCATTTGAATTTCTATAGCTTCATGTGATTCATATGGTATATTTAAAATATTTTTTGATAAGTAACTATTTTTAGTGTTTAATTTTATTTGAAAGGTGAAGTCCTCTGGTATTAATTGTGGAGATTTAAGAGTAAGACTAATCATGTTTTTTTGTCTGGAAAAGAAATCAATTTTTATTCATTTTAGATATTTTAAGTCGATTAATATGTACTATATTAGGTTTATTTTTTATTTCTATTTTTATATGTCCTTTTCCTAATACTTCTAAAATTTTATGAGGTCCTGTATACTGATTAGCAAATTTATGAATTTTTCCTCCTTGTAATAAAAATACTTCATCTCCTACTTTAAGATTTTGTGGATTGCAATTTTTGTCATAATAAGTTTTTGATTTTTCTTTGGCTAAAATTATATTTTGTCTAGCAATATTTCTCATTTCGTGAAGTCTTGTTATTAAACCTGTCAAATATTGATCGTAAGTTTCTAATTTTTCATGTTCAAGTGGTGGATCACTTGAGGGTAGTCTTGCTAATTTTCCGAAAATTAATTCATACGGAGTACATTTAGTACCTTCGTGGATGCTTGTGTTATAAGAAAACATGGCTAGTTCTAACCAGTCGTCCCATTCTTCATTTTTATTAATAAACAATTTCAAATATTCTCCTAAAACGTGATGAGATCTTTCAATTGAACCATTAGACTGAGGGTGAAAAGAAGTTGTTTTAAATTGTCGGATTCTAAATCTTTTTGCTAATCTTCTCATTAAATTACTTAAAAAATCTGTTCCCTGATCTGTTAGTACTCCTTTTGGGTATCCGAAAATACAAATAAATCTTTTAATAAATGCATCAGCTATTGTGCTTGCTTGATGATTTGGAAGTGCAATTGTTAATGAATATTTAGTTAAATAGTCTTGTATAGTTAATATGTACTCACTTCCGTTTTTTGTTTTGGGCAATGGTCCAACGATGTCCATTGCTATTTTTCAAATACCGTACCAGGTGTATCTGTTATAATCATGGGATTTTTTGTTTTCACTCTAACTAACTTTTTTAATTGACATTGTAAGCAACCTTGAATATATTTTCGTATGCTATTTTTCATATTTTCCCAATAATAATTTTGTCGAATTCTGCCGTAAGTTTTTGTAACACCTTTATGACCTCCTATTGAACTTGAATGAGCTTCTTCTATTAATTGCAAATATTCTTCTTTCGTAGGGTATTTTGTATATCCGTTGCATATTATGATTTTTACAAATGAATTTTCAAAAGTTAATTTAATCATTGACAAGATTTCATCCCAAGTTACATTGTTAATTTTTGCCGTTTTTGCAATGCTAATTGTTTTTAGTTTTAAGCTTTCGCATAAATGTTTTAATGAAATTATTGTATGTTTTATTTTTTGTTTAGTATTATTTAAATTTTCTTATATTTCATTTTCTATAGGGAGAGCAATGTGATAATATATACTTTTTTTAATTTTTTCTGCTACACCTCATTCAAGTTTACTAAATTTTGGTAATTTTTCGCGTTTTGCTAATGATCTGGAACCGTTATCTAGAGGATCACCGTTAATTGAAATAAAATAAGTTAAGTTGTCTTTACGCATCGTTAATTGGTCTCTGCAGTCGATAATATATTTTTCTTGTCTTAAGTTTTTGCAATCTTCTTTTTCCAGTAAATTGTCTTCGTCTTCAGATGATGCTTCAGAATTAGAATTTTCATAGCCTTGATCGATATCTTCATGTTCTTCTCGTTTTGTTTCTTGATTAATATACTCAGGATCAGATTCAATTTCATTAGTATTAACTTCATTATAAAATTTCTTATTTTTTGTATTACATACCTTTTTCGGTCTTCCTCTTTTCTTTTTTAAGGAAGTATTAAAACGTGTGCTTTGTTTCTTTGGTCTACCTCGTTTTCTTTTTATATGTACTTCTTCTTCTTGAATTTCTTGATTCTTATTTTCTTCATGAGTTTCCAGTATTTCTTGATTTTTGTTTCCTTGTATTCCTTCTTTTTGATTATTGCTTTCTTGTATTTTTTGTTGATTTCTTGTAACAACATTACAAGCTTCACTACGTGTATCATAATTTTCTGGTTTGCAGCATTCATTATATAACATTTTTTCAATATGGCGGAGATTTTTTACCTCCAAATTTAAGTAATTATTTTCACTTGATACATAATTTAAGTATTCTTCGATTTCTTGATAAAGCATCCGCATTTACATTTGTTTTTCCTGCCTTGTAGACCACATTAAAATCGTATTCTGCTAATTTCAGTTTCCATCTTGTGACTCTTGAACATGGATCTTTTGAATTTTGGAACCAAACTAACGGTTTGTGATCTGTTACTAACGTGAATTTTCTTCCATAAAGGTATGGTCTAAAATGTTGTACACTGTCTATGATTGCTAAAGCTTCTTTTTCATAGGTGTCATACTTCTTTTCACATTCACTTAACGTTCGAGAAGTATAAGCGACTGGTTGATCCTTATTAATTTCTCCCTGTGATAATATGCCTCCTATCGCGAAACCTGATGCGTCTGTTGTTAATATAAATGGTTGAGAAAAATCTGGTCTTCTTAAAAGTGGTTCTTCACATAATTTATCCTTTAACATGTCAAAAGCTGTTTGTTGTCTATCGGTCCAAAGAAAAGGTATATCTTTCTTTAAAAGTTGGTTTAATGGGTTTGCTATTTTTGAAAAATTATCTATAAATTTGCGGTAATATCCTGCTAGTCCGAGGAATTGTTTAATATTTTTTACATTTTTTGGTGTTGGAAATTTTTTTACTGCTTCTACTACGACATTTTTGTCGATAATATGCCCTAAATATCCTACTTCTAACCTTAAAAATTCGCATTTATCCGGCTGTAACTTTAAATTTGCAAAACGTAACCGGTCCATGAGTTTTGAAAATTTTTCTTCGTGTTCTTTTAATGTGTCCGCGTATATTACGATGTCATCCAGATAAACAAATAATTCTGATCCTTGCAATCCTAAAAATACTTGATCAATTAATTTTTGAAATGTGCTAGGTGAATTTTTTAATCCAAAAGGCATTCTGTCAAACTCGTAATGTCCAAAAGGGGTTGAAAAAGCTGTTTTGTATGAATCTCTGGGGTCCATTTTTATTTGATGAAAACCGGAAGCTAAGTCGAAAACTGAAAAATATTGAGCATTTCCGAGTTCATCTAGTAAGTCCGTAATATTGGGGAGAGGGTAAAATTGTCCTACCGTGCGTTCATTAAGTTTCCTAAAGTCCAATACTAATCGCCATTTTTTATTTCCTTGAGAGTCGTCTTTTTTTGGTACAATCCATATTGGTGTGCTGTATGGAGAGTCAGAATGTTTTATAATTTTTTGTTTTAATAATTCATTGACTTGCCGAGTCATTTCTTCTTTGTGAACGGGTGGAAATCTGTATTGCTTAGTAATAATTGGAGTGTCGTCTGTAGTTATTATTCTGTGTTTTATGAGATCTGTTCCTTCTAAAAATTCGCCAGGTATATGAAATCTATCTGAATATGTTTCTACTAAATTCATGATGTGTTCTAGTTCTTCTTTATTTAAATGATCGAGACGAAGTAATTTTTTAATTTCCTCAATTCTAGCACTGCCTGTAATATTGAAAATTTTTTCTGATTTATAATTGTTTGAAAATACATCAATAATTTGTGTAATTGATGTGTCTTCAGATTGATTTATTTGCGTTTCTTGTTTTATTTCTTCAAAATCTTCTAATTTTATTTCAAAAATTGGTATGTCTATTGATTCATTAAGAGTGTTGATTACTTTTAAACAAGCTAAGCCTTCTATGTTTGAAACTACTGCATCCCCTATGTAAACCCCATCTTTTATTTCTAATCTTGTTGTTAATATTCCGAAAATTTTTATTTCAACTTGTCATAACGTATATACAGGGTGATTATTAATTCCTGTTAATTTTAAACACTTATTTTCGTCAATTTTTATTTCTGAATTGAATGCGCGAATTTTCAATAAATTAGGGCCTGCTCCCGTGTCAATCATCATAGTTATAGGATTTTTTAATTCTTTAGTATTTATTCGGATGTACGGTATTGAGTTTGCTTTTGCTAAATTAATGTTTCTGGACGCGTAGTAACTTTTTTTGCATTCTGCCTCAGAGCATCCTACTGAAGAGGATCTTTGGAGTTTCCCTGATTTTGTGTTTCTGGAGTGACTTGTGGTTGTTTGTTGTTATCGTCCCAAATTTTTTTTCTACAATTTGTGAAAATGTGTCCTAATTTTTTGCAATAATTACAGGTTATATTTGGATTTCTATTCGCGAAGTTTGTGGTGTTCTTTCGAGGTTCTTGAGAAAAATTTTGGAAAAAATTTTGTTGATTTGGTAAAAAAATTGGGCGTTGATTTTGTGAAAAATTGAAGCGTTGGTTTTGTGAAAAGTTTGGACGTTGGTTTTGGTTTTGATTAAAAAATGGAGTACGAAATTGATTTTGTGTTACATTTCTAAATTGATTTTGTCTTTGATTTTGTTGTGAATAATTATTTTGAAATTTATTAAACAAAGGGTTTTGATTATTAAATCGATTTTGATACTGGTTTGAAAAATTTGGTCTTGGACCTGAATTAAAGGAATTTTCTCGCCTTGATCCTAAAATTTTATAAAGTTGGAAACAATTCGTTGCAAAATGACCCCGTTTTCCACAGGCCAAGCAATTTATTACATTATCTTGAACTATATTAATTTTTGTTGTTTTAGCAAATTCTTTGTTAGTTTTAGGGTGTAAATTATAATCCGTATTATTGTTACTTTTTCTTAAATCGTTGTGTGATGATAGTCTTCTTTCAATGTCGATTGCTTTGTTAACTATCCCTGCGAATGTTTCAGCTGTTCCTATTCGTATTTCGATTTCTGGTCTGAGTCCTCGCGAAAAACAGTCTATACTTGATCTATCTAGACTGACTTTAAACGCATCGTCTACTCTATTTTCGTTACTAATTCTATGTGCGTCTAATATTCTTTCTGCTGCTTCAGTAATTCTAGCACCGTATGAAATTACATTTTCATTTTCCCACATAAAAATTGTGCCTAGTTCTCCTTGTAACTGATATACTGATTTTGTCGGTGAGTAAATTTGTTTTAGTCTTTCAGTTAATTCTTCTACAGTATTAAAGTTATTGCTTATTATAATTCTTCTCGCTTCTCCCGAAATTCTACTTCTAATTAGTTTAACTAAATTTGTCTGAACTTGTGGTACTTCAGGTTGCATAGATTTTGCTTCTAAACAACTTTCGATAAAAATTGATAATGGTATATTTTTTCCGTCAAACATAGGTATTGTTTCTATGGCATCTCGTAATGAGACTTGTTGATTATTTGGTAGGGCCATGTTTTCTTCAAAATGATAACTATTTTCACTATTATTAGAAGAATCGTGTTCTGAAGGATTGTCAATTTCAATTTCATCAGTTAAAGTTTAATTTTGTCCAACTACAGTTTTTTCTGTAATAGTATCTTCACTAGCGTCGTTATCACTGTCAGAAGGATCGCTGTCAAAAAGATGAGAACTTACGAAGCCTTAATCAATTTGTTTTTGTATTTCTTCTAGGTTAGGGTTTTCTTTAGAATATCTGGGTGTACTTTTGAATGGTTTTGTTTTATAATTGGGGATTCCTGAATGTAATTCTATTTCCGGATTATTTTTTGCTTGAGAACGAGTTATATGAGATGAATCGATAGTATTTTTATCCGAAGAAGACATTAAAATGTAACATAATATAAAAAATGAAAATCTGTTTCTAAAAAGAAGAAATTAAACCGAAAGAATAAAAAATAAAAATATTTTACTTAATTGTGTATAAAGTTTGTTTATAAAAAAAATTTGTTAATTGATTTGTTCCTAATCTGACTCACTTAGCACTTGTGTTTACTATTCTTGGAAAATAGGAATTATTTCAATAAAGAAATTGTATTGCTCGCATTTAACAGTTGGAATATGGACAGATATAAAATATGTAAATTTGGAACACATGCAGATATATTCAAAACACTTGTTATAGATAATATAGGAAATATTATGAGATAAATTATGAGAAAATTTGTGAACACTTGTTATAGATAATACAGTAAATATTATGAGATGAAATGTGAGAAAGTTGGTGAATAATAACAATTTTATATTTGTATGTATACTTTTATGCTGAAAAAATTTTTTTTTTATTATTAAAAAAAATTTTTATTTATTTATTTATTTATTTTTAGACAATAATTATTTTATATTTTATTATTACCTTCTATTATTTATTATAAAAAAATTAAATTTTGTTGTTGTTTATTTATTGCTTTTTTTATTTATTTATACTTTATTTTTATTTAAAAATTACTATTTAGATTGTATTAAAATGTCAAAATTTCTAAAAATGTTTGATTATTATTTTGATTCTTTTATATTTTATTGTTATTAAATTATTATTTTAGTCTGTTTATTATTAACTATTTAGTATATAAAAAAATTTTATTTGCCATAAAAGTAATTATTATTTTTTGAAATTTATTTATTAGTTATAATTATTATATTTTTTTATTAACAATTGTTATAAATATTATTTAATTTGTTATAAAGAATTTTATAACAATTTAATTATTGTTAAATTAAATTTATATTATTTACTTTTAAATGTAAAATTTATGCTTTGTTATAAAATTTTAATTGTTAAAAAAAAAATTCTAAAGACAGTATAATTATTAATTTTTATTTAATTATTATTTATTTATGTTACATTTGTTACGTCAAAACAAGAAACCTTTTTAAAATATACCTAACGTTCCTCGTTTTAAATTAGTTTCATAAATGAATCTAATTTGGGATGAGGATAAGTCAATGAGCCTACTAAATGTTTTGAGAGAATAATTTATTTAAAAACCAACAAGAAAGAAAAGAGTTGACAAAAATACAATAAGTATAATTAAAATTATAGATCTTACTTAAATAATAACGATTACTGGTGGTGTGATGCTTATCTGGTAGTCGAATCTCAATGGTGGTGAGCAGTAGACGTAAAGGGGGCCTTAGAATTGTTGTCCTTAATGGTTTGGTATTAGTCCTCTTATTTACACTAATGAGATAGTGTATTGTATTGTGAAAATATCTGCTTTCTTTTCAGACGGTTGTCGCCTCCTGAGCAAATTTCGATGGTTCGAAATTTGGAATGTGTTGTTTCAATATTAGACTTTCGTTGATAGTTGAGTTTATTTCCAAATTTATATTTTTTTTGGAAATAGTTAAAATGTATACTTTGAAAATTGACGAATTATAAGAGGTCGATTCACTTCAAATTCAATACTTGGGGAATAGTTCACTTTTAAAGGTGTATGTTTTAAAAATAATACTTGGGGATATACTGTTCACTTTTAAAGATATACTTTGTGTTCACTTGTAGACGATCTGATGTATACTGTTGATTTCCAACAAATTACTCTCTGTTCTAATCAGAAAAGGTACCCCTTTTTATATCAAAAATTTGCTTCATTCCAGTTTGTTGGGTTTTGTTACTGCTGTTTCGACTTAATTTATAGAACATGTATGTTATACACATTTTGCTTTTCTTCCACGTGTCGAAGGTTGTTGAAGATCGTTGAACTGATGCACAATTATTATTTTGATTACGTAATTCCACATTACTTTTCCTCTTTCGTGTAGTGAAACTTGTGGTAGGTCGTGTGGCTTGATGCGCGATCGTTATTCTTTTTACATTGTTTAAAATATTACTCTTCTTTCTTTAGTATGTTATAATTGATAAATTTGTTTAGATACATATAAAATATATAATAATAACCATGTTTATAAGTTATACTGAATATAATGCAATAATACGAATGAGTATTTTAAATACAACAATATAATATATAGGCAAAATTAGAAGGAATTAAACATGTAAATATTATAGTTAAATTAAGTATATGGGAAGAAGTTACGGACGTAACACCTCCCCCCTCAGATTGAGCATGGGAGTGAAACAAAACATGCTCAAACTATTTATAATTATATTGCAGAGGAAATGTTATGACCGTTTATGCATGCATTCTATCCATTCTTCACTTTTATAGAACAATATTCAAAGAAATTTCCATTCAAACTTTCGATCTGATTTACAATATTTTTGTTATTAATGTATGCTCTTTGTATCAATGTTATAAATTTATAATACATAAGAAGTATATATAACTACTACATTTTTAACAATCTTTTTATATACTTTAAAACTTACAATTTTTATATGTTTTATACAATGCAATTTTATACATGCATTTTATATTTTAATTAAAAAAATGTTTCTTTATTTCTTATATTCTATTCATTAAGTTCATTTTGTTTTTATAAATTTTCTTTCGTTCTCAAGTTTTATTTTAATACAAGTCATGAAGTGTTTGAGAAGGAAGGAAATTTTCATTTACCGAGTTTCAGGTGAATTTCGATGTCAATGCTTTTCAGAACGATTTTGTATTTTCTTTTTTTTATTTGATGTGTTTTTTTACGCTGATTCCAAAACTGTTTTCAGATTTTCTCTAACTGTAATAGTTTTAGCGGAATCCAAAGAAACATTTTCTTCGACAATTTTATCTAACTTATACGTATACCTGCCTCAAATTTAACATCCCTTGTCTGTTTGATTTTCTTTATCACTCTAGGTACAACCCACCTTATGCTATCGGGATTTTCAATTGGTTTCTTAAGTTTGAAGACAAAAACAAAAAAAAGTAGGGATGGTGAGTAGGACATGGTTGTTTCCCTATGTTTGAGATTCAGTTTCATATTGTATGTTTCCTATAATTGATCTTTTCTTATTATATCGTATACGTGATTCGTGATAATGTCTTTTACTAGTCGTGCTCTTGACCTAGAACAATTTTTAATTGAAGAACTTAAGGATTTAAATTTTCTTGAGAATTTTGATATAAATAAAATCATTGGTGAGGATATTGACAAAGAGTGTAGTTTTAGTGATATGGAATTGGATGAGGAGTGTACTCTGAGAACTGTGATAACTCCTACAAGTAAAAAAAGAAAATTAGGTGAAAATGCTGATGTGCCGGAAAAAAAACGTTCTCGACAAGAAGATAATTTGACAAATGCGGTACCTTCAACGAGTTGTGGAATAGAATTAGGAGAGTGTATCGATGCGTTACCTTCGACAATTTACGGAGTAAAATTGAAAAAAGAACTTAATGCCAAAAGAGCTTGTTTAAAATTTGGAAACAAGAATTTCAATTTATTTAATACAATGATCTCTTTTGAATCTTTATCAGTTTTTGAAAAATTGACTGCACCATTGAAAGAATATGACATTTGGAGACCAAGAGAGGGAACTTTCCCTATCTTTTATGTTATGTATGACAATCTTAAATACAAAGGGAAGGATTGGTGGTCTAATTTACCTTGTGCGGATTTAATACGATTTGCTATTAATCGACAATTTACTTCTTGTGGACCTAATGGCGTATTCTTCCTAGATGGAAAATATTTTATTTTTGAGTCTTTCAACATTAAAATCGTAAGTTTTAACTTTTGTATTAATAATCTTTACTTCTTATAATATTTTTTTGCTTAAATTGTTACTTATATGTAAACTTATTAAGAATTATCTTCTTGTTCTTAGGTTCATGAGGAATGCATATCGTGGGATGGTAATAAGAGAGAGATTTTGGACGTCCCTACGGTTAATTATAAAAACCATATTATAAATTTACCAATGGAATTTGCTTCAAAAACGAAGACTATTCTCAGGGATCATAAATTGGTATTCGATAAATATTTTTATTCTGGGGAAGTCTTTTTCCTATATCATCGGAAATTAAAATTTGAGAATAATTCGCTGGTTCGAGTAAGTGTATATTCTTTTTTTTGTTTTTTTTTGTTTTTTTTGTGTTTCTGTTGTTTTCTGTTTGTTTCATTCTAATTACTTTTTACAGGTTTGTGGATATGATCAATGGTTTAGCAAGGAACTTAAACCACTGGTATACAGAGAGAAACGATTAGGTGTTCGAATTTATAATTTGCGTTTGGATATTCCTTTTGAGTGGAGGATTAACCTTTTCTGCACTTTAAGTGAGGGAATCTCTTGTCTTAAAAGACATGTGTTGGAGTCGAGAGATCCTTTAGGATCTCCAATCTTTGCTGGTAGCGTAAAATGGATAATAGTGGGCAGCAAAGTAAATCGTGTAAGTAAGCTTTGTTAATTTTTAATATTTCATTATATATATTTAATTACTAAAAAAAATCTTTCTTTTTTTTCTAGTATTTCGGACCTTGACTGAGATTTCTTCCAATAATTTTGTATATAATTATTGTTTTATAATAAAAAAAATAATAATTTTTAAATAGTACCTATTTTATTGTTTTATACTCCTGTTTCCCTTACATCTTCTTCCATTACTTCTGTACAAACTTCATTTTTTACATAAACATTCAGTAAATTATTTCTTTTAAATTTTTGAAAGTTTTTCTTTGTTTTTAAGTACAATATTATAATAATAATTAAATTTATTATTATCATGACTATAAAAATTAAATATAAATATTTTTGAGTTTCATATTCTTCTGCATTAATGATTTTAGTAGAGTTTTGAGAAATGGAGGTATCTAAATTAAACACATTAAGAATTTCTGTGTTATTGCTTTGAATTAATATTTTATCTTCAATTACAATTGGCGATTTTAAAGGTAAGTTAGATATTTCATCTATTTCTATGGGTACAATTTCATTATTTATTCTCATTGAACAGTCTGATGGTAATTTTATGATTCCAATATTTTTCAATAATTTTGTAAACGACTTTTTAAAACATTGTATGTCAATTTGTTTCAATTTTTGAGTAACATAAATCCAAGAGTTATGTTTTAGTAATGGAGTTAACATTGGGAATTTGCTTGACTTAATAAATTTTCAATTGTAATATTTTGAATTAATTAGTATGTTGGATTCACAGGTCGGGTTTAATTCAACATGATTAATAAATGGTGTGAATTTTCCTCCAAGATTTGAGGTTAAGAAATACTTTTTATTATTATTAGAAATGCCTATCATTTGAGAATCTGTTTTTATAGAAATAAAAGAATTATTATGAAACATTGGATAGGAATATATTTTAAATAATGTAAAGCTTTCTGACATTTGTTTTGGAAATGAGTAAACAATAAATAAATTTTTGTTAGAATTTAAAAGTTCAACTTTTAAAAATTTTAAATGATTTTTAGAATTTATAGTATAATTTAGAAAATCTGTATTTATTGGAATTGATTGATGCCATTTATTATATATTGATGTTACGAGTATTTCTTGTATATTTTGTAGTGTTTTAATGTATTTTTCGATTAAATATAATTGTTCATATATGTCATTTGAATTAGGGGTATCTAAAATAAAAATTTGTTGAGTAAATGTATTTTTATCTGAAGATTTCATTGTAATATTATTATTTGTTTCCTTCTTTTCTATAAAGTTAAAAATTCCAGTTTTTTGTGCGGGTTCTGTTGTTTTAGTTATAAGCTTCTTTGTGTCATGAATTATTTCTTCAAATTCTTTTATTTTAATTTCTAGTTGATTTCTTACACTAATGCAGAACAATATACAACTTTTTTTTGAGTCATTATGGATTTTTTTAAAGTCTGTTAATTTACTGAATAATAATTTATGATTAATGTGATAAATAAATTTTACTTCACCAATAGGAAACTCAATAGTTTTTAGAGGTTCATAATATAATCCTGGTGATTGCGTAAATTGGACATCTTGTGGTATAATTTAAAATGTTCCTTTGTTTATTACTATTAAAATGGCAAAAAATATTAAGATCATTTTATTATTATTCTCCATTTTCTGAAACAGAATCAAGTATAATTATTTTTATATTTTATGATAAATGTTCTTTTTGCGATGTCCGCAAAAATGACATTTTTTAAAACTTTTCTTTTCTTCATTATCACAGGATTTGGAAGTGGAAGGAAAAGTTGTGTTTTCAAAGGAATTTTTTTTCATTCGCGACTGTCATATTTTCAAAAGATTTAGTTATTACTTTTTCAAGAGAATTGTTAAAATTGTCTATATTATGTAAAGTTGCTAACGTTATTAGTGCTGATATTGCTTTTGCAGTCATGGCGTCACTTGATATAGCGGTTTTTTTATTTTTCCTGCAGTGCAAATTACTATCCAGTTTATTCTGGTTTCTGATATATTTGTTTTAAAAATTGCAAATTTAGGAATACCCATTTATTTTTTATAACAGTAATCATTTAATTTTTGAATCAATTTTATTTTAAAACTCATTGTTGCACTTTTCAAAAATGAGTTTTCTCCATTAGCTAATTTTTCAACTAAACGATACGCTGCATTTTCCTTTGATAATTCCATATTATCGCTTGTACTACAAATAATATAATTTTTGTATTTTATTTCTGTAACATATTGAGGTTGATGAATAGCATCCGCTGGTGCTTGATAATTTGAATTAATTAGGAGGTAATCTTCCGTGCTTTCTTTTAACAACATGTTTAGCATATTTAGAAACGAATTTGTCATCTTATAATCGGAAGGTTGTTGAATTGTGGTGGATAGGATGTAATTGTGGGTATAAATGAATTGTCTCTACGTTGTTTTTACTACCTTCTGTTTTCTGCAATAGTCCAATTTCTTCTGTAGGGGCTGATGCTTCTTTTTCTTCTTCGATGTTTAATGGTGTCAGTTTTGTGGTTGTTTGTGTATCCTTAGGAGCCGTTCCTAAATGTAATAATACATTAGTAACTGAATCCCATATTGAGCCTAAAAGGTGAAAAGACCATCCAAAAACGCTATATAATGCATAGCCATGTATAAAGGTGTCAGCGATAAACTTAATTGTTTTCATTGCTATTATTATGCCTATAAATCCTGCACTTACAGTCCCAAAACTGGTAAATATTACCCAAATTTTTCCCCATGCTGATTCTGCTATTTTATTTATTGTCTCTTCATCTAATTCATTTGAAAATTTAAGGCCTGTGTCATGAATAGTTTGCCCCATTATCCCTCTTGCGAAAGTATTTAAAATTATTGGCTTCTCTGCCGGTAACATAATATGATTTCTTAATTTTTCTAAATCTTTTTGTGAATATAATCCACTAGTGGCTAGGTAAGGGGGAACATTATATTTCCATGTTTCTCTTTTGTCCGGTTTCAATATGGCAGGCTGTACTACTGTCACTAATTTAGGCAACATTTGGAACCAAGAATTTCCTATCATAAACATTGATGGTAAGAATGTGTTACATTCCACTGGTGTCCCTACTTTCGTTAAGATATGAGTTATAGGTGTTAAAAAATATGTTTTATTATCTTTTGTAACCGGAAGTTGTAGGTAACATTCTTTGGTTTCCCTTAAATTGATTTCTACTGGTATACATTTTATCATATGAATAACTTCACCTGCTAAGACTGACATATAACCTTCTTTTTTCATTAAGTGATACGCAAATAAGTCGGGTGCTTGAGTGGCCAAGACTAAAGAATTTCTAAGGACTTCTTGTTTCAGTAAACATCTTTTTGTTAATACATCGTAATATAACTCATGCATTTCTTTTCGTAGATGGAGTTCGATGTAAATAAATTTGGTATTGACATAAGAGAACATATCCATATTTTGCACTAATGGTTTTTTATTTTTTAAGGGTGATCCACCTGGTCTTGTTTCTAGTATAATTAATTTTGGATGTTCAGTTCTTATATATATATAACCACAAATCATTTCTCTTGTTTTTTCTGCTAACGCAAATGTTATTTCCTGACTTACTAAAGAATATATTATTTCCTTATTTTCTTCCTTGATATCTGCTACGTATGTTTTGTTTGCAACTCCTTCAAAAATTGTCTCATATTTTTTTAGGTTACATACGTCTTCTGGTATAGCATTCCAGAATGTATTGCCATTTTCTCTGTCTATACATTTTGATTCTGATAAACTACAAACTGTTCCTGACTGTAAATGAATTTTGTCCGTTTCTAAATTAACTGTTGCGAAATATTCTTGTAGAGTTATTTCGTATGATGCTTGTACTATCACATCTTTCCATGAACCGTAAACGTCGCTGTAAGATTCACCATCACAGTCTCCATCTTGATCAATAGATCCTGCTAATGTTATACTACGGTAATTAGTAGAATTTATTTTTAAGTCCGCAAATTTTGTATTACTAGAAGGTGTAAAAATTCCTGTTATATGTATTGTGTTGCATACATCATAAGATACTTCGTGTATATATATATTCCTTGTCCATTACTGACAGCTGACGTATGCGAGAACATACCACAACGTTCAACATGACGAGTTATCTTGATTTTACATTGTATTACTTTAGTTTTTGTAGTACCGCTTAGTTGTATTAATTGTACGTAACTTTGTTCAGTTTTTACTGGTTTCTTTTGAATGTCGCAGTGTTTGTTCGTGGTTCTTGAGAAAAATTTCGTTGGAAAAAATTTTGTTGTTGATTTTGCCTTTGATTTTGGTAAGAATTTCGAAATTGATTTTGTGGTGTGTTTCTAAACTGATTTTGTAATGTGCTTCTAAATTGATTTTGAAACTGATTTTGTTGAGGATTTTTGTAAACGTTTTGACTTTGAAATTTATTTAACATTGGATTTTGATTGTTAAAACGGTTTTGATTTGAAAAATTTTGTTGTGGCCTTGAATAAGAAAAGTTTTCTCGTCTTGCTCCTATCAATTTATTAAGTTGAAAACAATTTACCGCAAAATGACCCCTTTTTCCACAAACTAAACAAGTTCTTTCATTATCTTGAGCAATATTAATTTTTGTTGTTTTAGCAAATTCTTTATTATTTTTAGGATGGGAATTATACTCAGTATGCTCACTTTTTCTTAATTCTCGGTGTGATAACAATTTTCTTTTTATTTCCACTGCTTTATTAACTATCTCTTGGAATGTATCTGCTGTTCCAATTCGTATTTCAATTTCTGGTCTAAGTCCTCGAGAAAAACAATCGACAGTTGTCTGATCTAAACTTGTTTTAAATGCTTCATCTACTCTGTTTTCATTACTAATCCTATGCGCGTCTAATATTCTTTCTGCTGCTTCTGCGATTCTTGAACCATAAGAAATTACATTTTCGTGCTCCCACATATATATTGCTCCTAGTTCTCCTTGTAATTAATAAATAGATTTTGCTGGCGCGTAAATTTGTTTTAACCTTTCTGTTAACTGCTCTACTGTATTAAAATTATTTCCTATTATAATTCTTCTTGCTTCACCGGATATTCGACTCCTAATTAATTTTACTAAATTTGTTTGTACTTGTGCATTCTCAGGAAGCATGGATTTTGCTTCTAAACAACTTTCAATAAATATTGATAATAGGATATTTTTTCCGTCAAACATTGGTATAGTTTCCAATGCATCGCGTAAAGACACTTGCTGATTGTTTGGAAGCGCCATGCTTTCTTCAAAAATAATATTATTTCTAGAGTTATCAAAAGAATTATTTTCAGAGTGATCGTTTGTTTCAACGTCGTCAATTAAAGAGTTATTTAACTCTGAATTTACTTCAGATTGATTTGGTAAATTTTGACCTACTAGAGTATTTTCTAATATAGAATCTTTGCTGTTGTTATCGTCAGTTTCAGAAGAATTATCGTCAGTGTCAAAAAGATTGGAATTGACAAAACCTGAGTCAAATTCTCTATGTATTTCTTCGGAATCAGGATTTTCTTTAGAATATCTGGGTGTACTTGTGTGTGGATTTTCTTTATAATAAGGAATTCCCGAATGCAATGACAATTGTGGATTATTTTTTATTTTAGAGCGAGTTAAATGTGAGGAATCAGTAGTATTTTCATTCGAAGAAGACATTAAAAAATAACATAGTATCAGAATTTACGTACGTGTTAACTGTAAATTTGTCAATCTTGTCTCTTTAATGTAAAATACACTTTTCTTTTATAGTAAATATTTTTATCTTGCTTCAGTACAATAAAATACTTTTAAACATGTAATAATAACAAATTACGAAAAAAAACAATTTTGTTTTAGTACACAAAAAAAATGATTCATATACAAGACAAAAAATTCCTTAAGTCTAGAGGACTTGAACCTCTATTCAGTAATATAACAAAGGATTTAATTTGATGAATGCACCTTGCAACTTTAAAAATTATTAGATGAGAGGACCCGAACCTCTATTTATTAATACAGAATTGAATTAATAAATGCACCATGCACATAAAAAAATTTATAAGTTAAGTGGACTCGAACCTCTATTCATCAATACCAATTTAAATGTATATTTACGAATGCACCTTGCGACTTAAATCTTGTATAATGTTATCATTTATTATAAAATGTACTATATTCAGTAAAAATATTTTTTTATTTGTTAAATGTTACTGATTATTATTTTTTATTATTATATGTTGATAATATTCGTTATTAAAAAAAAATTTCCCCTTTTTTTAAACAATTGGTATACTTATTGATTAATATATTTTTATTTTATTATTTCAATAATATAAAATTGACGTTCAATAAAATTTTCGAATTTTATTAAAAATTTGACAAAATTATGGCTGATCGACTTTATAATTTTCCCGGGCCGATGCACCAAAATTTTAAAAGGGGTTCTGATACGTCAAAACAAGAAACCTTTTTAAAATATACCTAACGTTCCTCGTTTTAAATTAGTTTCATAAATGAATCTAATTTGGGATGAGGATAAGTCAATGAGCCTACTAAATGTTTTGAGAGAATAATTTATTTAAAAACCAACAAGAAAGAAAAGAGTTGACAAAAATACAATGAGTATAATTAAAATTATAGATCTTACTTAAATAATAACGATTACTGGTGGTGTGATGCTTATCTGGTAGTCGAATCTCAATGATGGTGAGCAGTAGACGTTAAGGGGGCCTTAGAATTGTTGTCCTTAATGGTTTGGTATTAGTCCTCTTATTTACACTAATGAGATAGTGTATTGTATTGTGAAAATATCTGCTTTCTTTTCAGACGGTTGTCGCCTCCTGAGCAAATTTCGATGGTTCGAAATTTGGAATGTGTTGTTTCAATATTAGACTTTCGTTGATAGTTGAGTTTATTTCCAAATTTATATATTTTTTGGAAATAGTTAAAATGTATACTTTGAAAATTGACGAATTATAAGAGGTCGATTCACTTCAAATTCAATACTTGGGGAATAGTTCACTTTTAAAGGTGTATGTTTTAAAAATAATACTTGGGGATATACTGTTCACTTTTAAAGATATACTTTGTGTTCACTTGTAGACGATCTGATGTATACTGTTGATTTCCAACAAATTACTCTCTGTTCTAATCAGAAAAGGTACCCCTTTTTATATCAAAAATTGGCTGTTTTTCCAGTTAGAACTTCCTTCATTAGTCATGCTTTTTCATGCGTCGTCGTTGTCGCTTGTTGCTTGTTCCACCGACAAATGTTTGAATGTCCTTGGTTCCTCCTGGTGCGACAAGGTCTTCATTCCAGTTTGTTGGGTTTTGTTACTGCTGTTTCGACTTAATTTATAGAACATGTATGTTATACACATTTTGCTTTTCTTCCACGTGTCGAAGGTTGTTGAAGATCGTTGAACTGATGCACAATTATTATTTTGATTACGTAATTCCACATTACTTTTCCTCTTTCGTGTAGTGAAACTTGTGGTAGGTCGTGTGGCTTGATGCGCGATCGTTATTCTTTTTACATTGTTTAAAATATTACTCTTCTTTCTTTAGTATGTTATAATTGATAAATTTGTTTAGATACATATAAAATATATAATAATAACCATATTTATAAGTTATACTGAATATAATGCAATAATACGAAAGAGTATTTCAAATACAACAATATAATATATAGGCAAAATTAGAAGGAATTAAACATGTAAATATTATAGTTAAATTAAGTATATGGGAAGAAGTTACGGACGTAACACATTAATTAATTTTAATTTAATTAATTTTTTTTTTTAATTTTTTTTTTTAATTACTATGTCATAAAAATTTGTTATTGTTTTTTTTTAATTAAAAAAAATTATATCTCAATTATTTATTGTTATTTTTAAATTAAAATTATTACTTAAACAAAAATAGTGATAATTTATAAAAATTATTTAATTTTTGGTGAATTATTTATTTTTATTTGCAAATCAAAAATATTTTAATTATTTATTTGTTAATATTAATTTACTTTATTAATTTTTAATTCAAGTTTTTTTTTGTTATTATTTTTTGTAAAAATTTATAAAATTGACTTTATTATTAATACCGTAAATGAGGCTAATTTCGCTCAATTTTTCAATTCTTTATTAAATAACTTTGGGAAACGATGAAAATAAATATTGGCACTAAAAATATATAATCTCTAACCCTTTATCTTTCCTATTACTGCATAAAGAAATTAAAATATGTAACAGAAAACTATTTATAAGCCGTTTTGTTGTGAGCGACTTTACCTTAAAATGAGGGTAAATTCGCTCACCATTATTATTCTGGCAAAATATATTATAATCTGCAAAAATAGAACTAAATTTTCTTTAGAATCAATAAAGAAAAAAATTAAGAACAATGTCCACAGTTATTGGAATAAATATTTAATATTGTTTTATCAATAAGTAATTATATTCAATCATTCAACTAAACGTACTCATAACCATAAAAAATAAGGTTAAGTTTGACAATTTAGTGCTTAAACCGTTTTAAATCGTTTAATTTTCAGTTATAAGAATACTATTATTCAAAAAAATCTAATTATAAATTCAAATAATCAACATACTTAAAATATCCAGGCCCAAACATCTTTTTTGTAGACTTATTTCCTGAGCGAATTTACACTACAAATTTGAATTTTTTTTTAAATTGATTTTTTGCAGAATCTATTTATTGCTTTCAGTTTTGTGCTTTATGAAAATCATGTTGGCGATACAGGAAATGTAATGTTCAGAAGGATTCAACTTAAAAATTTTCAAGTAAAGCTTTATTACCTACGTTTTCATACTTTTTGTTCAATATGAAAATTACTAACTTGTTGCTTAAATATAATTTTTATTGAAAGTTATTAATGAATCTGCTGCAAATAAATTTTAAATTAAAGTTTACTATTTATATTAACCAAAACAATTGTAAATCTTAAATATTTCTCTCTAAAAAGTATGTTAATCGAATTTTAAAAAATAGATATCTGTTGAGCGAATTTACCCTACATGAGCGAATTTAGCCTCTCTTACGGTAATTATTTATTTAAATTAGAATAGTTATAATTTTTTATTTGTTATTATTTTTATAAAAATTTATAAAAATGAGTTTTTTTATTGTTAACAATTGTTTATTTATTTAAATTTTAATCGTTATAAATTTTATATTTGTTATTAATATTTATTATTAATTTACTAAATTTTTATTTTATTTAATTAAAATGTAAAAAGTTATAAAATTTTTGGATTGTTATTGTTGTTAATAATCAATTAATTCTGTTAAAAAAAACTTTATCAAAAAATTTGAAAATTTATAAAAATGTTACAAAATTTAATTAATTTTATTTTTATTTATTTATGATTATTTATAAATTTATTTAATTTTAAATTATTATCAGAATTATATAATTTGGAAAAAATTTCTAAATTTATAAAAATACTGAAAATTATTGTTTTTTATTTATTTTGATTTATTATTTATTACTTTTATTAATTTATTATTACTTTATTTTTTAATTAGTACTTGAATTATTTCATTCGGTTTAATTTTTTTTTTGGACATAAAAAAATTGAAAAATCTTAAAAAACTGTTATTATTAATATTATTGTTATTAATTAATTTAATTATTATTATTTATTTTAATTTTTATATGACCCTCTGGGCACGGAAACGTGTTTGTTCTAGAAACGTTCCTAAAACGTTTTTAAAACGTTTCATGTCCTCTACATAATGTCTTTAAAACGTTTTATGTTCTAAAAACGTTTTTAGAACATTGGACGTTCTTAAGCCGTTATGTAGTAGACATGAAACGTTCTAAAAACGTTTTAGGAACGTTCCTAGAATAAAGACGTTTCCGTGCCCAGAGGGGAATGATGTTAATTCTATTTAAATTTTAATTCAAAAATGAAAATTGAAAAATGTTATAAACTTTATTATTTATTGTTTATTAATTTTTATTATTTATTAATTTTGTTTAATTTTTAGATTGGTATATAAATTCTTGAATCTGTCACAGAATAAAAATTAAATAAAATAAAACTTTATAAATGTTATTATTGTTTATTAATTTATTATTAATTTTGGATTGATTTTTCAAATTAGTACATAAATTATTTAATTCTGTTTAATTTTAAAGTTTTTTTTTAAATGGAATTTAGATGAATTATTATAAATTTTTATTATTATTATTATTGTTTATTAATTTTTAAAATTTATAAATTTTTATTTTGGTTTAATTTTTAGAATGGTATATGATTTATTTAATTCTATTTAATTTATACATCAAAAATGTGAAAATTTGAAAATTGTTATAATTTTTATTATTATTAATGTTTATTAGTTTATTATTATAAATTTTATTTTATAATTGATTAATTATTTTCAATTATTAGGAAAAGTATTTAATTATGCTAAATTTTAGTTAAAAATGTGAAAATTTGAAAAAAATGTTATAAATTTTTATTTGTTGAGAAAAAAAATTATTTAATTGTTATTGAAAATTTAGAAATTTTGTTTAATAAAATGAATTATTTATTTTAATGTATAATTTTTATAAAAATGCTATAAATCTTTATTTCTTAAAAAAAAATTATTTAATTGTTATTAAAAATTTAGAAAATTTGTTTAATAAAATGAATTATTAATATTATAATATAATTTTCATAAAAATGTTATAAATTTTTATTTGTAGAGAAAAAAAAATTATTTAATTGTTAAAAATTCAGAAATTTTGTTTAATAAATGAATTATTTTTATTACAATATAATTTTTATAAAAATGTTATAAATTTTTATTTGTTGAAAAAAAAATTATTTAATTGTTATTAAAAATTTAGAAATTTTAATTAATAAAATGAATTATTGATATTATAATATAATTTTTATAAAAATGTTATAAATTTTTATTTATTGAAAAAAAATTATTTAATTGTTATTAAAAATTTAGAAATTTTGTTTAATAAAATGAATTATTTTTATTACAATATAATTTTTATAAAAATGTTATAAATTTTTGTTTGTTGAAAAAAAAATTATTTAATTGTTATTAAAAATTTAGAAATTTTAATTAATAAAATGAATTATTGATATTATAATATAATTTTTATAAAAATGTTATAAATTTTTATTTATTGAAAAAAAATTATTTAATTGTTATTAAAAATTTAGAAATTTTGTTTAATAAAATGAATTATTTATTTCACTATATAATTTTTATAAAAATTTTATAAATTTTTATTTGTTGAAATAAGTTATTTAATTGTTATTAAAAATTTAGAAATTTGCTTAATAAAATGAATTATTTATATTACAATATTATTTTTATAAAAATGTTATAAATTTTTATTTATTGAAAAAAAAATTATTTAATTGTTATTTAGAAATTTTGTTTAATAAAATGAATTATTTATTTTACTATATAATTTTTATAAAAATTTTATAAATTTTTATTTGTTGAAATAAGTTATTTAATTGTTATTAAAAATTTAGAAATTTGTTTAATAAAATGAATTATTTATATTACAATATTATTTTTATAAAAATGTTATAAATTTTTATTTATTGAAAAAAAAATTATTTAATTGTTATTTAGCAATTTTGATTCATAAAATGAATTATTGATATTACAATATAATTTTTATAAAAATGTTAAAAATTTTTATTTATTGAAAAAAAATTATTTAATTGTTATTAAAAATTTAGAAATTTTGTTTATTTATATTAAAAATATTTTATTGTTATTATTCTTATATTTTTTATGTATGAATTATGGGTATTTTGTTCAAATAAAATTATTCCTAATTTATTGATTTATGATGACCAATTTTTGCAAAAAATAAGAAAATCTACCTTTTATTAATTAATTCACTATATTTTTTATACAAAAAATAATGAGTTTAAATATAACAATTTATATGCACCAAAAATAATTATTAATTCACGGCGTTAATTTATCAAAATTAAGGATTATATTATTTCAAATTAAGTACTCTTGCATTTATCAATTCACGACAGCTGATGCACTAAGAATAATAAAATATTTTTTCAAATCTAATTTCTTTAAATTTATTCGTTCACGACAGTCTATACACCAAAAATAATGATATATTTTTAAATTAAATTAACCTTGCATTTATCCGTTCGCAACGGTCAATGCACCAAAAATAATGCTGTATTTTTTTAACTAAATTAACCTTGCTTTTATTCGTTCACGACGGTCAATGCACAAAAAATAATATATTCCTTTAAAATAAACTATCCTTGCATTTATCCGTTCACGACGGCCGATGCACCAAAAATAATGATATATTCCTTCAAATTAAACTATCCTTGCATTTATCCGTTCACGACGGCCGATGCACCAAAAATAATGAGGTATGTTATGTCTTACCTTATTATTATATTCCCTATTTTTTCTCAATTTAACTTTAATTTAGAGAAATTAAAGTTGGGACGAGGTTGGATAAATGACAAGAATAAATTTATTTGAACACAGTATATTTGAAAAAGATCAAAATTATGCAAAGATGAAATGAGCACTAGCTTTCTAAAATGAGTCTTAAGTGGTTTCTCTGTTTACCTTAGAACAGCTAGTTTTTGGTCCTGGCTGGCGCCGATGAGATACAATGGCAATTGTGCGTTAATGGGTTACTAAGTGGTGCAGGTAGATGATTTACGACACTCGTAAATTAGGCAGTTGAATAGGTATTATGTTTCTTTCAGCTTTTGTCACAACTCGAACGATATTTCTAAACACCAAATTTGACTTCAAGATGCACTGAATTTAGAAATTCACGTAAAGATCAGGACAACTACTATACTGGGGTTGAGAGCACTATCACGAAGAGAACCACTTGTTATGATTAAAAAATTAAGACTGAAGATCGTTTGATAGCCTGGCTCTTTTTACACCCAAATTTTCCTGTGCATTTGAAACAAGTTTACAATTTACCATGTATTTGAAACAAGTCTACAATTTACCATGCATTTGAGAATCCCATTGTTAGAGAAACACTTGCGTTGACTCAGTTTTTAGATCGCACTTGCTCACATCCTTTTAGTCATATGTTTTTACAATTTAATATTACATTTTATGTTGTTTGTTAATTATTTATAGTTATTACAATTTGTTATTAACAATTTGTTATTATCTTGTTATTACAATTTGTTATTATTGTTTACACTATTAGAACTTAGTGTTAATTATTATTTTGATACAATTTATTATTATCTTGTTATTATTAACTATTATTTGTTGTTATTTTGTTGTTACAAATTATTATTAACTTATTATTAATAATTATTATTTTGTTGTTACATTTTATTACTATCTTGTTACAATTAAATATTATTATTTGTTATTAATGTTACAATTACTTATTATTATTTTGATATTATTGTTTTAATTAATTATCATTATTTATTGCTATAAATTGTTATTATCTTGTTGTTATTATTATTACAAATACTTATTATTCTTATTTTGTTATTATTGTTACAAATATTAGTACTATTTTGTTATTATAAATAATTATTGGTTTTTAAACATTATTATTGTTTAAATTTAACTATTATTTATTATTCTTATTATTACTATTTTCATTAATTAATAATAGTTTATAACCAGTAGTAATATGTTAATAACAATTATTTGCTGTTATTCCCATTATTATTACTATTATTATTATTATTAATATTGAAAAATACGTTACGATGACGTAACACAATTATCAACTAAAGCTTCTATTTTATAACGTTATTTGTATTATGTAGCACTCCCACCACTGAGATTTAGTACATGTACTACTGTTTTTGTGGTAGTAAGTACAGGTTGAGCAAAAAGTATAAGAATTTGAGGGGAAAAGTATAGTGCGTTGAATAGCATTTACGGAATCAAATGATCGCACTCTTAATAATGCAACATACATTTGACCATGATTTAAAACATCTCTTCTTAAATCAATAAATATTTTGTTAACTGTTTGTCCTTGAGATTTGTTAATGGTCATTGCAAAAGCCAGTTTAATAGGAAATTGTCTCCTTTTAAAAGTAAACGGATATAAATTTTCACAATATAAAGTTACTCGATGTAAAAAAACAATATTTCCGCTTTTATCACCCGTTAATATGTGACATTTAATTACATTATGTGAAAAATCTAAAATAATTAACATCGTTCCGGTACATTATCCTTCATTAATACTAAGATATCTAATAAGCATTACGACAGTATTAATTTTTAAATGTAATTTATGTGGTGGTAACGAAGGTGGAAAGAGAGTATTTAAATATTCTGGTAATAAAGCTTCAAAAAATTTTCCATTAATTATGACCATTTTCTGTAGAATCAATACTTTTATATATTTTTTCACCTTTACTGTCAATGAGACGCACTACTCTCTTATTAATATCATCAAGATCAACGTTTCTAGGTGCTAAAATTGCACACCCCGACAACTCCTTAAATTTATTCTGTGGTATTAAAAGACAATACATTTCTTCAGCTATATCTATATAGCCTTGTTGAATAATATGTTCTGGTACTTAGATTTTATCATCTATATAATTTTATTCACCATTACCAACTTTAAGTAGAAATTCTACAAATTCTGTTTTTTCTGGTAAAGCTCTCATATTGCTTCCTCATAAAGGAAGCTTTGTATTAGCAAAATTTTGGATTGTCATTTTTCGACATATTTATACATTTTTTTTATTATGCCTAATACTTTAGTACTTTATATATGCACAGGAACTCCCCCTATAAATCTTCTAAATAAATAAAAAAAATTCGACGTATTTTGACTTCCGATGTCCAAAAAACGGATTTTAAAAATTTGTCCCGATGTGTGTGTGTGTGTACTAACATTACATTTGCCTCAATATCTCAGAACGAGAAAGAGCTAAAGGCCTCAATTTTTTTTAATTGTATTTTGTATGAAGTCCTTCTAACAATATTCTTAATTCTTCTGGATATTGCACAAAAGGCAATATAATACCACCACGACCACAACAATCATTAAAACTGTCTTTTTTGCCACTAACTCTTTCATCTTTATATTGCTTTGCTTGACAATTATCACAATAATAATTCATTACTCCTAGATAATTTTCATTAAAATTTTTATTCATAAATAATTTTGTCATTTGATATGTTTGACAAAGGAACGATTGATTTTTGTGAACTAAATGTATTTATTAAATCAATAGATTGATTAAATTTAACATTTTTAGAGTCATCAAGCAAAGAGCTTATTTTATTTTCTTTTTTAATTCATTCGAATTAACATTTTTTGAATCATCAAACAAAAAGCTTTTTTCCTTCTCTTCTGATTTCTTTTATTCCTGTATTTTTTTGTATTCTGCCTAGCTCTTTTTTATTTTTACAGACGAAACATCTACTTCGTCTGAATGATTAATAATATTAATTTTTCTTTTCAATTTTTGTTTGGCACGATAACTTCTTTGATTCTCCACTGCACTTTTTCGGACAGTTTTAACTAAAGAATTTGTTTCCTTAACACTATCATGTGCATTCGTTATTAAAGGAATGGGAGTAATGAATAAATTAACAGATTCATTCATGTTATCATCATTTGAATTAATAACTTTACAGAGAAAATTTGTATGCTTCAGTAATCCTCTATATTCTTTTTGACATTGTACACTACTTTCTTTTTTAATAGGAGTCTATTTCATTATTTATAACTTCAATCTTTCTTTTATCCGAATGTTGTTGTTGGAACTCAAACTGACTTGTTTGAATTTTTTAGAGGAAACGTCTACTTTATCTGAATAAAATACATTTTTAATTTTACTATTGGATTTGAGTGTAGCACTATATTGTTGCGTCTTTAAAGGATTATTAATTACCTTTTAATTATTTAAAATTCTTTCACAAGGAATTTCTTGATCAATAACTTTATTAGGGTTTATTTTTCTACATAGGAGTTCTTTAACTGAATCATTCAAAAGACACTCCGTATCATACTTAACCATCAAACGTGGATTAACACATTTTTTGTAGTCGGAAAACAACTTAAATGATTGTTTTTAAAAATTAACTTCAAATTATTTCCCATTTGACCACAATCAACACTGCCTAACGGTTGTTGATGAACTGTTGAAAACACTACTGGTGATTTAAAGGAATATATTCTAACTTAATAATGCATTTGATCCTCGTTTAAAATCGCGTCGTTAAGACTCAAATTGTAAAGTTTTGTTTCATTATAATAAGTGCAAATCCAGTTAACAGATTTGAAGAAATCACTAAAAAGTATTTAAATGTGCCTTTTATTTTTTTCGATTGGAATTATATCAAGTACTTGTTACCATAAAGTGCTTTGCATATTATAAAACGAATTTGATTGTCGTTCTAAAAGCTTTTGAAATTCATGCATATGATCATCATTCAACGCTGCATTTTTATTATCTATTATATCATAATTTTCTTCACTTAAGTTAACTAATTCTTTTTTATTAGCCATGGTTCTATTTCGTAATGTTGACCAATATAGTGAAAATTACTTTTAAAATTTAAATAGATAACGTCTTTTTTATTTTAAGAAAAGAAAGATGAAGCATTTAGTACTATTTAATTTAAAATGTCTATTTCCATTTCAAACTAAAATTATTTCTAATTCTGCTTTTTTTCTTTATTTTCTGTTCCCTTTTATCCAATTTCAATATCTATCTCCAATATCCATTTCTAATTTCCATTTCTAATTTCCATTTCCAATTTTCATCATTCAACAATCATTTCCACATTAATACAACTTCAAATTACAAAATGTAAATAACTTTTATGAAATACATCTATAGATTTATCACAGAAAAAAATAACAACTGCAAATAAAAAAAATTTTACTATTTACAAATGAAAAAAAATTAAATTTACTATGTGGAGATAACTTTTTAATTTTTAATCGAAAACAAAAAATTAATTTTTTTAAAACATATGCATTTTAACATCTATTCCTAACGAATAACTTCTTTAATTAATAATATAATAACAAAATGAACAGAAGAAATTAATTTTTCATTATTTAAACAAAATTAAAAATATAGTATTTTAAAGAAACTGCATTTCAATATCTGTTCCTTACGAATAGCTATAAAATGAATTAACAAAAAAACTCCATTCAGAAGCCACTTAAATTTCAAAAACATAGAAGCTCGATACATCTTTTACTTATATAAATATTCATAATCTCTACATTTTTTAATCACTTATATAATCACTTATCAAACCAAAATTAATTTTCTATAATTGAAAGAAATTCACTTTCACTGCTTTACTTTCACTTCTATTAAGCTGACGAAAAAAGTATAAGATGAGTAGAAAATTTCTTTTTCTATCCTCTTCCGAATTTAAAACAAAAATCTCATCTTTCCGGAATATACAGGGTGTCCCAGTCAAGATTGTACATGGGTGATTTTCAAATAACTGTGATTTTTTTGAATAAGACATTTTTCTGCTAAAATAGCGAACCAAATTTGAAATTTATCACATATTCCAGTACATTTTTGTTATTAAAGTATATGTTCAAATGAAAACTACAAGATTTTAAATATTTCTAAAGTTACGATGGAAAACGCAAAGAAAATGCAAAAGTTACATGCCACGGACCTGACATTTTTCCACGGTCCTGACATGTGTGTCACAGTTAAAACACGTAAAGAAATACAAAATCGAATAAATATTTTCTTTTCAATGTTCGCACTTCAAAATAATACCAGTAGAAGTCAATTAAACATAAAATTGAGTAATAAAATCACGATGACGTTAACATGTGTTGGTAGAAAGTAATTAACAATTTAAAACATGAAAAAAGTGCTCGTGTACGTAGAATGTCATTGTAATTAAAATATTTTTATATGTAAAACATCTGGTTATATTTGGCCTGCAAAGTACTTAAAAGATAGTTTTAATATTTGCTTACGTAAAAATTTCAGAACAAAATTTAAAAAAAACGTATGCCACGGACCTGACAATTTAACCCCATTTTCTTAATTTTAACTATGATAATGTTAATGTTAACAAACTGAATATTAAGTATCTTTAAGAAGAGACTTCTATTAAGTGATTTATGAAGTGAGTGGCAAAAAATAATAATTTTATTAGTCATTTATCTATGGGGACATGCAAATATGACAGTTATTTGAAAATCACCCACATATTAACGGGTTATATTCTACTGAGAGAATTAAGAAGAGAAGTCCTTGCACTTTTTAAATATTTTCAGTAGTTTTCCATAAATCGCAATTAAAAATTTAAAAACTACGCATAGCTAATTGGCCGTGGACGCTTTGTGAGCCGGTAGGCGGACGTACGATTCCAGCTTTGCGGGCCTAGGCGTGTACCAGAAACGCGCGTAGAATAAATTTTGATATTATTTTTTTTTAAATACAAGTTTAATGTTTTTATACAGTGTAAATCTAGAAACGAAAAGTTACTCTCAAAAATATATTTTACGCGCATTGCTGCTACACGCCCAGGTCTGCAAACGTTGGAAAAGTACGCCCCGTCTGCCGGTTCACTGAATGTGCACGGCCAATAGCTATGCGTAGTTTTCTAATTTTTAAAAGGCGATTTATGAAAAAACTACTGAAAATATTTAAAAAGTGCAAAGGACTTTTTGTATTAATTTTTTTAGCAGAATAAAACCCTTTAATGTGTACACCCTCAACTGGGACACCTTATATATATATATATATATATATATATATATATATATATATATATATATATGGGTCATTCCATACGAAAAGGCAAATGACTGTGTCCACTCGTGGTTTGAAGCAATTGCAATGTTAAATAGCTCAAAATTTAGCATTTTTTACGTAGAATCGAATGCCGATGGGCTATTTTTGGCATTTTCAAAGTGGCGACCACCACAGCCAAATATATGCCATAAATTTAAAAAAAAAAGTTAATCTTCAAAAACTCTAACATTTTGTTATGTAAATTAGTTACAAACGCTAATTTTCAAATTTCTGTATCCCCTGAATACAAATTTGGAGTAATTTGTGATCTGAATCCCAAAATTCAAAATGGCAGATCCAAAATGGCGGACTAATTTTTCAAATTCAATAAATTCAATTAAATTAGGCTGAATGTTGTTACTCGGGGGTTTTTGGGGTCGCTGAATACGAATCCAAGGTCAGAATTTAAAAATTCAAAATGGCGGATCCAATATGGCGGCAGATTTTTTTTTTAAATTGTTGAAATCAGATGAATATTGTTACTCGGGGGTTTTTGGGGTCGCTAAATACGAATCCAAGGTCAAAATTTAAAAATTCAAAATGGCGGATCCAATATGGCGAAGGTTTTTTTTAAATTGTTGAAATCAGCTGAATATTGTTACTCGGGAGGTTTTCACGGTCGCTGAATACGAATCCAAAGACAGAATGCAAAAATTCATAAAGAGGGTTCTAAAATGACTGACAAATGAATTAATAATGGCTTTCAAAACTTTCTAAACCTAAAGTATAGATTAAATCACAATTATTACCTAACATTATAGTATTATTAAATGTAATGATAATGTAATATTATCCTAATATTATTAAGAAAAGTACATAAAAACATTTGTACTTTATATAATAATGTAATATGACTTTAATGTTACTGACAAATTACGGTTGGATTCTAGGTAATTAATACAATTAGGCGATGATTTTAATGACTGTAATTTTACGTGATACTAATAAAAGAATACTTTCTTCAAACAAATTAAGGTAATTTTTAAGAATAGTTTCATTAATAAAGATGATTTAATTTACTGCACTTACATAATTAAGAGAATTATCGTTTATACATGTACTGTAAAATTTGGCTTTAAAATCAAAAAATGATATTCATTTACATTATAATCATAATCAGTGAAACGTCAGGAAAATTTTTACATGACTTATACACGGTTTTAGAAATTTTTTTAAGTTCTTACCTTTATGTCGTTTTAAGTTATACTTGTCTAACTTTGTTTATATTAATCTTGACTTAAAAATCCATTGTTGAAAGAGATTAAGAAATGTCTTAAGGAGAAGTGATCAAATTTTTTTTATTTACTAATTTACTTCGCAATGTAAGTAATAGTTAAATAGTTGTAAGAAGCGTCAAGAATTTTAGACGCAACTACGCTTGCGCTGCAAACGTTCTCTTAATGGTAGGATAAAGCGCGACTGTTTAAAACGCTATACATATATTGTAATTATAATACATCTTAAAGAATACATTTCAAATAATTTTTTTTCTTTCAATATATTATTAAATATCTGAGAAATTATTAATAATCATTATTAATTTCCAAAATTTTAAATCATATTATTATTTTTATTTAATTATTATTATTAATTTTTAAAATTTTATATAATATTGTATTAGAAGAAAAAAAATTATTTGTTTTCTTAATATTTTAATAATTATAATATATACCGTAAAGCTTTTTAAATAGACGCGCTTTATTCTACCATTAATAGAAGGTTTGCAGCGCAAGCGCAGTTACGTTTAGTGACGGTCGTTGGCATCTCAGTATCAGGATGTGTGCAATTCTCACGTGACGGTTTGAACCAATCAGCGAACTATTTGACCCCACTATTCAACATCCTCCCTCCACATCGAGCCATAGAGCACCAAGAGAGGAATCGACTATTTACTACATTTCTAACTGCCTACGCTTTCTATCGTGTAGATATCACCATACTCAAAACTACTTGTTCATACAGTCAGATATAATCCAATCAAATCATATATTTCCGATTTACTCCTAGGTTTTATGAATCCTACTTAGTTCCTTTCCAATTTGTTTTCTTTTTTTTATCTTCATTCCTTTTTCCGTCTTCTGTTTTTTTATTTTTGTTCTAAAATCTCAACAATTTTCGGAAACTATTAAGAGGCAAAAATTTTGAAATAAATATTAATCTGTCCTTTTTAGGACTTTTTTTCTCTTTCAATGATGGACACTCAAGATAGGATTATTGTAAAAAAAGATAGGTGTATTAATCCTTTAAATTTAGAAGGACATAGAGGTAAGAGTTTAAGGAAATTTTCTAAAACTTTAATAAACAAATTTCCAACATTTCCTGACGATTCGCTGATATGTTGTAAATGCAGAAGACTATCAAATTCAGATTTTAACGACGAATCTGTCAGTTCCAGTAAAAATTGTGATTCAATTAATTCTATGAGTACAGAAAACTCAAGTAACGAGAATAATGAACCTACCGCTCAAAATTCAACCAATTTTTCTGCAGAAAATGATTTATTAGACATTTTGGAAGGTTTGAAAAAAAAATTTCAATCACTTCCATTATATGATCCTGATAGAATTGCGATATTAACGGTTTTACCATCAAATTGGACAATTGAACGAATTTCTACGGAATTTAATACAAGTACTAAATCTGTTAGAACAGCAAAAGATTTGAAAAAATTGTACGACAATAGTAGAATACTTCCTGGAATGAAAAATAAAAAATCAATAGTGGTTAATGGGAGAAAAATTCTAAAACAAAAGAGATTAATATTATTCAATTTAGGAGTATTGCACACAAAATTTCGACAAGAAAATAAAGACATAAAGATCGGGATATCAAAATTTTGTGAATTACGACCAGGTAATTGTATTTTAGCTGGAGAAGGCGGTAGTCATGTTGTATGCGTGTGTGTTTTGCACCAAAACTGTAAGCTTATGCTTAATGCAATAAACTTACCAAAATTAACCAAAGATGCCGAATTCCCTCTTCAAACATACCATGACTGCCTGAATTTTCTGCTTTGTGAAGAACCAAAAGATATTTGTCATTATAATAATTGTAAATCATGTGCTGGAACAGAAAAATTGAAAACTTATCTGCTTGATCTTTTACAAGGTTGTGACGTTCCTGAAATTAAGTACAGTTTATGGTGCACAACTGATAGAGCAACTATGCAGACGAAATCATCGAGCAGAGAAGATTTTCTTATAGAACTTGGTAGTAATTTAGAGAAGCTAAAACCGCACAATTTCATAGATGAAAAACAAACGGCATATTTCAACGAACTGAAAAGTACACTGAAAGATGGAGAATTTCTCGTTTTGTGTGATTTTTCTGAAAATTATGCCTTTCTTGTGCAAGATGCAGCTCAAGCATTCCACTACAACAATAATCAAACTACTGTATACACAGTAGTTTATTATTATTGTAAAGATGGAGAATTATGCCACGAAAATCTTATCATTCTTTCAGATTGCTTAAGTCATGATTCAGTTGCTGTCTACATCTCCAATTCTTTCATAACTGAACATATTAAAAAATCTCATCAAGTAAAGAAAATTTTCTATGTCTCTGATGGAGCCAAGCAGCATTTTAAAAATAAATATAACATGATCGATCTTATGAAGCATCATACAGATTTTGGAATAAAAGCTGAGTGGCACTTTCATGTAACTGCCCATGGAAAAGGCCCTCATGATGGAATAGGAGCTACTTTGAAAATTCAAGCACGAAGAGCAAGTCTCCAAGCATCATCGCTCAACAGTATTTTAACACCTCACCAGCTTTATGATTGGGCAAGGAATAATATTAAAAACATCACTTTTTTTTATTACGATGATAAACATCACGAAACAATTAAAAAGCGATTAAATTCACGTTTCAAAAATGCACCAGCAGTTCCACAAATCCAAAAAAAACACGCTTTTGTTCCTGTGTCAGATACAGAACTTGAAATAAGAGCATATTCCAGTGCTAAAGAGTGCGTCACCTTTAAATATTGATTCAATATCAATTTCAATCGGTCCTTTTTAGGACTCTTCTTTCACAGAGAGAAGTAAAATAAGTCTCAATCAGTCCTTTTTAGGACTCTTCTTTCAGAAAGAGAAGTAAAATAAGTCTCAATCAGTCCTTTTTAGGACTCTTCTTTCACAAAGAGAAGTAAAATAATTTTCAATCAGTCCTTTTCAGGACTCTTCTTTCAGAAAGAGAAGTAAAATAAGTTTCAATCAGTCCATTTTAGTACTTTTCTTTGATTCTGTCTTTGGATTCGTATTCAGCGACCGTGAAAACCTCCCGAGTAACAATATTCAGCTGATTTCAACAATTAAAAAAAAAATCTTCCGCGATATTGGATCCGCCATTTTGAATTTTTAAATTTTGACCTTGGATTCGTATTCAGCGACCGTGAAAACCTCCCGAGTAACAATATTCAGCTGATTTCAACAATTTAAAAAAAATCTTCCGCCATATTGGATCCGCCATTTTGAATTTTTAAATTCTGACCTTGGATTCGTATTCAGCGACCCCAAAAACCCCCGAGTAACAACATTCAGCCTAATTTAATTGAATTTATTGAATTTGAAAAATTAGTCCGCCATTTTGGATCTGCCATTTTGAATTTTGGGATTCAGATCACAAATTACTCCAAATTTGTATTCAGGGGATACAGAAATTTGAAAATTAGCGTTTGTAACTAATTTACATAACAAAATGTTAGAGTTTTTGAAGATTAACTTTTTTTTTTAAATTTATGGCATATATTTGGCTGTGGTGGTCGCCACTTTGAAAATGCCAAAAATAGCCCATCGGCATTCGATTCTACGTAAAGATTATAGAAGGAAGGAATTTTGAGTAATATTTTGATTTGATTTCCGTTTGACGCAACATGTGTCCGATCGCGCGTAAAAGCAGACGAATTTTTTAGAGACGCGGTTTGAAAATGCATGACGAGTGCTGTGTGCTTTGAGACAGTGCAAAACAGAAACAAAGGGAATTGTTATTGAAATTGTGAGTTTTCTCGTGAATTAGAAATTAAACAACGATTTAATGAAACTTGATTAGAGAGAATAATCTCGAAATTCGCGTTGAAAGAATCGATGCGCGTTAAAGGGGCGATTTATTTATTAAATGAAATTTCTGGCGAATCAGTTAAGAAATAAAGTCTAAGAAAACTATCACTAATTTTAATGTGAAATTTAAAGTAAAATTTCAGTTTTTTAAAATAAATTTAATTAGTATTTTCTCTTGGTCACAATGTTTTATAAAAGAACGACTCTTAAGTGGGATATCCAATGCATACCACTTTTTTAAAAGTCGAATTTTCAACTTTTTTTAAAAAGTGATATAACTTTTATTTTGTAAATGAAATGAAAAAAACTTTATGATAGGAAGTTAGGTAATAAGACAATGCTTCAAACGCCGTCTTTTTGAACTTTATATATAATTCCATTTAAATTCTACAGTCGTTCAAAAGATGGGTGACCACCTTAGGGCCCTCTCCCCTAAAAGAAATATTTTTAAAATTTTTTGAAAAATACAAAAAAAATTTGGGCATACGTTCGTAAGTGCATCAGTCTCAACAGGGTTCTCAACAGGGTGTTATAGACTTTTTAGTTGATTTCTCGAAAAGTTATCGTCATCCCACTATAAAACTTTTACAAAAAATTTCTTATTACTTGTGGCTATCGCTATCAAACAAATAAAAAACGGAAGAGGAGTGTTTTTCAACAAAAAAATTTGGAAAAACTTTTAATAACTAATGAAATTTTTTTTCTAATAAATTTATTTGAAAAGTACTAATTGAGGGGCCGGATGTATCAACTGCCGCTACGCGCCACCGTAAAGGACTATACCAGTCAGTGAGCAGTGAGCGCCTCTGTGTCTCTCACTGCTCACTGACTGGTAAAGTCCTTTACGATGGCGCGTAGCGGCAATTGATACATCCGGCCCCTCAATTATACTGAGAACTTTTAAAAAAATTTAAAATAACCGGAGTTATCTTAATTTGAAACATTTAATACACAAATTTTTAAATTAGAATATTTAAAAAAAATTTTCGAAATTTTCAAAATCGGCTTCAATTCGCTTGCTGGGTGTAAAAACATGATACATCGGATTGGCGTTGAAAAACATGATACCTCAGATTTGACTTGAAAAACATGTCATATCGTCGTTTGAGTTGAAGAACATTACACGTCGAAAACGAAAATTTTTTATTCAATTTTCGGTTGGTACCACTGATCGCGAATCTTAAAATGTCTCAAATCAAGATAAACTGTATACAAAATTGTTTAACCTATTTCTTCTTTGAATTGACATATTATGAAGCGAAAGCATTTGTTTTAATAAAAGTTTCAAAGATTTGACACATTTTAAAATTAGCGGTCAGTGGTATCAACTGAAAATTGAAAAGAAAATTTTCTTTTTCGACATGTCATGTTCTTCATCTCAAACGACGATATGTAATGTTTTTCAAGTCAAATCCGAGGTATATTTTTCAACGCCAATCCGATGTATCATGTTTTTACACCCAGCAAGCGAATTTATCGTATCTTATCTTTATCCCAACAAAAACATCTATGATGCAAAAACTTCCCCCAAGTAAAAGATTTTGTAACTGTCCAAACAATTAGTGAAATAAATGTTTACCAAGTAAAATTTATAATTAAAATTTTAATAACGATTTATTTTAAATATTTCCTCTCCTATACAACTCGAAGTACATATTGCAGTTGAAAAAAATAACCCGAGATTAGCTGCTGATATTGCACATTGAGGCTTAATTACATTTCCGAATTAAGTCAATATTCTTCACTGCATTTTAATTTGTAACAAATAAAATTAACTTTATAATTTACATTAACAAAAAACGAAATCAAATTATTCATCATAATAAAAAATTTCTATATGAGCAATTTAAAAATCTTGGCGTCAATAATGCTTCTAACTTATAATTAATGAAAGTATTGACGCCAAGATTTTTAAATTGCTGATATAGAAATTGTTTATTATGATGAATAATTGGATTTCGTTTTTTGTTAATGTAAATTATAAAGTTAATTTTATTTGTTACAATTGAAAATGCAGTGAAGAACATTGACTTAATTCGGAAATGTAATTAAGCCTCAATGTGCAATATTAGCAGTTTATCTTGAAACGGTATCTCAATAGTCAAAATTTAAATTGTTAAAAATTATTTTAATACAAATAAATTGTAAATTTATAGATTAATATTGAATAAAAATTAAAAATAAGAATAAAATATAGAGAATGAGAAATAATATTTCAGTTAAATTTAAAGTGTGAGAAATTCAAAATAAGGTCAAAAGAGTACAAATGTACTAAGATATTTGAAAACCTATGGAAACAGCACAGCTGATTCAAGGCCAAGGTTAAGAAAAAGATAAGAAATTTTCATATTTGAAGAAATTAGAAATTATTTTAAGACAAGATAAATTTTATGCACAATTTACATAGAGTTAAATGTAAGGATAATTTTTCATATAGAATTGCATATTTTGTTTTATAAAATTAGTATGGATATTGGTAATTATAATTAAGTTATTAATGATTTAATTAGGTTTTAATAAATAAAGTACTAATAAAATTTACATTACTAAATAGTAAAAAAATTATTAAATATTATAAGAAAAAGTTAAATTGATAAAAGTATATAATTTGAAGATTTATTTAAATAATAAGAAATAAAATAAATTCAGAGATAGAAATAAATGACAGTTACGCAATAGTATTGTTGTGGGTAAACTGTAGATAATTTGGAGACAAGAGAGAGAGAAAATATATTTATGTCCTTTTGGGAAAAATTTAAATATTATTGGTTGAAAGAGTATGACGCGTTATGAATTTCCGTGAATAGGAAGAAAGATAGTCTAGCGAAACGGAAGTCGCGTGGATTTTTCGTATAAAGCGGAAGAGATTAAGGGCAAATATTATTATTATAGAAAATTCTAGACAATTCTAGAGAGTTCTAGAAGTTTCCTTAGCGTCTCCAAATTGGTATATAAACAGCGAAATCGAAGGTCTCGCTCTCTCATTTTGACTACTCTATCTACAAAGGTACGTGAGTATAAATTCTAAATCTATACTTGTAACACGCAGGAATTCGTTGTTTTACAACTTACTACCTGGTGTTGTAAGTATTAATTGCAATATACACACATTATTTAAACAGAAACACTGACATTGTTATAATATTGTATAAGGCAGGAATTCGTTGTTTTACAACTTACGACCTGAACTTTACAATATATAACTCATAAATATAAACATTTACAATTAAAAAAGAATACTCAGGAATTCGTTGTTTTACAACTTACTACCTGATATTTTTTTACATTACACTAATATTTTTAAAAAATTGTATAACGCAGGAATTCGTTGTTTTACAACTTACGACCTGAACTTTACAATATTTGACATATATTACACATACATTTACAAATCGTAAAAATTACTCAGGAATTCGTTGTTTTACAACTTACTACCTGGTAATTTAGTTAATTTTAATTATTTTGCCAGACTAATTCAGAAATTATTAAGAAAATTCCTAATAAACCGCGGAGAGGGGGAAGTAAGGAGATTAACACAATAATTACTCAGTCACTGAATTTATATTTTTACATTAAATCATTTTTATTCAAGTAATTATACTTTAAGTTTAAATTTAGAGCGTCGCTACACGCGCGCTTCTTTTTAGTTTAAAGGTGAGTGCCCGACGTACTATTTTTAACTTTTTATTTTTCTACTATTATTCGGTCATGGAAAAATATCCGCTGTCGGTATTGCAGAGCGCCCACTTATTGGTCGCTGTCGTTCGAACCGCGTTGGCCTTTAACACAATATGTCCGTCTTCATTGTTTTGACAGGTCGAAAACAACGATCTTCGTCTTGCTGGTGCTCTTGAATATTCGGGAATCACTTCCAAATATATACACCAGGAATATATACCTTCTCCACTTTACATTCATATTAAAAAAATATATATTTTAATATAATTCTGTTTATGTCAATTTGCACAGATTATACAGATTAATTTTTAAGGAATAAATTTTTTAAATCAATCCGCAACGACTTTATATAAAATATAATTGTCTCTTTTTCTTAAATAAATGAATATTAATATAATCATTTAACAGCAGCAGTTTTCACTTTAAAAAAAGAATTCGAGAAAAACGATTTCGAAGTTTACCAAGTTAGTTTTTTTGTCAAAGTACCTAAATTTGAAGTAAAATTGTGATAAAACTAATGCAGCTACAAAGCTGCAGTATATTGAGTTGACATCACTTTATTAACAATTAAAATGGCGGATCCAATATGGCGGAAAACTTTTCTAAAACTTTATCGTACTTGCCTGAAACTTGTTTATCGGGTGTTTTTGTGGCCACTGATTACGAATGTGATGTCTTTTTTTAAATTCTAAATCGTTGATCTTCTCGAATTCTCTTAAATTTGTTACTTGGAGGTTTTTTGGGTTACTGATTTTATATTTTATCCGTTTTTTAAAATTTAGAAAGCTGGAATTAAAGTGGTAGTAAAAAGATTGAAATGCATTGATTATTCTATTTGAATGAATGCAAAAATTAAGCTCATTTTTAAATCTATCAATTAGACAGCTTCTTTATCACAGACTGATCTCATTTTTATCCATTTGTGTCTATAGGAAGCTATAACAATCAGTAGTATACTTACCTTCAAAAATCAATACAAACATTTTGTACTATTTTGGATTTTTAAAAAAGTGTTGTTATATTCGTAATCAATAAGCCAAATGTCACTATTGTAGGAAATGTAGTAGAAAAAATGTATTTCACATACAAAAGTAACTTTTGAAAATTTTCATTTCATCGTTCTAATTTTATCAAAGATAACTTTAAAAAAGAAACTGAAATCGCGTTTTGAACTTAAAAAATTTGTTTTTAAGCGATATCTTGAGATTCTTGATTCACACTTACTGTATTAATAAAAAAATTACAAAATATTTCCCATGTACCTGTAGGGCGTGTTAGATACAGACGAAGTGTAGGTTCATTGTAGAAAAAAGTAAGAGTAACAGAGTAAAAAGTAAATATTAATTTAACCCTTTAAGGACGGGAAGGACAAATTTTTTATCGAGGATTTAGGTCGTGGTTCTCTGTATTCACGTACGACAAAAATTTGTCAGGCACCATTCCTTAAGTATTTTTTTGCCCTCTTTCAGAATCCGTCATTAAATTGGCAAAAAACTAAGTTTAAAAAAGTTGTCGCCATTTTTTTACATAAAAACACGAAATTTTAAAAGTTTTTTGTCAAAAAAATTTTTTTTTCATAGACTTAAAGTTAAAATATAAGCTGCTCACCTAAAAATATCGCGTCCGCAATACCCAAGCTTTCCCAATGTGAAATGCGTTTAAAAAAATTTCAAGATGGCGGTTTTAAAATGGCGGTAGAAGAAATTTTTTTAAATCATAATATAATTTTATTTTCCAAAAACAAAAATTTTTTTTAATTTTTTGATACTTATTAACCAAATGTTTTTGGGTCGCTGATTACAAACATGATGTCAGTTTTAAAAAATTCAAAATGGCGGATCTAATATGGTGGAGAAAATTTTTGAAAATTTGTCGTAGTCACTTAAAACTTGTCACTCGGGGGTTTTTGGGGCCGCTGATTACGAATATGATGTCAGTTTTTAAAAATTCAAAATGGCGGATCCAATATGGCGAACAAATTTTTTGAAAATTTGTCGTAGTCACTTAAAATTTGTCACTCGGGAGTTTTTGGGTTTGCTGATTACGAATCTAATGTCAGTTTTTAAACATTCAAAATGACGGATCCAATATGTTGGACAAAGTTTTTAAAAATTTATTGGATTAGCGAGAAGTTCATTACTCGAGGAATGCTGGTATCTGTGATTAGAAATCTAATGTCTATTTTTCAAAATTCAAAAAGACGGTTCAATTTAGAGTCTGAATTTTAAATATTTTTACGTTCTTTGGCCATCATAATATTATGATGTTTCCGACTCTATCCGCGAGGATGTAAACGTAAAATGAAGAGTCTTATTTTTTTGTATTTCAATTTTTTAATTATCTTTAAGATTATCATGCCACCTTATCCAACAAAAAATTTTTTGAAAACTTTACAGAACAGCAATGCCTCGACAGACTTTTTACAAATAAAAAGAAACATACAATGCTCTTAAAGTAATGATTAAACTTCATAAAACTCAGCACAATCTCACAAAATTTTAGAAACATTTCGTAAAAATAAAAATATTTGGCCTTTTTGTAAAGTGCTGAATTCATTAAGAAGATGATTAAGTTTTACGAACGATATTTTTTGCGGAACAGAAGCTGAAAATAATAATGTATTGAGTAATTCTGCTTTGTATAATGTACATTGTATAATGTATAATGTGCATGTAACATGTATAATGTGCATTGTACTGAAAATAATAGGACGTTTACTACTGTTGACTGCTCCCAAACAATGGCTTAATTATCACATCTTCTATAATAATCTCGTTTGTACCCCTTACGAATTTTAAGTGACTACGAAGAATTTCAAAAATTTTGTCCGCCATTTTGAATTTTTAAAAACTGACACCAGATTCGTAATCAGCGACCCCAAAAACATTTGGATAATAAGTATCAATGAAATTAAATTTTTTTTTGGAAAATAAAATTATATTATTATTTGAAAAAATTTCTTCCACCGCCATTTTAAAACCGCCATCTTGAAATTTTTTTAAACGCGTTTCATATTAGTAAAGCTTAGGTATTGCGGACGCGATATTTTTAGGTGAGCAGCTTATATATTAACTTTTAGTCTATGAAAAAAAAATTTTTTTGAGAAAAACTTTTAAAATTTCGTGTTTTTGTGTAAAAAAATGGCGCCAACTTTTTTAAACTTAGTTTCTTTGCAATTTTAATAACGGATTCTGAAAGAGGGCAAAAAAATACTTAAGGAATAGTGCCTGACAAATTTTTATCATACGTAAATACAGAGAACCACGACCTTAAATCTTCAATAAAAAATCTGTCCTTCCCGTCCTTAAAGGTTAAGGTTGCTTTTCTACCATTAAATAAGACTCTCTTTTTACTGTGAATATATAGAGACGCTCGTTTTTTTAAAGAAAGCTGAGATACCAGAGTAACTTTTCTAGAAGATAAACATTTAATTAAAACAAATATGTCCGAGTAAATCTACAAACAGTGAAAAGTTTTCCATTTCGCTCTGATCTGCACTACACAAAAAACTTGGTACCAATATTTTTAGAATATTATATCTTCTTTAGCAAATCATGTTTCTGCTAAGAGAGTTATAAATTAAAAATAATTTCATAATTTTACTCATCAACACCAAAAATATACATTTAAGTTTACTTAACCCATTTAGTCCCAATTGTCCGTTTTTTTAGTACAAGTTCGAGCTTCCCGTTCTACGAGTTCCGGTTTTAAAAAAAATCGGGACAAAAGTTTTCTTATGGATTTGAGTGTCCTCTTTTAGAATCTGGAAAAAAATTTCAATTTCGACTTAATGATAAAAAGTTATAATTGTTTAAACAAAAAAAACCCGTTCTTTAGTGTTTTTTCTTTAAATGCAGATTATTTAATTGAAATCGGTTTGGGAAAAATCTGGAACATCAAAATATCGCGTCCAAAATGTTAGGACTATCAAATAGACATACTGCCAAAAACAATTTTTTACAAATTTCAAAATGGCGCCTCAATAATGGCCGCCAAAATAATGCAATTTGGAAAAATAATTTTAAAATATTTTAACTCTCCTTTTTTTTACTTTTATGCTTCATTTAAATAAAATAATGCTGCTTCAATTAAAAATATTGTTATTTGATGTTATTTAACAATATTATAAACAATTTGAAAACTATGAGCCAAAGTGGATGTAAAAAATTTCTTTTCATCAATTCTCTTTTTTGGGGAAGGTAAAAATTGATATTGAAAGTAAACAATTTAATTCAAAATTATTTTGCAATGTTATAAACAATTTTTATAAACAATTTTGCAAAAAATGAAATAGAATGGTAGAAATTTTATTTTTTTAATTTTCTTATGCTCTCTGGTTATCAAAATGTTGCATAAAACTTTCATTTAACATTATTTAGCAATATTTAAAAATGTTATAAACAATTTTTATAAACAATTTTGCAAAAAATGAAATAGAATGGTAGAAATTTTATTTTTTTAATTTTATTATGCTCTCTGGTTATCAAAATGTTGCAAAAGGATTAAACATTCATTGAACATTATTTAGCAATATTTAAAAATGTTATAAACATTTTTTATAAACAATTTTGCAAAAAATGAAATAGAATGGTAGAAATTTTATTTTTTTAATTTTATTATGCTCTCTGGTTATCAAAATGTTGCAAAAGGATTAAACTTTCATTGAACATTATTTAGCAATATTTAAAAATGTTATAAACAATTTTTAAAAAAAATTTTGCAAAAAATGAAATAGAATGGTGGAAATTTTATTTTTTTAAATTTTATTATGCTCTCTGGTTATCAAAATATTGCATAATGATTAAAATTTCATTTAACATTATTTAGCAATATTTAAAAATGTTATAAACTATTTTTATAAACAATTTTCAAAGAAAAAAAAAGTTTAGAGTGAAAAGAAATATTTTAGTTTACTATTTCCTTGGTTTGTCATTAAAATAGATATTTAAAAGACAAATCTTTGTCTGTAATTATTTAAGATTTTTTTACAATGTTATAAACAATTTTTATAAACAATTTTTATAAAAAAAGATGTTCAGAGTGGACAAAAATATTCTTTTCTTCACAACTAACTTTCTTTTGTCATTAAAAGTGGAAACTAAAGTATCTATTGTTTATAAAAAATTTGTAAACAATGTATAGAAATGTTGTAAACAATTCTTATAAAAAATTTGCTAAATATGAAGTACCATCATGGAAAAAAGCATTCTTTTATAGATATAATCTTTCATTAAACATTATTCAGCAATTTTTAACAATGTTATAAACAATTTTTATAAACAATTGTCATAGAAAAATCAGTTTAGGGTGGAAAAAAAATTTTTATTTTCTTTATTTGTTTGTTTGTCATTAGATTCAGATAAGAAACAAATTTTTTCTTTACTACTAACTTATTCTAACATGAAAATGAAAACTGATGATTCAACCGTTTATCCAAAATTTATAAACAATTTTTAAAATTGTTTATAAAAATTGTTTATAACATTGTTAAAAATTGCTGAATAATGTTAAATGAAAGATTATATCTATAACAAAGAATTTGATTACAAGAAGGTATTATATAATAAAAGAATGCTTTTTTTCCATGATGGTACTTTATATTTAGCAAATTTTTTATAAGAATTGTTTACAACATTTCTATACATTGTTTACAGATTTTTTATAAACAATAGATACTTTAGTTTCCACTTTTAATGACAAAAGAAAGTTAGTTGTGAAGAAAAGAATATTTTTGTCCACTCTGAACATCTTTTTTATAAAAATTGTTTATAAAAATTGTTTATAACATTGTAAAAAAATCTTAAATAATTACAGACAAAGATTTGTCTTTTAAATATCTATTTTAATGACAAACCAAGGAAATAGTAAACAAAAATATTTCTTTTCACTCTAAACTTCTTTTTCTTTGAAAATTGTTTATAAAAATTGTTTATAACATTTTTAAATATTGCTAAATAATGTTAAATGAAATTTTAATCATTATGCAATATTTTGATAACCAGAGAGCATAATAAAATTAAAAAAAATAAAATTTCCACCATTCTATTTCATTTTTTGCAAAATTGTTTATAAAAAATGTTTATAACATTTTTAAATATTGCTAAATAATTTTCAATGAAAGTTTAATCCTTTTGCAACATTTTGATAACCAGAGAGCATAATAAAATTAAAAAAATAAAATTTCTACCATTCTATTTCATTTTTTGCAAAATTGTTTATAACATTTTTAAATATTGCTAAATAATGTTAAATGAAAGTTTTATGCAACATTTTGATAACCAGAGAGCATAAGAAAATTAAAAAAATAAAATTTCTACCATTCTATTTCATTTTTTGCAAAATTGTTTATAAAAATTGTTTATAACATTCTTAAACATTGCAAAATAATTTTGAATTAAATTGTTTACTTTCAATATCAATTTTTACCTTCCCCAAAAAAGAGAATTGATGAAAATAAATTTTTTACATCCACTTTGGCTCATAGTTGTCAAATTGTTTATAATAATTGTTTATAATATTGTTAAATAACATCAAATAACAATATTTTTAATTGAAGCAGCATTATTTTATTTAAATGAAGCATAAATGTAAAAAAAATGTAGAGTTAAAATATTTTAAAATTATTTTTCCAAATTGCATTATTTTGGCGGCCATTATTGAGGCGCCATTTTGAAATTTGTAAAAAATTGTTTTTGGCAGTATGTCTATTTGATAGTCCTAACATTTTGGACGCGATATTTTGATGTTCCAGATTTTTCCCAAACCGATTTCAATTAAATAATCTGCATTTAAAGAAAAAAACACTAAAAAACGGGTTTTTTTGTTTAAACAATTATAACTTTTTATCATTAAGTCGAAATTGAAATTTTTTTCCAGATTCTGAAAGAGGACACTGAAATCCATAAGAAAAATTTTGTCCCTATTTTTTTTAAAACCGGAACTCGTAGAACGGGAAGCTCGAACTTGTACTAAAAAACGGACATTTGGGACTAAATGGGTTAATCTCGCAATCATCAGCGAACTAAAACATGTGATGAGAATGTAATCTTTAAAGGGACCTTTAAACCTTTTCATCAACAAAAAGAGATTTTCATAATTATTTTCAGAATTCTCATTAAAGATTTATTGAAATAATGTACATTGTACCTGATAGTATATGTTGTCATGAAATTTTAGCAACTTTAAAACTGAAAAAATATTAACATTTGTGGAAACTATAGTTATTTTACCAAAACACTTTTTTAAGGTGGCTTGCGGTGTGCACGGTAAAACGGGAACAACTGATTAGAAATCAAAAACAAAGAAAAATTTGTTAGTTTACTACGTTATCTAGTTCGTGAACGAAGGCTTTTGAGAAAAAAAAATTTGTCTAGAAATGGCCAAGGATTTTCCCAAAAATTTGAATTTTTAAGATTTTAAAAATTGGTTTTTTGACAAAAAAACATACATTTTGGTAAAAATTAAAATTCCTTCGTTCATGTACTATCTATTATATCTATAAAGAAACTAGAGATAATAGCGTTTAAAGTTTCAAGTTCAGTTCCGATCTCTGAGAAATACCGCGATAGAAATATCAATCACTTCGGTTCTACTGCACTGATTTCAATTAATACTACTCACTTTTACTTGCGCGCCCCCTTTCTTTCCGCTATTCAATATGAAAATATTTTAACATTGAAAAAGTTTCTAACATTACTCGGGGGTTTTTGGGGTCGCTGATTACGAATTTAGTCAGATTTCAAAAATTAAAAATGGCGGATCCAATATGGTGGACACGTTTTTGAAAAATTTATCGGATTCGCTTAAAACTCGTTACTGGGGGGTTTTGGTGTCGCTGATTACGAATTTGAAGTCAGATTTCAAAAATTCAAAATGTCAGATCCAATATGGCGGATACGTTTTTGAAAAATTTATCGGATTCGCTTAAAACTCGTTACTCGGGAGTTTTTGGAGTCGCTGAATACGAATTTGGAGTCAGATTTCAAAATTCAAATATACAAAAACGTGTTTGCCATATCGCGACCCCAAAGCCCCCCGAATAACGAATTTCAAACGAATCCGATGAATTTTTCAAAAACGTGTCCGCCATATTGGTTTCTTGAGGTTATGTCAAAATCCTGATCTGATGGGGTTAAATGTACCTCGGATTCGGATTCAGCGACCCAAAAAATATAAAGTCTACATAGTGAGACCCCCCGGTAAGAACTTTTATTTTTTGTGTGTGGCTGTGTTATTAGTTAACTGGTTGATTTACTTATACATCTACACTGAGATCTACTTAAACCTCGCTTAACTACAGTGGACTTTACCTTTACCCCGAATTTTAGAAAAATTTCAAAATCTCGAGGTAAATGTAAACAGTCAGTTTTAGGCGATTCAGGTGCATCAATATTTTTTGTACCCCATAAAATTTTTCTAGGGAAGTAAAATAACAAGTTCATGCAAAAGAAATCCGTCCATTTTACCTTTTAACAAAAAAAACTAAAAACTGACTTCAGATTTGTTATTTTATAAAATTCCAAATATCATAAGGCTGTATGATTAGTATGTTTAGCTAAGGGGTTAGTTTTGAGATAAGGGTTGAGGTGAAAAATTAAAACTGGTAGTCTGCAAAATGATATTATAATTATTCAACGATTAATTTAAAAAAAGTTAAACATTTATTAGTTTTATTAGTATTTTTGTTAATTAAATCGAAATAGGGGTAATTTTGGGGTTGAAAGTTGGACCTGAAATATTAGTAAGGGTATGTTTATTAGTGCCAATAATATTTAAACAATTTCTAATAAAAATTCACTGTAGCTTTTTCTGGTTCTGAGATATGGAAGCAACGTTAGATATTACATTTATTCCGTTTTAAGTAAAATTGTTAATTTCAAATCAGTATAATTTCGATTACATTTCAACAGATAAAAAATTTCAAATAGTAAATTTAAAATTGTTCAATTCTTTTAATGAAATATGAGAAAAAACCAAGAAATAAATTTATGTTTAATAATTTTTGACATTCTCACCTTCTTGTTCAAACTTTAAAACTAAGTACTTTAATAAATAAAATCATCGTAAACAGATTGGCTGCCTTTATTCTCGTGTTACTTACGATATTTTTTATTCCTAATGCACAAAAGTGGCGATTTCAGATAGCAGACGACAGGGAGTAAAAGTAATTCACTTGTTTGCACATGGAAGAAAATGAACGCCATTTTTATATGGTCGAACAAATGAGTGACTTTACTCCATGTCGTCAGCTATCTAAAAGCGCCATTTTTGTACATATGGGATAAAAAACAAATTTTTATACATGTTTTTCAAAAAATGACCACCATTTTGTCAGTTTTGCAAAAAGCAACAACCGTGTAAAACTTCATACGCCAATATCTATTATTTAAACCTGAAAAAATGTACAAAAATAACTTTTCTTAGGGCGTTTAAAGTGGGTAGATCTCTTAATAAAAAACATTAATCCTGAAGCCTGTACTTACGCGACTAAAACACTCATAACTCCGTTAATTTTGCTATAATTAACTTGAAATTTTTATACATTATTCTGGAGATATTATACAATCATTAAAAAAATTCTAAGAAAATGCAATAAAAATTTTAAAACCTTACCCCCATTAAGAAAAACTGGGAAAAGGGGAAATCTTAATATTTTAGAAGATTTTTATTACTTTAAGGAGATAGAAAACAGATAATAGAATTAATTAAAAAAGGCGACTATAATAAGAATGGTATTTAGTTACATTCAGCGATAGTTTCAAACAGTTATACAAATTAACAAATAATGATGGTGGTCATTTTCTTCACTAATAACCCTTCGTGATTTCGATTAGCAGTCCAAAAATTCACATATTCTATTTGCATGATAATAAATTTATGCTAATAAATATTATTCTCAGCTTTTTTAAATATTTGTATATAATCCATTTGGTTGTTGAATCTTATTAAAAAAAATAATTTTTAAAATTAAAACATATTTTTTTATATTACATATGTATACCGAAAAAAAAAATTTCACTATAAACATCATTATTTATATACTTATTACTTCTATTATCTCCTAAATATATTTTTACGGATTTAAATGAACGTACTCTCGATAATGCAGCATACATCTGACCATGATTAAATACATCTCTTCTTAAATCAATAAATATTCTGTTAAATGTTTTCCCTTCAGATTTGTTAATAGTCATTGCAAAAGCCAATTTTATAGGAAATTGTCTTCTTTTAAAAGTTTGGAGAAAAGTGCAACAAACTGAAATTTTGATATAAAAAATACTCATTATTTCAGTTAAACTTTAAAATAAATGTGTAAAATTTAGTAACATTATATTAATATTCTTAATATTCTGCGAGTTCAAGTTTCAAAACGTTAATTTTACATCATTTTTAAAATTTGCTGTAAAATTTTTATTTTTAGTCAATTTAAATTCTTTTTTTGTCAAATTTGTAGCTTTATAGATCTCTTTTCAAACACATATAATTTATTTTGCATAATTGGATATTCAAAGAGATTTAATGATAGAAAATATTAAAAGATTTTTTAAATAATTTATTAATAACAAATAGTATATGAATTTTACATTTTTGCTCATTTCATGAACACATTGCTTCTTCGTCATAAAAATAATAATTATTTAAATAAAAGAATTACTTTTCATAAATAAGTTAAAAATTACTAAACCTTGGTCAAACAAATGTATTTTTATGTGCTTTATAACATTATTTTAATAGTTTGATAGTCACACAACAGTTTTTGAAGAAAAAATTGAGATAGTAATAAATATTTGGATTCAGCGACCCAAAAAAATATGATTATATAAAGTATTAAAAAAAATTTAGCACTTTTGGGTCACGAAATCATTATTTTAACTACACTGCTCAAGAATTAAGCAAAAAGAATGTTTTTTATAGAATTACAAATGCAAAATTTATAGAGATTTACGAATCGGGATAAAAATACTCTTATTTTCTGTCACCCAGGAAACCTATAATTTAAACAAATTTAAATCTCTAGCTTTTGCTGGTTCTGAGATATGGAAGCATATATAACCTTAGATATTACATTTAAGCCATTTTAAAGTAAAATTGTTATTTTCAAATTAGTATAATTTTAACTACATTTTAAAAGTTTTAAAATTTTAAACAGAAATCAATTAAATATTTTAATGAAATATTTAATGAAATATGTGAAAAATCAAGAAATAAATTTACATTATATATTTTTGACACTCTCATTTTCTTGTTCAAACTTTAAAAGTTTTACTTTAATAAAAAAAAATTCCTATTCTAAACTTAATTTAAATGGCTAAAAAATTTCATTATAAACATAATTTTTTCTGTACATATTACTTCTATTATCTCCTAAAAATATTTTTACGGAATCAAATGATTTTACTCTTGATAATGCAACATACATCTGACCATGATTAAAAACATCTCGTCTTAAATCAATGAATATTTTATTAAATGTTTGACCTTGAGATTTATTAATGGTCATTGCGAAAGCCAATTTTATAGGAAATTGTCGTCTTTTAAAAGTAAATGGATATAAATTTTCAGAATATAAAGTTACTCGATGTAAAAAAACAATATTTCCATTCTTATCTCCGGTTAATATTTTACATTTAATAACATTATGTGATAAGTCTAAAACAATTAACCTTGTTCCGTTACATAATCCTTCATTAATACTAAGATTTCTAATAAGCATTACAACAGAATTAATTCTTAAATGTAATTTATGTGGTGGTAACGAAGGTGGAAAGAGAGTATTTAAATATTCTGGTAATAAAGCTTCAACAAATTTTCCATTAATTATGACCATTTTCTGTAGAATAAATACTTTTATATATTTTTTCACCTTTACTGTCCAAGAGATTTACCACCCTCTTATTAATATCATCAACGTCAACATTTCTTGGTGCTAAAATTGCACACATTGACAAATCTTTAAATTTTTTCTGTTGTATCAAATGACTGTACATTTCTTCAGCAATATCTATATTTCCTTGTTAAATAATATGTTCTGGTAATTCGATGTTATCTTCTATATCATTTAATTCGCCATTACCAACTTTAAGTAGAAATTCTACAAATTCTGTTTCCTCTGGTAAAGCTCTCATATTTTCTGTTAATGTGTATTTTGTGAAATGTTGACATAAATGACTATTTTTTATTGATAAATTTATTATTTCTGATCTAGTACCTCGTTCTTTTATCGGTAAAATTTGTCGAAAATCTCCTCCTAGAATTACAATTTTTCCATCAAAAACTTCATTTGATTTCATTATATCTCTTAATAACTTATCCATAATTTCTAAGGCATATTTTGGAGCCATTAGCGCTTCATCCCAAATAAAAACAACAATATTTTTTAAAAATTGTCCTTCTTTTGACTGAACTTTAATATTTGAAGATGAATCATTGTACAATGGAACAGGTAAGCCTAAGACTTTATGTACAGTTTTCCCATTAGGAAGCAGTGTGACAGCTATGCCTGTAAATGCCATGTTGCAAACATTTATTCCTTTACTTTTTAATAAATGCCATAAGGTAGTATATAAAAAAGTTTTTCCAGATCCTCCACAACCATTAATATATAAGCATTTAGAACTATTAGAAGAAGAATCTTTTATTACTTCAAGTATATACTCAACTATATTTTTTTGTTTAACATTCAATTTAGTATAATTCTGCTCTCCAATTTTTATATGTTCAAAAATATTTATATCATCAACCTGCGCAGGAAAATTTTCATCTATATCTAATAAACCCTGAAAATCAGTTAAACAATATCCTTCATTCAATAACATTGATTTTATATTTCTATAAGCTATTTTTTCAGCTTGAATATTGTCAATTTTTGAATAGTCTTCTGACATTTGAACTTTAAATTTCTCCCAAAGTTTTTCCGGATGTACAGGATGACAATGAATTAGAATTCTTACAAATAATTGTCGAAGTGAATGAGGCATCATCCATAAAGTACACTGAAAAAAATATATTTATGGTACTGACATAAATATAGCCAATTCTGACATATTATATTGGTAGATATGATACTGCCATACAGTATTGCTGTTTTAGCCATACGCAGTGTAGAACAGCAATATGTATTTGAGAGACAATAATATGTATGCGGAGAACACGAATACTGTATTTTAAGAACAGGAATACGGTATTGCTGTTTCAGCTATACATCCTAACCATACTTGTATGTCAAAATTAACATTATCATTTTTTTCAGTGTAGCTTCTTCCATTGTCCTAATCCACTCTCTATCATCTTCTATAAGTCCTAATGCCAAACAGGCAGATTTAAAAGATTCACGAATAACTCCATTAACTGTTCTTAAACTTTGGAAAGAAGTTACTCCTTTTACTGTAAGTAACAATAGTCAAAGGTGAAATAATTCCGATTGGCGTGGATTAACTGAATACATTCTTCCCAATGCTTTTTCTTTACGACTCCTTTTTTGCCATTCAAGAGTTTTTTTTATCCACGTATAATGTTCTGGTATTTGTGTATAATAATACTGACGAGCAGTACTATCACGCTCATTAAGTTTAAAAAATCGAGCAATTTTGTATTTTTCTGTAAATCAAAAGAAATATTGTTATTATCTTTCCTTTCGCGAATAATAACATTCTGTTCATTTGGTAAATGTATGGGTAAACGATTTATACTATGGCTCTTTTTCCCTAAAGGTTTACTTAAAATTCCCCAAACAGCCTCAACAGGACCTACATACCTATTTTCTTCATAATGATTAATTTCATTGTGATTAACAGTAACCTCACCATTTGCATTTGTAATAATAATGGATGCAGCATCATGACCCTTGACAGTTTCCTTCAATTGTAGTTTCTTCTTGGTAACTTTTTGAAAAATTTTTTGAACATTTACCATCAATTAAACACCAATCTCCACAAGGTCCGTGAATGTTATTTTGCATTATTATGTTATGCAAGGAAGGATTAATATTTTCATCAGGAATTTCTGCAGAAATATAACGATCAACACTTTCAACTGTTAATATTTTAGAATTTTCTTTTAATATAACTAACAAATGAATATGTTGTAATCCTCGCTTTTGAAATTCAATAACATAAACATAAGACTTAACCTCTCCAAATAATTTGTTGTCAACAATAACATTTAAAAGTTGTTTCACCTTCAATGCAAAAACTCCAGTTACTATATCAGGTCTATCAGAAGCAGTTTGATAAGGTAATAAATTTTCTTGTATCTCTTTCCAATTTGGATTACACGTCATTGTAATAAATAAATCTGGTCTATCATGACGACCAACAATAGCCATGGCATCCTGATATTGTTGCATCATATTACGAGGTGATTCTATAAAAGATGATGTCAATATAAGAATTTTTCTACATGTACATTATTTTCTAACTCATGATTTTGTAAATAATCCATTAGCCCTTGATATTTTTTACTTCTCAATTTATCTTGATTGTTTGCACAAAATCGTAATGTATCTTTCCCTATTTTTACATAATTGTCAACAACCAATTGTTGAACTAATCTTCCCCCATATAAAAATTGATTAAATTCCTTATCTCTTATAGCAATTTTGTATTTACAATAGGCAGACCTAGAAATATTATGTTTTTTACTTCTAAAATCACTATCACTACGAAGCATATTAATATAATAACCTTTATTTCCAAGTGGATAAAATATGGGATAGATCCATGCTTCAACATTCGGATCTAAATTACTAACTGATTTTAGTTCCTTTGTAGACTTATTATAAACTCTTACATAAGATGCTGGTATTTCTCCTTCTGAGTTTGTATTGAAAATAGCAGCAACTTCATTGTAACTTTGAAAATTATATCTTTTTTTATCAAAACCTTTTTTCAACGTAAACAATAGTTGTAACTCTGGAACATCTTCATTATTTTGTCTTGCTAATTCAGTTTCTATTTTAATTACTTCTAACATCATCATAAAAGATTTTGTGTATGCGTTTGAAGTTCTCATATTTTTTATATTTTGTAAAAGTTCTTCGTCCAAATTTTCGTTACTTTTTAATCTGTATCTGATTGATTCGTCAGGGTCAAAAATAAATAATTGACCAAAACATGGATCCTCACCTTTATCCGGATATAAAGCACTATTAATTGGATAGTATATTTGACCTTGAATTTTATAACAAAATGCTCCTCTTCTTCTGCCATTTAAATTAATTACATTAGCATCTAAAGATGCAAAAGAAAAAGAATTATTATATAGTCTTATATGCTTTTTAAAGTGACCTGATTTTTTATGAAACCCTTCTAACAAAAACCTTAATTCATCTGGATATTGTATTGAAGTTAATACAACGCCTCTATGACTACAGCAGTCATTAAAACTAACTTTTTTACCAGCAACTTTTTCATCTTTAAAATGTTTAGCTTGACAATGTGTGCAATAATTATTCATCGGACCTAGATAATTTTCAACATTTAACTCATTTTTAATTTGATGCTTTAATCGAGTATTCTTTGTTTCTAACAAAGAACTTGTATCACTATTTTCATTTTTTAATTTAAGGTTCTCAGTATATTCAATTTTGGATTCGACTTGAAGTTTTTTCTTAGTTGAAGTGTGCTTTTCACCCAAATAATTTACGTTATCAATTGTACGTTTTAATTTTTGCCTCTCACGATAATTTTTTTTGTATTTCAGCCCTACTTTCTTTAAGTGTTTTTGATGCTATATTTCCTTCATTTATTTCATTTATTATTCTCGGGAAAGAAATGGATGTGTATGCTTCCTCTGAATATTTTTCATTGTCAATTTTACCTTTTAATTTTTGTCTCTCACGATAATTTTTTTGAATTTCAGCCCTACTTTGTTTAAGTGTTGTTGATGCAATATTTCCTTCATTTATTTTATTTATTTCTCTCGGAAAAGAAATGGAAGTGTGTGTCTTTTCTGAATAATTTGCATTATCAATTTTACGTTTTAATTTTTGCCTCTCACGATAACTTTTTTGAATTTCTGCCCTACTTTGTTTAAGTGTTGTTGATGCAATATTTCCTTCATTTATTTTATTTCTTTCTCTCGGAAAAGAAATGGAAGTGTGTGCCTTCTCTGAATAATTTGCATTATCAATTTTACGTTTTAATTTTTGCCTCTCACGATAACTTTTTTGAATTTCAGTCCTACTTTGTTAAAGTGTTGTTGATGCAATATTTCCTTCATTTATTTCATTTATTATGCTCGGGAAAGAAATTTCTTTCTTAATACAGTTTTTAGAAAAGTTTGATTCTCCATACAGAAGTTTAATATCATTTTTATTTAAAAGGCAATTCCAGTCATAAGCAACTATGCAAGATCTACTATTAGAAAGTTGTACAGAGGGAAATTTACATAAACTATTGTTTTCGAACATTAGCATTAAATGATTTCTCATATTACAATAATAGTAATTGACAGAGTGGGGCATAATATTGAAAAACAACGATGTTGCGAATGCTATTGCATATACTCCACAAGAAATACTGTATTCTGGTTGTTGATCAACAGTTGTGAAAACTACTGGTGGTTTAAAGGGATATAATCTAATTAAATAATCTCTTTGATCATGATTTAAATATTTTTTATTAAGGCTATCAAAAATGTAAAGGCTTATTCCATTATAATAAGTACAAATCCAATGACCAGATTTATAAGATCCACTAAAAAGTATTTGAATGTGCTGCTTACTTTTCTCGACTGGAACTATCAAATCAAGTGTTTGTAAACACAAAGTATTTTGCATATTATAAAAAAAATTTGATTGTCTTCCCAATAGCTTTTGAAATTCATACATATGATCATTATTTAGCATTGCTCCTTCAGTGACAATAATACTTAAATCATGAGTAGTTAAATTAACAGTTTCTCCTTTGTTAGACATTGTTCTTTTATTTTATAAAAATTTACTTATATCAAGGAATTATATAAAAATTTAAAAATAGTAATATTACATTAGAATTTTAAGATCAAGTTTTATACATTTAATTATAAATTTTATAATTTCCTTTTATTCAATGTTATTACCAAATTTTGCCACTTATAGAAAATAAAAACAAATTTACAATTCTCTCCTTATTCAAAACTTTAAAATTTTTTCTTGTATTCAATATAATCAATGTCCAATTTTGTCTTTTATCCAAAACTAATTTCCAATTTTGTCTCTTATCCAATATATAACCAATTTACTATTTTTCCTTTAATCCAATTTAACCAATTTCCAGCTTTCTTTTTATCCAATAATTTTCAATTTTGCTTTTTATCCAATATAACAAATTTCCAATTTTGCTTTTTATCTAATATAACCAATTTCCAATTTTGACTTTAATCCAATATAACCAATTTCCAATTTTGCCTTTTATCCAATATAACCAATTTCCAATTTTGCCTTTTATCTAATTATAGATGATTTATAAATTTATAACAAATTTTTATAAACTTATTAATAAACATAAAAAATTAACTTTATTAAAACTAAACACAACTCAATTTAATTATTTAAATAAATAATGATTGAAAAAAATTTACAAACAGTATGTTAATGTAATTCTATTATTAATTTACTATTCACTTATTATCACTAATTATATTCACTAATACTTACTATTCACTAATTCACGAAGTATTCACACTTATAATTCACTTATTTATTTAACTTTATATTCACTCACATATAGTGAGTGAATTTACTAGGAATTATACATTTTTTTAAACTTAATTTTTTCGTTGAAGACACGTCTTTATATCTAGGAACGTGGTGGTAAGCCCTAAGCGTGAGTGTCCTCTTCGCACTCGCAGATTGATTCTTAGGCCATATATACCTGTATTAGATTTTCTAATTGAAACACAATAGGTAACGTCTGGGTAACGGCGTCAGTAACGCTGGCTTTAGTAACGGCTACCTTTCTTTCTTTCTCTAAAGGAATATAAATAGGAATGTCTCTCTTTACCTAATTTGCATATCTGCTGATTTTATATAAGGAATACTTTCTAATTGAAACACAATAGGTAACGTCTGGGTAACGGCGCCAGTAACGCTGGCTTTAGTAACGGCTACCTTTCTTTCTTTCTCTAAAGGAATATAAATAGGAATGTCTCTCTTTACCTAATTTGCATATCTGTTGATTTTTCATTCATTTGTTTGTGTAATATAATCATTGAGCTGAAGAACGTAACGTTAAAACATTAACGAAAATAAAAACGTTATTATTAGTGACAATTGTTCTCATTATGCTTATATCCAATTAAAAGGGAGTCAAAAAAGTTCAAAGATTTCTAAAAGCTATTTTGTAAAGGGTTAAAAGGAGTATTAAATCCTCAAATTACACTTATTGAAACATTAACGATGGCTTTTTAAGTAAAATTTGAAATTTGTTCCTATTATGCTTACAATTAATTAAATAGGCGTCAAAAACTGAGTAAAAAAAGTCTAAAAGAAGAAATTACTTTAACTTTCTATAATAATTATTTTTAGAATATTTAATTTTTTTTTAAATTACAGTTTAATAGCTTTTGGATCTCTTCGGACGTTTTTTGACTCAGTTTTTGACGCCCATTTAATTGGTTATAAGCATAATGAGAACAAATTTTAATAGCTACTAATAATCAGGACTTTATTTTCGTTAATATTTTAACGTTACGTTCTTCAGCTCAATAATATAATCTCAATTCACGTTGAGTTCATTTAAGGATAAATTTAATTTTGAATTCCAAATGACAGATCTCCAATATTTTTCATTTTTCGATAATTTTTTGTAAAAACAATTACATTTAATTGATAAAATTATTTTGCACAATTGATTGAATATAAGCATCATGTGGACTTTAAAAAATTAAATTAACCCTTTTTTGAAATTACTGTGAATTAAGACTATGTTGTACAAACAATTGAATAGACACCATATAGCACAAATTTTTGAATTAACGCTTTATTGCACTGGCGTTCCAATAAGCACTATACTGACGGGGAGCGTCGATATACTTCTAAAATAAGCAATAAATTTTTTTCGATTGTTCAAGTCCCAAAAAGGTATGTAACCCCTTATAGTCGTAGTAACTTTAACAAAAAATTATTATTTATCATAATAATCTTTTGCTAGTATTATATTAATGCGAACTTTCATCGTTCATTGTTTTCGTCGTGTCTTAGCTATGTATACAAATACACAACGAGTGACTTGTGTAGTTACACATTACACGGAGAAAAAACTAGGTTATACCAACCGGAGACCCTGGTTAAAACTACTTGACCGACACAGGCGTTAACATAACCTCGGATACCCATGTCAGCACAATTTGACAGCCAAACAGTTTTGGCCTGGCTGACTCAAGTAATGTCATGGCTGGATTGATATCTGTAGTAAAATGACTAACGAAAACTGGAGAGCCAAGTCAAAACGGCCTGGCTCTCCGGTTATTACTACTTGATTTCAAATAATTAGCATGACGACTCAAAAGAAAGCAGTTACAGCTTTTTTTTCTCTCGGTGTAACTCTCACATACATAATAATGAGTGTCTGGTGAACTTACACATACGCAAATGCGTAGTTGTGTTCTATCATAGTTACGCATGCGCAGCAGTGTTTTGCTAATGTTAGGCATGCGCAGTTGTATTCTATTAATACACTGAGTAAAATTAATGCACGGAGAAAAATGGTGTTAAGCTTTTAGTAAAAGTTTCTATAGAAAAATAATAATTCTACTTTTATATTAAAAATTACTATTCATTGTGAAATGTACTTTGCATGAAGTGAATATTTCTATTTCTGGTAGTAAAAATTACTAATAGTAATTATTACAGTAGTCACTTTTAAAAATTGCTTTAAGGCTTTTAATTTTTACATCGTTATTGTAAATTTTATTAAATTTTGTATTACTTTTTATATTCGATATGTTGTGAATATTACTTGTAAAAATTTTAATAATTAATACTACGGAAAGTAAAGATTGCTTCTGCAAGAAGCAACTTTTACTATTGCAGAGCGAACTTTTTACTCAGAAAAGTAGTAATCCGTACCACTACTATTACACACCTATGTGTGTTATCACGTCACTACTGTCATGCGCAGCGACCATAGCCTGACGTAAAAGTGATCCAACATTTCTAGGTTACAAGAAGAAATAAGCCACCTGAATTTAAGAAACTCATTTAAAAAATCAAACATTTTTAATGTCAGCAAGTGATAATTCTTTTGCAGCACATAACATTATGTGTGAGTTTAAAGTGTTGTCAATTCGGTTGTGTTGACCTCTTAGTTAACACGATAAAAAAATATCTAACTCTATTGCAAGAATTATTTTCAATTTACTTTAAACCAAAGCACCACTTCCTTATTCATTACCCGAGAGTAATGCGATTATAGGCCCATTGCGGCATGTTGCTTGTATGAATTTTCCAAATGACTTGCGAACTGAAAACTTGTTAGTTACTTCTTGGATCTCTTTTAATGGAGAAGTAGTTAAGCCAGGAATGATTTTAGTTAATTTTAACGAAAATAAACCCACACTGCAAAAAGAAGTATCTTAATTAAGATGTTTTGGTAGTCATTTGTAAGATATTATTGTAGTCACTTTTTAGTCATCAGAAATATCTTAATTTAAGATGTTTTAAGTATCCTCGTACACATTTTGCAACATGTTTTTTGGGAAAAAAGTTTTAAGGTTAACTATGGGCTTATATGTAAGATATTTTATCCATCTTAGGTTTTAGAAATTTAAATTTTTTTCGCATCTTACAATTCACAAGTAACTTATCGCTAAACATCTTATTGAGACAAAAACATCTTAATTTAAGATACTTTAAAAAACTTACAGAAGTATCTTACTTTTTTAAGATAGAAAAAATATCTAAGACGTATAAAGCATCTTAAAAATCTGTAAGATACTTTCGAAAACATCTTATTTTAAGATGTAAGATACCATTTTTCCATCTTACATCTTATGTTAAGATATCAAATAAGATACTTATTTTTGCAGAGGCAGAGTTTTACTTTATTCATCACTTAATCACAAATAAATTGTTTGTTAATAAATTGTTAGCACCATTGGATGTTATTTTCATCATTATTTTCATGCGTATACAGTTGCTCGATGTGACTCCAACTTCAGTTTATTAAAATGGGAAAATGGATCTCAAGCAAAAATCACGTATATGATACACCTTGGAAATAGTCAAAAGTATACATTGCCAAAAAATGGTTTTAATTTAACATTTTCTATTTTGTATTTTATAGTTTATACATATATTATAATGTCGCAAATGTGCAATATTTCATTCATTAATTGTACTTTTTGTTATACAATATTATCAATAAATTTATAAACAAAAAAATGTTTACTTAAGTTATTTAATTTTAATTTCTATAATCATTTTAATTATTTATCATTTTCTAAAACATGCAATTAATGTATAATAGCCTAATAATTAGTTAATTAATTTTTAATGTTCTACTAATTAATTAATAAAAAATACAACAATAAATAAAATCATTAAAATTATAATTTAATAATTAAAATAAATAATTTAAAATTAATAATACTATTTATTATTATTATTATTATTATTATTATTATTATTATTATTATTATTATTATTATTATTATTATTATTATTATTATTGCTCTTTTTTTTTGCTTAGGGACTTTTGGGAAATCTGCCTACAGATACCTTGGATTCCGCACTCCAAGGTTATGTGGGGTTGGTATAACAAAACAGAAGAAAAATAAAAAAAAGAAAATAAATAAGTATTTTAGTAAATTTAGAATACTGGCGACCTACTGCCAGCCCGACCCACTAAAACCCGTAACCCTTCTTTTGGAGCCCTTTACCCTCCCTCGGAACTGTCGTAAGACTTTAGCCTTCGAGGGTGGCGCTCCAACTCTGTCGCTGATGCGACTTTGTTCTTTACCTGCGGTTCACCTGCGTTAATAGTTAAAAATAAAATTTAAAATAATATCAATATAAAAGCGGAATTAACAGCACAACAAAAATTAAAAAAAAACAAATGTTAAAATAATTTAAAATGTCAATAGATAAAATACTTCCTCGACATGACCGAGATTATGAAGTTCTCGACTTGCCGCCAATTTCCTTCTGACTGGGTCATCAGCGATACCATGTTCTCCGGTGTAACTTGACTGTTTACACCTTTGAACATGGCCCGCCTCTCCAAGTCCCACTTCTTGCATGAAAAGAGGGTGTGCTCTGCGTTGTCCACGGGGAACTGACAGTACGCACACACCTCATTTTCGCGTAATTTAAAGCGATACAGGTACGCGTTAAAACACCCGTGGCCTGTAAACGCTTGCGTCAAATAATAGGAGACTTCTCCATGCTTTCGGTTTATCCAGGTGGTGAGCGTTGGAATAAGCCGATAAGTCCATCGGCCTTTTTCCTCCCTATTCCATCTCTCTTGCCAAGTCTCGACGAGTCTGCTCCTCGCATTCTTGCCTTACTGAGTCTTCCCGACTCTAGGTTCTGGGGGTTATTTCTTTCTTTAAAAAGAAGAAACAATTCCTCCCTTTCTCTCGCCATAAGATCGTCCGGCGGGACACTTGCAAGGACCTGCACAGCACTTGTCGAGACCGTACAATACGCAGATACGATTCTGGCATTGATACCTCTCTGGGCCGACAGCATGTTCTCGCAAATTGTTTTGCTTCTGAACTTAAGCGAAGGAACCCAGGCTGCTGCTGCGTAAAACAGCTTAGCATGGGCAACACTCACCACCAGTCTCCTTTTCTTTTCGCGTGGTCCGCGAACATTGGGCATAAGACGTGCCAAATTTGACGCACTCTCAATCGCCTTATTTAACGCCGTTGCTATGTGGTGATGGAAGTTTAATCTTCCATCGAGCTCCACACCTAGATACTTTATATACTTGCTCCACTTGACCTCGAATTCGTCTATCACGATTCGTGAGACTGTATAACCACGTCTGTCTGTGACGAGCAGAGCTTCGGTCTTTTCCAAGGCCATTTGAAGACCTCTGGCATCCAGCCAGCTCTTGACTCGCCGCAGACATTCGTTCACCAATGTCCCAAGGGCTTCATCGCTTTCGGCTGTGCATACAACCAACGCGTCGTCCGCAAAGCCGATGATAACCGCGCCTCCGGGTAGATCCATTCGCAAGAAGTCATCGTAAGATACATTCCATACGAATGGTCCCACCCTCGAGCCTTGAGGGGCACCACTTTGCATCTCTTCCTTCAGAGTCCAGGTGTCCCCCTCATATACCACCCACCTGTCGCTAAGATAATTATCCATTATACGCAATAAGTAAGGTGGTATTCCTTTGCTCATCATCGACTCGATGAGATCTTTCCATCGCGCGGAGTTAAACGCGTTGCGTATGTCTATGGCCACTAAAGCACAGAAGCCCTTTTTCTTCTGTGGTCCCAACCTGTTCTTCCCGGCTTTGGCTATGTCCACAACTGCCTTAATGGCATCTACTGTGGACCTGCCTTTACGGAAACCAAATTGGTAATCGGATAGACTATTCTCTCCGGTCAAGTGGCTTTGCATTCTCTGCAGAACCATGTCCTCTAGAATTTTACCCATCGTGTCAAGCAGGCATATAGGCCTGTATGACGAAGTTTTATCAAGAGGTTTATCTCCTTTCCTTAGGAGTACTAGCCTCTGTCTTTTCCAGTCACGGAAGAACTCTCCATTTATAAGGCAAAGATTGAAGCATCGAAGCAGAATCTGGGGTGAAGAATCGATTACCAATTTAAGGATCTCGTTACTTATCCCGTCGATTCCTGGCGCCTTGCCTGTTTTCAATCTTTTGCTTGCATTTCTCAATTCTGTGAGAGTGAAGAGTTCTTCCTCACCGACCTCACAGGCACTCCAGTCCATCCTAAGCCATGGCTCCGAAGAGGGGAATAGAGCTTTTATTATTTGTCTGACCCAATCGGGATTGTCCAGGCCAGGGGTCTTTTGCCTCATTCCTAATTTCTTAGTAACGAGTTTGAAAGACAGACCCCACGGGTCCTTATCGACCTCCTCGATCAAGTCCTTCCAGCAACGACGTTGCGACGCGCGAATCTCCTTTTTAAAAGCCAATTGGCCTCCTTATACGCTTACTTTAACAAAGGATCTCCCTTTGACCGGGTGTAAATCCTTCTTGCTGTGAAGCATGCTTTACGCAAGGAGGCCAACACATCCGACCACCAGTACACCGAACCTTTCCGTGAAGCAGTGCGTTTGCGACGTGGCATAGAAGCGTCGCAAGCAGCGATGATGGTTTTCCTCACCGCTCGCACCTCCACTTTCAGGACATTTGGCCTCTGCACCCAACCGAGCTCATCAATGAGGCGGGATTCTTCCAGGGAACGGACAAATTTTTCCTTGTTAAGCTTTTTCACGTTCCAGGAGGGGCTTTTTCGACACGGAGCCTCCTGTCTCTTGCCTTCTCCTGTGTCTCCCACTGAGACTGAAAATTCGATGTACTGGTGGTCACTTGCGGTATACTCCTCAGAGACTCGCCAGTCGTTTATGCGTCTAAATAGGGCTGGTGATGCGATCGTCAGATCAATGGTCGATCCAATCGCACCTCTCCTAAACGTCCAAGTTCTGTCCCTGTTAACAACCAATAAATTGTTTCTAGAGACCATTTCTCCGATCATTCGTCCTCTTTTATCGAGCCTCGACTCGCCCCACTCCGGTGACTTGGCATTGAAGTCACCAGTGACGAGTACGTCCAACCTGGACTCTCTAAGACTCGATTCAAGTTCCTCAATGTCGGCTTCGAAGTCTTGCAGTGAATCGTTAGGCGAAAAGTAGCAGCTGTACATTCGCATGCCTGCCACCTCCACCCACACGAATCCGCTGCTCGTCTCTAAATATTTGCTAACTCGCACTTCAGGATTGCACACCTGCACGGCGGCCCTGCCTGATTTGTCCTGATACCAAGGAGCCTGATCATTTCTTCTGTGTTGCTCACTGCAGAATAGAATATCAATCTCTTTCTCCCTAGCGGTCTGCATCAAGAGAGCTTGTGCCTCCCTACAGGTGTGCAGGTTGACCTGCAGAAGTTTTAAAGATTTTCCCTTTTAAGCCTCTGCAGCTCCCCTCTGTAGACAGGGCAGGAGCTTTTGCCTGGATCATGACAAACGTCTGTCTTGCCCAAATCTGTGCACGTTAAGCACTTGGGATGTTCGACAGAACAGTTCTTCGACAGGTGTCCCTCTTCGCCGCATCTACGACAGTTTTTTGTTCTGTTAGGTCCTTTGCATGCACGTGTTGCATGACCATACACAAGGCACTTTTGACACCTTGTGACCTCTACATAAGCTCGGACAGACGCACATATCCATCCTACACGGATTTTGCCCTCCTTGAGGAGCGTATTGTACTCCATTTCAGGCAACCGTACAACAGCTGCTTTTGTTCCACCAAAGCGAGGAAACAGTGAACAGGACAAGCTCTGAACAGTTCTGCCCCGTTATGCTAGTTATGGCTGAAACCACGTCAGCTGGTGTCGTGGTTTCATCTAAATCTCTAATTTCGAGAGATCTCTTGTTTACAATTGCCCTGACGTCGGCTTTGTCTTTCAAGGCACTCGCCAAGGCACTGCAAAACTTGGAGATCTCACCTCCCTTTTTTACGATCAGAAGGATCTCTTTATTTAAAGTCCTTCGTTAAGGTCCTTCGTAACCTCGATTTCCAGATCTTGTGGGTTAACCGAACTTTTCATTTCCTGCAAGATCCCAGCATAAGTCCTTTCGTCCTTAGCCGAGATCTTAACCGCTTCACTATTTCTAGGCCGAGGTGATTTCTTTTTCTCCTTTTCTGCCTTTCCCCTTACTTCTGAAGTATTTTTCTTCTTTCTGGCTTCTTTCCTTCTGTTCACCACTTCTTTAAACGTGTTGACATCTTTCCTCTCCATCAGCCCCTCTGACAACCGCTGAGAAACTCTTCAAAGACGGCGAGGAACTTTTATTCTGAGTTGTCTTTTGATTTGTTTCCTTAAGAGGACTAGCTTTCTTTGTGGAAATTTCGTCCTCATTCCGCATTTTCTTCTTTAGAAGAGGTCTACGTACTTCCTCAGGTGACTGAAGACCTCTTTTTTTCGATTTTTGGGCATCGCGCGCTGCGCGTCTTATAGCATCGGCTGCTAAACGTTTACCATGCTCCTTTCTATAGCCGTGGGCAGCCTCGTTGCACACTATGCTCTCATCATACATGAGGTCCGCCTTTTCAGCTTCCTCATGTTTTTTCTTTAACAATGGAAGCCAATCCGTCAAGAATTTGAGACCTTCCTTGATGGTCTGGCTCAAATTTTTTTGGACGCCAGTGGCTTTAACCATTTTGTCCACTTGCTGACTAATAAGCGGAAAATATTCCGCTTCTTCTTTTCTTAGCTTGGTGCGCCTTTCGCGATATGCATTGCTGCACGCGATTTCGCGTATGGAGCGACCGCTACAATCGCTCGCCAAACTTTCCAAACTAGAAGATCGCGATAGCGAATCTCCTGTGACAGATGGCACCGGTCCAGTGTGTGTTTGGCCCCCCCAAAAATCCGTGGGGCCTGCGCCGACCACCGGGGCTTGCACCCGATCGGAATCGGCGGTAGGATTAGCCTCTTGCGAGGTACCTACTTGGGGTATAGTGTTCTGAACATCACACATTTCCCATACTTGATTCAGTGTTCCGTATCGAGGAACGATCGAGCCTAAACAGGGTACTACCATCTGTCCAGGATGGGCCCTGAATATATGGGTGTGATAAGTGTAGTGTGACCGTGTGTGACACGCTGTGTAAGTGTTGTAATTGTGTGTAACCCATATATGTGTGGAGAAGTGTATGTGAAGAGAGTACTGTTTGGTTGCCCTTTTGTGGGAAGCCCCGCCACCATGGCAAGGTCTACCGAACATATCCAAAATGACGCTTGAGTGTGGCAGCGGATAGGCATCCCACCCCGGCGCCCCAACGCCGTCAAGAATCGCAGCAATGTCTGGCTAAGGATATGCATCCAGACACAGCAGACCCACGCCATCAAAGACAGCAGTCGCGCCGGGGAGAGGATAATCATCCGCTTCTCCCAGTACGTCAAAGACATCACCGATGTTCGGCAGTGGACAACCAGCGGCGGAGATTATTATTACTCTTATTATTATTATTATAAATGTTTATATTTTAATTAAATAACTTGGCTAAATAAATATAATTTATTATTTGACTTCCGTTTCGTTCGTTGAGCGCATGAAGTAGTATAAAGAGTACCCTCTCTCTAGAAAAGTTGAAGCAAATTTTCCCGTTTCTCTTAAAACTAACAGAAGTGGTGAACCCTGCAGGGAAAGTTTGGTAACTCCGAAATTTTGTCTGCTAAAAGTGACATTTAACGAATAGTGATTTAAACATCAGAAATATTTGCTATATATAAAAATATAGTTCAAACGCAAGTAAATAATTGATAATATTATCTTTAAGTTACTAAATTATTAAACTTGAAAAGTTAAATTAGTAATTAATTGGGATAATGAAAGAAAATTACATATAATAACAAATGAAATAAAAGTAAAAAATATTTTGTAATAATGATATGTTTAAATTAAAAGGTATTTATTATAATTAAAATAAATGTTAAACATTATTTTTAATTTTTTAATTTATTTAATTTTATTTCTACACGCTAAGAAAAGTTCTACTAAAGTAGAGATAACAATCACTATAATAGCTATAAGTTTCACTGATTTGGCTCCATCGATAATCCATTTTCGATGATCCAACGAAAATGATATTTCTTGCTTTACCTTTTGAAAACAACATAACCTCAATATAACACTTGAATGAAAACATTTTTAAATTAATGTTCAAAGCGTTTATTCAAATTCTATTACTTATATTATAACTAATAAAATGTAAAATTAGTAAATTAATACGTATTTAGAGGTAATAAATGTAAATTTGACATTTGTGATTTTAGAGAAATTTCTATGAGAATGGTTAACTGTCAAATATTTCCAATATGGCTGACCAGTGAAATTCATTTTCTCTATATCAGAGAAACAGTTTGACTAATGCATTGGAAATCATTCACTAAATTAGTTGAATAGATTCTTTATGTTATTTATTTTCGAAATTAGCTGTTCCCCACAGTAAAAATTTTTTTCCGTGTGTACTAATTTAATTTTATTATTCTAACTGATTAATTATTAATTTAACTCCTCACAGTTTAATAGTTAAATTCCTTCTGTTAATATAAATATTGTCGTTAAATATATAAATATTAATTAAAAATAAAATAAATTATTTGTAATATTTATCTAAATTTATTTTGTAAATAAGATATAAAAATAAAACTTTAAGGAATGAGAAAATATAAACTTTATATTTCAAAAATACAATATATTTTTTATGAGAAAGTTACACATAAGGTTAAACAATATTTAATAACAATAGAATAAATTTCTATATAAAAATAAGTGATAAGAAACAAAGCATAAATAATTTTTTTATTACTTACTTTAATAATATAAAATGTTTAATAAAAGTAATGTATTAAAATTGTTTGTAGGCAAAATAAAACTTGTCAATAATATTTACCATTACTTAATGTAAACTTGAGTTATATTTTTTAATGAATATTATTCCGTTATTCATAATAGACTCTTTTGTGCAACTTTATCAGTGTGTATTAGTTCCAAACTTTTCCGGTAGGTTCGACACCTCCGTTAGTTTTAAGAGGACCGGGAAAACATGCTTCAACTTTTCATGGACTCAACACAGTAGTGAGGCCTCCTTATACTACTTCCATGAAGGAGGATAAGGAGATGAAACGCCTGCAGTATATTGCAGAAAAAGTTGACACCAAAATGGGGGGTCAGAGTAGTGCGGTTTTTCTCTCCCTACTGGTTACAGCGCTTACAGTGGTAATTTTTTAATCTAAATGGTCACGTGATCTAAGGAGAAAAACATAAATATAACCTCAATGTTTTTGTAGTGAAATGACAGCAAGAATTAATTTTAATATTAACATAATATTATTTACTCATAAATTTATTATTTTATACTAACTTTTCATTTTTATTTCCAATTTCAGTCATAAAACTCGTTCAAACCTTAAATATAACTCGATTCATTCAGCTGTCATCTCATAAATGTCATAAACAACCGTGTAGCAGACGATACATTATAATTCTGTATTTTCCCTCAAGGGGCGCTCGAGACAGTAGGGAAATGAAAACTGCACCACTCTGACCCCCCTATTTGGGGGCCAATAAATATAGGCCGTTTCATCTCCTTATCCTACTTCATGACTACTTCATGGTTGAGCGGGAGACATGTTTTGTCTATTAAGTTAATTATCTTTATAAGTTTATTTGAATATCATCTGAAATGTATTAAAATTGTGTCGTTTTATCCAGTTTAAGCGTTTCTTTTTGAGGAAAATTATTCCTTTCAATTTTAAACAATGAAATACAGAGATTTGCTAATTTCGATACACATGAAAAGCACATGCTTTTCAACATAATCTCACTTCACCACGAGGTTAAAGGAAAATTAAAGGAAAAGTGGAAAAGAAAAGTTGAACTGGAAAAGGAAAGGTATGAAGTATTATCCATGAAGTAGGATAAGGAGATGAAACGGCTTACATTTATTGGCCCCCAAATAGGGGGGTCAGAGTAGTGAAGTTTTCATCTCCCTACTGTCTCCAGCGTCCCTTAAGGGAAAATACAGAATTACAATATATCGTCTGCTACACGGTTGTTTATGACATTTATGAGATGACAGCTGAATGAATCGGGTTATATTTAAGGTTTGAACGAGTTTTATGACTGAAATTGGAAATAAAAATGAAAAGTTAGTATAAAATAATAAATTTATGAGTAAATAATATTATGCTAATATTAAAATTAATTCTTGCTGTCATTTCACGAAAAAAACATTCAGGTTATATTTATGTTTTTCTCCTTAGATCACGTGACCATTTATTTTAAAAAATTACCACTGTGAGCGCTGTAACCAGTAGGGAGAGAAAAATCGCACTACTCTGACCCCCCAATTTGGTGTCAACTTTTTCTGCTATATACTGCAGGCGTTTCATCTCCTTATCCACCTTCATGAGGAAAGCCTTAAACAGTAAAATCGAACTCATTCTCGAATAGCAGAGAGATTTAAAGAAAATAGAAACAACAAATTTTCAAGAAATCGCTTCGAAGAGCTCATAAATACTAAAACGAAATCTATTCTGCAAACATCAGGAACAGAAATTATTTAACTAATAATATCTGCTATTGGCTTACTCCGAGTGGTTTCTCACAAAACTGGAACTTATAACTTAATACGTACTGGCTATTTGTCTAACAAGAGGCCATTTAAACAAAACAAACAATTTATTATTTACTTTATCGAAAAGAGATATATGGGTAAGGCTTCCTGAAGTGTTACAGTAAATTTGCGTATTCACTGTAATCAATTAACAACAAGTGAAATGTAAACTTCATTATGAGTTTATTAAACGGTTTAAAGGATTTTTTTAAAAAATTAAATTTCTCTGAGTTATAAACAATTGAAGTTTTTTACAGTGCTTAATTAAAAATGCATATCTTGGAATATAATTAACGGATTTTAATGAATCTTATATTTTTGTAAACCTTAAATGCTGCACTTTTAATTAAAAAAAATAAAAAAAAATTTTGTTGAAAATTACTATTTGGTATTGCAAAATTAATTGTTTAATTGTAAAATATACCATGTTCTCAACATTTTTGGAAGTTCGTTCAAAAGACATTGCAATGAGAATTTTATAACGATTCCATACCCGTTTTAAAATTTAATGACACTCAATTACGAAAAAAGTTATTGCATTTTGTAAATGTTTAAAATTTATTAAAATTAACATAAAATTATTTCATTTCTTATTGCGTAATCTCATGCTTATAAAAGTTGTTATGGTTGGAAAGCAATTTGTTGATGAGTAAAACTTACTAAAAATTACAATTAATTACTTAATTATTTATCGCGTAATTTGATGTTCCTCAAAATTCTCATCGTCTGAAAAAAATTTTACAAATAAGAGTTTTATCGTTCTTGACTAAAAAGCAGTGAAACTGTCGAGTTTTATTGATTGTTTCGGCTTTTTTGAATCTCTTTTCTAAAAAACGTTCTTCTTCTGTGTGTTCCTCTTTCGTGCAAAAAATAAATTTGATTTTTTTGAAAAAATTTATCGCCCAATCATATAAATGTTTCGGGGTAGTTATATGCTTTCCTTGCATGCTGGCCTTATAAGCATTCCTTTCGACTGTACCCCCGATGCCATCACAGGCACCCTTCCCGTGGGAGGTAGCAAAAAAGTGCCACTCAGCATTGACTTTAAAATCTTTTTTGTGTGCAGATAAATTTACAAAATTACTCTTGTTCTTGTACTGGGAGACAGCACCGTCCGAAAAATAAATCAATTTCTTAACATTTTTATTGCCATATTTCTTTTTTAAATCAGATATTACTTTCTTATTAAAAAGATGTACGCCTGCAGTATTATGCTTTTCATATTCTGAAATAATGACAAAATTGTCAAAGAGAAGCTTATTGTTTTGCTTTCTGTATATTACATATGGGTGCAATGTTACTTGCTGATTTGCCCAATGCTGCGCTTGTATGGCATCTTGCACGTGAAAAGTGTAATTTTCCGCGAAATCTAAGCAGACTAAAAATTCTCCGTCACGTAATCTTTCTTTTAAATTTGAAAAATAAGAAGCTTGAGACCTTGAAATAAAATCATGCTTTAATAATGACTTTAAATCTCCTTCTAATTTTTTTAAGAATTCTTGAACATGATCCTGCTGCTGTTGGAACTCACATCTAGTAAAGAAAATGTATACAATTGACAAAAAAGTATTTATCTATTTAAATTTCGTACCTTCAACAAAAATCTACTCATTTATACCATTTATTTAAAATTTAGTATTTATATATTAATTAATTAAAAATAAACAATAATAAAAAAATAATAATAATAAAGTAATTAATAATAATTAATAGTAATAAAATTATTTAATAATAAATTAATTTAAAATTGAATCTTACTTGAAACAATATTATAAAAAAATAAATCTATAGATATATTTAAAAAATAAAATTTTGTGATAAAAATAAATTTACCGATCCGTGACGATCCATTCACTGTATTTCACCTGAGATATTGAGTACTTCAAAAACAATTTACGTAGATTTTCACAAACAACAGCAGCACCAGGACATTTCTCGCATTTTAATAGGTGACAAGATGGACAAGGATCTTCGCATATCATGTCTTTTAATGCATCTTTGTATGAAAAACTTAAGTCTGGTTGATGTTTTTTAAATTCTGTTTCTAAGCCTTGGAACTTTAATTTTATATTGGTTGTTTTCGGTATGTTCACGGATCATGATCCGGATCACTCAGTGGTGCTGACTCGTTTTAAATTTCGAAAACTAGATGGTATGTGAAAAGAGCTTTATGTTCTAGACACTAAGGGTTCGGTTACACGAATTATGTAAAAACCATTTTTGTCTTTTCCCTCCTATGACAAAAACATAAGGGTGCATTTATACGACTGTCGGTAGAAAAATAATTTACCGAAAAAAGTCAAAATCGCATTCACACCAAATTGTATAGGTGTTTTTGCAATAGCTTAAAATTTATTTTTTTTAGTTTAAAGTAACTACACATTCTGATTATAAATTCACTTGAAATCATCAAATACAAAGCAAATTGTCGTTAATTTATATGTAGGATGTGCAATTGCTCTGAATCAGACAAAAAAATTAATTTTTAAGCTATTGCAGAATCATCTTTCTAGCTTGATGTGAAGGCGATTTTGACTTTTTTGGTACATTTTTTTCGACCGTTAGTCGTATAAATACACCGTAAGTAATTATGTATTGTGACTCAATTGAAATTACCAAAATTTTTTTAGTTTCTCGAATGTTAAGTTTATTAAAATAAAAATTGTCACTTCATAAACGATATTGAAAAAAGCGACTGTAGAACACACCTCATAGTCTACATGGAAACGAAATAGATGGAGTTGTCTTGGGATTATCTTAATAAAATTATAAACATTTTTTGTAATTATGTGCATTTTAATTTAAAACATAAAAATATAAATATACAATTAATTTTTCAATAAGAAAAGATTAATATAAATGTAACTAAAGTATAAATAAATTGATGTATAAATAATTTATTTTATTTTCCATAATAATAAAATCAAACTTTTTCTAATAAAAAAAGGATACCAAATAATAAAAAACAAGAAATAAATAATAGTAATTGAAAAATTAAAAATATAAAACAGAATTAAAAATATAGCAGCAACAAAGTCGACCACGAGGCGGTCCAACAGGTGCTAGTGATCCGAAAGTATAATCCTGCTAGAGAAGCAGATCTTGATCCAAAATTTCTAGTGATTTTTTTAAAATTTTATAGTTTGTCTGTCTCTTTCTTTCTAATGCCCTTTCCCGTATCCGTACTCTTTTCGTTGGCCTCGCCTAGGAACATTTTGTCTAGAACATAAAGCTCTTTTCACATATTAATCGAATTTTCAAATTCTGCGCCAATCAGAATAAAGGATTTTTGAAATTCATCACTTTTAAAAATTGAAACGAGTCAGCACCACTGAGTGATCTGGATCATCATCCGTGGACATACCGAAAACACCCATTTTGATGGATCTTGCAAACGCACACATTGTGACACCCATTTTTATTTACCGGAATGCATTGCTTGGGCCGCAATTTTTTAAATTTCGATAAACTGATTTTCATATTCGGATTTTTTTCTTTGAACATTGAATGTAAATCCTTTAAATTATGTAGCAAAAGTTGTTTCTGTACATTTGTGCGATTTGAATCTGTTTTAATGGAAATGCAGTCTTTTCTCCCTGGCATTATTCGACTGTTATCTTCTGTTAAGTAAAAAACTTTTACTTTTTGTACAATCTTGGGATCCATAGGTCGACCTTTTTTTTTCTTTGGACAAGACTTATATCCACCTAATTGACGTTGCTTTTTTCCTCGAGAAGCCATTCGATAAGAAACACCAAAATAATGCTGCATTTGACAAATGCTTAATTCAGTTGGAAGTGTTGTCAAGATTTCAATTTTCTGCCTGTAATTTTCTGCGGTCAATAAAGCATTTTTTACGTTAGAAATATATTGATCGGTCATTATGGCAGGTTTTGGCTTTACTATTTTCTCTATAACTTGAGAAATCGTTGTTGCCTCAGCATTATTATCTTCAAAGGATAATTTTTGACGTTTTACTTCACGTTCTGGTATTCGTGAAGAGTATTCGTGAAGAATTTTGTTAATTTTTTCAATTTTCAATTCTCGATCAACTGTAGGAAACTCACATGTAGGGTCCTTGTCATTTGTATCTGTATATTGAAAAGAGTAGAAGTTTATAAAAAAATTGTATAGTTTACTATCCTTTTCGAATAAAGTTATCTTAAACTACAATTTACAAACGAAATTTGCTATAAAACAATAAAAATAAAATTGTAATATTACGTCTCTTAAATAAATTTCATGATTTATACCTGATACTTCTTCCATTCTATCTTGCAATTTTTCAATTTCAGAAATATTTGAAAAAGATTTTTCAATTTTAACTTTATCATTTCCAATTCTAAGTCTACATGAATTGCAGATGTAATAGCCGATGAGAGAACTGAATTCAGACTTCCAATCCTTCGTAACACACTGAACACCTTTGTGAATTGAATTATGTTTTTTTTAAAAGCGGATTACAGCACCTATTTATAGGTGGCATTTTTCATGTAAAAGTAAATAAATAACGAACACTCAAAAAACACTACTTATATAAAAACACACACAATTGTTATTGTAACAATACGCAAGAGCGAAGTTGAGAAAATACGAGCTTTGATGAAAACTAGTGATAGAATAATCAATAAAATATGTTTAACTAAATACCCATATCTATATATTCAAATGTTAAATAATCAAAAATACCAACCCTTTTTGAAAAATATTTCAAACTATTAATTGAAATAAATTTTATGAAAGTGTAGCGAAATCGACATAACGTGTTTATACTCGTTTCGCGGGCTGACCATATTCACGTGTCGCGCCGGCGGTTGACCTACCACGCGGTAGAGAGACGTGCCGCGCAGTAGAAAAAATGCAATAACTTTTTTCGTAATTGAGTGTCATTAAATTTTAAAACGGGTATGGAATCGTTATAAAATTCTCGTTGCAATGTCTTTTGAACGAACTTCCTAAAATGTTGAGAACATGGTTTATTTTACAATTAAACAATTAATTTTGCAATAACAAACAGTAATTTTCAACAAAAATTTTTTTTATTTTTTTAATTAAAAGTGCAGCATTTAAGGTTTACAAAAATATAAGATTCATTAAAATCCGTTAATTATATTCCAAGATATGCATTTTTCAATTAAGCACTGTAAAAAACTTCAATTGTTTATAACTCAGAGAAATTTAATTTTTTAAAAAAATCCTTTAAACCGTTTAATAAACTCATAATGAAGTTTACATTTCACTTGTTAATTGATTACAGTGAATATACAAATTTACTGTAACACTTCAGGAAGCCTTACCCATATGCGAGTAACCAAAAATTTTTTACATAGCGATTGCGTAGCCGAGAGGCTTAGTATTAATGCGTGCGATTTTCTAGGTTGCATTATATATAAGTTAGGCAGGGTTCGGATCTGTATTAATGTTAAGATTTTCCGATATGTTATGTTGTTAATTGTAAGAATGAATATGATAAAAGAGTGAAACTTATGAATAATGAATAATAATACACATGTAGAATGTTAATAACTTAAAGAAATATTTTTTGGACGCACTGATTATTTTATTTTTATTTATATAAAGAAGACGAGAAAATATGTAGCTCTCTACACCAGCATTATTTTGTCAAGTCGTAGACAGACGCGAAGACGCGCTGGATTATGTTTCGCCCGTCGGTGTGATGCGCGTCATTGTGTGGATACGGATTACTACTTCTCCGAGTAAAGTTGCTTCGCTCAGAGTATTTATTGCTCTGGACATTTTAAATATTACTAGGCTGTAAATTAAATTTATATTCCTTGAAGTGAATTATACTTTTTCAAAATAGTAAAAAGTTTTTGAAAAGAAGCAAAAGTTACTATTTCTCGAGCAGTTTCAAAATTACTACTTGAAAGTAGTAATTTTTCATTGAAAATAGTATAATTACTACTATTTATTTTTCTCCGTGTGTTTAATGACTAATAGTCGTTTAATTTACAAAATCTTGTGAAATTACACTTACACTTACACATACACAGTGAGTGTCTATTGAAGTTACACATACACCATAAGAGTCCCGTGAAGTTACACATACACTCACTCATACACAATGAGTTTCTGATAAAGTTTCAAATATACAAAGTAACAAATTAAAATTACACATACTGGCATCTATTTTTTAACGGTTTTTAGATTGCTAAAAACTGTAATAAGGGTGTCAGATAGTTATAGTTGCACAAACACAATAAGTATTGTACTTAGTATCTTGTGATTTAATTTTTATTTGTTCTAGACGTGGACGTCTTGGATGGGTGTCTAGCTTCTTATTTTTTAAATTTATACGAAAACCTTAAGGAGTCTCAATTTTTTTTGCTGCCGTATTTTTTATCGCTGCCTTTCATATACAAATATTTTTTCACAACACTTTACTACTATTGTTCTATTTCCTATCTGACTATTGATAAAGTTTACTTTACTTTTCTCTTCTGTTTTGAAGAAAAATCTGTTATTTAATTTTTTACATTACATTTTTGTATTTTAAATATTAGGAGTAGTTTTTTTAATTTAAAAACATTGGGGATGATAAAGTAATTTTTACATTGCTTTTGAAATGTTGAAAGAAAAATATATAAATTTATTGTTCTGTTTTGAAAAAACAATGTGGGTGTTTGCATTTAATATTATAAAGTTTGAATTTTTACATTTAAGAGGTAGTTTTTTCGAGTTAAAAAAAGAAAGCATGATTAAGCAATGTTGACATTGTTTCTGACTTGATGTAGAAGAAGTAAATAAATTTATTGTTTTATTTTGAAAAGAAATCTGTTATTCCATTTTTTTACTTTAACCCCTTGACAGTCCATGGCCCATATGTGGCCACGAAAAGTCGTGCCACCTTTACGTCTGTGGCCATATATGTCCATCTCAAAAATAAAATACTAAACATAATTCGATTTAAATGACCAAGTGCATACTAAGGTTTTTGGGGTCACTGAATCCGAATTTTAAATTAAATTTTCAAAATTCAAAATGGTGGACCTAAAATGGCGACTATGAAGATTTTAAAATTTATCAAATACGCTTGAAACTCGTTACTTGGCGGTTTTCGGAGTCGCTGATTACGAATATGATGTCAGATTTTCAAAATTAAAATGGTGAATCCAATATGGCGGATAATTTCAAGATTCATGCAATTTGATCGAATTTTAGGTCCGCCATTTTGGATTTCAAAATCTGACATCGGGTTTGTAATCAGCGACCTCGAAAACCCCCGAGTAACAAATTTTAAACAAATCCGTTGGATTTTTTATTTTCTCGACCGCCATATTGGATCCGCCATTTTGAATTTTGAAAATCTGACATTAGATTCGTAATCAGAGACCCCGAAAACCCCCGAGTAACAAGTTTCAAGCAAATCTGATAAAATTAAAAATTTTCGAATTCGCGCCATTTTGGGTCCGCCATTTTAAATTTTGAAAAACTGACTTCAGATTCGAATTTTGCGACTCCAAAAATCTTAATTACAATGAAATTATATTTTTTAGAAACTTTTTTTTCTTGGACCGTTTTTGGACCACAAGCGGTTTTTAGCTGGACTGCGAAGGGGTTAAACTTTGCAGTTAAGGGTAGTTTTCTCGATTTAAAAAAACAGAGGATAATGGAGCAATTCTGACTTCAGATTCAAAAAAAATATGTTAAGATATGTATGTCTGGTTAAATAAATAGACAACTTTTTTTGTGTGCCTGTGTAATGACTAGTTGAATCAATTAATATTATTTTTCAATTTTTTAAATAATGTCCACTTTAAACGTCTTATTCAAATTAGCACGTCATTCATGATATTTTCGGGTCTTAACACCAAAAGATAATAGAAAAATTGGAAGTTAATCTGACACTATTTGTGAAGTTAGGAGACAATTTTAAAAAACATTCTGTTTTTTATAAAATGTCAACATAATTTTTATCTCTACTTTAGTGCTTCCAAATATTTAATTCCGTAAGTGTTTAAAAATATTATGAAATTAAAATATGGGCTCCTTAAGGGGTTACACCACTGTAAATGCCTCAAAAACAAGGTTTTTTCAGGAATTTTTTTTGAATGGAAGGAAAGAATATATAGTTATAATGTTTTAGGAAGTTATTGACTGTATATTCAAGTAAAAAATTACAAATTTTTATTAATAAATATTCAAAAATGGCGGCACAGGAACCGTTTTAGTAATGCATATTTTTTTCCAGGAGTTCTACGGCAAGCAGTATAAGTAATGTAAATTTCAGTCTAGAAATAAATAAAAAAAATTTTCTTAATCTACATGAGAATAGCTACAGAAATACGTATAGGATTTTAAAAATATTGATTTTTGTGTAATTGGCAAGCATTTGAAGAAAAAACTCATTTTTTGAGCAAAGAAAACGACACTTAATTGTTTATAACAATTGTGTAAATTAACTTATCAAAAAACCCCTACGTATTTCTGTTCAAAATTTAATTTTAAAAATGTAATAAAAAACCCCGATTAAAAATATTGAAAATTGTTTGAGTTATACTGCTTGCAGATTTCAAAAACTGTGTTTTGAGAAAAACGCGTTAAAAGAGCAACACCACTACAGCGGGCTATAAGAAGCATTTGTTCAATAATTTTTTTTAATGTAAGGAAAGGAAATATTGTAAAAATATTTTAAATAGTTATTAATTTATATTCAACTTAAAAATTACAAATTTTAATTAATAAATATTTGAAAATGTCCGCACTGGAGCCATTTTTGTAATGCATGTTTTATGTAAGTTAAAATTCTTCTCCGGTAAAAAAGCTTGAAATTTCAATGAAATCGATTTCAGACATGTATAAATCATTTTCTTTCTTATTCTAGAAGGTTCAAAAAATTTTTTAAGCTAATAAAAAAATTAAAATTTTTTTTAAATGTCTACAGTGGTGTATCCCCTTAACCCTCGTGGGGCAAGGATTGTTTCAGCTAATATTTCACAGTACAATCCTGGTAATGCGATTGCAAATTATAATACTTATTAATAAGAAACTTTGTAAAAGTGAAAAAATTCCTTGGAAATTCTCTTTTTTAAGAAGAAGATTTAATTTCTATTAAAGAGACAAATTTATAAAGTCATATAATATGTTCGTAATCTTAAATATTTTTTAAAAGTACATAAAGAAAAGTCATTCATGAAATTTGAATATACAGTCACGCACACATACGCACACATTTTTTTTGTTAAAGAGAGATTTTTTTAAAGTCGCAAACTTTAAAAATAACTTTTCTGTAGGTTTTAACCCATCAAAAGAAATTTTCCAAATCTTTTACCAGTGGGTATTTTGATTCAGTTTCTTGGGATGCTGCGAATGTAAAACTAATTATGTTTCTTTTTCTTTTACTTCGTTTTTATTGACTACTTTTTTGCATTTATATTTTCTTTGAAATTTTTCATGTCTCTCATTGCAATTCTAAATATCACAGTGATATTTCTTTGGATATTAGAATTAAATTTATTTCTATATTTTACAATCTTGAATGATCTGGATCAGGTATCCTTGCTGGTAATCGTGGTAATTCTAAAGTTGATGCTTTACCCTCATCGTCAATGTATGTTGTGTTATCGTGCCCCGATTCTGCAGTATCGATTGTTTTATCGTCTTTTACGTGACCACCCATGAAAAACATTGTGAACAAAAACATCAATGAACCTGCAAAATAGTTTTTGTTTATTTTTCGAAATTAAAATAGAATGAGTCAAAACCCAGTTGTCAAAAAACCATCATTGTTTTAAGAACGTTCCAAAAACGTTTTCAGAACGTTTCATGTCTGGCAAATAAGAAATAACGCTTCAAAAACATTTTTAAAAAATTGATACGTTTTTAGATACGTTTTCTTTCTTTAGACGTTTTTTCACCAAATTTTGTTAATTAATAATAACGGGTTGTCTAGTTAGAGCCCACATAGCACAATATCTTACTGTAAGTTTGTAGTGTGGATTATACGTACAGTTTGTAAAGTCCCAGCGGGCACAAAGACAAAAAACGTTCTTTGAACGTATGTAGAACGTTTAATGTCTGCCAATTTACGTTCTAAGAATGTCCGAACGTTCTGAAACATTTTTGGAACGTTCGGACGTTCTTAAAACTTAAATTTGCAGACATTAAACGTTCTACAGACGTTCAAAGAACGTTTTTTGTCTTTGTACCAGCTGGGGTTACGCTGTATACTTGCGGTAGACTTACGGTACCCACATTGCACAAAAACTTCCAGGAAGTTTCTCGTGGCAACCTTCGGAAGTTACCTTTGGTAACTTAAAACTGTGCTGATGAGATAGCGCTTTATGCGCTCAACCAAATCGCCACTTGATTTTAATTAAACACACTTTTTTATTTTAAATTAATGCAAAATTTGAATAATTTAAATTTTTTAAACCTTTTTAAATAATAATTTCACTAAAAAAACTTTCAAATAATTTTTTAAAACTTCCTGGTAGCTTCTAGGAAGTTTCTAGGAAGTTTCTATGGGAAGCTTCCAGGAAGTTACCAGTTCTTCGATTTTGTTGAAACTTCGAAATTTTGAAGTGGATTACATGCCAGTAAAAAGCCTCAATTTGATTTAAAAAAATTTTGGATTTACAAGGTTTTTAAAATTTTTTTTGCAATTTTGAAAATGGTATATCTCTAAGGAAAATGAATGAAATTTAATGAAATTTTCAGGGAATGCTTATTTTTTACAGACAATTAAAAAAATATATTGGAAAAAAAAATTTTTTAAACAAATTTTAAAAAAATTTTTTTTTTAAAGTGACATTTTTATTTCTTTTAAATAATAATGATTCGATTCCTACTTATTTCACGAGAATTTAAAAAAATTGATGGATGGTCTGAAACTTTAGGAGATAATGAATTTTTTGTCCTTGCGCGCAACCGAAAAAAGCGCATTTTCTGGCTATACTCTACATATAAAGTAATGATCAAAGTCATCTAGAAGTCGTAAATTTTAACCGAATTCAATTTTTCTTTTTGGAGAATGCCAGGCTTATAGCCTGACATTCTCCAATCTCCACAGTATTCTTACGAGTTTATAACTCGTAAGAATACTGTGCAATTTTTTAAATTTACATTTGTTTTGACAAATTATTATTATTATTGTTAATTACTGACTCTTTACATATTGTACCTAGAGAGGTGTATTTCTCCTAATTTTGCAATTTACCGTACCTAACATAAAAACCGATGCAAATTTGAAACATAATTATTATTGTTTAAGCAAAATTTAAACAAATTATTATTGTTAATTACTAACTATTTACTGAATAGCATACTTAAAAGATGCAGCTTTTTCTAATCATACAAATTTAACAAACTTTTTTGATGTGCCGATTTACATTAAAAATAAAATTATAATTTAAACAAAAATAAGAAGAATAATTTATTTAATTATTAATTAACTTTTAATTAAGGTTGGTAAAATTTCCCCTAAAAAAAGTTCATTTCACTTAATTTTGTAAACTCAATAAAGTGTTTTTGTTTTTAATGTCTCAAAAATATTTAAATTTCAAAAGCTTTCAATTTAGGTAATTTGTTTTTATTTAATATTTATAACCATGATTAACAAATAATTATGAAGTCGTTTTCACAATTTTCATTTGCATGTGTTCTGTGACAATTTATTTCTCAATCGAAGAACTTAGAAAAAACTTTAATTTTCTTGGCATGGAGCTACCTAGATTAGAATTAAAAAAACAATTATAATTTAAACAATTTTTTAATAAATTATTATTCTTATTTTTGTTTAAAATATAATTTTATTTGTAATGTAAATCGGCATATCAAAAAAGTTTGTTAATTTTGCATGATTAGAAAAAACTGCAACTTTTAAGTATGCTATTCAGTTAATAGTTAGTAATTAACAATAATAATTTGTTTAAATTTTGCTTAAACAATAATAATTATGTTTCAAATTTGCATCGGTATTTATGTTAGGTCCGGTAAATTGCAAAATTAGAAGAAATACACCTCTCTAGGCACAATATGAAAAGAGTTAGTAATTAACAATAATAATAATTTGTTTAAACAAATATAAATTTAAAAAATTTCACAGTATTCTTACAAGTTTATAGCCTGACATTCTCAAAAAAAAGTTGAATTCGGTTAAAATTTACGACTTATATAGGTGACTTTGAACATTAGTTTGTATGTAGAGTATAGCCGGTCCCAGTTGTAAGGCTGAGGTAAGTTTACAAGAGGTGCAAAATATTAACAAAATAATATATAATATAATTTATAATTTATAATTTTGTGAAGAAACGACTAAAAATGTGCTTACTTGGCGTGCTTTGACTCAATTGTGATAACTTTCTATAGAACATTTTAGATTTATTTATTTTTCCAATTAAATTTCTCTTACACGGAAAGAAAAAGTCCATCAATCATTAATAGACTAGTATATTACTTTGAGACGGGACACAAAATCATTGAATGGATAACATACTTGGAGTCACAATATATAAAACTCGTTCACTAAAATTTAGAAAACTGTCTATTAAATTTTCCATGACTATCAATAGCATTCAAAAAATTCAACTTATTCTTTCAGAATTATCCCTAATTTTAGACACTATTTGGTACAGAATAAACACATTTTTTCGTTGCACAGTTCCGATATTTTATTTACACTCTTAGACGCTTTAGACCAATACATTTAATAACTACACGTAGAAACGCACACTTATAACACTTTAAGTTTAGAAGCGAACTGTTCTTATATACCAAATAACAAAATTTTTCACAACTTGTGAGAAATGATTTTGCACTAATAACTACTTTTTAATTAGCGAGAAATATAAAAGAAAATATATTTTCATCGAGGTCAATTTCTAGACGCAATTAAACTGCAAATTATTAGTTAAGTTAAATATTCACATTACACATAATAGTATATAGGGATTTGTATAGCAGACAGCAAAAACACATGGACTATAGAGAAACCGGAAGAAATGCGCATCGGTACACTGCGCAACAATGCGCTGGTGAAGAGCACCGATTTAGACAACGAGTCAACTAACGTTTCACAAACTTTACTAATGATTCGTAAACATTCAAACATCCATTGATATAATAATTCACCATTAAATCTAAAACAATTGGTCACATACTGGCATTCTAATCAATCCATTACTCGTTTTTTACACTTTGATGAAGTTTTTCAATTGTTAAGAGAAGTTAAGTAACCATCAACGAAAAAAGAGTCCCGTCTCAAAGTAACCCTAGCGGGTTAGTGTTTGTGAAACCGTGAGTTCGCGGAAATTTCACGGACTTGATAATAATGCCATAAAAACAACATATATTAACAGATTTTATTATATAGAAAGAAGGAGGATGTTCTAAGGAAAATTGTTGTATATTAAAATTTTGAGATTTATTAATTTTTATAATAAAATTAATTAAAATTAAAAGTACTTAGCTCACTAGTGATAGAATGTTGTACGGGGAATTAGTAAAAACGCGTGTAAAATTATATTTTCAACGGCTTAACAATTATAGATTTATTAAAGTATAATATGTAGCAACTATTTCTGCAAAGAAACTACCAATTATCACTATTTTTATAATAAAAAGAAATGAAAAAAGTGAGTGGTGTTGTAAATGAACGCAAAGTCAATAAAAAAATGTACATGTATTAGTGTAGTACCGACAGCAGTGAGATATAGTTACAATTAAACTAAGAGATGTCGTTGCTGTAAAATTCTTTAAATATGAGATTATAGAGTGTTGAGTATTGTAGCAGAAAACAGATAGCAAATGACAGAAGGTAAACAAAAACAGTTGTACGAAACTGTACTTTCTCAAAATTTTCTTATAATACTATTTATTTATAGGTAAGTAATTGTTAATAATTTTATACATTAATACATTTATTTTTCTTCTGAAGTTGTTTTTAGTCTATAGTTTCATATATTAATATGTATTGATAATTCACTTTTCATCACTTGAAAATTTCTAGGTTAGTTTGTTTTATTTAGATTATTTTTCTACCATATAAATATAGATCATTCTCTGAAATAATAAATTATTTAATATTTTAATAAATTATAAGTGTGATATTTTTATGGTACAAAAAGAAAATGCATATAGATGTTTTAGAAAATAAATCTTAATTCTTAGTAAATACTTTTTTGGCATTAAGTTAAAAATAACATTTTTTATTTATTACAATAATTAAATAATTAACTATGTTTAAAATTACACACTTTTAAGAAATATCTATTTTTTTAATTTTCTCAATGTTTCATATGTTAATAGTAATAATTAATAAAATAATAATAATAATAATAATAATATAAATTATAATATAAATTATAATATTAATGATTGTAATTAAATTATTATATAATGTAACGTATGCTAATTGAATCATAAAAAAGTATAAATTATTTTTTATAATATGTTTTATTTGCATTTAGAGAGACGTGCAGAAGGAAAGAAATGTATGAAGAATAGCGGCTATGATACTTTCCTGGATCATTAAAATTCGGAGATTTTCAATTATTATCAGGGTCTAAGAATTGATTGCCTTATTAACACTCATCCTTTTACCTTAGTACCTGTTTTGAATAAAAAAAAGAATATATAAAAGTTTTCTTATTAAAAAAAGTTTAACAAAATTAAAAAGAATATTTTTGAAATTAATTCACAGTCCAACTTAGAGTTCGTCTAATTTTTTTTTAATTTTTGTATTTTTATATACAAGTATAAAGTATTTCAATTTAATTACGTTTATTTAAAATCTATATGTCAAATATAAGAAAAATTCTATCTTTTTGGAAATAATATGTATATTAATTCTCACATTTCTTTTTTAAACAATTAACAATTACTTCTAAATTTAATTTCCAACAATGAATTAAAATTTTATTCGTTTCTTTCTTCAAAGAAAAAGCTTTTTTCGTAAGTACGCCTTTCCCTGATTATAAATTAAAAATATTAAATGAAATATGTGATATTCTGTAAAGGATATTAATAAAATTAATTATCCGAATATTTCCGTTATTACTTTCCTTTATCTGTAATAAATATTTCTTAGAACTAAAAGATTGATTAATTAAGAAATATTTTGATAAACGTTTAAAAAAGTTAAGTTACTTATTTTATTGGTGCCTATATTCTTAGGCGATGTTTAATAGTAGTGCATTATTATCAGTACCTATTGGTTATTATTATAAACACAGAGAGGAAAATTCGAAGAATGGAAAATCAACGAATTTCATAAGATTTGCATTCTTTTCTAATTTCCATTTCCTTTTGTTTTATTAGACATTTTAGAGTTTTTTTGCACATAAAATTAAAAACACAATCTGTATTTTTAAACAATTTGACAGAAAGTTCTATATATTATATTTCCACTTTTTTTTAATTTGTAAAATCTGTCAAAAAAATCTTATTACTGTTTCTTTGAAAATTAACAGGAAAATCCCATTAAAATGTGACTATTTCTAGATGCCATTTTCTCAAGCTCCAAATGATTATTTTTGTCACATTTTTGTTTTGCTAATTTTATATACACATAAAGAACTAAAATTATTGTTTTTTTTGGGAAACAATCAAACAACTTTAAATAAATTAATTAATTTGTTAAACCGAACTATTAGATTATAGTCCATAAATGTACAAGTATTTAAAAAGAAGAAGAACTATGTCCGTTCAGTGGTTTTCGAGAAAATGGTGAAAAAATTGTAAAAATTTTAGAATTATACACGTTTTTATTTTGTACAGAAGCTTTGCAGTAATATTAGAAATATTATTGTAGAAACTATACAAATATACTTAAAGATTTCATGTGTCAATAGAAATAACAAAAAGAGATATTACAAAATTTACTTAAAAATATTTTTATTTCTTTTTATTTTTAAAATAATAGGTAAGGGAGACTCAATCTTAATTTTAAACACTGCAAACATGTTTTCTTAGGCAAAAAATCCGCTTCGATGAAAAAAATATATATCAATGTATAATAAAATATTTGTGTTTATTTAATAATAGCTCTGGAACTGTTATAAAGATAATAAAATATATTTCAAAATAAAACATTTTTACCTTCTTGACTGCGTTTTTAAACATATAAACCTGAAACACACTAAAAATAAAAATAGCATGGAAAAAATACACTTAGGTATAATATTTAGCACTAGGGTACGATTTTACCTCTAATAACATATATATACAAAATCTGACTAACAATATTTTGCAAATATTGTTATTATACATCTTCAGGAGATCCAAATACAGTGTCAGTCAAAATTGTTAATCCACCTACTTTTTGGGAAGGAAAAATTCTTTTAAAATTAAATTTATGAAAACAAATTTGTTTGGTACATATGTTTGGAATTAAATAAAACCTTACTGAGTTTGTTTGGCAATTATGTTATTTAGATATTTTTCAAAGATCGTCATTTTTAATGTTTTCGAATTGTTAAATAACATTTTTCATGATTTTCAGTTTATTTTAAAGGTCATGCCGTATAACACAATAACGAACAATGTAACCTTTCGTAATTCAATCTATACTTGAAGTGTTGGATACTGGTATAGCAATATTTTTGTTGTTTATTGAGAAAACAATTCCTGGCACAATCACATCTTTATAAGATATAAATGATACTTTATTTCTTAGAACAACTTGCTTTATGTAATGTGCGCCATAGAGCTGGACAAGCTCTTCAAAATATTTCCCAAAAACCCCAGCAACAGTATTTTGTCCGTTCTTATAAGACAAAAAACGCACAATGGAAAAAAAACCAAATGTTGTGTATACCACGGAGTTACAAAAATTTCTATTCACATTCCTTTTTTTCTCATATGATACTCCGTGAATCTCAGCTTTATCATATACGTCAATTCTCGATTTGTTGTCAATTACTTCTCCTGCTACCCTTAAGGCTTCCATTTTTAATGTTTAGAGGAAGTCTACTAACTTTCCTACCTACACCAATAAAATAGTGCCCTTGTGGGAATTCCTCTGGAATCTTTAGTGAATTTTCCTTAAATAGATCTCTAATTTCATTCTTAGTGTCTTCGGCAATTCCATCCATATTTACAGCTGCTTGAACAAATTTTCTTAGAAAGAATCAATTGACAATTTGTTCAGCACGACTAGTTGGACTTTTCACACTGTCTTTTAATTTCGAACAGAAACTCTCATATGGAAAAGTAGAATACGCCCACGAAGGTCCCTAATTAGTAACTGAATCTGGTGAATGTTTTACTATATGCATATTGAATGTTCTGCTTTGTTCTCCATACATATCTAATAACGAAGTAAACTGCAGCATATAAGCTTTTGCTAAATTTAAATCTGTTTGCGATATGGACGTATAGTTTAAAATAAACACTGCTTGACAATATAATGCCAAGTGGTTAAAATACTTTTCCGTCAAAATTCCCTCGAGACATGGAAGACAACAATATAATAGCCAGTTTCGCCATTCTGTGGATTTCCACTTTGAGTAAGTTTTGATACTTCTAGTGTGTCTGGAAATTTCTGTAGGAAACATGATATTTTCGAGTCTTGCATCAATTTTAGTTATATTTTTTGGAGTTCCAATATACCAATCTGTCGTGCTATCTTCCATAAAGTATTTTGTTAGTTGCTTTATGCATCCTTCAAAATGTCCATGACAATCATCATGCACACAACCGTAAACCAAGTCAAACTCTGGTAAATTTCCTAAACAACTGAATCCCAAATCTCCATTTCTGCTTTCCCCAAGCGCAGCATAAATCATGTCATTCAACATATTTTCATGAGTACGTAACTCATTTCTTTCATGTGGAAAAACTGTTCGTCCATTTACCCGTTTACCTTGTACTTTACAATAAGGACAGCTGTTAAATCCAGTGCATGCTTTTAATCTTAGAACTTCCGCTGTGGCCACTGAATCCACAGTAAAGATAATTGTTATAAATTTGCTCAATATTTCAGGTCCACCGTCAGGTTGCCATTTTATGCCTGTATCATGAAGATTCTTCAGTTGTTCGACAATAGGAAATTAGACAGTGCTAATATTAGGTTTATGATTTCCTACGACAATTCCAGCTAAAATAAGATGCCTACTTCGAGCAAATGGTGGTAACTCATTTATTTGTAACATAATGGGTGTAGCATTAGCATTAGATGACTTTGCTAGTGAAACTCCATCAACCCAAAGACTTAATGAAAAATTATTTGGAATCGATAAAAAATTTCCATCTTAAAGCAATTCTTTATACATTTGTCCGTCAAAAATATCCTCAATATTATGATCATTTATCTTTCTACGCTCCTGTCGGTAGCGCAAGAACTTAGCCATATTTGGTAATTTTAATATATCTTGCAACTGAGGAATAATTTTTATTAAGATAATTGTTCCCAAATGTTGATTTCTTAAATTCGGTCCACATGAAGGACATTTACAAAGTATTGTTGCCTTCTTTCCATCGCCCACTTTTTCCTTGCATAATGTACAAAATACAGTATAAGTTAAATTTGATTCATTTCGGTTAAGCGTTTTCCAAAATTGTTTTTTTGTTGTAGGTATACCGCACTCCATATACGACGTATTTGTCCATCTAATTGTAAGTGTTCGCATTAGACTCTCATAGGTCTCTCTGAATGCCACATTTCGCGCTATGGCAGCCAATAAGTGGTCCATTGTAACTAGACGAATGTTATTTTGAAGTATGCGGCGAATTAGCCTATTGTTTTCAAATCCTTGAAAAAGTGATCTTTCTGCACCTTCCAACGCATGAAATTCTTCACCTAAATCATCATTTGATGTTTCACCTACATCTTCATCTGATGATTCACCAATGTCGTCATCTGATGATTCACCAATGTCGTCATCTGATGATTCATCTGAACCAGGAAAATCTGATTCATCTGTTTGTCCTTCTAAAACTACATTTACACCTACCTCATCTCCTGAATGAATTTCTGATACTGAGGCTGCTTCAATTTCCTGCAGAGAAGGATCTTCTTCTTCAACTTCATTATCATCGACATAATTCTCGTATTCGTGAGATACATTCATTTCTTCATTACGGAGTACATCTTGTTGAGATGAATTCAATTCAGAAAAATTCTCATTTTCGTAGGAAGAATTTATTCCTTCACTTAAAGATGTTTCTTCTATTTCATAAGAAATATTTATTTCTTCGTTTGAAGATGCATCCTCTTCCGATGAATTCTGTTCCAAAAGATTCTCATCTTCGTGGGAGACATTCATATCTTTACGCAAAGAAAAATCTTCTTCGGATGTATGAAGTTGACCGGAAATTTCTTCTCCTTCTACATCATATTCTTCAAGATGCTCTTCTTCAGAAGAATTCATAGCTTACTTGATACCCCTGGAAGAAGTAGGTAAAATTTTTAGTTATATAAATGTCTTTCGTATAAGAATATTTGTCGGTTTTCTTCGTTTTACAACATGGAAATTCTTATTTATAAGCATTTGTTATTCAAAGAGTTTTAAAAAGGATAAATAATTGTCAAATAAACATGTATTGAAAATTTAACATTAATTTTGTAAGAATACTAAAATTATAATCGTGACATTAATCAACAAAAAAACTTGTTATTTTTCCCCTACTTTTGTAGGGGAGACCGGGGCGTAATGGATCACTTCAATTTATTCAAAAGTGGTAAATCAGATTAATTTCGGTTTTTGATCAAAATAATGTACTTGACATACTGCAAGTTTGTGCCAAGTTTAATTGTTATTTATTTATTATTGTTAAAAATATGGTAGAAAAAGTGATTTTGACGCTTGAAAGTGAATTTATAAAATTGTTGATTTTTTGTTATATCTTTTTCAAAATTACTTGTAAAAAATTTTTGTATATCAGGTTTAGAGCTTTAAACATTTGTTTGTAAAGAACAATTGCCAATTTTTGTTTAATATTTACGGTATTGATAAAAAATAACAAAATTATTAACAAACACCTCTGGGGCGTAATGGATCACTTTGCTTATTCTATTAAGACAAACCTATTATATTTAAAATATTAATAAAATAATCCTGTCAAGTTTAATTTCTTGTAATTTAAATATTAATAAGTACCAATGGTAACTGTTTTTAAAAGGAGAATAGATTTTTTAATAAAATGGATTTTGCATTTTGCTACAACTTTTTAAAATTTTAAAATTGCATGAAAATGTTTAATGTTCAAATTAAATATGTTTCATTTTCAATATTCTTTGCTAAAAATGTACAATAGAAACCAAAATTGTCAATATTAAATAATATTTCATGATCCTGGGTAGTGATCCATAACGCCCCGGCCCAAGACGAAATGACTCACCTTCCATTTCTTCAAAAGCATTGTTCTAGAAAAAAAATGTAAGTGATATTAGGGCGTACTTTTTAATTGAAAGCTGAAATGTTAGGCTGAGTTTTCCACATAATGAAATTTTCATTAAAGCAAGAATGACGAAGTTTAGCAACAAAAAGTGAAAGGTGATCCTTTACGCCTCGGTCTCCCGTATATGAAAGAACAACTAAAAACTTATAGAATGATACAAGTAAGTCAAAATTAATTTTTTTGCAGCTAAGTTTCTTGCGTTTCTTTTGTAGAATTATATATGCATTTCAACTTTCAATATTTTGTATTTTTATGCAACTGAAACTGGCACTTACTTTTAGGAATAAAATATTAAAGTTACATAATTTTTTGATTAAAATCAATATATTACATTTTCAAAAATTAACTTAATTGATTATTGTATCGTATAGATATTAAAATAATTTAATTTGGAACTCAAAAATAAATTTGCAGTTTTCAAAAAACCAGTTTTTCCCAAATATTTCGAAAACTGTAATAGACATAAAAAAATATCCAATGAAAAAAAGATGGACATTGAAATTTCCTATAAGGATGTATATTTTAAATATTAAAATTCAGAAGTCGAATTTTGAGTGTCCAGGGGACTACGATTTCGGCCAAGCCGCTCAATTCTAAACAGCTCTAACAATAAGTAAAATACCAAAAAAGTAATCTTCTTTGATATTTTACTTAGATCTGCACCATTTTCTATTTGTAAATATTTGCAAAAATACGTCAAATGAAAATTCGTTGTTATGGAAAAATTTCTTTTATAATTTTTGTCCCATGAGAAATTTTACAATACAATTATTTTATGTACAATAACATAATCTTAATTTGTAATATATAAGTAATAGTTAATTCGAAATTTACGTTCCAATCATTCTAGTTGTGTTAGTGGTTTAATTTGAATAGAATTTTCATAAACGCTCAAGGACATTTTTAAAATTACGTTTTATTTATTTTTTAGATCAAATTTTAAGGAACTATGTTAAACAATTGCAATGGAAGATTTTCACACACATTGAAGAAACAATATTTGTGTTTAATTAAGTACTTTAAATAATAAACTGCGTTACTTTTAACTATTCAAATTATATGAGTTAAATTAATTTCATAAAATGTAGAACTAAATTTAAAGTCTTGTATTTTAATAACAAAAAATTTTTAGTTTAACACTTTTTAAAACTCTATGAAAACTTAATTAATAATTTGAAAAAAATCAGGGTTGCCACATAACCTGGAAACCTGGAAATGTCAGGGAATTTTATAAAAATTGAATAAACCTGGAAAAGTCGGGGAATTTTGATCGCAATCCTGGAAAATTTATTTTTTAAATCTCATTTTACTCAAGTATTTAAAATTTTTTAAAACTTCAATTTTAAATGAATTTTATTAAAAAGTTTAAAAACCTAGATTTATACAAAAAACCTTCATAACAAAAATTCTTCTAAAATTATAAAATTTGTTTAATATATATATTTTTTTAATTGATTATTTCTAACTAACGGATTTGTAGAAGAATTTTAGTTAAAAACACTTAAACAGAAATTGAAATTTTGAATCAAATGCATATATTATTGGAGAAATTCAATTATTTTTAAAAGAAGTAAAATTCTTCTAATAAATTCAATTATTTTTTTCATTTTTTATTATTTTTTTCTTCAAAGAACTAAACTATTTTCAAAAATTTCAATGAAATTATTTTGTAACAATATAATTTTTTCAAAATAATTTGAATAAAACTCTTTGTAGAAACTTAATTGATTTAAAAAATTTTTCAATGTTTGCTTTTTTCATAAATTTTTGTGAAACAATTCAATTATTTAAACTGATATTTTAATAAAATTCGTCTGAATAATTTAATTATTTTCAAACGTAATATATGTAATTCTTTGCAAAAATCCAATTATTTAAATTGGGAATTTCAAGAAGGTAAAAGCGTGGCAACCCTGATAATTCTCAATAATAATAATTATAATTTCTGGTCGGTTATTTTCAAAAATCCCCATGCTGATACAAGGTGAATTTTTTAATATGACCGACTATCATGGCGCACTGATATTGTGCATTTTTCACATTCTATTCGAGATGAAAATGTTTATTGACTGTTTTAACTTACTGTTCAAATTTATGATTAGCATTCATAAGCAACGTCTAAATGTTAACTCGTTGATAATTGAAAAAAGATGACTTCTAAGAAATTTATAACCAAATTGGTTGTATCAGCATATGCAATCCCTTTGACAACATGGCAAATGTCCAAACTGTTAAAAGCGTTGGAATTTAAAAGTAAAGTTGCAGTCAAAGTTGTGATGGCTATACGCTGTATAGAGCTAAGTATCTCTGTCCTTTTCTAACCGATGAATTGCTTTCGAGAACAAACTTTCGCGAACTATTGTGCGTTGGTCTTATGCGCAGAGTGTACGCGTCGGCACGTTCGCGTTCACATTTGACTTCTGCGCATCATGTAGACTATACTGAATACACCTTAACCGCCTTGACGTTACCAAGGAAAACACGTTCACATGGAATATATAGTCTATAGTCACCTGCACTGACTTGCAACGCTTTCAATGACTTGGTCTTTCGTCAGCTAGTCATTAGCAATAAGGGCTAATCACAAGTGTTTCGCTTAAAATTTTGCAACCGCTGCTGAAAATAATTTTATTATAAATTTTCCCAAAGTGTAATTTTTTGAAAAAATCAACGATTTAATATCCCGGCATTGATAATAAAAGTTAAACACAAATTTTAAGCAGTAAGTTAAAAAACTATTCAATTGTAATTTTCTTTTCATAAAATTCTTCACCAAAAAAATGAAAAAATATTTTTTGAGACTATATTGCAACTTAATTACACCATTTTTTTATTATAAAGAAAATAAAAAATTTAAATCTGAATTTTAATAAAGGAAAAATATATATTTATTTTATTTGTTAAAATTAAACCGCTGGATCGTAGAAGGGCATACGTGCCAACACGCGGGCAATCAGTTGGCTCCTGGAGATAAAATTTTAAAGTTCAAAATTAATTTTAATATATGATTTCTTGTACAGAATTTTAAGGCGCACCATTTTTTTAACATTTTTTATTTTCACGTAAATTCCAAAAAAATGTAATTTATTAAGTTAAGAAATTTTGACTTCAACTCGTTACTACTTCGTTGTGTATCTTTTCTCTCGAAAAATTTTTTCCATCTATTACCGTTTTAGAAATATTAACAAAAAACCATTTTTTGAACACATAAAATTTAATTTAATTTTTTACTTCAACTCGCGATATTTCAGTTAATTTTGTATATTTTGTAATAAAACCAAAACTAAAATACTTATTAAAATATTCTACGAACAGTTAAGAAAGAAAAAACTACTTTTACTTAAAAATGAAATTGTTATTAATTTTTTTCTAAACAGTTGCAAAAATTGTGAAATACAATGTTTAATGGTTTCGTTTAACGAGCGAAATTTAAGCAGCAACAAGCTGTCAGTGAGAAAGTTTATTATAGTAAAAAGAAGTTTTTTGGAAAGTTTTATTCCAATTGAACAATTTGTAACAAATTGGTGAATGTTTAAAAAATGCGTTCGCAGATGAACGTTTGACTGGCATTTGTTGTCTAACCAAAAAAAGGTTTTTGGTGTACTTAACCTCTAAGGCAAAACAAACAAATAATCAAATATTTTGCTATTTTAATACAACTTTTATAGTAGCACTTTAGAAATATACATTCCAAAAAAAGTTTTTATTACCAGAGAAAAGAAATAATAACTTAAAAATTTCAAGTGAGAAAATAGCAAAACATTTAAAACACTTAACACAGTGACATATTCAGTCCAGCTTATTACGACAACAAACCCGAGTAAAGCATTAAGCCGCTCACGCAACTTTAAACATTCACCAATTTGTTATTAATTTTTCAATTGTAATATAATTTTTCAAAACACTTCTTTGTACTACACTACACAAGTTTCTTACTGGAAGCTGCTTAAAATTCGTCCGTTAAACGAAGTTCCTGAAGATTGTATTTCACGATTTTTGTAACTGTTTAGAAAAAAATTAATAACAATTTCATTTTTAAGTAAAAGTAATTTTTTTTCTTCACTGTCCGTAGAATATTTTAACAAGTAATTTAGTTTTAGTTTCACTACTAAATGCACTAAATTGACTGAAATATCGCGAGTTAAAGTGAAAAATTTAATTAAACGTTATGTTTTCCAAAAAATGATTTTTTTCTCATTATTTAGATAAAGGTAATAAATGAAAAAAAATTATAAAAAAATGCGGAATTAAATTTTTTATAAGGATATGTTTAAATAGCATTTAAAGTCAAGTGTTAAATTTCAAGTGACCAGAGGCCATCTTCTTTCAGTGCGGCGGGTTTATGTGCCCTTCTTTGATCCGGCAGCTTAATTATTATCAAAAGTAATATACTTCTGTTTAAAGAATTTTCTAATTATAGTTATAAGGTAATAACTAATAAAGAAAAGCTATTTTTTTGCACTGAATTAAGCGGTTTTATTTAAAAAAATAAAACTAATTATCAACAGTTGCTTATTTACATTAATTAATACATTTATTTGTGTATTCAATTTATTTCAATTTAATGGTTTTTACATTTTAAACCGTTCTATAATTAACCACCAAAGAATAAAAATAATATATATGCAAGTGGAACACTTTTGTTTGAGAAGAAAACTGGAGAGTATATTAGAAGAGGTTTTTTTCTCTAACTATGAGATTACTTTTTGTAGGGTGTGTTTGAAAACTTAATTTAGAAATTGTAAAAGTAGAATTAAATTGTTTAAAAGATAGTGGAATTTTCGACAATAATTTTAAGAAAATAAAACATTTGTAAATATCAAGTTTAATTAAAATTATTTTGAAATAAATTTTTTATTTAACACATTAAATCAACTGAAACGATTTTTCTTAAAAATAAAATTTAATTTTAACGTGACCATAAGATTATGACTCTCCCGAAAAGTGCCCATTCCAAGTGGGAGATGATGTCATAATTAATAACATTTTCTAGGAAAAAGAAACGAATTCAAAGTCTGAAATGGATGAAGTAGTTGATTCTAATGAAGACAAAATGGAAAACGAAAAAATTGATGTAAGTATTTATTTTTCCAGAAGATGGCAAAATTTCCAAATATTAGAAGTTTATTGTTGTCCACATTTTTAAAAAAATATATACATTTTTTAATTACCTAAAATTTTACATTTATTTGTAGAAAAAATATTAATATATTACTGTAAACTTTCACTGCACATAATAATCGTAATGCACTATAAAAACTATATATGTTTAGATTCAAACCACGAAGGATGGCGAGATTTTAGGACGTGGACAAAGAATTGTAAAGTCACAAAGGCGTTATACTCCATCGTCCTATGAAATTCAGACGATCACTCGTCACCATAATGCAGATCAAAATACACAAGGCAAAAATGATAATGTATATAATTGGCTTTTATTTAAAAAATTTTATATTTATAAAAAGTTTACAAAGCTTGTATTGTGTTGATGTTTATATTGCAGATTCATACTATTCAAGTAGTCCTACATAATGCGATTAGCCATAGTGAAGGAACATTGCCCACTGACCAAAGTTTACTAGTCAACAGTTCGTTAATAACAAATCCTCCCCTTGTAGCAAAGGATAGTACAACCATTGAAGGCGAAAATCTTCCTGTGGATGATTTAAATACTACCAAAGAAGCTAGGGCTTTCAACGTAAGTTCTTTTTTTTACAATAATTTGCTTCATAATATACAGGGAAAAATAAACATAACTTAGTCATATCCAAACGAGAATCGTTTCAGTAGAAACAACTTCTTCATTTAGATTTTCAGTTTTCTGTACTGTTCTATACTATAAACTAGTAATGTCTAATACAAAGACTTCTGTCCAATTTAATACAATTTTTATACACACTGAAAAAAATAATAGTCAAAATGTGCTTTTTACTTAGTCAATTTTTGCCTGTAAACAAAAGAAATGCACGCAGAGCAATTGTTTTTTTTATAAAAAATTATTTTTTTATGTAATTAAGGCAAAAATTGCATTATTAAAAAGAAACAAGTGCTTTGAATTTATTGATTTTGTTCTGAGGCAAAAATTGCCTGATTAAAAAGCACATTCTGCCAAAATTTTCCTTAGTACCCTTACAATATTTCAAAGTTTTCCTTTACAGAAACTTGTAAAAGAAGTAAATAAAACGGTTTCAACTGGAATGGACATCCTAAATTTGGAAACGCATTTAAATTATGTATGTATAATTTTAAAACAAAAAAGTAGAGTAAAGGTTCCATTTTCGTCGGCTGTATGTATTTTAGAATATACTCGCATTTTTCTAAACACGGTTCAGATTTTTTAACTAATTTTAAATTCGAGTTTTCCTAAGTATAAGTTTGGTGAAACTATTGGGAATGGCTAAACTGCGATACGCTATCTGGTGGCGGAACTTTAAATTAATCGAAGTAGGTAAAAAACTCAACAATCCCATTAGAAAAGTTGGAATTTTTGTGTTGTAGAGTATTTTCTCAGTTATATTTTTAAAAATTTAATTTAATTATTCGAGATATGGAGAAGGAAGAAACCGAAGTGTCGTTATTTATAAAAAAATCGTCGGCAAGCAAAATGTTGTGCTGTTTTCATGGGTGTAATAGTACACCGCGAAAAAATCCCAACCTCAGTTTCCACTACTTTCCAAAAAAAACCCCAAAATAAAGTTAATAATGTTAGCAAAATAGAAATTATAGGACGAAATAATAGAGAGGACAATGTTATGAGAAATATATCATTTAAATAATACTTTTTTGACACATATGAATATTTGTAAACATAACCTAAAAAACGGAATAACAATTTTTCACTTAGTCCAGCTTTACAGAAACAATTAATTTGTATAATTTTGCCTGTTGATGAAATTGAACAGTCAATTTCATGTGGGCATCAAGTCATATTTGATGTTTGTAAGAAAAATACAAAAAACGTAATCGAATTCCCATTGCCGGTGTCATTTCCTCGCCTACAAAACATAATGTGACCGACGATTAGAACTTTTTCACCCTTCACAAAATTTCTACACGCTGGTGTCGATTTCGTAAAAGAACAAATTTCACTTAAAGTGAGAAGCATTTTAACTTTTTCTTTATTTAAATTGAAAAAACACACGTGTCCCTTGCTTTAGTAACAAAAATTACCTACTTGGTCAGCCATATTTGCTTCGTGACGTCACAACCGCCAATCCCAATTAACTTTGATTCGCTGTAACTTCACAAATTATTTACCTAGGGAGATCTAAGATCTTTCAAATTGTTTGAAATTTAATCAAAAATATGATTATAATATAAACCATTAATATCTAGATAATAAAGCTTAATATATTTTTTCTTTATACGTACATGAAAAACCCTCGTTTGTCAACCACTGGCAGCACTCCAAAATGGCCGATTCTCTACAGTCCGACCAACCGATGCGCAAAACATTTTGCTCACAGTGTAGCGGTGGGCAAAATATTTTTCGCATCGTTTGTTCGCACTGTAAGGCGATCGGACATTTTGAACTACTGCAAGTGCTTACCAAACGAGGTTATGCCTGCACTTATAAAGAAAAATATTGTTCCATAAACGGTGCCAAGTGAGCGTATGTCCATTGCTCACTTGGCACCTTGTATCGAAATATACTATTTTTGCAGTGCACACGTAAAACAACTATATCAGCAACTAACTTTCTCTTAAAATCGAAATATGTACAATTTTATTTATTTTTTGGTTATAATAAGTCAATCTCTCGGATAATAAGTATATTAAACGATTTAATAGTTAAATAAAAAAATGAAGATTTTTACAAGTGTAAAATTAAGAACTACCAGATTTTTAAAAAATGATTAAAAAATATAGCACACTATTTATCGTCCACAATAACTGATAACATATTAAGCTCTTACAAAAAAGTTTCAGGAAAATAATATTATGCATTTTATTATACATTTTTTTTCTAAGAATCAAATTTTTGAGGAAGAACGAATATTTTATTTATAAAATGTGATGATTTTTATGAATATAAAATTAGTAATAACAACTTTAATACAATAATTATATACTTTTCAAAACGCGGTGCTAAAAAAGGCACTTTTTTGCACTTTGTTATGAAAAATATCGTTCGTAACTTGTGTGAGCAGTTGCCATTTTTTGAACGAACACTTTTTTTCTCCCAAAAAAATCCTCATTCAAAAATTGTCAACTGCTTACACTCGTTACGAAATATACTATTTTAATATTTTATCATTTTATAACTCTATTCTCCGTCCTGGAGAAGAAAGTCGGTATCCGACATTTTTATGCAAAATGAGTTTTGTGTATCATTGGTTTTGTGATGGAAAAAGCAATATAGCTATAGCAATAATATCCATAAATAATAAGTAATTTTAGTGATAATTAGCCTTTAATTACTCAATTATCGTGAAATCATTTTGAAAAGGTCGGTACTTGCAGGATAATGTTCGGTATGAGCTATTGCTGCTTTAAAATGATTACCAACTTTCCTTGAAACACAAGCCTCAATTTTGGGCAGTAATCGATATTTTGTTTGTAAATAATGAAGATTTTTGAAATCTTGTAGCACCATTAAATAGAGCATGCAAAAATTAGCTAATATCAATTGTAATTATTTAATAAGTCTTTCTTTATCAGGACGACAGTATTATATTAGTATTTACTTAAATTATAGAAACAGAAAAAAAATATCAAAGTGGTTGACAAACGTACAAGAGTTGCAGTAAGACCAAAGTCCACGCAGGTAAGCTTACAAGAAGTCTAGGTGTACAATTTTATATCACTGAAAAAACCAAGGTTTAAATTGAGCAGCTTATGCTACTAAATTTGAAATGAAACAAAACCCACAAAGCTCAACATTTCGCCGGAAGTTGATAGGGAGTTCGCATTGCGAACTTCAGGCGAGAATCAAATGTTCGCCCGTTTGCGAGTTCGCAATGCAAAACCGCTGGGGAGTTGCAGTGCGAATTTACGGTGAAATTGAAAAGCTCATTAGCTAAAAACTTTAAATACGAAATCGGTGAAAAGATGAAATATTAGTTAGCAGTAAATTATCTAGAAGTTATCTGTGATAAGTTTACAAATTATCACTAGTAATTTTTATATGGGTTATTGGTATAAATTTGCTTATAAGAAAATCGACGCCCCCCGTTGATAAAATGTCTATTGGAAAGCCAGTGGAATAAAATGTTAATTGAAAATTTTGTGGAATATAAGTCTAATTCAATTGTTTGTGTAATAAAATGCTTGTTGAAGTTGCGTGCTATAAAATGCTAATTGAAATGAAAATTCAATATAATGTTTATTCAAGTAAATAACCAAAATAACCAATAAAATTATAAATTGCTCTTTAATAATTATAATGTTAACGTTTTTAGTGACTTTTCGTAGTAAGTTTATAGAAACTTTTATTAAATAATAAATAATCCAAGGATTAAAGGTGTAATTTTAAATTAAATATAAAATAATATAATGTTAAATAATAGTTTGTTGCAATAATCATAATTAAATTCTTATTTGAAAGTAAATAAATTTTGGAAAATATATTTTTTTATTATATTAATATTTTTGTAGAAATATTTCATGTATATTGTAAATAATAATTAATCACTTTATTTTTTTTAAACTTCGAGTATTTTCAGCTAGAAAATACTATTAATTAAAATATTTTAAAAAATATGTGGCAAATTATGATTCAAAGATGCAAGGTTAAGAAGAGAATATTTCCTATGAAAACTTACATTAGCATTATAATTATTAAAGATGGATTTATAATTTTATTCGTTATTTTGGTTATTTACTTGAATAAACATTATATTGAATTTTCATTTCAATTAGCATTTTATAACACGCAACTTCAACGAGCATTTTATTACACAAACAATTGAATTAGACTTATATTCCACAAAATTTTTAATTAACATTTTATTCCACTGGCTTTCCAATAGACATTTTATCAACGGGGGGCGTCGAAATAAATATTTGTTAAGTATTGAAAATATTTTTACACCTATATAAATAAAAAGAATTAATTTTGCTTCTTTTATTATTAAATTTTTATTCTAATTAATTTTAAGATGTTAGGAATTTTGGAGAAATTTTTTTACTTTGAAAAATAATTGAGAGGGACTACCCAGCGGGCACAAAGGCAAAAAACGTTCTTTGAACGTCTGTAGAACGTTTAATGTCTGTCAATTTATGTTCTAAGAATGTCTGAACGTTCTGAAACATTTTTGGAACGTTCGGACGTTCTTAAAACTTAAATTGGCAGACATGAAACGTTCGACAGACGTTCAAAGAACGTTTTTTGTCTTTGTGCCCGCTGGGTAGGGATTGAAACGAAAACCTAACCAACTGTGCTAAACGACCAGCCACCGAAATAAAATAAAATCGTATTCTAAAGCTGCAAATGATTTTTTGAGATAGTTAAATAACATTTCAAGAGTCACTTTATTGAATTTTTAATGTAAATTACTGATTATTTTTAAAAATATTAATTTTGCTTCCTCGTGAGGAAGCTTTGTAGTCGTTTAATTTACAAAATTTTTAAACATCCTTTTAACAAATTTTCTTCTATATGGGACTATGTTATATAAGACCCTGAACAATTGTCCGGATGTATGTATGTGTGTATCTGTGTGTGTGTGTGGATCCCGATTTTTGTGAACACGATAAGTCGAAGAGGTTTTAACGAATTTGGCTAAAATTTACCAGGTATATTTATTATAAAAATATCTCGAACTGGATTGATAGACTTTAAAAAATTCTAAAAAAAAAATTTTTTTTTGACTTTTTTCTAAAAAAAATTTTTTTTCAAAAATTTTTTTTTAAGTTGGTTATTGAAGTTAATATATAATAAAATCTTATTCTTTGCATCAAGACGAATCGATTGGTATATAAAAAGAATAAATTGTATGAGAATTTATAGAGTTAATCACAATTAAAGCTGAAAAATTCGCATTTTTCTCAAAAAATGAGTTCTTTCCGCAAAATTATGTTGCTGTATAAGAAAATCTTACTCACTTATTTCTAAAATTTTATTCTTTGCATCAAGACGGATCGATTGGTATATATAAAGTATATATTGTATTTAAATTTATAAAATTAAAACCAATTACAGACACAAAATTTGCATTTTTAATAAAAATTCATTTTTTCTTAAGAATCATGTTGCTGTACAATAAAATGTTATTATTTATTGAAAAATAAATCTAAAATCTTATTCCTTGCATCAAAACGAATCGAATCGAAATAATTATAATAAATATAACAAATTTTTAATTAGATTTGAAGACAACAACATGGAAAATATGTCAATACGTGACAATAAGTTAGTGCTTCCTCCACGAGGAAGCAAATTTTTTTGCTGATCGTATAGAGGAAGCAAAATGTTCATGTAATGAACATCTGGATTTACAACTTGTTTAAACTGTGCAGTTTCAAAATTGACATTCGATATATATGTGTAAGATTGTATATTTATATAACTAGCTGTCGTACCCGTCTTCGACGGGTTTTAGTTTCTACTAATGCATATAACAATTTGTCTACCAATCTAGAAAACTTTTTTTTATTTAATAAGAAAATTCCTGGTTTAGCATATTCCCAGTTTTCTCGGTTATATTAAATTCCCGGCTATTTCCCGTATTTCTCGGTTGATAAACACCCTGTTATTATAACTTTTGTCTTTACATTGCTCAAAACATCCCTAAAAGTGATATCTAGAATGAAAATAAATAAAATTTAAAATAAATTAAATTTTAAAAATTAAAATAAAACTTTTAACATCAAAGTTTTTACCCAGTAGCATAGTGAATGTATTGTATCACATGTGACTTGCAATTCTTGACATCCTGCAATACCATTTTAATAACAAAAACTCCATTTACCAATGAAAATGTTACTATGCTTGGAAGAATTATTAATTTTAATATTTAAACAATTTAATTGAGTTAACTTTGAATTTTTTCGAATATAAGTTACTAATAAATTATAAATTTTTTAAATATTTATATTTTTAAGGCAAAAAATATATGTATGAATTTGTAATAAAGTCTGGAATCTGAATGTAATAAAAAAACAATTAAAAATGTTAACATTTACTAAATTTTAATTTTTTTTTAAATGTCATTAAGGAAAGGTGTCTTAATAAGGGATTAAGGGTCCGGACCCCCGCTGTGCTACGTTCGCTCCGAACCTCCAACCAGGCCCCTGTCCGCATGGTGGGGCAAGGCTGCTTCCTCTCACAGGAGCATATCGATGACTGCCCTGCGATCTGTTGGGGAATCCACACTTCGATCTAAGAAGCTAAGCGGGACGTTTTTTCGTGGCGCTTCCTATGACTTACTATATCTATATACATAGGAGCGACACGGAAAGCGTCCCGCTTATATACATCTTAGAACGAAGTGTGGATTCCCCAATAAGAAGCTAAGCGGGACGTTTTTTCGTGGCGCTTCCTATGATTTACTATATCTATATACATAGGAGCGTCACGAAAAGCGTCCCGCTTATATACATCTTAGATTGAAGTGTGGATTCCCCATATGATTTACTATATCTATATACATAGGTGCGTCAAGGAGAGCGTCCCGCTTACATACATCTTAGATCGAAGTGTGGATTCCCCATATGAACCATGCGCCGTTTCGTTATTTTTTCATTCTAGACATGCGGGCTCGGCTTCGAGACTTCGTCATCTAAGTTAAAAGGGGGGGATGGAGACGTGGGGCGAGAGATAGAGCGATTCTTGGATATGTCATTTGCCAGATGATCACCCCTTCAAGGAAGGAAGTTTTGAAGTTGATTTTTTACTCGAAAAATTTAACTCCCGAGTCCGTTAACTCCCTTAATTTTTTACAGTGTAGTTGTCAAAGTAAATGAAAAAAGTCAGGTTGATTGTTAGATATTGGCTTCCTATTTTAATCCCTAGTCCCTCTAAATTATTTTTGAAAATAAAAAAATTTTCTCAAAAATTTCTGACATCTTCAAATTAATTAGAATAAAATTGAAATAGTAAAATAAGCAAAATTTATTTTTTGTTATTTGTTTATGGAAATATTTTCAATACTTAAAAAATTATTGTTTTATTTTCTTAAGGAAATTTATACCAATAACCTATATAAAAATTACATGTGATAATTTCTGAAGTTATGACGAATAACTTATAGATAATTCGCTGCTTCCTGTGAAAGTTTGTGCTATGTGGGTAAAGCTTTTTACAGCTTCAATAGCATTACAGAGTTTTATTTTATAACAAAATGATCTGAGGTAATATTTGTAATATAGTAATGTGCTCTCTAAATCTGAATCAGCGATAAGTATGCCACTATTTCAATTAGCGTATATGCACTGTGAATTAGTGAAGTTTCACTGAATAATCAGTTAAATTTCTCTGATTAATTAGCGCATATACGCGCTGATTGAAATTAGTGGCATACTTATCGCTGAGAATCAGTAAAATTTCGCTGATTCAGATTTAGAGAGTGACATCAGATTTTCAAATTTCAAAATGGCGGAACCAATATTGCGGACAAAATTTTTTAAAAATTCCTCTCATTTATTTGAAACTTGTTAGGGGTCGTCCATATACCACGTGGACATTTTTTAACCACTTCGGCGGCATGGCGTTCCAATTGGCGTTCCATGAGTAAGTGGCAGAAGCGGCAAAAAAATGCGAAAATGGCGTTCCTACTTGAACTCGATTTCAAAAGTCTGTAGTCAAGTTAAACTTGCCATAATAAAATATTCTTGTTATTTGAGATAAATGAAGATGGATAGAACAAAAAAATTATTTTTTTAGAGATGTTTAATAGTTTTTTTAAGGTTTTAATGTAGCCAATTTTTAATACTTTTTACAAATGGCGTTCCAATATTCAGCCAAAATAGTTGACAATTTTGAATCCATCCATTTGAATTTTTTTAAATCCATTTAAGATTCATAATCTCAAATAATAAATAACTTTTGGTTTGGTTGACTTAATTTGTTTACAGAGTTTAGGAATAAAGTTTAAATAGGAAAGCCATTTTCGCATTTTTTTTGCCGCTTCTGCCACTTACTCATGGAACGCCAATTGGAACGCCATGCCGCTGAAGTGGTTAAGACACTTTTTGACCCCCTGACCCCCTCGTGAACAATCGTGAATTTTTGACGAACCCCCCCCCCCCACCCCTGATTGTCCACGTGGACAATCAGTTTCTTTATTTTAAATATTGAATAATAAATAGATATTTAAAAAGAAATACAATTCAAAAATTTATATATATATATATATGGGCATTTTCACGTGAAATCTTTCTATGACATTTTAGAATCGGTTAAACATAGTTCTTTCTAGTTCCTTATACAAAAATATTAATTAACTATTTTTTTATTTTTCTATAATTGACAAAATTTTGGAGATATGAATTTTCGAAATTTTGGAATTTTAAAAGCAGACCCATTTTTAATAGCTTATAACTTTGAAAGTATATTGAGTTTCGACAAAAGTTGTCAACTGTTTAGTAAATGCCCATAAAAATCAGTTTCTCAAAATTCACCCCCCCCTGCACCAATCCTGTTAAAAGAGAACACGAACTAACTGTTAGGTTGTACAATATTTTTCTCTTTATATACACCTTAAGGAAGAAAACCTACCGCACATGGCAGTCTCCGGCAATCCAATTTTTTTGTGCGCCGGTGTAATTTGAAATAAAAAACCTATTGATTTATTTTATTAACAGAAAAAAATCTAAGAAAGATTTAAGCATTTTGTATTTTTTTTATGTTATGTGTTGTTGCAAAGTTGACACATTTTCATGTGCTTTTATTATTGTTTTAAAAAGTAAAATCTGTGGTAATATTGTTCTAAACTCTCCCAGGTTAAACTTTTTGACATTGTCTATATACGTACACAAATTTACAGATTTTTCTATTGTTTCCTTCCCACTTTCATTTTAAGATTTATTCATGTTCTCATAAGAGCCTATGGTACATTGCAAATTTGTTTTATATTTTTAAGAAAGAAGTATATGTGGTAAAAAATTCTGAAAAAATCATGTTTCTAAAATAACCTAAAGATCAAACTTTCAACCCTTCATCCGTCGCATCCAAAATTGTTATAAAATACCAAATTTTTTTGGAATGTTCATTATAATTTTCAAACAACCTCTTGCAAATAAAATTAACGTTCATTTTCTGTTAATTATTTAAATAAAAAATTAATGACAAGTGAAATTGAGTATGCATATATAGTCAGTCGCAAGGGAAGAAGTTTCCTCACTTTGAGTAAAAAATTATTGACATTTGTTGCTGAAAAATTCAATTACAAAAAAATTTAAATAAATAAAAACACAAAAATTGTTTTAAAATGAAGAAGAAGAGTTTTGTGAAAGGTTCTGAGAATATGAAATTATAATTTTTTGTATCGTAAAAGTTATAAAAAAAAGAAACTGGGTGAGGAAACTTCTCACCGTGCGACGGATGGAGGGTAATTAATTTTAAAAAAATTATATAAATTTCTCTCATTTCCTTAATTTACCGATGACCGATCATAACCCTAATGCGTATAAATGCCGATTATTACCAATTTCCTTCTGCTTCAATAAAACTAAAGGTTACAGTTAGGCACAAGAATCGCATTATGTTTTAAGGCTATGTCTAAATTGTAAAATTTAAACAAATTAAGCACTACAATCACATTGTTCAAACATCATTTTCTCCCACAAAAATTAACATTAGAAAACTTTTTTTACAAAAATGATAAATTAGAGTTTCCAAGTTTCCAAAAAAATCATTTTTGAGTGTGATCAATAAATAGCAATTAGTAAAATAAATAATTCAAATGACCTGTAAAATAGAATTTTTGACGCGTCGCGAAAAATATCAACCGCACTGACGATGAAGAAGTCTCATGTCAGCGATTGGACCTTCAACATGTGGAAGGGGAAATTTTCTCCTTTCCTCCTTGAAGTTACAAGAAGAAAGGGTAAAAATTTCTTCATCGTCCGTGCGGTTGATATAGTCAAACACTTCAACTTTTCGCAACATGAACTCTGTTGCTCTACGCGCACGCACAGACAGTACCAAAGACGCATTGACAACACTATGCAGAAAGACACATTTGGTTTTACTCTGAAATTCAGTTATTCTCACATGTTTTCAGCCATGCTAGGTGTAGTAACCAAATTCAATACTTCAATTTACTATTTTCATAAAGAAAATGTAAATTTATATTCATTTGTAGAAATAGGAACCGCGAAAAACAGCAGTAACAGAAGACCGAATTGTGTACTTTTTTTCGCGGTTCCTATTTTTACAAATGAATATAAAATTACAATTTCTTTATGAAAATGGTAAATTGAAGTATTGAATTTGGTTACTACACCCAGCATAGCTGAAAGCATGTGAAAATAAGTGAGTTTCAGTCTAAAACAAAATGTGTCTTTCTGCATAGTGTTGTCGATGCGATGAAGAAGTTTTTAACCTTTCTCCTTGTAATATCAAGGAGGATAGGGAAAAATTTCCCCTTCCACATGTTGAAGGTCCAATCGCTAATATGAGACTTCTTCATCGCCAGTGCGGTTGATATACTCAAACAGATTATTTTTCGCGACTAGTGATGCCGCAAGACGAGACAAGACGAGATTTTTCCTCATCTTGTCTCGTCTTGGAAAGTCAAAACGAATAATGAATCTCGTCTTAAGCCCTGATCAGAAAATCCACATTTGAGTGTCGCCCCTATCTGGCCCAGGTCGGGCCCTGTGTTTCATCCCTAATACGGCCGTAGTAGGGCAATTTCTACACGGATGGTAATTTTTGTGAGAGAAAAAGATGTTTAAAAATGTGATTTTAGTGTTTGGTTTGTTTACATTTTGCAACTTGGACATAGCCTTAAGAACGTTCCGAAAACATTTTTAAAACGTTATTTTATGTCCATTACCAGACATGAAACGTTTTAAAACGTACTACAAACGTTCCTGTTGTTTCTGTGTCGATAGAGATACTACATTACCTATCAACAATACCCAAGATTTTCTGAGTAATATTCTCAATATTCTAACATGTTACTACTATATACTTACCATATCAGATTGTTATGAAGCAAAACTTTTCAATTTCGCATGTTTTATATTCATGTAAAAAGAGACATGTTAAACTATATTAATATATTAACACTTCACAGGGCACATAGTGAAAAAATATTTTTAATTTTATAAAAATTAATAATTCTTGTCTTTCTAAATCTTAAAAATAATGTCATAATATACATTTTTTACAGACTCCACCATTTGTAAACCATGCAGGCAGTGAGACTTTGTATAAAGTTAAATACATTTCAGTAATGAAAGAAAATAAAAAATTAAAAATGGCACTTGAGGAAGCGACTGCAGAAGTAACTGCTTTAAGAAAAGTGGTAGACATTTTAAAAACTAATGTTGGAACAAATTTATTTACTTTGGATGATGTAAGAAGTGTCTTCAAAGAAGAGTTAAGTGGCATAAGAGAAGATGTATTAAATTTAGGGAAAGGACAGAATCTTTTAGATGAAGCTACTCTTCGCAAGCAATTAGGAAATCCAAACAGCAGAGTAAATATTTAAATCTTTTTTAGAAATGCATTGGGATATTTAATGTCTTTTAAGAGTATAAAAATATTATTAATATATATTTGAGGCATTCTTTCTCAAGTGGGACACCCCTTCTCTCCATTACAGATTTAATCCAAAAATCTTTCATAATAGCTCAAATCAAAGGTAAGAATGTCAGCTATTTAATGCCGTTGGACCCTCTTTAAAATATTAATTTTCAAATAAACTATGGAGAATTCAATGACAAAAAACACTATGTCCAATTTTGTTTCATTGTTAAAAACGAAAAAATACCCAATTTTAAAAATTCTAATGGACCTCTAATGGGAAATTATATGAGAAATTTACAAAATTTTATATTGTTTTTAAAATTATAAATGGCGAATCCAAAATAGCAACCAAAATTTAAAAAAGTTAAACATTTTTGGACAAACTAATCATACAGGGGTTTTTATGGTTGCTGATGACGAATTTGGTGTTAGTTTTTCAAGAATCAAAATGGCGGACTTAACAAATTAAAACTTAATGGTCTTTGCCTTAAATTTGTTATTTGGGATTTTTTGGAGTCGCTGATTACTAATTTTATGTCAGATTCTCAAAATAAAAAATGGTGGATCCAATATGGCTAACTTAATAATTCAAAATCAATCGGATTTGTTTAAAATTGGTAATTGTTAGGTTTTTTGGTCGTAAAATTAATTATTTGTGACGCGATATGAAGAAAGGGACCTTAGAAGCAAAAAATTATAGGTTATGTTTGCAATTTTCGAAATGAAAATATAAAAAAATGATTAACTGTTAATGTTAATCATTAATGTTTAAGTTTTCATTATAACTGAAATATTTAATAAATACTGATTTTAATTTGCAAAAAGTAAAAAGAAACTTTTAATTAACAAAAAAGTAGCACTAACATAACCTTAAAGTGATTTGCTTCTAAGGTCCCTTTCTTCAGATCGCCTCATTTTATGGCAGATTTTTAAAATTCAAAATGGCAGCTTCAAAATGGCGCACATAAAAATATTCGGAACTTAATTTGATACGCTTAAAATTTGTTACTCGGGGGTTATTTGGGTCTATGATAAGAAATTTGATGTCAGCATTTTGGAATGAAATATATAGGTTTCAATAGGGTTAACGTATAATGAACCCTGTATGATTAGTTTGTCCAAAAATGTTTAACTTTTTTAAATTTTGGTCGCTATTTTGGATTCGCCATTTTAAATTTTAAAAACAATATAAAATTTTGTAAATTTCTCATATAATTTCCCATTAGAGGTCCATTAGAATTTTTAAAATTGGGTAATTTTTCTTTTTTAACAATGAAACAAAATTGGACATAGTATTTTTTGTCATTGAATTCTCCATAGTTTATTTGAAAATTAATATTTTAAAAAGGGTCCAACGGCATTAAATAGCTGACATTCTTACCTTTGATTTGAGCTATTATGAAAGATTTTTGGATTAAATCTGTAATAGGGAGAAGCGGTGGCCCACTTGAGAAAGAATGAAAGGGCATCCGGGAAAAAATAGTGGTTTCGTGATCGACGTCTCATTTAAAAATAAAAGAATATTTTGAGTCGGGAATTTTTTGGAAATATAGATGAACGCTTTGGGACTAGGGGTCCTCTCAATAGTTTGCAAAATTTTGATAAATAATAATTGAAAAAATTGTTTAAACATACGGAAAAATCGAGTTTTTAACGGTTTGGTATCCCCGTTTTATTTTGAGAGGATAAAATATTTCTGGTTCATATTTGAACAGGTGATAGAAGAAGACTTACTAAGCAGGTGTCCTCTCCGTTTTTGCAATAATTTTGCGACGAAATTATTTTATTTACGATTGAAAGTCAAGTAATTTGATGTTGGAAACATTTTCGTAGTTCAAGTCGCGACCACTACCGAAAATTGGCGCCACCTCCTTGACCACTGACACATACATCCACTTGTCTATGTGCTTTCGCCAAAAATGAAACTTTTGTAATTACGTTTTTCAATATTTATTTCAAAAATTACTTGCAAATTTCGAAAGTATTCTTGATCAGCACGAATTCCCTAATTACCCTGATAAATCCAAACGAAATATCTCTATCTACTTAGAAGTGAGGCGACAGGCAGGAAAACACTTTTTGGGCCAATTTTTCCGGGATGCCCTTAAATGATTTTTTATAAGAGAATCTGTGTTGACTATAATTTGTTTTTAAGGTTCTTTGTGGTGATGTTCCGATTTGTAACCAAATGTTAGAAAAAGCAAAAAATGCTAGTAAATTATCTACGCGTATTACTTACATATCTAAAGGTTATTGGCTCCCTGATCAGCTTCCTTACGTGTCAGGAAACCGACCACCAGATAATGTATCGCCTGAAGATTTTATTCGTGTAACGGATAATGATGTTAATAAAATTACTAGTAAGTGTCATAATTTTGCAACATTTTAAAACATATAAAGGTCATTGTATAAAATTTATTTTACTTTACAGAAATTCTAACAACTCTTCAGAAGGAAGAAAGTGGAGCACAAAAATTAAACATCACTGAAAAAGATTTACAGTTTACAGTAATAAAAAATTACATTTCTGAAAGTCTATGCTATATAAGAAAGCAGCTGAAGAAAAAGTGATGTTAAATATAATATATTTAAAATAAAAAATTAAGATTGAGTCTCCCTTACCTATTATTTTAAAAATAAAAAGAAATAAAAATATTTTTAAGTAAATTTTGTAATATCTCTTTTTGTTATTTCTATTGACACATGAAATCCTTAAGTATATTTGTATAGTTTCTACAATAATATTTCTAATATTACTACAAAGCTTCTGTACAAAATAAAAACGTGTATAATTCTAAAATTTTTACAATTTTTTCACCATTTTCTCGAAAACCACTGAACGGACATAGTTCTTCTTCTTTTTAAATACTTGTACATTTATGGACTATAATCTAATAGTTCGGTTTAACAAATTAATTAATTTATTTAAAGTTATTTGATTGTTTCCCAAAAAAACCAATAATTTTAGTTCTTTATGTGTATATAAAATTAGCAAAACAAAAATGTGACAAAAATAATCATTTGGAGCTTGAGAAAATGGCATCTAGAAATAGTCACATTTTAATGGGATTTTCCTGTTAATTTTCAAAGAAACAGTAATAAGATTTTTTTGACAGATTTTACAAATTAAAAAAAAGTGGAAATATAATATATAGAACTTTCTGTCAAATTGTTTAAAAATACAGATTTTGTTTTTAATTTTATGTGCAAAAAACTCTAAAATGTCTAATAAAACAAAAGGAAATGGAAATTAGAAAAGGATGCAAATCTTATGAAATTCGTTGATTTTCCATTCTTCAAATTTTTCTCTCTGTGTTTATAATAATAACCAATAGGTACTGATAATAATGCACTACTATTAAACATCGCCTAAGAATATAGGCACCAATAAAATAAGTAACTTAACTTTTTTTAAACGTTTATCAAAATATTTCTTAATTAATCAATCTTTTAGTTCTAAGACATATTTATTACAGATGAAGGAAAGTAATAACGGAAATATTCGGATAATTAATTTTATTAATATCCTTTACAGAATATCACATATTTCATTTAATATTTTTAATTTATAATCAGGGAAAGGCGTACTTACGAAAAAAGCTTTTTCTTTGAAGAAAGAAACGAATAAAATTTCAATTCATTGTTGGAAATTAAATTTAGAAGTAATTGTTAATTGTTTAAAAAAGAAATGTGAGAATTAATATACATATTATTTCCAAAAAGATATAATTTTTCTTATATTTGACATATAGATTTTAAATAAACGTAATTAAATTGAAATACTTTATACTTGTATATAAAAATACAAAAATTAAAAAAAAAAATTTGACGAACTCTAAGTTGGACTGTGAATTAATTTCAAAAATATTTTTTTTAATTTTGTTAAACTTTTTTTAATAAGAAAACTTTTATATATTCTTTTTTTTATTCAAAACAGGTACTAAGGTAAAAGGATGAGTGTTAATAAGGCAATCAGGTTCTTGGACCCCGATAAAAATTGAAAATCTCCGAATTTTAATGATCCAGGAAAGTATCATAGCCGCTATTCTTCATACATTTCTTTCCTTCTGCACGTCTCTCTAAATGCAAATAAAACATTATAAAAAATAATTTATACTTTTTTATGATTCAATTAGCATACGATACATTGTATAATAATTTAATTACAATCATTAATATTATAATTTATATTATTATTATTATTATTATTTTATTAATTATTACTATTAACATATGAAACATTGAGAAAATTAAAAAATAGATATTTATTAAAAGTGTGTAATTTTAAACATAGTTAATTATTTAATTATTGTAATAAATAAAAAGTGTTATTTTTAACGTAATGCCAAAAAAGCATTTACTAAGAATTAAGATTTATTTTCTAAAACATCTATATGCATTTTCTTTTTGTACCATAAAAATATCACACTTAATTTATTAAAATATTAAATAATTTATTATTTCAGAGGATGATCTATATTTATATGGTAGAAAAATAAACTAAATAAAACAAACTAACCTAGAAATTTTCAAGTGATAAAAAGTGAATTATCAATACATATTAATATATGAAACTATAGACTAAAACAACTTCAGAAGAAAAATAAATGTATTAATGTATGAAATTATTAACCATTACTTACCTATAAATAAATAGTATTATAAGAAAATTTTGAGAAAGTACAGTTTCGTACAACTGTTTTTGTTTACCTTCTGTCATTTGCTATCTGTTTTCTGCTACAATACTCAACACTCTATAATCTCATATTTAAAGAATTTTATAGCAACGACATCTCTTAGTGTAATTGTAACTATATCTCACTGCTGTCGGTACTACACAAATACATGTACATTTTTTTATTGACTTTGCGTTCATTTACAACACCACTCACTTTTTTTATTTCTTTTTATTATAAAAATAGTGATAATTGATAGTTTCTTTACAGAAATAGTTGCTACATATTATATTTTAATAAATCTATAATTGTTAAGCCGTTGAAAATATAATTTTACACGCGTTTTTACTAATTCCCCGTACAACATTCTATCACTAGTGAGCTAAGTACTTTAAATTTTAATTAATTTTATTATAAAAATTAACAAATCTCAAAATTTTAATATACAACAATTTTCCTTAGAACATCCTCTTTCTTTTTATATAATAAAATATGTTAATATATACGACAGATTAGCTCGGTCGGATAAATGCCTCGCTTGGCGGACGTTCTAGGACCAAGGGTACTTGGTTCGCGCCCATTTGGCTTGGATTTTTCCGGCATGTGAGATAATCTGAGCGGGAGGTTTGACATCGAGGTATAATGATGTGCACTGTCGATTATTGTCTGGTACACACCATTAGAACTCGACTGTCGATAAACCGGTTGTACTCAGGAGAAGGTTTTTTACAGTTTCCCTCTCCTCTGTCGAGAAAAGCCATTAGACGGGTAGTCCAGGCTAATGCGAATACTCCTAATTTCGAAAAGACGTTCTGTAGGCGCAAACTTAGTATTAGGAATTGTGTTTAAGAAAATTTGTAAAAGCAAGAAATTGTAAGAAACACTTGTATAGCCAAGTATGTAAGGCTGAAGACAGGTGTATAAACCAATAAATAATGTTAATATATGTTGTTTTCATGGCATTATTATCAAGTCCGTGAAAGTCCGTGAAATTTCCGCAAACTCACGGAAATTTCACAAACACTAACCCGCTAGGGAATATACTAATCCATTAATGGTTGATGGACTTTTTTTTCCGTGTACTATATTTTTGTGTCACTGTAAAAAACTAGTTTATAAATTTTTTAATTGTAAAACTTGAGTTTGTAATTTTTATTGTATTCATTAACCTATTGAAATATTTTTGATGTGCCCACATAGCACAATATCTTGCTGTAAGTTTATGGTGTGGATTACACCTATAGTTTGTAAGGATAGGGTGTATACTTGTGGTAAACTTAAGGTAAACTTTAAATTTCCGCCATTAACGTAAGCTTACAAGTAAAGGTTATTGTAAGCTTACATGTAAAGGTTACTGTAAGCTTACAAGTAAAGGTTATTGTAAGCTTACAAGCATAGTTTACTGTAAGCCTACAAGTAATGGTTATTATAAGCTTACAAGTAAAGGTTATTGTAAGTTTACATGTAAATGTTCCTCTAAGCTTACAAGTAAAGGTTATTGTAAGTTTACATGTAAATGTTCCTCTAAGCTTACAAGTAAAGGTTATTGTAAGCTTAAATGGTAAGGCTGTGGTAAGGTTACTATAAAGTTGTAAGGTTGAGGTAAGGTTGTGGTAAGTTTACTAAATAAAGTAAATCTTTACAAAATAATTTATAATACAATTAAAAAATAAATAAAAAATTTTTTAAAAAAATTTTTGGTATTGCTCCATTTTGGAAAATTAAAAAGCCATTGAAAATCCCAAAAACAAATTTGGGAGGACTGGGATTCGAACCCGGGATCGATGCGCATAAACCTAACATTCTAACTAACAGAGCTAAGTGGGGAACTGACAAAGAAAAAATCAATATTGCTTTTAAGGTGAACCAAGAAGATGCCTGACTCTTTAAAAGCAATATTGATTTTTTCTTTGTCAGTTCCCTACTACGCTCAGTTAGTTAGGATGTTAGGTTTATACGCGTCGATTCCGAGTTCGAATCCCAGTCCTCCAAAATTTGTTTTCAAGATTTTCAATGGCTTGTTAAATTTCCAAAATGGAGCAAGACTTAAAATTTTTTTAAAAAACTATTTATTTATTTTCCCATGTCAAAGGATTTGCGGAAATTTTCCGCAAATTTTTTTTTGTACAGAAATTATTTAGAAATCTTCTAGAAATTTATTTTTTCTGTACGGAAATCTTCCGGAAACTTTCCGAAAATTTATTTTTTTTGTACGGAAATTCTCCGGAAAATTTCCGGAACTTTATTTTTTTACGGACATCATCCGGAAATCTTCCGGAAAATTTCCTGAAATCTATTTTTTATGAAAATCATCCAGTAATCTTCCGGAAAATTTTCAAAAATTTATTTTTTTTACGGGAATCATCCGGAACATTTCCGGAAATTAATTATTTTTACGGAAATCATTCGAAAATTAATTTTTTTTACGGAAATAATACGGAAAATTTCCGAAAATTTAATTTCCGGAAATCTATTCTTTGAGGAAATCCTCCGGAAAATTTCCAGAAATTTATTTTTTTAACGGAAATCATCCGGAAAATTTAAGGAAATTTAATTTTTTATTGAAATCTTCTGTCAAATTTCCGGATGTATATTTTTTTACGGAAATCATACGGAAAATTTCTGGAAATTAATTATTTTTACAGAAATCATCCGGAAACTTTCTGGAAATTTATTTTTTTTTGCGGAAATCATCATGAAAATTTCCAGATATTTATTTTTTTACGGAAATCATTTGGAAATCTTTCGGAAAATTTCCGGAAATTCATTTTTTTATGGAAATCATCACGAAAATTTCAGGAAATTTATTATTTTTACGGAAATCATCCGGAAACCATTCAAAAAATTTCCGGAAATTCATTTTTTTACGGAAATCATCCGGAAATCTTCTAAAATTTTTCCGGAAATTTATTTTTTACGGAAATTATTGGTAAAACTTTCGGAAAATTTCAGAAAATTTTTTTTTACAGAAATCATCCAGAAAATTTCCGGAAATTTATTTTTTTTACGAAAATCATTCGGAAATCTATCTGAAAATTTCAGGAAATTGATTTTTTTACGGAAATTATCCAGAAATTTATTTTTTTTACGGAAATCATACGAAAATCTTCAGGAAACATTCCAGAAATTTATATTTTTACGGCAATCATTTGCAAATAAGAAGTGTGATAGGCCTATAATTTCTGATATTTTTATTATCATCACTTTTATAAATAGGAATAACATTTCCTTTTTTCCATTCATAAGGGAAAACGGAACAAGAGATAGATCTATTAAACAAAATATACAGAGGTTCCAATAATGCATTTGAACAAGAACGTAGAAGGAGAGGAGGCACACTATCAGGCCCAGCTGATTTATGTATGTCGAGCTTGTTTAATTTTTCAAAAATATCTTCTTTACTAATATACATGTTATGAAGTTTGATATTAGAGGTTGACGTAGTTACATAATTTGGAGGTGTCGTAGTAGTAGGCGTGTAAACAGATTCAAAAAACTTTGCAAAGAGATTACTAATGTCTACATCGTTATCACAAGTTTCATGATCAAGATACATTACATTAGGGTATCGTGATTTTTTGCACACAGAATTAATATGTTTCCAAAAAAATTTAGCATTGTCTATAATTAAGTTTTCAGTTTTGTGTAAATAAGAATAGTAACAATCTCTTGATAAAAGTTTACATTGCGCTCTTAAATTAGAAAAAGTTAAGTAGTCGTCATAAGTGTTAGATAATTTGTAATTATAGTGTGCTATCTTTTTTGCCAAAACTAGTTTATTTAATTCAGGAGTAAACCAGTGTGGATATTGAAAGGAACGCAATGGCTTAAGAGTTACATATAAATTTAGTGCTGTATATAAATAATTTTAAAAAATCGTTAACGCAACATCAATGTCAGATTCATCAAGTACCAAATTCCAATTAATACTATTTAAGTAACAACTAATCGCCTCAAAATCTGCATTTTTAAAATCATAATTAATTACAACGGAGTGCTCATTATTACTTCTGTTATCATTATTAGTATCAGCCATGACATTTACTTGTAATGGTGGATGATAATCATCAACAGGTAAAATAAAATCATTAGAGAGACTTAAGGCAAAATCGATCGAATTACAAAAAACTAAGTCTAAAATAGAATCATGAATATTAGGAAATGCATTTATCTGTATCAAATTAGTTGTACAATAGAAGTATTCTTAGGAAGGCAAACAGAACCATTGTTACTAAAATTCCAATTTAAAAAAGGCAAATTAAAATCTCCAAAAATGCAAATTTTCGCATCAGGATAACAATATATAACACTTTCTATAATTGAACACATGTCAAAATATTTATTAGCTGAAGAATTCGGAGGTATATAAAAACAACCCAAGATATAAAGAGTAGAGTTTTTAAAGAACTTTATAAAAATATGTTCAATATTAACGGAATTAGTAACTATAAGAGAACAATTTAGAAAAAATTTAGAAGCGATTAGAACACCTCCCCCTCTTTTACCCACACTTGTTAATGCACTTCTGTCTGACCGAAAAACATCGTAATTATTAAATCCAAGTTCTTGAGAGTTTATACCGGGATGTAGCCACGTTTCAGAAAAAATTATAATATTAAAAAGAGAAAGGGGAACATTTTGACGCAGAGTATCGATCTTAGTACGAAGACCTCTCACATTTTGATAGTAAGCATTAAATATGATAGAGTCACTAGTATGTGTAGAAGAAGTGTCAACATCGAATTCCAGGTGAGAGACCTCGTTAGTTATCACTCGACCTCGTGAGAATTCGTTTGAATAGTTAATGTTGTTTTCATCAGTTTCTGGTTTTTCACTATAACAGGGTTCCCAGAGCGGAACACAATTCTCAAATTGTCTTCCCCATCTAATTGACGTGCTTCCAGCTGATTTTTAAGAGCAGAAATCTCGTTCATTTGCATTTTTGTTCGGTCCGGAGAGAGAAATAGGTTTCTGATAATGTGTGAGTGACTCACGTCTCGCTTGGCAGCTACAAACATTCGCAGAGCTGCTTGTGCCTTCTCCTCCGTCGCAAACGAAAGTTTGACTGGGCGGGGTTTCCGCTGAGGAGCCTGCGCAATTTTACCAAGTATAGTTACATTCAAATTGTCAAGAATATCTGGAGAGACGAACACATTCAAGAGCCTCAGAACAGCTGATCGTAAATTGTCAGTTTTGTTACTGGTTTTTGAGGTATTAGTAACTGATTCATGCTCCGGGAACCCGTACAAAATTAAATTATTTTTTCTTCGCCCACTATCTTCCAATTCATGCAAACATTGATTTACGGTGGAAGTTGGTATACTTTGTTTAAGTGGAGAATTGTCCACAGTTTGCAACTTACTTTCTACAACCACCATACGATTGAATAGTTCATCAATCCTGATCTCACTTGCACCTATACGTTGACAAACATCATCCAGTTTTGTGTCAATGTTGTCGAATGTCGATGAGAAAGAATTTTTCATATCAGCTAACGCTCTCAAAATAGAGTCACTGTCCTTGGAAGCGGACGGAGATCGTGATCTCTGCTTGCAGCACTTAAGATATGAACCGTCACTGTTCGTACCTGTTTGTACAGCGCAACCAGGGTGATAAGTAACACCACAACCCGAGCAAGAGACTGAATCTTTTACCAGTGTCTTGGTACACTTAAAACACTTGTTAGAAGACATCGTGAGTCTTATCCAAGTAAATATAGGTTAGGAACACGAGAGAACATAAACCAGAGCACAAAGACTGATAAAAAAAGTCACATTTAATGATAAAAAATGTCACATATTAAAAAGAAAATAGTAAGCCACCAAAAAGTGAGTTTACAATTATTATAATTGTTCAAGATATAACAAATATTCAGAAATAACTCAAGAGCGAGACGCGAGCACGTGTAAATGTATAGCCACCTAGCGGCCAAGCTATTTTTTACGGAAATCATCCAAAAAATTTCTAGCTATTAATTACTTTTACGGAAATCATCCGGAAAATTTCCGGAAATTAATTATTTTTACGGAAATCATACGAAAATCTTCAGGAAACTTTCCAGAAATTTATTTATTTTTTTTTTTACGGCAATCATTTCGAAATCTTTCAGAAAATTTCCTGAAATTTATTTTTTTACGGAAATAATCCGGAAAAATTCCGGATATTTATTTTCTTACGGAAATCATTCGGAAATCTTTCGGAAAATTTCAGGAAATTTTTTTTTTACAGAAATCATCCAGAAAATCTTCTCCTAGGGATCGTAAGACCTTGTTGTTGGTGGAGAAGCTTACGGGCCTAATTGGGCAACGTCTCTGGACCCCTTTCTCTCTCTCGTAGTCTGTCGGTGAGGGCCCACTCCCCGTAAAGGAGGGACCGTCCGGGCAGCAGAGGGAGTAGAAAGGTGAGGAAGCGACCATTGGTGGGAAGTAATGACCACCACTGGAAGCGGAGGAGACTGTTGCCTGCGGGGCCTTAACTAAGAAACGGTCCCTCTGGTTTCCGTGGCAAAGGAACTAGAGTATTGAGCGCGAGCTCTGCCCCCAATCTAAGACGTACGGATACGTGTCGATGGATGGATGGCACCAGGGTTACCAAAGCCGCCGCGTGTCCCGGTCGGATCGGCCGGATGTTGGTCTGGGCTGTACTGGCCGGGCTGTGAACCCGTAAAGCTCGGGGGATCGGTCCGGTTGGGGCCCTGGCTGGTGGACGGTCGATCTGTCCGGGGCACTGTGGATGGTGGTGTCGCAAACGGCGGTATGGGATACCGGGAGACCTCCCTGTACTAATTTGACTCCTTACCCCTACATGCGGGGCTCTGTAGGAGTGGACATTTTTGTTTTCCCTAGCTACTCGTGGGACTTATATGGAATCTCATTTTAAGAACTTCTTTAGAGGAGGAGTCTTCATTTTTGTCGCATCCAACCCGGAGGCTAAAGCTTGGCTTACAAAAACCGTGGCCGAGCTAAGGCCCTGGGAAGGAGCGCGATTAAAAGTCAGTGGGGTGGAGGTGCTCCAAAGGATGCTGAGGGCTACGGTGCGGATCCCGGGTGAACCGGAGGACGTGCAAGTGGTCTTCAAGACTCTTGAGGCGTACAACCCCTCACTGAAAACGTCAACTTGGCGCCATGTCAATATTGACGGACCTCAGGCGGCTAGTATGGCTGAGAGGAACTTTCTCTTGGTTATACAGGTCCCTGAGAGTCAAGCGAGAGCTCTTGCTGCTCTTGACTTCAGACCCTTCTATGACTTCGGTCGGGTAACCTTTAGGGTTGCTAGCCTTGGTCAGGATGGGTCTGAAGAAAAATGGGCAAGTGAACAGCAACCATAATGGCTGCCCGTAAGCTTACCCTTAAACAAATTAACTTGCATCACAGTAAAGGCGCCTCAGCAGTTTTGATGAGGGGCATGACAAGGATGCACTCAGGCATATCACTAATTCAGGAACCATGGTTAGTTCGAGGTGCTATTAGGGGACTTGGGGGGGCTGGCTTTAATGTTTACAGGGATCCCAAGGCTACCAAACCAAGAGCGTGCATCCTTACGAAGGGCATTAATGTTGTACCTTTGCTGGACCTGTGCACTGGAGACCTGATGGCGGTATTGACCGACTTCGAGGGTATCGGAAGGATGGTCATTGGATCGGCTTACTTTCCGTACGATAGCAAAGTTAATCCTCCAAATGAGGTATGTAAATTGGTGGATTACTGTGCAGAGAGGGGACTGCCCCTTTTGTTGGGCTGTGATGCTAACTCGCAACACAGGGTGTGGGGGAGCTCAAAGAACAACCAAAGGGGACAGGACCTATTGGAATATCTATTGGGAACAGGACTGGATATTCTAAACACGGGTAAGGTACCGACATTCAGTAATGCTGTCAGGGAGGAGGTGATTGATATCACCCTCTGCTCGTGCAGTATTGCACACAAGGTAAGAAGATGGAGAGTATCTAATGAACCTTCACTTTCTGATCATTTACAGATAGTCTTCGAGCTGGACGCTGTGGTCCCTTCGGAAACCAAGTGGATTCGTAATCCCAGGAAAACGGATTGGGCTAAATACAGCGCAGAGCTGAAGGAGACACTTTCTGTATTACCAGGCAGGATTAGAGATCATGAAACCCTGGATGAGGTGGCTGGTACTTTTACAACAGCCATAATAACAGCTTTTGAGAACAGCTGCAAACCAACGAAAGTTCGTTCGGCAAAAGAGACCTACTGGTGGAATGAGAGGCTAGAAAACCTCAGAAAAGAGACCAGGAAGTTATTTAAACGTGCTAAAAAATACCGCACGGCTGACAGTTGGTCCACATATGCAAAAATGAGGGACAACTATAGAAATGAAATAAGGAAGGCACAACAGGATAGCTGGACTGCCTTCTGCTCCAGCATCGATAAGGGCAAAGAGGCAGCGCGGTTAGACAAACTGCTTTCAAAAAACCCAGATGCAATTTTAGGCACCTTAAGACTGCCTAACGGAGGATTTGCCGAGTCGGACGAGGAGACTTTGGCTCACCTGGTCCAGACCCATTTCCCAGGCTTTTCTAGATCTGAGAAGGGCGGTCCCGATTCTCGGCCTCCGAGTAAACTACCGCAGGCTGAATATAGGCCGCGGAGACAGTTGGCTAATGGAATCGTGACTGCCGAGAAGGTCAGGTGGGCCGTGGAATCCTTTAGCCCTTATAAGTCTCCCGGACCAGACGGCGTTTTCCCCGTCCTTTTGCAAAGGGCAATGGATCAGGCGGTCGGACCGTTGGTAAGGCTTATCAGGGCAAGTCTAACTCTTGGATATGTCCCAAAAGCGTGGAGGGGCACTAAAGTCGTCTTCATACCAAAGGCTGGCAGGAACGGATATACCTCACCAAAGGATTTTCGTCCAATTAGCCTAACATCTTTCATTCTGAAGTTGGTTGAAAGATTAGTGGATAGATACATCCGCAGTGAGATCTTAAAGCAAAATCCTTTGCATAGAGATCAGCATGCCTATAGAACGGGATGTTCTACAGAATCAGCCCTTGCCAGAGCTGTTAACTTAATAGATGGACAGCTACAGGATAAGGGTTTCGCAGTGGGTGTTTTCATGGATATAGAGGGAGCTTTCAATTATACCTCCTCGGAGATTATAAAGGAAGCCATGATCTCTCATGGTATTCCCACAACCATTGTTGACTGGACCTGTCACATGTTGGGTAACAGGAACCTATTAACAACTAAAGGGAGCTCAACCCTTCGAGGAACAGTTAATTCTGGATGTCCTCAGGGAGGAGTTCTATCGCCCTTACTTTGGTGTCTGGTAGTGGATGAACTGCTAAGACTCCTCAGTGAGAAGGGATATCATGCGATTGGTTATGCGGACGATATCTTATTAATCGCTCGCGGTCCTCATCTGGATGTATTACTAGGTGTGGTGCAGCAGGCGTTAAATATGGTAGATGGATGGTGCGGACAAACTGGTTTGTCAGTCAATCCAGCAAAAACGGAAGTTGTTATTTTCACCAGACGATACAAGTGGAAAGCCACATGTATGCTAAAACTGGCTGGAAAAGAACTCCAATTCACAGAGAAAGCGAAGTACCTTGGAGTCATCTTGGATAGTAAGCTTCTTTGGAAAGAACACTTGGATGAGAAGTGTAATAAACTCACAGCTACTCTATGGCAATGTAGGAGAGCTATAGGATGTAGCTGGGGTCTTAAACCGGATACACTTTTGTGGATCTACGAATCGATTCTGCTTCCTAGGCTGACCTATGCGTCTGTGGTCTGGTGGAGCAGAGTTGAACTTAAAACGGCAAAAGACCGGTTGGAGGGCGTAAGGAGGCTGGTCCTAAGGAGCATCACTGGTGCTGTGCGCACTACGCCCACGATGGCCCTTGGTGCTCTTCTGGGACTGGAACCTTTACCCCTGATTATTAAAGCAGAGGCGGCGAAAGCTGCCCTGAGATTAGGTGGGGACAGAGGCCGTAGGGAAGTTGGCAGATGGCGTCTCCCCAGCAAATTGGTGGAAAAACCCATTCTCAATATGATTAGAGATAAGGTGACTCCACTTTACCTCTTTGACAAGAAGTATAGAATAAGTATACCTGATAGAGAGGATTGGCATGATGGGCCTGCCCTTCTTCCCAGAGATGCTATTGTCTGGTATACGGACGGATCGAAGGGAAGAATTGGCGCGGGCGCAGGTGTCTATCAAGAAGCAGTGGGGGTGGCTCTCGCATATAGTTTGGGAACCATCACTACTGTTTTACAATCCGAAATTGTAGCGATTCTCTACGGTGCTTCTGAGGCTCTAGAGCGCTGCCAAGATAGAAATATCTATATTGCTTCGGACAGCAAGGCAGCTATTTGCGCTTTGAAACGATATGTTACGACATCCCAACTGGTCGGAGAGTGCCACGAGGCGCTCAACAGGCTAGCTGGAATTAACCGTGTTACCCTCATCTGGGTCCCAGGACACTGTGGAATTAAGGGTAATAACGTAGCGGATGAACTAGCCAAAGAAGGTGCTAGGAAACGATTTATCGGACCAGAACCAATAGTTGGTGTCTCCAACAAGTGTCTGACTTTGGAATTTAAACAATGGCGGACACTAGAGCACCAAAAAGAGTGGCGGGCAGTTGCAGGTTGTAGACAGGCCAAAGCACTCATTGGGGAAAACTTAAATCCTAAAAGAGCGGCGGATTTCCGCAGGCTTAATAGGAAAGAGGCGAAAATCATAACAGGCTTGTTAACAGGCCATGGAGATTTACGCTATCACAGGCATAAGATGGGCATCGTCGAGGATCCCAAATGCCGTAGATGTGGTGAGGAAAACGAAACCTCAGCTCACATTCTGTGTCGATGCCCTGCCTTGGTGAGGGAACGATATCAGATCACAGGTTGTTACTTCCTTGAGGAAACAGCAATCGCTACTAAAGAACTGGCCGCGGTCCTGTTTCTATGGAAGGGGCTTTGGGCTTAGGTCAGGCGGTTTAGTAGGACTTTGGGGACGTAAAAGGATTATCCAAGCGTCAGCGGCTGCCAAGCGGCTGCAACCCTAATAGTTAATAATAAAATCCAGAAAATTGCCGGAAATTTTTTTTTACGGAAATCATTCGGAAATCTTTCTGAAAATTTCAAAAAATTCATTTTTTTACGGAAATCATCCGGAAAATATCCGGAAATTTATTTTTTTTTACGGAAATAATCCGGAAACCATTCCGGAAAATTTCCGGAAATCAATTTTTAAAGGAAATCATCCGGAAATTATTTCGAAAAATTTCCGGAAATCCATATTTTACGAAAATTATCCGTCAATCTTCCGACAAATTTCCAGAAATTTTTTTTTAACGGGAATCATCCGGAAATCTTCTGGAATTTTTGCGGAAATTTATTTTTTATGGCAATCATTCGGAAATCTTTTGGAAAATTTCCGGAAATTAATTATTTTTACGGAAATCATTCGTAAATCTTTCAGAAAATTTTCAGAAATTTATTTTTTTACGCAAATCATCCGGAAAATTTCCGGAAATTAATTATTTTTATGGAAATCATTCGGAAATCTTTCTGAAAATTTCAGGAAATTTATTTTTTTACGGAAATCATCCAGAAAATTTCAGGAAATTGATTTTTTTACGGAAATTATCCGGAAATTTATTTTTTTTACGGAAAATATACGAAAATCTTCAGGAAACACTCCAGAAATTTATTTTTTTACAGCAATCATTTGGAAATATTTCGGAAAATTTCCGGAAATCCATATTTTACGGAAATTATACGTAAATCTTCCGACAAATTTCCAGAAATTTTTTTTTAACGGAAATCATCCGGAAATCTTCTGGAATTTTTCTGAAAATTTATTTTTTATGGAAATCATTCGTAAATCTTTCAGAAAATTTTCAGAAATTTATTTTTTTACGGAAATCATACGAAAATCTTCAGGAAACACTCCAGAAATTTATTTTTTTACGGCAATCATTTGGAAATATTTCGGAAAATTTCCGGAAATCCATATTTTACTGAAATTATCCGTAAATCTTCCGACTAATTTCCAAAAAAAATTTTTTTAACGGAAATCATCCGGAAATCTTCTGGAATTTTTCTGAAAATTTATTTTAGTGGAAATCATTCGGAAATATTTTAGAAAATTTCCGGAAGTTAATTATTTTTACGGAAATCATTCGTAAATCTTTCAGAAAATTTTCAGAAATATATTTTTTTACGGAAATCATCCGAAAAATTTCCGGAAATTAATGATTTTTACGGAAATCATACGAAAATCTTCAGGAAACTTTCCAGAAATTTATTTTTTTTATGGCAATCATTTGGAAATCTTTCAGAAAATTTCCTGAAATTGATTTTTTTACGGAAATTATCCGGAAATTTATTTTTTTTACGGAAATCATACGAAAATCTTCAGGAAACACTCCAGAAATTTATTTTTTCACGGAAATCATTTGGAAATATTTCGGAAAATTTCCGGAAATCCATATTTTACGGAAATTATCCGTAAATCTTCCGACAAATTTCCAAAAAAATTTTTTTTAACGGAAATCATCCAAAAATCTTCTGGAATTTTTCCGGAAATTTATTTTTTACGGAAATCATTCGGAAATCTTTCTGAAAATTTCAGAAAATTCATTTTTTTACGGAAATCATCCGGAAAATATCCGAAAATTTATTTTTTTTACGGAAATAATCCGAAAACCATTCCGGAAAATTTCTGGAAATCAATTTTTTAAAGGAAATCATCCGGAAATTATTTCGAAAAATTTCCGGAATTCCATATTTTACGGAAATTATCCGTCAATCTTCCGACAAATTTCCAGAAATTTTTTTTTAACGGAAATTATCCGGAAATCTTCTGGAATTTTTGCGGAAATTTATTTTTTATGGCAATCATTCGGAAATCTTTTGGAAAATTTCCGGAAATTAATTATTTTTACGGAAATCATTCGTAAATCTTTTAGAAAATTTTCAGAAATTTATTTTTTTACGGAAATCATCCCGAAAATTTCCGGAAATTAATTATTTTTATGGAAATCATTCGGAAATCTTTCTGAAAATTTCAGGAAATTTATTTTTTTACGGAAATCATCCAGAAAATTTCAGGAAATTGATTTTTTTACGGAAATTATCCGGAAATTTATTTTTTTTACGGAAATTATACGAAAATCTTCAGGAAACACTCCAGAAATTTATTTTTTTACGGCAATCATTTGGAAATATTTCGGAAAATTTCCGGAAATCCATATTTTACGGAAATTATCCGTAAATCTTCCGACAAATTTCCAAAACATTTTTTTTTAACGGAAATCATCCAAAAATCTTCTGGAATTTTTCCGGAAATTTATTTTTTATGGAAATCATTCGGAAATCTTTTGGAAAATTTCCGGAAATTAATTATTTTTACGGAAATCAATCCTAAATCTTTCGGAAAGTTTTCAGAAATTTATTTTTTTAAGGAAATCATCCGGAAATTTTCCGGAAATTAATGATTTTTACGGAAATCATACGAAAATCTTCAGGAAACTTTCCAGAAATTTATTTTTTTTTATGGAAATCATTTGGAAATCTTTCTGAAAATTTCAGGAAATTCATTTTTTACGGAAATCATCCAGCAAATTTCAGGAAATTTATTTCTTTTACGGAAATCATACGAAAATCTTCAGGAAACACTCCAGAAATTCATTTTTTTACGGCAATCATTTGGAAATATTTCGGAAAATTTCGGGAAATCCATATTTTACGGAAATTATCCGTAAATCTTCCGACAAATTTCCAAAAAAAATTTTTTAACGGAAATCATCCGGAAATCTTGTGGAATTTTTCTGAAAATTTATTTTAGTGGACATCATTCGGAAATCTTTTAGAAAATTTCCGGAAGTTAATTATTTTTACGGAAATCATTCGTAAATCTTTCAGAAAATTTTCAGAAATATATTTTTTTACGGAAATCATCCGGAAAATTTCCGGAAATTAATGATTTTTACGGAAATCATACGAAAATCTTCAGGAAACTTTCCAGAAATTTTTTTTTTTTATGGCAATCATTTGGAAATCTTTCAGAAAATTTCCTGAAATTGATTTTTTTACGGAAATTATCCGGAAATTTATTTTTTTTACGGAAATCATCCGGAAACCATTCCGGAAAATTTCCAGAAATTTATTTTTTTACGGAAATAATCCGGAAAAATTCCAGATATTCATTTTTTTACGGAAATCATTTGGAAATCTTTCAGAAAATTTCCTGAAATTTATTTTTTTACGGAAATAATCCGGAAAAATTCCGGATATTTATTTTTTTACGGAAATCATTCGGAAATCAATCAGAAAATTTCCTGAAATTTATTTTTTTACGGAAATAATCCGGAAAAATTTCGGATATTTATTTTTTTTACGGAAATCATTCGGAAATCTTCCGGAAAATTTTAGGAAATTTTTTTTTACAGAAATCATCCAGAAAATTGCCGGAAATTGATTATTTTTACGGAAATTATTTGAAAATCTTTCGGAAAATTTCCAGAAATTTATTTTTTTACGGAAATAATCCGGAAAAATTTCGGATATTTATTTTTTTACGGAAATCATTCGGAAATCTTTCGGAAAATTTTAGGAAATTTTTTTTTACAGAAATCATCCAAAAAATTGCCGGAAATTTATTTTTTTACGGAAATCATTCGGAAATTTTTCTGAAAATTTCAGAAAATTCATTTTTTTATGGAAATCATCCGGAAAATTTCCGGAAATTTATTTTTTTACGGAAATAATCCGGAAACAATTCTGAAAAATTTCCGGAAATCAATTTTTTAAAGGAAATCATCCGGAAATTATTTCGAAAAATTTCCGGAAATCTATATTTTACGGAAATTATCCGTAAATCTTCCGACAAATTTCTAGAAATTTTTTTTTTAACGGAAGTCATCCGGAAATCTTCTCGAATTTTTCCGGAAATATATTTTTTATGGAAATCATTCGGAAATCTATTGGAAAATTTCCGGAAATTTATTTATTTACGGAAATCATCCGAAAATTTCCGAAAATTAATTATTTTTACGGAAATCATTTGAAAATCTTTCGGAAAATTTCCAGAAATTTATTTTTTTACGGAAATAATCCGGAAAAATTTCGGATATTTATTTTTTTACGGAAATCATTCGGAAATCTTTCGGAAAATTTCAGGAAATTTTTTTTACAGAAATCATCCAGAAAATTGCCGGAAATTTATTTTTTTACGGAAATCATTCGGAAATCTTTTGGAAAATTTCCGGAAATTTATTTATTTACGGAAATCATCTGGAAAATTTCCGGAAATTAATTATTTTTACGGAAATCATTTGAAAATCTTTCGGAAAATTTCCAGAAATTCATTTTTTTACGGAAATCATCCGGAAAATTTCCGGAAATTAATTATTTTTACGGAAATCATACGAAAATCTTTCAGAAAATTTCCTGAAATTTATTTTTTTACGGAAATAATCCGGAAAAATTCCGGATATTTATTTTTTTACGGAAATCATTCGGAAATCTTTCAGAAAATTTCCTGAAATTTATTTTTTTACGGAAATAATCCGGAAACCATTCCGGAAAATTTCCGGAAATCAATTTTTTAAAGGAAATCATCCGGAAATTATTTCGAAAAATTTCCGGAAATTTTTTTTTACAGAAATCATCCAGAAAATTGCCGGAAATTTATTTTTTTACGGAAATCATTCGGAAATCTTTCGGAAAATTTCAGGAAATTTTTTTTTACAGAAATCATCCAGAAAATTGCCGGAAATTTATTTTTTTACGGAAATCATTCGGAAATCTTTCTAAAAATTTCAGGAAATTCATTTTTTTACGGAAATCATCCGGAAAATTTCCGGAAATTAATTATTTTTATGGAAATCATTCGGAAATCTTTCTGAAAATTTCAGGAAATTCATTTTTTACGGAAATCATCCGGAAAATTTCAGGAAATTTATTATTTTTACGGAAATCATCCGGAAAACATTCCGGAAAATTTCCAAAAATTTATTTTTTTACGGAAATCATCCGGAAACCATTCCGGAATATTTCCAGAAATTTATTTTTTTACGGAAATAATCCGGAAAAATTCCAGACATTTATTTTTTTACGGAAATCATTTGGAAATCTTTCAGAAAATTTCCTGAAATTTATTTTTTTACGGAAATAATCCGGAAAATTTCCGGATATTTATTTTTTTACGGAAATCATTCGGAAATCTTTCAGAAAATTTTCTGAAATTTAGTTTTTTACGAAAATAATCCGGAAAAACTTCGGATATTTATTTTTTTACGGAAATCATTCGGAAATCTCTCGGAAAATTTCAGGAAATTTTTTTTTACAGAAATCATCGAGAAAATTGACGGAAATTTATTTTTTTACGGAAATCATTCGGAAATCTTTCTGAAAATTTCAGAAAATTCATTTTTTTACGGAAATCATCCGGAAAATTTCCGGAAATTAATTTTTTTACGGAAATAATCCGGAAACCATTTCGGAAAATTTCCAGAAATTTATTTTTTTACGGAAATAATCCGGAAAAATTCCGGATATTTATTTTTTTACGGAAATCAATCGGAAATCCTTCAGAAAATTTCCTGAAATTTTTTTTTTACGGAAATAATCCGAAAAAATTCCGGATATTTATTTTTTTACGGAAATCATTCGGAAATCTTTCATAAAATTTCCTGAAATTTATTTTTTTACGGAAATAATCCGGAAAAATTTCGGATATTTATTTTTTTACGGAAATCATTCGGAAATCTTTCGGAAAATTTCAGGAAATTTTTTTTTACAGAAATCATCCAGAAAATTGCCGGAAATTTATTTTTTTACGGAAATCATTCGGAAATCTTTCTGAAAATTTCAGAAAATTCATTTTTTACGGAAATCATCCGGAAAATTTCCGGAAATTTATTTTTTTACGGAAATAAACCGGAAACCATTCCGGAAAATTTCCGGAAATCAATTTTTTGAAGGAAATCATCCGGAAATTATTTCGTAAAATTTCCGGAAATCTATATTTTACGGAAATTATCCGTAAATCTTCCGACAAATTTCCAGAAATTTTTTTTAACGGAAGTCATCCGGAAATCTTCTCGAATTTTTCCGGAAATTCATTTTTTATGAAAATCATTCGGAAATCTTTTGGAAAATTTCCGGAAATTTATTTATTTACGGAAATCATCTGGAAAATTTCCGGAAATTAATTATTTTTACGGAAATCATTTGAAAATCTTTCGGAAAATTTCCAGAAATTTATTTTTTTTACGGCAATCATTTGGAAATCTTTCAGAAAATTTCCTGAAATTCATTTTTTTACGGAAATAATCCGGAAAAATTTCGGATATTTATTTTTTTACGGAAATCATTCGGAAATCTTTCGGAAAATTTCAGGAAATTCATTTTTTTACAGAAATCTTCCGGTAAATTTCAGGAAATTTATTATTTTTACGGAAATTATCCGGAAACCATTCCGGAAAATTTCCAGAAATTTATTTTTTTTACGGAAATAATCCTGAAAAATTCCGGATATTTATTTTTTTACGGAAATCATTCGGAAATCCTTCAGAAAATTTCCTGAAATTTATTTTTTTACGGAAATAATCCGGAAAAATTCCGGATATTTATTTTTTTACGGAAATCATTCGGAAATCTTTCATAAAATTTCCTGAAATTGATTTTTTTACGGAAATTATCCAGAAATTTATTTTTTTTACGGAAATCATACAAAAATCTTCAGGAAACACTCCAGAAATTTATTTTTTTACGGAAATCATTTGGAAATATTTCGGAAAATTTCCGGAAATTAATTATTTTTATGGAAATCATTTGGAAATCTTTCTGAAAATTTCAGGAAATTCATTTTTTTTCGGAAATCATCCAGAAAATTTCAGGAAATTTATTTTTTTACGAAAATCATCGGGAAACCATTCCGGAAAATTTCCAGAAATTCATTTTTTTACGGAAATAATCCGGAAAAATTCCGGATATTTATTTTTTTACGGAAATCATTTGGAAATCTTTCAGAAAATTTCCTGAAATTTATTTTTTTACGGAAATAATCCGGAAAAATTCCGGATATTTATTTTTTTACGGAAAGCATTCGGAAATCTTTCAGAAAATTTCCTGAAATTTATTTTTTTACGGAAATAATCCGGAAAAATTTCAGATATTTATTTTTTACGGAAATCATTCGGAAATCTTTCGGAAAATTTCAGGAAATTTTTTTTTACAGAAATCATCCAGAAAATTGCCGGAAATTTATTTTTTTACGGAAATCATTCGGAAATCTTTCTGAAAATTTCAGGAAATTCATTTTTTTACGGAAATCATCCGGAAAATTTCCGGAAATTAATTATTTTTATGGAAATCATTCGGAAATCTTTCGGAAAATTTCAGGAAATTCATTTTTTTACGGAAATCATCCGGAAAATTTCAGGAAATTTATTATTTTTACGGAAATCATCCGGAAAACATTCCGGAAAATTTCTAAAAATTTATTTTTTTACGGAAATCATCCAGGAAAAATTCCGGATATTTATTTTTTTACGGAAATCATTTGGAAATCTTTCAGAAAATTTCCTGAAATTTATTTTTTTACGGAAATAATCCGGAAAAATTCCGGATATTTATTTTTTTACGGAAATCATTCGGAAATCTTTCAGAAAATTTCCTAAAATTTATTTTTTTACGGAAATAATCCGGAAAAATTTCAGATATTTATTTTTTACGGAAATCATTCGGAAATCTTTCGGAAAATTTCAGGAAATTTTTTTTTACAGAAATCATCCAGAAAATTGCTGGAAATTTATTTTTTTACGGAAATCATCCGGAAACCATTCCGGAAAATTTCCAGAAATTTATTTTTTACGGAAATCATCCGGAAAATTTCCGGAAATTTATTTTTTTACGGAAATAATCCGGAAACCATTCCGGAAAATTTCCGGAAATCAATTTTTTAAAGGAAATCATCCGGAAATTATTTCGAAAAATTTCCGGAAATCTATATTTTACGGAAATTATCCGTAAATCTTCCGACAAATTTCCAGAAATTTTTTTTTAACAGGAATAATCCGGAAAAATTTCGGATATTTATTTTTTTACGGAAATCATTCGGAAATCTCTCGGAAAATTTCAGGAAATTTTTTTTTACAGAAATCATCGAGAAAATTGACGGAAATTTATTTTTTTACGGAAATCATTCGGAAATCTTTCTGAAAATTTCAGAAAATTCATTTTTTTACGGAAATCATCCGGAAAATTTCCGGATATTTATTTTTTTACGGAAATAATCCGGAAACCATTCCGGAAAATTTCCGGAAAACAATTTTTTGAAGGAATTCATCCGGAAATTATTTCGAAAAATTTCCGGAAATCAATTTTTTAAAGGAAATCATCCGGAAATTATTTCGAAAAATTTCCGGAAATCTATATTTTACGGAAATCATCCGGAAAATTTCCGGAAATTAATTATTTTTATGGAAATCATTCGGAAATCTTTTGGAAAATTTACGGAAATTTATTTATTTACGGAAATCATCTGGAAAATTTCCGGAAATTAATTATTTTTACGGAAATCATTTGAAAATCTTTCGGAAAATTTCCAGAAATTCATTTTTTTACGGAAATCATCCGGAAAATTTCCGGAAATTAATTATTTTTACGGAAATCATACGAAAATCTTCAGGAAACTTTCCAGAAATTAATTTTTTTACGGCAATCATTTGGAAATCTTTCAGAAAATTTCCTGAAATTGATTTTTTTACGGAAATTATCCAGAAATTTATTTTTTTTACGGAAATCATACGAAAATCTTCAGGAAACACTCCAGAAATTTATTTTTTTACGGAAATCATTTGGAAATATTTCGGAAAATTTCCGGAAATTAATTATTTTTATGGAAATCATTTGGAAATCTTTCTGAAAATTTCAGGAAATTCATTTTTTTTCGGAAATCATCCAGAAAATTTCAGGAAATTTATTTTTTTACGAAAATCATCGGGAAACCATTCCGGAAAATTTCCAGAAATTCATTTTTTTACGGAAATAATCCGGAAAAATTCCGGATATTTATTTTTTTACGGAAATCATTTGGAAATCTTTCAGAAAATTTCCTGAAATTTATTTTTTTACGGAAATAATCCGGAAAAATTCCGGATATTTATTTTTTTACGGAAAGCATTCGGAAATCTTTCAGAAAATTTCCTGAAATTTATTTTTTTACGGAAATAATCCGGAAAAATTTCAGATATTTATTTTTTACGGAAATCATTCGGAAATCTTTCGGAAAATTTCAGGAAATTTTTTTTTACAGAAATCATCCAGAAAATTGCCGGAAATTTATTTTTTTACGGAAATCATTCGGAAATCTTTCTGAAAATTTCAGGAAATTCATTTTTTTACGGAAATCATCCGGAAAATTTCCGGAAATTAATTATTTTTATGGAAATCATTCGGAAATCTTTCGGAAAATTTCAGGAAATTCATTTTTTTACGGAAATCATCCGGAAAATTTCAGGAAATTTATTATTTTTACGGAAATCATCCGGAAAACATTCCGGAAAATTTCCAAAAATTTATTTTTTTACGGAAATCATCCGGAAACCATTCCGGAAAATTTCCAGAAATTTATTTTTTTACGGAAATAATCCGGAAAAATTCCAGACATTTATTTTTTTACGGAAATCATACGAAAATCCTCAGGAAACACTCCAGAAATTTATTTTTTTACGGAAATCATTTGGAAATATTTCGGAAAATTTCCGAAAATTAATTATTTTTATGGAAATCATTTGGAAATCTTTCTGAAAATTTCAGGAAATTCATTTTTTTTCGGAAATCATCCAGAAAATTTCAGGAAATTTATTATTTTTACGGAAATTATCCGGAAACCATTCCGGAAAATTTCCAAAAATTTATTTTTTTTACGGAAATAATCCTGAAAAATTCCGGATATTTATTTTTTTACGGAAATCATTCGGAAATCCTTCAGAAAATTTCCTGAAATTTATTTTTTTACGGAAATAATCCGGAAAAATTCCGGATATTTATTTTTTTACGGAAATCATTCGGAAATCTTTCATAAAATTTCCTGAAATTTATTTTTTTACGGAAATAATCCGGAAAAATTTCGGATATTTATTTTTTTACGGAAATCATTCGGAAATCTTTCGGAAAATTTCAGGAAATTTTTTTTTACAGAAATCATCCAGAAAATTGCCGGAAATTTATTTTTTTACGGAAATCATTCGGAAATCTTTCTGAAAATTTCAAAAAATTCATTTTTTACGGAAATCATCCGGAAAATTTCCGGAAATTTATTTTTTTACGGAAATAATCCGGAAACCATTCCGGAAAATTTCCGGAAATCAATTTTTTGAAGGAAATCATCCGGAAATTATTTCGAAAAATTTCCGGAAATCTATATTTTACGGAAATTATCCGTAAATCTTCCGACAAATTTCCAGAAATTTTTTTTTAACGGAAGTCATCCGGAAATCTTCTCGAATTTTTCCGGAAATTCATTTTTTATGGAAATCATTCGGAAATCTTTTGGAAAATTTACGGAAATTTATTTATTTACGGAAATCATCTGGAAAATTTCCGGAAATTAATTATTTTTACGGAAATCATTTGAAAATCTTTCGGAAAATTTCCAGAAATTCATTTTTTTACGGAAATCATCCGGAAAATTTCCGGAAATTAATTATTTTTACGGAAATCATACGAAAATCTTCAGGAAACTTTCCAGAAATTAATTTTTTTACGGCAATCATTTCGAAATCTTTCAGTAAATTTCCAGAAATTTATTTTTTTACGGCAATCATTTGGAAATATTTCGGAAAATTTCCGGAAATCCATATTTTACGGAAATTTATTTTTTTACGGAAATAATCCGGAAAATTTCCGGAAATTAATTATTTTTATGGTAATCATTTGGAAATCTTTCTGAAAATTTCAGGAAATTTATTTTTTTACGGAAATCATCCAGCAAATTTCAGGAAATTTATTTCTTTTATGGAAATCATACGAAAATCTTCAGGAAACTTTCCAGAAATTTATTTTTTTTATAGCAATCATTTGGAAATCTTTCAGAAAATTTCCTGAAATTGATTTTTTTACGGAAATTATCCAGAAATTTATTTTTTTTACGGAAATCATACAAAAATCTTCAGGAAACACTCCAGAAATTTAGTTTTTTACGGAAATCATTTGGAAATATTTCCGAAAATTTCCAGAAATTAATTATTTTTATGGAAATCATTTGGAAATCTTTCTGAAAATTTCAGGAAATTCATTTTTTTTCGGAAATCATCCAGAAAATTTCAGGAAATTTATTTTTTTACGAAAATCATCGGGAAACCATTCCGGAAAATTTCCAGAAATTCATTTTTTTACGGAAATAATCCGGAAAAATTCCGGATATTTATTTTTTTACGGAAATCATTTGGAAATCTTTCAGAAAATTTCCTGAAATTTATTTTTTTACGGAAATAATCCGGAAAAATTCCGGATATTTATTTTTTTACGGAAAGCATTCGGAAATCTTTCAGAAAATTTCCTGAAATTTATTTTTTTACGGAAATAATCCGGAAAAATTTCAGATATTTATTTTTTACGGAAATCATTCGGAAATCTTTCGGAAAATTTCAGGAAATTTTTTTTTACAGAAATCATCCAGAAAATTGCCGGAAATTTATTTTTTTACGGAAATCATTCGGAAATCTTTCTGAAAATTTCAGGAAATTCATTTTTTTACGGAAATCATCCGGAAAATTTCCGGAAATTAATTATTTTTATGGAAATCATTCGGAAATCTTTCTGAAAATTTCAGGAAATTCATTTTTTTACGGAAATCATCCGGAAAATTTCAGGAAATTTATTATTTTTACGGAAATCATCCGGAAAACATTCCGGAAAATTTCCAAAAATTTATTTTTTTACGGAAATCATCCGGAAACCATTCCGGAAAATTTCCAGAAATTTATTTTTTTACGGAAATAATCCGGAAAAATTCCAGACATTTATTTTTTTACGGAAATCATACGAAAATCTATGGAAACACTCCAGAAATTTATTTTTTTACGGAAATCATTTGGAAATATTTCGGAAAATTTCCGGAAATTAATTATTTTTATGGAAATCATTTGGAAATCTTTCTGAAAATTTCAGGAAATTCATTTTTTTTCGGAAATCATCCAGAAAATTTCAGGAAATTTATTTTTTTACGAAAATCATCGGGAAACCATTCCGGAAAATTTCCAGAAATTCATTTTTTTACGGAAATAATCCGGAAAAATTCCGGATATTTTTTTTTTACGGAAATCATTTGGAAATCTTTCAGAAAATTTCCTGAAATTTATTTTTTTACGGAAATAATCCGGAAAAATTCCGGATATTTATTTTTTTACGGAAATCATTCGGAAATCTTTCAGAAAATTTCCTGAAATTTATTTTTTTACGGAAATAATCCGGAAAAATTTCAGATATTTATTTTTTACGGAAATCATTCGGAAATCTTTCGGAAAATTTCAGGAAATTTTTTTTTACCGAAATCATCCAGAAAATTGCTGGAAATTTATTTTTTTACGGAAATCATTCGGAAATCTTTCTGAAAATTTCAGGAAATTCATTTTTTTACGGAAATCATCCGGAAAATTTCCGGAAATTAATTATTTTTATGGAAATCATTCGGAAATCTTTCTGAAAATTTCAGGAAATTCATTTTTTTACGGAAATCATCCGGAAAATTTCAGGAAATTTTTTATTTTTACCGAAATCATCCGGAAAACATTCCGGAAAATTTCCAAAAATTTATTTTTTTACGGAAATCATCCGGAAACCATTCCGGAAAATTTCCAGAAATTTATTTTTTTACGGAAATCATCCGGAAAATTTCCGGATATTTATTTTTTTACGGAAATAATCCGGAAACCATTCCGGAAAATTTCCGGAAATCAATTTTTTAAAGGAAATCATCCGGAAATTATTTCGAAAAATTTCCGGAAATCTATATTTTACGGAAATTATCCGTAAATCTTCCGACAAATTTCCAGAAATTTTTTTTTTAACAGGAATAATCCGGAAAAATTTCGGATATTTATTTTTTTACGGAAATCATTCGGAAATCTCTCGGAAAATTTCAGGAAATTTTTTTTTACAGAAATCATCGAGAAAATTGACGGAAATTTATTTTTTTACGGAAATCATTCGGAAATCTTTCTGAAAATTTCAGAAAATTCATTTTTTTACGGAAATCATCCGGAAAATTTCCGGATATTTATTTTTTTACGGAAATAATCCGGAAACCATTCCGGAAAATTTCCGGAAATCAATTTTTTGAAGGAATTCATCCGGAAATTATTTCGAAAAATTTCCGGAAATCTATATTTTACGGAAATTATCCGTAAATCTTCCGACAAATTTCCAGAAATTTTTTTTAACGGAAGTCATCCGGAAATCTTCTCGAATTTTTCCGGAAATTCATTTTTTATGGAAATCATTCGGAAATCTTTTGGAAAATTTCCGGAAATTTATTTATTTACGGAAATCATCTGGAAAATTTCCGGAAATTAATTATTTTTACGGAAATCATTTGAAAATCTTTCGGAAAATTTCCAGAAATTAATTTTTTTTACGGCAATCATTTGGAAATCTTTCAGAAAATTTCCTGAAATTTATTTTTTTACGGAAATAATCCGGAAAAATTTCGGATATTTATTTTTTTACGGAAATCATTCGGAAATCTTTCGGAAATTTTTAGGAAATTTTTTTTTACAGAAATCATCCAGAAAATTGCCGGAAATTAATTTTTTTACGGAAATCATTCGGAAATCTTTCTGAAAATTTTAGGAAATTTATTTTTTTACGGAAATAATCGCGTCGAATCAGTTGGAGGAGCCAGATACATCGCGACATTTATCGATGATTACTCCCGTTGGTGTGTCATACGTCTTCTGAAAAATAAGAGTGATGTTCTTTCTGCCTTCAAGGACTTCAAGGCCGCAGCTGAGAATATACACGGGTGCAGGATACAATACGTCCAGTCAGACAACGGAACAGAGTACATAAACTCTGCATTCAACGAGTTCCTGAAAGAAAACGGCATCGGCAGAAGGTTAACTGTCACTTATACACCACAACAAAATGGTGTTGCGGAGAGACGGAACAGGACACTAATGGACATGACGAGATGTTTATTGAAACAATCAAATCTCCCTTCATCATTTTGGGGTGAAGCTATTAATACTTCAAATTATATTCGGAACCGGTGTCCGTCCAGAACTCTTGATGGTATGACCGCGTTTGAAAAGTGGACTGGGAAAGTTCCGAACGTGAGTGAATTCCAAATCTTCGGATCGGAAGTTTTCACTTTGAATAGATTACCGACAAAAGGAAAATTAGAATCTCGTTCTAAAAGCGGAATTTTTGTCGGCTATTCCGATGAATCGAAAGGCTATCGTGTATGGATACCCAGTGAACATCGAATTGACATCACTAGGGATGTGAAGTTCATCGGACTACCAAAGAAATCGACAGAACTAGAGAACCGAAGTGAAACTCGCAACGACAACAACGCTGACGTGGAATTAATCCTATCGCCCAGGAATGATCATCGACACCCAGAGGAAAATGAGGCAGAAACCGAATCTGTCGACGATTGGAACGACGCAGAAGACCTTCTAAGTGACGAATCAAACGATGAAGATGATGACGCTCGAGATGACAATCAACAAAATGTAAACAATCAACGCAGAGGTCGCGGTAGACCTCAAAATGTTAGAACTGGCGAAAGAGGGAGACCCAGAAAAAGGTATAATATGGTTAATTGTTCAAATTCAATTGAAGAAATAGTTTCTCTCACTGAAATTCCCCTTCAGCAGGCTATTCGAGGTCCTGATGCTGAAGAATGGAACGATGCGATAACATCGGAAATCAAATCCATTATCAAGAATGACACCTGGATCCTGACTGACAGACCGAACGACAAGGCAGTGATTGGCAGTCGCTTAATTCTAAGAAACAAATACAAAAAAGATGGAACCTTGGATCGAAGAAAGGCGAGAGTTGTGGCGAGAGGTTTCGCCCAAAGACCTGGTATCGACTTCGATGAAACATTTTCCCCGGTGGCACGTCTTAACTCTATCAGGTGTATAACGGCAACAGCGGCAGAACATAACATGACGATAAAACAGTTTGACATCACAACTGCATACTTAAACGGCTACCTAGACGAAGAAGTACTCATGGAAGTACCAAAGTACACCGCACATGCTCTGGAACAAATCATTGAAAGTTCAGACTCTGTCGTCGGAAGAAAAGCGAAGAAAATGTTAAACGACCTCCAATCGGGAGACAAAGTGTGTCTATTAAAAAGGGCCCTCTATGGCCTACGGCAAGCAGGTCGTTGCTGGTATGAGAGAATCAACAAAGAATTAATCAAATTTGGTGCCAGAAAGTCCTCCGCAGATCCGTGCGTCTACTACGAAGGAGAGGGAGAAGATTTGCTAATAATTTCAATGTATGTCGACGACTTTCTCATTGCTTCTCGGAACATAAACAAAATCACAAAATTCGGAAAATATCTATCGAAAATCTTTGATGTCAAGGACCTTGGAACGGTCAAACATTGTTTGGGAATGGAGTTCGATATAAAAAAGGAGGGAATTCAGATCAGTCAAACAGGATACGTCAATGACGTCCTCGCGCGTTTTGGGATGTCAGACTGCAAGCCGGTGTCAACGCCTCTAGACCCCGGAGTAAAGTTGGAAAAAGCAAAGGATCCTGATCATGAAGAAAACTCTCTTCCGTACCGTGAACTCATTGGTTCATTGATGTATTTGACTATGTGTACTCGTCCCGATATCGCATACGCGACGAGTTACCTCAGCCAGTTCAACAACTGCTACAATACGAACCACTGGACAGCTGCAAAGCGAGTTCTTCGCTACTTACAAGGAACGAAAAACGTAGGTTTATATTTTTATCGATCTGGCAAATCGCTGGAGGGATTTGTCGATGCCGATTGGGCAAACTGCCCTAATGATAGGAAGTCCTATACCGGTTTTTCGTTTATTCTTGGAGGATCCAGTGTTTCATGGGAATCTAGAAAGCAGAGGACGGTGGCCCTTTCGTCGACTGAGGCCGAATATATGGCCTTAGCCGAAGCCGGGAAGGAAGCCGCATATTTAAAACACTTTCTAAATGAACTGGGATTTTCAAAAACTGAAAAAGTTACAATTTTTTGTGACAACAATGGTGCTCGCAAATTGGCCGAAAATCCGGTATTTCACAACCGGAGCAAACACATAGATGTTCGGCACCATTATATTCGCGAGTGTCTACGAAAAGGAGAAATAACGATAAAGTATCTACCCACTGAGGACATGACCGCCGACGTCTTGACGAAAGGATTATCAAAGCAAAAACACGTGAAGTGTGTGGAACGTCTTGGTTTAGTGAAAATTGCAGTGTAAAAAAAAAAAACAAAAAAACAAAAAACAAAAACAAAGTGCCCTTTTTAATCGAGGGGGAGTATTGAAACACGAATAATTTTGTACTTCGCGCTACACGATTGAAAACGGACATGTGACTTCCTTTAGAACGCCATCTTTATAACATACGTCAACTTCCTTTTTAGTCTTTTGTATTGTACGAACGCGTCTCGTCGCTCTCGGTACTTACGCTTATCGTGTTAATCTTTTATTACGAACAAATCTCTTTTTGTGTGAAAATAAATATCAAGTAATAGTTTTGGAATTAACTGTGTTCACTTTACTCGATCCAACCTAGTATTAATAGAAATAATCCGGAAAAATTCAGGATATTTATTTTTTTACGGAAATCATTCGGAAATCTTTCATAAAATTTCCTGAAATTTATTTTTTTACGGAAATCATTCGGAAAATTTCCGGAAATTTATTTTTTTACGGAAATAATCCGGAAACCATTCCGGAAAATTTCCGGAAATCAATTTTTTGAAGGAAATCATCCGAAAATTATTTCGAAAAATTTCCGGAAATCTATATTTTACGGAAATTATCCGTAAATCTTCCGACAAATTTCCAGAAATTTTTTTTTAACAGGAATAATCCGGAAAAATTTCGGATATTTATTTTTTTACGGAAATCATTCGGAAATCTCTCGGAAAATTTCAGGAAATTTTTTTTTACAGAAATCATCGAGAAAATTGACGGAAATTTATTTTTTTACGGAAATCATTCGGAAATCTTTCTGAAAATTTCAGAAAATTCATTTTTTTACGGAAATCATCAGGAAAATTTCCGGATATTTATTTTTTTACGGAAATCATTCGGAAACCATTCCGGAAAATTTCCGGAAATCAATTTTTTGAAGGAATTCATCCGGAAATCATTTCGAAAAATTTCCGGAAATCTATATTTTACGGAAATTATCCGTAAATCTTCCGACAAATTTCCAGAAATTTTTTTTTAACGGAAGTCATCCAGAAATCTTCTCGAATTTTTCCGGAAATTCATTTTTTATGGAAATCATTCGGAAATCTTTTGGAAAATTTCCGGAAATTTATTTATTTACGGAAATCATCTGGAAAATTTCCGGAAATTAATTATTTTTACGGAAATCATTTGAAAATCTTTCGGAAAATTTCCAGAAATTAATTTTTTTTACGGCAATCATTTGGAAATCTTTCAGAAAATTTCCTGAAATTTATTTTTTTACGGAAATAATCCGGAAAAATTTCGGATATTTATTTTTTTACGGAAATCATTCGGAAATCTTTCGGAAATTTTTAGGAAATTTTTTTTTACAGAAATCATCCAGAAAATTGACGGAAATTAATTTTTTTACGGAAATCATTCGGAAATCTTTCTGAAAATTTTAGGAAATTTATTTTTTTACGGAAATAATCCGGAAGAATTCCGGATATTTATTTTTTTACGGAAATCATTCGGAAATCTTTCATAAAATTTCCTGAAAATTATTTTTTTACGGAAATAATCCGGAAAAATTTCGGATATTTATTTTTTTACGGAAATCATTCGGAAATCTTTCGGAAAATTTCAGAAAATTCATTTTTTACGGAAATCATCCGGAAAATTTCCGGAAATTTATTTATTTACGGAAATCATCTGGAAAATTTCCGGAAATTAATTATTTTTACGGAAATCATTTGAAAATCTTTCGGAAAATTTCCAGAAATTTATTTTTTTTACGGCAATCATTTGGAAATCTTTCAGAAAATTTCCTGAAATTTATTTTTTTACGGAAATAATCCGGAAAAATTTCGGATATTTATTTTTTTACGGAAATCATTCGGAAATCTTTCGGAAATTTTTAGGAAATTTTTTTTTACAGAAATCATCCAGAAAATTGCCGGAAATTAATTTTTTTTATGGAAATCATTCGGAAATCTTTCTGAAAATTTCAGGAAATTCATTTTTTTACAGAAATCATCCGGAAAATTTCCGGAAATCAATTTTTTGAAGGAAATCATCCGGAAATTATTTCGAAAAATTTCCGGAAATCTATATTTTACGGAAATTATCCGTAAATCTTCCGACAAATTTCCAGAAATTTTTTTTTAACGGAAGTCATCCGGAAATCTTCTCGAATTTTTCCGGAAATTCATTTTTTATGGAAATCATTCGGAAATCTTTTGGAAAATTTCCGGAAATTTATATATTTACGGAAATCATCTGGAAAATTTCCGGAAATTAATTATTTTTACGGAAATCATTTGAAAATCTTTCGGAAAATTTCCAGAAATTCATTTTTTTCGGAAATCATCCGGAAAATTTCCGGAAATTAATTATTTTTACGGAAATCATACGAAAATCTTCAGGAAACTTTCCAGAAATTAATTTTTTTACTGCAATCATTTGGAAATATTTCGGAAAATTTCCGAAAATTTATTTTTTTTACGGAAATCATCCGGAAATCTTCTGGAATTTTTCCGGAAATTTATTTTTTATGGAAATCATTCGGAAATCTTTTGGAATATTTCCGGTAATTCATTTATTTACGGAAATCATCTGGAAAATTTCCAGATATTTATTTTTTTATGGAAATCATCTGGAACAATTGCCGCTAGGTGGCTATACTTTAACACGTGCTCGCGTCTCGCTCTTTATTTTTCTTGATTGTTTGTTGTGTTTTGGATATTCGGACAAATTGTGCACTCACTTTTTTTGTGAAGTATTAGTTATTATCTGATACGTGTGCTTCTTTTTTTCAAAAAGTGACATTCTTTCTCAGTTTTTTGTGCTTTGGTTTGTGCTCCTCGTGCACCTAACCTATAATTTACTTGGATAAATTTACGATGTCTTCTAACAAGTGTTACAAGTGTGGCAAGAACCTGGTAAAAGACTCAATCTCTTGTTCAGGTTGTGATGCTATTTATCACCCTAGTTGTGGTATGCAAACGGGTACTAATGTTGATGGTTCAAACATTAAGTGCTGCAGACGAAAACAACGTTCTCCTAACTCTAGCGACGACACTATTTTGAAAGTATTAGCAGATATGAGAAATTCTTTCTCCTCGAGATTCGACAACATTGACACTAAATTTGACGATGTCAGTCAATGCATAAACGCAAGTGAAATTAAAATAGATGAATTATTTGATCGTATGTTGATTTTAGAAGGCAAGGTGTTATCTGTGGAAAATTCTAATCTTAATCAAAGTATCCCAACTCCAACTGTAAATCAATGTATGCATGAACTGGAGGATCGTGGGCGAAGGAAAAAAAATTCAATTTTGTTCGGGTTTCAGCAGCATGAACTAGTTACTAATACTCCAAAAACCAGGAACAACTCTAATAACTTGCAATCAGCTGTTCTGAAGCTTCTGAAAGTGTTCGTCCCTCCTGACATTCTTGAGAGTATGAAGGCTACTATACTTGGTAATATTACGCAGGCTCCTCAGCAGAAGCCCCGTCCAATCAATCTTACGTTTGCGACGGAGGAGAAGGCACAAGCAGCTCTACGAATGTTTGTGGCTGCCAAGCGAGACGTGAGTCACTCACACACAATCAAAAACATATATCTCTCTCAGGACCGTACAAGAATACAACTGAACGAGATTTCTGCTCTCAAAAATCAGCTGGAATCACGTCAATTGGATGGGGAAGAGAATTTGAAGATAGTGTTTCGGTCTGGGAATCCTGTCATAGTGAAAAACCGGAGGTTGATGAAAACTACTTAAACTATTCTAACGAACCCTCACAAGGACGATTGATAACAAATGAGGTATTTTACCGTGAGTACAAAGTTGACACCTCTCCTACACACACTAATAATTCTGTCATATTCAACGTCTACTATCAAAATGTGAGAGGTCTTTGCACTAAGATTGATGCTTTGCGTCAAAACATTCCCCTCTCTCCCTTTAATATCATAATTTTCTCCGAAACATGGCTACATCCTGGAATTAACTCCCAAGAACTTGGTTTCAATAATTACGATGTCTTCCGGTCAGATAGATGTGAATCAACAAATACGGATAAGAGGGGGGGAGGTGTTTTGATTGCATCAAAACATTTTCTAAAATGTTCTCTTATAATTACTAATTCTATTACTATTGAAAATTCTATTACTTCATAAAATTCATAAAAAATTCGACTTTCTATATTTTGGGTTGTTTTTATATACCACCGAATTCTTCAACTAATATATATTTTCACATGTGTTCAATTATTGAAAATATAGTATTCTCTTATCCTAATGCGAATATTTCCATCTTTGGAGATTTTAATTTACCTTTTTTAAAGTGGAATAACAGTAGTAATGGTCCTCCTTGTTTGCCTAAAAATACTTCTGTCATGCAGCATAAAGTAATATCGTCGATTATTTCTGACACATGTGATGTCGCTAATCTGATGCAAATAAATGAGTTTACTAATGTTCATAATTCTATTCTAGATTTGGTTTTACCTATTGATGATTATCATCCACCTTTACAATTATATGTAATGGCATAAAAAATAATATTGATAATAGATGTAATCTTGATCACCCTGTGTTAAGAATGATATAAGAGTAGGAGACGAAAGGTCTCGATTTGAGACGAAGGTAATCGAATGTCAAATTTTAATGGTAATTATCACGACCGGCAGTACTCGACACGCGAGCAATCGAGAAACATTTATATTTGAATATTAAGATATATTATTTGTACAGAGTGTGGAGTACAATTTTAATTATTTTTTATACCAATGTGAAGATATTATTTGAACTAAAAATTGAGTTATTGTTGTGTACATATTTAGAACTATAAATTGAATTAATTAAATAAAGTTGTGTCCTTTTATATTCTGTGTTATTTTAATTTACCAGCCACGCAATAGAACAAAAGTTAATGAAATTTATAAACAATTGCGTAGAACATTTTGGTCCTTCGAGCCGGATTGCTCGCAATACTAGTGAAAGTGTCGAGTGCTCATGACTTTGATCCAATTTTACAAAAGAAATTTGGAATTTGACTGTGAAAAAGAAGGAAAAGTGTACACTGTTATTACAAAATATTGACTGAGGGTCCTACGGACATAAACTTCTGGAACTGGCGGTTGCACTTTTTTTGTTTTACTGAAACTTCATTATTGAAAGCAGAAAATCTACACAATTCACAAAGGAAGGTGGTTATTAATTGTTAAGACAAGGCCATTTTTGAATTCTGGAACCGTTGTTTAGTTGTGACTCATTGTAAGCAAGTATATTTCTTTGTTCATTTTGTTTATTGATATTTTATTGTAATTGAGTGTTATTGTATTTATAATGGATAAAAGTGACATTGAGGTTGCTCGACAGAATCGTACGAATTGTAAATCTAAACTCACAAAATTTCACACGTATTTAGAAAAATGTACAAATGATTTGAGTGCAGTTTCTGTCGAGGAAGTTCAATTAAGATTAAAAAAGATTGAAGATTTATGGATTGAATTTGACCAAGCACAGTTAGTGTTAGAAATAAAGGCTCCGAGTCCAAGTAGAGAAATTGATAGAACTGAGTTTGAAAATCATTATTTCAGTTATACAGCTTTAGCGACAAAAATTATCAATCAATTAGCACCTCGAGAGACAGTCGCGGAACAGAACGAATTAGCCCGACAACGAGCGATTGTAGCACAATTAGAATCGGATTTAAATACTCAAAGACAAAATGAACTAATACATTTAAGAACATTAGCAACGTCACGATTGTCAACAAACGACAATGAATCACAAATGGTTAGAAGTCACTTTCCATTACCTAGACTCGATCTCCCCACTTTCTCGGGTGGTTATGAAGAGTGGCTGGGCTTTAGGGACTTATTTACTGCAATTATTCATGATGACAATAGTATTCCTAAAGTCCAGAAATTACGATATTTAAAATCTTATTTGAAAGACAATGCCGCACGGGTAATTGAAAATTTAGAAATTTCTGAGGCAAGCTATGATGTTGCGTGGACTTTATTAGAAGAGAGATTTGATAATAAACGTCTAATAATAAATAATCATATGATGTCAATTCTTGAGGTAGCATCACCGAGTAAAGATTCAGCTACATGTTTACGAAATTTACTAGATTCAATTTTAACACATGTACGCGCGTTGAAAATGTTAAAAGAACCTACCGATAGTTGGGACACGCCTCTAATTTGTATTATAGCATCAAAGCTTGACAAGGAATCTAGAAGGGAGTGGGAGCGTTCGAGGAAGGGAAATGAAATGCCTACTTTCAAGCAGCTGACTGAGTTTCTACAAGAGCGCTGTCAAATGCTTGAAACAATGAATCCTGGAATCATAGAACAAAGTAAACAAAAACTAAATAACAAAATTCAAAATAATTTAGATAGAAAAGTAATTGGTAAATCGTTTTTAAATACTAATAATAAAATAACTTGTTCGATTTGTAAAGAAAATCATTCGGTTTATAATTGTTCAGAATTCACAAAACTTTCTATTGACGAAAGGATTCAATTAATTAAAAAGAAGGGATTGTGCTACAATTGTCTTGGAGTTAATCATTTAATTGCAAACTGTAGATCTCGAAATTGTAGTAAATGTAATAAGCGACATCATACGATGTTACATCGAGAAATAATAAAAGATTCGGAAAATGAAACAACTGTTGATTCGATTGGAAATAGTGTATTGAAAAATTATCATGTTACTGATTCTTCAATGATTCTTTTGTCTACTGCGATTGCATATGTTTTTGACAGTGACGGTAGGCGACATAGTTGTAGGGTGCTGTTAGATAGTGGGTCTCAGCCAAATTTGATGACTGAACAACTAGCTAAAAAATTAAATTTGAAAAAACAACGATTAAATTCTGCGATTGAAGTTTTGAACGATAATAAAATAAATAGTATTGAATGGGTAGAAACAATTTTCGAGTCTAGTAATGCAAAATATAAAACCAAACTTTCCTTCCTCATACTTCCAAAAATAACAAGTGAAATTCCATCCATTCCTATAAATAAAAAACAATTTGAGATTCCTCCACATATAAATTTGGCTGATCCAGGATTCTGCAAGCCTGCTGCAGTAGACATATTAGTTGGAGCAGAGCTGTTTTACGAACTCTTGGAACAAAACAGGATTTCTCTCGCGATGCCACATATCTCACTACAAAATTCAAAATTGGGGTGGATTGTCACGGGCAGAATGAACAACAAACAATTGCATCAGGGATTAAAATGCAACCTAGTGCGGGATCCATTGACCGTTCAATTGGAGAAGTTCTGGAGAATCGATGAAGGGATTGAAACTAAATATTTGTCTACAGAGGAATCAGAATGTGAAAAACATTTTTTACAAAATGTTCAGCGTGATTCGGAAGGAAAGTACATCGTTAGTTTACCGTTCAATAAAAAGAAAGAAAACTTAGGAAGTTCTTATGACATTGCTAAACGTAGATTTTTTATTCTAGAACGAAGACTCTTGAAGGATGCTGGGTTGAAGCAGAAGTATGATGAATTTCTTCAGCATTATGAGGATCTTGGTCACATGGAGTTATCTTCTAGTGGCCCGGAGGAAGGATTTTATATGCCACACCAAGCGGTGATAAAACAATCTGTTCTTTCAAGAGTGGTTTTTGATGGATCATCATTGACAGACACTGGAATTTCGCTTAATGAAACACTTTTGGTGGGAGCAATTATTCAGGACGGATTGTTCAGCTTATTAATTCGATTTCGTCAGCATCCAATTGCTCTCAGCGCGGATGTGGAGAAGATGTACAGACAATTCTGGATTCATCCAAGAGATCGGAAGTTCCAAAAAATCTTGTGGAGAAAAGATCCAGAAATGCCTGTAAAAACTTATGAACTAAAAACAATAACGTACGGAACGTCAGCGGCACCTTTTCTGGCAGTTCGATGTCTTAAGCAATTGGCAATCGATGAAGGATCCAATTTTCCTGAAGCAGCCAAGGCTTTGAACGAGGATTTCTACGTGGACGATGCTCTGACGGGAGCTGACAACATCGACGAAGCAATGCAGTTGAAAAATGATTTGATAAAGCTGACTAAGAAGGGTGGACTAAATTTGACAAAGTGGAGATCAAATATTCCTGATCTTTCCGGAACATTACCTGAAGGTGCTGATTCAGACATAAAATTAAATCTAGAAAAGAATTCGAAAACTTTAGGTATAATGTGGAATACAACAGACGACACTCTTTATATCAAAATTTCAGCTGATCAAAAGGAAAAAATCACGTCAAAACGGATTATGTTGTCGAATATAGCAAAAATTTACGATCCTTGTGGCCTGATCGCTCCAATGACTGTATTCGCAAAGATAAAGATGCAGGATCTTTGGAAAACCAAAATATCTTGGGATGATCCAGTGCCTCCAGGAATCTTATCAGAGTATGAGGAATACCAAGCTCAACTTCATGTGATTAATGATTGGAGTGTGGAAAGACCAGTAAGATCACAGGGATTGGATGAGATGCAGCTCCATGGCTTTGCAGACGCAAGTGAGAAAGCCTATGGTGCATGCATCTATGTAAGAATTGCACAGGGTGGTCAATTCCGAAGCAACTTATTATGTGCAAGATCAAGAGTTGCACCAGTTAAATCAGTAACTTTGCCCAGGTTGGAACTTTGCGCCGCTGTATTGTTGACAAATTTGCTAACGGATGTAAAAAAATCATTACGTTGTAAGATCGACGGAATTAAGCTGTGGTCAGACTCAATGATCGTGTTGAGCTGGATAAGGTCTTCGCCTCATCAATTCAATACCTTCGTGGCCAATCGCATTGCAGAGATCCAAGATTCAAGCAACAAAGAGATGTGGAGTCATGTGAGGTCAGAGGACAACCCAGCGGATGCAATATCACGCGGTCAATTGCCAACAGAATTTATGAAGAACGCAATCTGGAAAACTGGACCAAGCTGGTTACAATTATCAGAAACTCATTGGCCGAAGCATCAATTGGAATGCACAGAATTGCCTGAAACTAGGAAAAACATCGTTTTAATTGCAGCTACGAAAACAACAAATTTGGTATTATGGAATCGATTTTCATCTTTTCGAAAGTTGATTCACGTCATCGCGTACTGTTTGCGTTTTTTGCGTAAACCATCAAAGAAACGTCACATTTCAGTACAATTAACATCTGATGAAATACTCGGAGCACGAGAAAAAATCATATTCCTGGTTCAACAGGAGGAATTCACCGAAGAGATCCACGAAATTACCAGAAGTGGGCATCTAAGAAAGAAATCTCAATTATTAAAATTAAATCCAATTATCGATCAAAAACTAATCAAGGTGGGAGGAAGAATAAAAAAATCATTCATATCCTTTGATCAACAACATCCTATTCTCCTTCCTAAAAGACATCCCATTACAGATTTAATTATTCGAGAATATCATGAAAAGTATATGCACCCCGGTGTTAATGGAACTTTATATGCTGTGAGAGAGAATTTTTGGCCCATTGATGGTAGAATGTCAGTGCGTAGAATGGTGAATGGCTGTGTCAGGTGTTTTCGTGAAAGGCCAAAAGAATTAACATATGAAATGGGAAATTTGCCGAGAGTAAGAATCACTCCATCTCGACCGTTTGAGAATTGTGGAGTCGATTATTGTGGCCATTTTTCGTTAAAGAAAAAAGGTTAAGAAATAGAAATAAAGTAAAGGTATATGCGGCGGTGTTTATATGCATGAGTACGAAGGCGGTTCATGTCGAATTGGTAGGTGATCTGTCGACGGAGATGTTTTTGGCATGTTTGAGAAGATTTTTCGCGCGAAGAGGAAAATTAAAATGTATTTATTCCGATAATGGAACGAATTTTGTCGGCGCGAAAAATGAATTGAGTGAACTTCACGGCCTCCTAAATTCAGAAATTCATAATCAAACAATATTTAAGAACTTAGCAGACGAAAGTATTGAATGGCATTTTTCACCGCCAAGAACTCCACACTTTGGTGGAATTTGGGAGGCGGCCGTGAAGTCGCTCAAGACTCATTTGCGGAGAACGATTGGCGAGACTCTTTTTACGTACGAGGAACTTTATACATACATGTGTGAAGTGGAATCCATATTAAATTCTAGACCACTTACGCCTTTGTCTAATGACCCGAACGACATGAACGCACTGACACCAGGACATTTTTTAATTGGATCTTCCATGAAAACTATTCCTGCACAGGATTATTCCCAGACTCCCGTGAATAGATTGTCCAGTTGGGAACACATTCAAAAGTTAAAGTCAGACCTGTGGAAGCGATGGAATCGTGAATACTTGAACGAAATTAACGTACGATCCAAGTGGCACACAGGTTCAGCTGATTATATAAAAATAGGTACTTTAGTTGTTTTAAGGGAAGAAAATCTTCCTCCTTTACGCTGGAGTTTGGGAAGAGTCATTGAGGTGTTTCCGGGTGATGACGGAATAATTCGAGTCGTAAAAATAAAAACTCAAAATGGAACATTTATTCGAGGTGTAAAAAAAGTCTCGCCACTTCCTATAGAATGAAGTTTATTGAACGTGTCCGTCCAAGGCGGGCAGAATGTTAAGAATGATATAAGAGTAGGAGACGAAAGGTCTCGATTTGAGACGAAGGTAATCGAATGTCAAATTTTAATGGTAATTATCACGACCGGCAGTACTCGACACGCGAGCAATCGAGAAACATTTATATTTGAATATTAAGATATATTATTTGTACAGAGTGTGGAGTACAATTTTAATTATTTTTTATACCAATGTGAAGATATTATTTGAACTAAAAATTGAGTTATTGTTGTGTACATATTTAGAACTATAAATTGAATTAATTAAATAAAGTTGTGTCCTTTTATATTCTGTGTTATTTTAATTTACCAGCCACGCAATAGAACAAAAGTTAATGAAATTTATAAACAATTGCGTAGAACACCCTGTTATAAATAATTATGACATTAGAAATGCAGACTTTGATGCAATCAGTTGCTATTTAAATGGTATAAATTGGAATTTGGTACTTGATTTGTCAGACATTGATTCTGCGATAACGATTTTTTATAAACACTTGTATACAGCATTAAATTTATACGTTTACTACTGAATTAAAAAAACTGGTTTTAGCAAAAAAGTTAGCACATTATAATTACAAATCATCCAGTACGAACAATAATTATTTAATTTTCTCTAAACTAAGGGCACAATGTAAACTTTTATCTAGAGAATGTTATCAATCTTATTTACGTAATACTGAAAATTCAATCATAAACAATACTAAATTTTTTTGGAAACATGTTAATTCTGTGCGCAAAAAAACACGATATCCTAACATAATGTATCTCGATGATGAAATTTGTGATAATGATTGTGATATCAGTGATTTGTTTGCAAAATATTTTGAATCTGTTTATACGCCTCCTACTATGTCAGTTCCTAATAATTAGGATAATAATTAGGATAATTAGATAATACTAACTCAAACTCTACTATCTATCTTCAAAATATGTATATTAATAAGGTAGACATTCTTAAACCGACGGAATAGCTCAGTTGGTTGGAGCTCCGGCTTTGCGGGTGGTGCAAGCGAGGTTCGCGCCCTCCGTCAGCCGGGGATTTTTTCCGACAGGTGAGATATTCCGAGCGGGAGGTTTGACGTCTAGGTGCGACGGTGTGCATTGTCGATTATTGTCCTATGCCTACCGCTGAAACTAGACTGTCGATAAACCGGTTGTACTCAGAAGAGGTTTTTCTACAGTTTCCCTCTTTTCTGGCGAGAAAACCCAATTTCGGGTGGTCCAGGCAAAATGCGAGTACTCCTATCTTCGAAAGTCGTACTGTAGGCGCATTAGGGTTAAATAAATTTGGTTATATTTGTAGAATGGTTATGCTTAATCCAAAAAAGTATCAGCAGGGACTCTTGTCGAGAGCGTAAAAGCCAATACCCTCACAGCATCGGGATATTATGGATATCGATGGGATGTTCTATGGATATCTTTTAGCTTTCGGAAGTTTGGATATCCCTGAGATATCCCATGGACGTCCATGGATATCCATTGGATATCACAGGGATATCCAAACTTCCGAAATCTAAAAGATATCCATAGGACATCTAATGGACATCCATAATATCCCGATGCTGTGAGGGTAGGGCAGGAGTATAAATGACAAAAAAGGAAGACATTCTTGAAAAATTAAATAAATTAGACATACACAAATCATCTGGGCCTGATAATGTGTCACCTCTCCTTCTACGTACTTGCTCAAATGCATTTTTAGAACCTCTGTATATATTGTTTAACAAATCTATTTTTTGCTCTGTTTTCCCTTATGAATGGAAAAAAGGAATTGTGATCCCTCTTTATAAAAGTAATAATAATGAAAATATTAGAAATTATAGGCCTATCACGCTCCTTAATTGCATTGCAAAAATTTTTGAAAGCTTATTATTTGATTTAATTTACGCTTTTGTTTCTAATATTGTCATTGAAGAACAACATGGATTTGTAAAATGTAAGTCTACGACAACTAATTTAGATGTTTTCACTAATTTTTTACTATTGAATATGGAGAAAGGTGCACAAATTGATGTAATATACACAGACTGGACTAAGGCATTTGATAGGGTGGACCATGATACTCTTGTGGCAAAGCTTGAAGCTCTGGGTTTTTCTGGTAATTTAACAAAATTTATTAAAAGTTATTTAGATAATAGATATCAATCTGTACGATTCAATAATAATTACTCTACACCTTTCTTATCTACATCAGGAGTTCCCCAGGGATCAAATTTGGGTCCTCTTTTGTTTATATTGTATGTAAATGACATTAAATCAATTTTCAAACATACTTTTTTCCTTTTGTATGCAGATGATCTGAAATTATTCAAAGCTATTCGAAATGATCAGGATAATATTGATTTGCAATCAGATTTGAATAACCTAACAAGTTAGTGTTTTCATAATAACATGTCTTTTAACACTAAAAAATGCTCGGTCATTTCTTTTTCCAAGAATAAACGTACTCTTTACTATTTGTATACAATTGGACAAGACGAAATTGAAAGGGTGACTCAGGTTTGTGATTTGGGTGTTATACTCGATAGTTCCTTATCATTTAATTCTCACATCTATATATATATATATATATATATATATATATATATATATATATATATATATATATATATATATATATATATATATATATATATACATATTGTAGTATTAAAAGAATACTGCTTTGTATTATTTCAAGAATACTTCATTTTACTATTTATAGAAAACTGCATTATAATATTCAGGTAATACTACATTTTAGTATTTAAAGAATACTGTGTTGTAGTATTCAACAAAGGTTTCATTGTAATATTTGAGGACCTCCACGGAACAACGATCTATGGAACATTTTGACATCAATGCAATTGTAATGAAAATATGTGCAAGTATTATTGAATTTTGAACCTAAATGAATGAAATCGTGTAGATAGATAAATAGAGAATATATTTATTAGTTCTCATTAGATATTGTGGTAGCAATAACGTGCCATAGATCGTTATTCCGTGAAGGTCTTCATTTAAAGAATGCTGCATTTTAGTATTTAAAGAATACTTCATTTTAGTATTTAAAGAGATTTTGAACGATTTGGTATCGCTGCCTCTTCTTAAGAGGATAAAATACTTCGGGTTCATATTTGGAAGGGTGATAGAGGAAGGTTCTTTAAGGGGATCCCACATACCGACAATGCAGATCTAAAATGGCTAAAAATCTGCAACGACCGTTTCTTGGAAAATATAAGATATTATGGCCTATAAATTTTACAAACTCACTTTTTAACATAAATACGCAGGATGAGTATTTTATTTGTTGTAATTAATGAAAAAAAATTATTTATAAAAAATTAAATATGAAGAGTTTTCCTGTAACAGGTCTTTTGACAAAAGCTCAAACTGCAACGACCATATCTCGAAAATAAAGAAGCAAAATAATTTTTCCATTTGCGAAACTTAGTTTGTTAGGAAAATACGCAGGATGAGACTCGTTTGCCATTCAGAAATAAATAAAAACTTTATTTTTCCCAAAGTGTATAAGTGACAGCTGTTCGGTAGCCATGATACTTAATTTACAAACATTAGTTTTTCTTTAACAATTTAAACAAAATATATTTCTCCCATTGTGTATCTTTTATCACTAATGAATTTTCACTCGAAAAGAAGACACTATGTCTCATTATTGTTAATTTAAAGTTAAAAATAATAAAAATTTGTCAGTTTTGGTACCTTTGGTGCCATCTCTTGGTTCTATGTATCACTAAACATCTGTCAGATGTGTTCTTCTTCTGGCAAATTGCTATACAAAATAGTTTACATAAATTAAAGTTTTATATTCTTGTTTTCATATAGAATGAATCTTATTATGTGTATTTATGTTACAAAGTAAGTTTGTCAAATTTATAGGTCATAATATCTTATATTTTCCAAGAAACGGTCGTTGCAGATTTTTAACCATTTTAGATCTATATTGTCGGTATGTGGGATCCCCTTAAGACCGGCTGCTCTCCGTTTCTGCAATAATTTTGAAAGGAAAATATTTTATTAACGATTAAAAATGCAGCGTAATTTGAGGTTGAAACTTAACTTTAACTTGATATCTCTAATTATTGAGATGTCAGGCGACAAGCGAGAAAACACTTTTTGTGACCTTTTTTCTCGGATGCCCTTAATCATATTCATAAGATATCTCCTTAAATTTCCACGTTATCTCCAAGTTATCTATAAAATATCCTTGAGATATCTCAACGATATTCCTGTGATCTCCCGAAGATATCCATAAAATATCCCTGAGATATCTTTTTGTACAACCCACCATGCGGAAATTTGGATATCTGATGGATATCTTTAGACATCCATGGGATATCAATGAGACTTTTCAAGATATCATGTGTCTATGACTGATATCTTATGGATATCCTATAGATATCTTTTTGCTGTAAGGGTTGGTACATATCCATGTTTCGTAATCGGAATGGTTTGTAATTTGTTACTCTGGAAAAATGACTTCAGATTCGTAATCAGCGACCCCAAAAACCCTCAAGTACCAAGTCTCAAGAGAATCCGAACGATTTTTTTAATTTTGTCCGCCATGTTGAAGCCGTTATTTTAAATTTTTAAAATCTGACTTCGGATTCGTAATGACCCAGCTTAAAATCCCCGTACAGGATCCTTAAGGGGATCCCACATACCGACAATGCAGATCTAAAATGGTTACAAATCTGCAACGACCGTTTCTTGGAAAATATAAGATATTATGACCTATAAATTTGACAAACTCACTTTGTAACATAAATACACAGGATGAGTATTTTATTTGATGTAATTAATGAAAAAAAATTATTCATAAAAAGTTAAATATGAGCAGTTTCCAACAGCCAAAACTGCAACGACCTTTTCTTGAAAACAACAAAATCAAAATAACTTTTCCATTTGACAAACTTAATTTCAATAAAAAATACACATAATAAGATTCATTCTATATGAAAACAAGAATATAAAACTTTAATTTATGTAAACTATTTTGTACAGCAATTTGCAACAAGAAGAACACATCTGACAGATGTTTAATGATACATAGAACCAAGAGATGGCACCAAAGGTACCAAAACTGACAAATTTTTATTATTTTTAACTTGAAATTAACAACAATGAGACATAGTGTCTTCTTTTCGAGTGAAAATTCATTAGTGATAAAAGATACACAATGGGAGGAATATATTTTGTTCAAATTGTTAAAGAAAAACTAATGTTAGTAAATTAAATATCATGTGCTACCGAACAGCTGTCACTTATACACTTTGGGAAAAATAAAGTTTTTATTTATTTCTGAATGGCAAATGAGTCTCATCCTGCGTATTTTCCTACCAAACTAAGTTTCGCAAATGGAAAAATTATTTTGTTTCGTTGTTTTCGAGAAATGGTCGTTGCAGTTTGAGCTTTTGTCAAAAGATCTGTTACAGGAAAACACTTCATATTTAATTTTTTATAAATAATTTTTTTTCATTAATTACAACAAATAAAATACTCATCCTGCGTATTTATGTTAAAAAGTGAGTTTGTCAAATTTATAGGCCATAATATCTTATATTTTCCAAGAAACGGTCGTTGCAGATTTTTAGCCATTTTAGATCTGCATTGTCGGTATGTGGGATCCCCTTAAAGGATCCTCCTGGGATCCTGAACAGGTCCTGTGCAGGATTCCACACAGGATCCCGTGCTGGTCCTGTACAGGATCCCGTACGGGATTTTGGGACAGGGTTCCTGTGCAGGTTCCGATGCAGGAACCTTAATTATCAAAGATTTCTGTAAAGGTTCCTATACAGGAACACTTGCAGGATCCTGTATAGGAAATTTTTAAAAAAATTTTTATGTTAAGCAACATTTGACATACATAGACTTCATATTTTAATATGTTAGGCTCGTATATCAATGTTGGACAGAAAAATGTATTGCGCATTCGAGAAACTCATAGAAATCTACTGCGCAGGAGTTAAAAATATAAATAAATTAATTAAGGAAACCGTGTAGGATCCTTTAAGGGTTCCTCACAGAATCCTTTACACTTAAGTACCTGCAGTTTACAAAACTACAAAGGTTCCTGTACAGGATCCTGCAAGTGTTCCTGTACAGAAACCTTTACAGAAATCTTTGATAACTAAGGTTCCTGCATCGGAACCCTGTCCCAAAATCCCGTATGGGATCCTCTACAGGACCAGTACGGGATCCTGCGCAGGACCTGTACAGGATCCCAAGAGGATCCTTTAAGGATCCTGTGCGGGGATTTTAAGCTGGGGAGCGACTACAAAAACCCCCGAGGAACAAATTACAAACCAAGTCGATTATGAAAACTGAATATGTACCAATTCTTTGATTCCCAGTTATTTTTACCAGGATGTCAACAATACATTAGGAGGGGTACTTGGTAAACACAGATTTCCTGCAATTTTTATATTACTTTTCAGTTTTAGTTCTTAAAGATAAAGGTTTGAGCTTCATTTTAAGTCATGTTATTGCTTTTTATGTTTTAACGTTTTTTTTACATGACTTCAAAAAGTGCAGAAAATACCGTTTTTTAATAATTCAACCCCCCCCCCCCCCGTTTTAGGGGTCTGAATAAATTAAAAAAAATTTGTGGTTATTTTCTTCTTCATTGACACCCACACTTTCAATAAACACAAGAATTTGGAAATAAACACAATATGGCCATTTTTTTGTTACCCAGTGTAATTGTAGGGGAGACCGGGGCTAAACCGGACAAGTCGAATATTTCCGAAACCGTGAAGAATTTCAAATCATGTAAATAACCTATGAACGCGCAATTTCGTGATGCATATGCTGCATGAGGTTTTAGGGACGTGTCATTTTTCTTGTAATAATAATTGCCGTTAATATATGAAAATGTCATTTTTTGAGGTAAAAGTAAAAAAAAAATTTTCTCATTTTTTTGGGTTTTTATCGTTAAAGTTAAAGTGCAAATATCATACTGCAATTTTTCTTTTAGCTCAAGGTGTACTGAGTTTAGTAGAAAAAAAGTTTAATGGAAAACGTTAAGAAGAAAAAAATATATTGCAGGTTAATTATAAGGGACGATGTGGGGCTGAATCGGACATCGTGGTAAAAAACAACCAAATCTTTGAATACTTTAATTTATTTTATACTAATTAACTATTTTATATTATATTCTTTGCATAGAACCATTTTATAAATAAATAAATAAATAATTTATATTAAAACTCGAATTCGCAAGCGAGTTGCTACAAACAGACAAGTCTGAAAACTGTAATTCATTTTATATTATATTAATTACCGATTTTACAGTTTATATTATATTCTTTGTATAGTAAAGAAAAAAAAATAGAAGTATCTGCAAATAAATAAAAGAAGAATTGATTTGACTTTTCTACAAAAAAAAACGAAAATTTGTGTCTCATTCTTTAATTAATTGGCCGTGTCCGATTTAGCCCCATGGGGTGTCCGGTTTAGCCCCACCAATTTTCGTATTTTCGTTTTCAAGGTAGTCACCTTCGAAGCAATATATCTCCAAAGCTTCTGTAGTTTTTTAAAATCGAACAAGTGCGATTTGTAGGTGAAGGTACAAGCTTCAAAACGGTATATTACTCTTTAGCAAAAAATATGTTTTTGTATGAGTTTTCTGGTCAAAGACCAAATCCGTCCGGTTTAGCCCCGGTCTCCCCTATAATAATTTTTTAACTAAATTTAAACATTCTCCTTAATACCTTTTTAAAAATTAAAATTTGAAATATAAAAATTGAAATTACTTTCTTTATATTTTCGATCAAAAATCACTGTTATCCCTACAGTGAGAAAAATTTATGAAAGAATTATAATAAAACTTCTGTAAAAAAATTACTGCTATCCCTACCGTGAGAAAAATTGACGAAAGAATTATAACAAAACTTCTGTAAAAAAATAAATTGTTGTACTGTGAAATATTTCTTCGAATTTACTCACTTATTCCGTAAAAACCAGCGTAGAAAATGTAAAGAGCTTCTCGAAAACCGAGAGCTAATCTCGTTGGCTCAACTAAAATCGGCAAATTTCCTCCAATATTGTTCATGACAAACAGAAAAATGCCAACTGTCGTGGATCTTACACTAAGGGGAACAATTTCCACAAGAATTGCAAATAGAATACCAAACCACATTTCCGCTGCAAAAAAAGTTTCCGATTGAAAAACAAAAGAAAATGTTAATTAATAAAAACGAACAAAAGTTTATTTTAACAATATAATACAAGTATGAAAGTAATTGTATTAAGTAACAAATTAAAATAAATAGTCTATTAAATACGAATGAGAAAAAAGTAAAAAATTAGGAAAACAATAAAAATAGATAACAAATAACTCCACAAGTTTCTTTTCATAAATTCGTAATGAATAAAAAGCGTGTAATGACGTCTTGTTTTCCAATAAAATATAAACGTTTTGTAATTAATTTATTTTATTTTTCGTTTTTTAAGCTCACCAAAGAAATAAGAAATTCCAAGTGTAATCATAGCCCATAGAGGATCAAAATAGACGGAACCAAAAGCAAAAGGTGTTGCCACTAATTGGCTTATCGCCAAAACTGCCACTCTTGATTTAATACCCATTTTTGCAACAAATTTATCACTGACAACACCACCGACCACAACACCTATACTTCCAATGACAATTGTCACAGCAAATAACCACCATCCAAGATCGTAATCGGGAAAATATTCTCTATAATATAAATCGCAATTATATGCAAAACACATGCCACCTGAAAAAAATAGAAATTAAATAATTTTTAAATAATTTATATTAGATTCTTTATTGTTTTAAGTCAATAAAAAAAACTTTTCTGTATCGTAATTAAATTTTGAATGAGAAAAAAGATCAATTTTTATGAGATTTTCTCTTTAATAATAAGAATATTCTGATTCACTCTAAAAATAAGTAGATTCTAAAAAAGAGGTAAAATAGAGGGTGTTCAGAACAAATTTCTAAGATTACACTGTGACAAAATAAAAAAAGGTGCCTGGACTTTAATAGAAACTTAGTATAAGTTGTAGGTCTAGTAAAACTGTGAACAATGATGTGTGAGAAATTTTCCAAACACCCCCAAAAATTTAATTTTAGGGTCAAAAAACCATTTTTTCTGTATTCATGTTGTAATTAAAAAACTTTCAAATGATTAAAAATTTAATTAAATTGCATTGTGAACAAGTGGATTTTAGAAATATGTTAGTTAAAATTTCTAGAAATAGTTTAACTTAAATTTTGAAAATTTTCAAATTTTGGAGTTTAAATTATTTTTAGGGACCAATAAAATATTTTTAGGGTTCGGGAGTTCAGAGTTATTGTTTATGATCGGGAAAAATAATTTAAAACCTGAAATGGACCGGGAAATGACCATGAATTATTTTTATGAAAAAAGTGGCTACCCTGAAAAAGAACTTATAAAATTAACAGAATTTTATGAAAAAACTTTTGGGATAGAAAAATTAATGTTTTATTCAATAAAATATTGAAATTGGTGAAAATATGATAATAATTATTGATAATGTTCATGTTTAGTTTTATATTTTAATGAAATATTATATTGCACACTACGATTTCGTTGATTACAACATGCTAATCACTGTTATGGTAAAGCACTTGCAAAACTTTAAGTTTCACAAAAATAAATAAACAAAAACACAGAAACAAGTATCTAATATTTATAATTGTGCAATAAGGCACAACATTGCTTAAATTATAATGCTTTCCTCACACTAGGTTTTAACAATTTTAATTAAATATTTTTTTAAATTTTGATTTCAAGATAAATATTAAATATACTTCATGTTTTTTATTTTAAAAAATTTAAAAATTTATATTACTTCATTAATACAATTTTCATATTCAAATAAAATCATAAATAATCATTTTATTTGAGAAAATATTTTAAGATACTAAATATTAATAATTATTATACATAGTATATTATAAATTATATATATCCCAACAAAAACATCTATGATGCAAAAACTTCCGCCAAGTAAAAGATTTTGTAACTGTCCAAACAATTAGTAAAATTAAAGTTTACCAAGTAAAATTTATAAATAAAATTCTAATAACGATTTATTCTAAATATTTCCTCTCCTACACAACTCGAAGTACATATTGCAGTTGCAAAAATAACCCGAGATTAGCTGCTGATATTGCACATTGAGGCTTAATTACATTTTCGAATTAAGTCAATGTTCTTCACTGCATTTTGAATTGTAACAAATAAAATTAACTTCATAATTTACATTAACAAAAAACGAAATCCAATTATTCATCATAATAAAAAATTTCTATATCAGCAATTTAAAAATCTTGGCGTCAATACTTTCATTAATTACAAGTTAGAAGCATTATTGACGCCAAGATTTTTAAATTGCTGATATAGAAATTTTTTATTATAATGAATTTTCGTTTTTTGTTAATAATCCTGGCTCTCCCGTTGAAAGAAAGGGAGACTATATAGGTTAGTTCCAGGGAAAAGGTGTAGATGGCATCGTGTAGATATATGTAGATGGCATCGCTGTAATTTTTTGAACTATTATGACACGTGATCTAAGAAGAAAAACATAAATATAACCTGAATGTTTTTGTAGTGAACAGACAGCAAGAATGAATTTTTATATTAACATAATATTATTTACTCATAAATTTATTATTTTATATTAACTTTTCATTTTTATTTCCAATTTCAGTCATAAAACTCGTTCAAACCTTAAATATAACCCGATTCATTCAGCTGTCATCTCATAAATGTCATAAACAACCGTGTAGCAGACGATACATTATAATTCTGTATTTTCCCTCAAGGGGCGCTCGAGACAGTAGGCAGATAAAACTTCTCTACACTCTGACCCCCCTATTTGGGGGCCAATAAATAAAGGCCGTTTCATGTCCTTATCCTACTTCATGATATATATATATATATATATATATATATATATATATATATATATATATACCCGTGCAGAAAAATGGTGAGGGACCCCGGCGAGGCCCCCTGTGTGCACGTACTATAACTGTTCTAGACCAAAAAAGAACAGTGTTCTAGAATAAGTGTTAAAATTTTATTATAGAACAGTTCTAAAGCTTTGTTCTAAATTTGTTCTGCAACAGTTGTTCTGTATCTGTTCTATAACAGACATGTAACATTTGTTCTAAATTAGTTATAGAATTTTGAAGTAACATTGTTCCTACAGTGTTTTAGAACAGTGTTACAAAAATTTAATATAACTGTTCTTTCACTATAAACTCGTGTTTATTTTCACTACACGGAAAGATATTATTAAATTTTATAAAAGTATTTTACAAGTGTAGGACAAAATGCGACAAAGGAAAATTTTGCTATCAACAAAACTAACACAGTAAATCTTAATGTAAGATCGGTCTTAAATTCAGCACTGTCTGCTATAATGTTAAAGGATACAAAACTGCTGTATCTTAATTTAAGGCTGCTTTCCTGCTTTAAAATAAGATTTTCTTTTTACTGTGAAACTTTAACAAAACGTACCTATATAAAATTTAGTAAAGTTATATTAAAATTTATTAAAAGTTTTCGATATTTGATATAACTTTACTAAATATAGTATAATTTTTATTAAAGTTTTATACTTCTAATATAATAACTAATATAATAACTTTCTTTCCGTGTAGAGTGAAGCCGCGTTTTTGCATAAATTACAAAAATCTTTTGAATTTAGATACTTAGAAAGACTCGTAACGATGATTCGTGAAAAATTAAATAATTTTTCACTGTCAGCTTGCATAAATTTTCAAAATTTCTAAAAACATTATTCACCAACAATAACATCAAATATTTAATTAAGTTATTATCAATTATTAATTAATAGGTATATCATAAAAATACAATAATAAACTATTATTATTAACTAATTAATTAAAATTTGTTATTATTTGTAGCATAATTATATATTATTCTTTTTTTATTATTATTTATTTTTGTTATTGTCCTTTTTTTATTATTATTTATTTTTGTTATTGTTCTTTTTTTATTATTATTAATATTTTTTTTATTTCTATTTTTTAATATTTTTTTTTATTGAAAATGAAATTTCATTTAAAAAATTTTAAAATCTTATCGTAAATTATTCAAAAAATTTTTTAAAATATTTTTATTAAAAACTACGTGTGAAAACAAAATTTTTCATTATAAAAACGTTCAATTTGATCAATTTTTGACCGAGTTATAAGCATATAAAAAAAATTTACTTAAAAAACTTCATATTTCATAAATCTGTATCTCCTGAACCACTTTATGAAAAAATTTGAAAAAATCCGAAGTAGCTCATTTCAAAGAGTACTAAAAGAAAAAAAATGTTTAAAAAAATTTGAGATGCAAAAGCAAAATAATTTTCAATTTGGCCTGCATTGCTCCATATATAGTTATTTTTTTAATAAGTATGTTACATTTCAATTTATAATTTCAGTGCTGCACATAACGGTCTCACAATTCAAAAGGAAGTTGAAGTAAAATCACTTCGAAGCTTGCGTGGCTATGCGGTATGCGTATTCGACTTGTATCCTCTATGTCTAGGTTTCGATCCCCCGTGCGTGCGAAATTTTTCATTCCTAGTTTTAAGTGTTCTCATCGATCCAGAGGATCAGTTGAGACTGAAAAGCAAAACAAACAGGGCCGTACGAAGTATTTTATGCGTGCACGTTTCTTTTAAAATTTCATTATAATATTTTAATATTAATTAATATTTATTTTCTTTAGTTTCTCGTGCCTCAATCTTCGTAGCGATTTCATATCTTTGATTATTTGTTAAATAATGATTTATTTTTCGTATTTCTGTAAATGCTTTAATAGCATCGGGCACTGCGAACCTTTTTTCTCTCCAGTTATGTACGGCACTGATCGCCACTTTAGAGTCCCCGCTCGGCCCTCTACCTTTCCTCGCCTATAAACTATGTAAACAGAGTCTCAGCGATCCAGAGCTCACCGATCCAGATTTCAGTGTAATTCTGAATATTGTTACATAAAGTATAAGTTCAAATAATTATTAACAATGATAATAATAATTTGGTCATTACTTTAAATAAATAAGATAGTCTGTTTAAATTATTTAAGAAAATAAAAATATTTTTTAAAAACTTATTGCAAAAAAGATATTCTGTTAATTATTCAAATTTTTATTCATACTTATAAATATTTATTTGTTCTATGCAACTATTAAATTTCTGCTTGGGTATTATTTCTGATAAATCGTTTTTGTTATAGAATTGTTATATATTTGTTCTAAAACAATGTTCTAGTTTTGTTCTAGAATTGTTACAGACTTTTGTTCCTATTTTGTGCCTCCAGGGGGACGACATTTTGACCTGCCTATTCCTCACGAGTTACAGAACTTGTTCTTTTTGTTCTCGAATAGTTATAGAATTATTCTGTAACATTGCACACTGGGCCCTTGTGCACGCATAGAAAGGGTTTGCTGTGGCAGCAAACTCTTCGCTGCCACAGCAAACCTTGTTCGTTGAAATAGGGACAGCAAAAAAGTTCGCTGTGAGATCAAATAAGTTCGCTATGACAGCAAACTCGCATAAATTTTTACTGATGTTTGCTGTCACAGCGAACATGTTCGCTGCCACTGCGAACTTTTTAGCTGTAGTAGCTAATTTTCAGAGATTTCATAGCAAACATTTGTTTACTGCTGCAGTTAATTCCTTTCTTTCCGTGTGGATTGCCCTCTTCCCATGTGGAATCCGGCGGGGCAATCCACGCGGAACCCTCGAAGGTTTGACATGCTTTCCCTCATGGGTGCCCTCGAGGAAAATCCTCATAAATTCCATATGGATTTTCCACGCGGTGCCCTCGTGGATTTCATAAAATGCCCTCGACTTTATTCGCAATTAAATTAATAAATTAATTATTTATTAATAACTTAGTCCAATTATTGATAAATAACATTCTTATTTAACAATTTTTACTTTTTTTAATTAAATCGTGACCAAAAAAAAATCTGACGCTCGCGGGAATTGAGCATACGACCTACTGACTACTAGACAACACTCTTACTACTATGCTACGAGACCTACTTGAAAATTATTGCTTTAATGTAGGTGACTTGCTGACTTGCTTTTGATGATTCAATAAATTATTTATTGACACTAATACACCATGACAAATAATTAAATAGTTTAATAATAATAATAGCAATATTAATAATATAATAATAGACCATAAATATTCATAAATTAATATTTTTATCATTTAAAAAAAAATGTTAAAACATTTGTGTTAAAAATGTGTTTTTCACTGTTTAAAATCATTATAAACATTAATTTGTTGATGTAAAAAAAAAATTTTTTTTGGACTTAGAAATTTTTTCTAGTTAATGATGTGGGCAATCCATGAGGGCCCCTTGCGTGGGCCCTCAAGGATTTGCCCTTAGATAAGTTTAATATTTTCAAAAAAAGTGTTATTAAATATTTGTTAAAAACGTGTTTTTCATTGTTTAAAATTATAGTAAACAATAATTTTTTGTTGTAAAAATATTTTTTGTTTGGACTTAGAAAAATTGTTGAGCAAGGCATTGATAATGGCTAAGAGCAGGGACCCTGCTGGTGCCCTCGTAAAGTTCCATAACTTTGTGATAGGATTTCTGGAAAAATGTCACTTAATATTTATTTCAGGTGCTTTGAAACGTAATTTAATGCATTCTGAACTAAAGTTTTCCAATAGAAATTTTTTTTTTGAAACTTAGATAAATTTTTGAGCAGGGCAACCGTAAGGGTAAAGAACGGGGCCCCTGCTGGTGCTCTCATGGATTTCTTCTCGTGGATCCCCGACGAGGGCCCCCGACGGGGGCCTCGGAGCTGTGGGGCTTGAACGTGGCTTTTTCTACACGGGTATATATATATAATTATTAAAACTGAAAATCTATACTTAAAATAAATAATTTTCTATTTTTATAATGTTTGTAGAAATTATTATTTTAAAAAACCTAAAAAAATTGAATAAAGAAAAAATTGTTTTTGATAAAAAAATATTTAAATGTTTTATTTACTAAAATGACTGAGTGATAAAATCATTATTTTATATTATAAGATTTTATAAACAGAAAAATTTGAAAATAATTAAATTTCTAGGATGACTTTTTTTATTTATAAAGATAATAATTAAAATTTTGACAATAATTTTATTAAAATTCTTTGCAAATAATTGAATTTCTGTGATGAATTTTATAATTTATAAAATTTTGACGAGAAATTTTAAAAGAAATTTGGAATGTAATTGTATTTTTGCGAAGAATTTCACTATTTTTGAAAATAAATGAATTTTTGAGAAGAATTTTATTATTTATAAAGATGATTGAAATTATGACAGGCATTTTATTACATTTTTTTAAATAATTGAAATTTTAAACAGATTTTTTTTAAAAATGTTAAAAATACCAAATGTTTAATTCACGCAAGTTATTTTTATTAATTAATAACAATTTTTAAAGGTTATTTCTTTTTTTAAACATTTCTTTAAAAAATCCGATTACTTTTTAATTATTGACACAAAATACTGTAAAAAAAATACTGTAAAAAATACTGTAACTCTGCTTTTGAAGCAATTTTAAAGCAATCTATTATTGACATTTATTATTGACACATTCAAAACCAATTGTATATTGTATTCACGGTTTTTCATTATGTGTGAAAATATTTTGCATTTAATTCGAAGACAAAAATGGTTTGTTAAAAAATTAATTTCACTTTGATAATTAATATTACTCACGATTGTGAAAATGTTAATTTGTTTCGTGTTGTAATTTATTTTTTGTTGCAAAATACTAATTACAAATAAGATTCAAATTGGCACATGCGCATTAAAACATTCATTTCCAGTATGCAGCGATGCCATCTACACCTTTTCTCTGGAAATAACCTATGTAGTCTTCCTTTTTTTTCAACGGGTGTGTCTCCCCCATGCAGGCCAACGCAGAATAGAATCTTTAACCGGAACCGCAATCGTAACCGTAAGAATGAGTTAAAGAAGGATAAACATAGGGCGGTATTCATAGTCCCGACTTAAGCAAGGACTTAAGCTTTGCTTGATGAAGTCGGGCTTATTCGAATGAGTCGAGCTTAAGACCATATGTATTCATAGTCAAAAATAAGCAACTACTTGGTAAAGGAAATGCATCTGAAGAATTGCGTGACCAAGCAAATGCTGAAGATGATCTTATTGAGCGTTCGGCCTTTTCCGTCAATATTCTCTTGTATCTGCCAATAAGCGATGGTAGATAGCTTATATATTCATTAGAAAAAATGACGCTAATGCACATAAAATATCTTAAAAGGGAGAGGAAAAAAACTTAAAAATATGCATAATATTTTAATAGTTTTAGGAAAAAAGTTATGAAGTAAAAGGATACAAGAAATGACTACCAGAATGATGAAAAATTGAAATATAGATATAGTAAATCATAGGAAGCGCCACGAAAAACCTTCCAGCTTAGCTTCTTAGATCGAAGTGTGGATTCCCCATAATTTTCAGTTCGTGCAAGGCCAACGCGGAATAGAATCTTTAACCGGAACCGCAATCGTAAGCGTAACCGTAAGACTGAGTTAAAGAAGGATAGGTATATTGGGCGGTATTCATAGTCGATACTTATGTCTTAAGCAGCGACTTATTAAGCTGCCACCTAGATTCATATTCCTGACGAAATATTATATTTAGATTCTAAATTTTTCTGTATTAAAAGATAGAAAAAATTATTTTAACTATTATTATATTGCCATTGTCTCTAACAAACCTAAACAAACAACAGAAAAAATTTTGTTTATAAAAAGTTATTGTAAAATGAATTTTTTTTTCAACTTTTTGCACAAAATCTTATTTTTCCTAAACCAATGCACCAAGAGTGCATACAAAAGGGGTGAAACAATTAACTTTCGTTTGTATCTCCAAAATCTTTAAAAATAGTATTTTTTAATAATTATTTAATATTAACAGTTTTATTTCCTCGTAGGGTGTCGATTTTCTCAGAATCAATTATTTTTACATGTTTTCAAGTATATATACATATTTGAACATGGGGAACAAATTCTTCGGATGTACAATGTGTGTGGATGCATTAATTTGGTAGACACATTCTTAAGGCCAAATCGAAAATTATGGGGAATCCATACTTCGATCTAAGAAGCTAAGCTGGACGGTTTTTCGTGGCGCTTCCTATGATTTACTATATCTATATACATAGGTGCGTCACGGAAAGCGTCCCGCTTATATACATCTTAGATCGATCTATACACTTCGATCTAAGATGTATATAAGCGGGACGCTTTCCGTGATGCACCTATGTATATAGATATAGTAAATCATAGGAAGCGCCACGAAAAACCGTCCCGCTTAGCTTCTTAGATCGAAGTATGGATTCCCCATTCGAAATCGTGCAACGAGGGATATAGCAAACGATTGTGCGAGAGAGTAGCAATGGCGCGGGAAGGGGATCGGCCAGCGCACGAATTGTGAGCGTACGCGTCTCTCACGCAACCAACTATACTAGATGCGCTGCATTGGTAGCGCTACATTTCTACATTTCATACAATGTGAAGAATTACTCGCAATTTACGTAATTTTCAACCGATTTTTAAAATTGTTTTTTTTTTTTGAAAGAGCTCACATAACACAACATTTCGCAGGGAGTTCGCAATGTGAAGTGCGAGGGTTCTCATTGCAAACTCCCTGCGAACTTCAGGTGAAAACTAAAAGACCGCCCTTTTGCGTGTTCGCAGAGCGAAGCCGCTGAAAAGTTGAAACGTAATTTCGCAGCAAATTATTTCGTAGTTATCTGTGATAAGTTCGGAAATTAACACTAATAATTTTAGATAGGTTATAGATGTAAATTTGCTCAAAAAAATAAGACAAATATTTCTTAAATAATATAAACAATTATTATATATATTAATCTCCGTATTCTTTCATTCATTCTGTCCGCAAGAATTCCGTCCGCCCTCCTGCTGTGCTTTTGATGACAGAGAAAAGTTGGAGAGAGAAGTTTGTCAGAGTATATAAGAGAGAAATCATGATACAGAGAAGGAGTGGGAAGTATCGCCTTTTCTTTGAGTTTAGAGTAGAGGCGAGAGAGAGAGGCGAACAGTTAAGAAAGTAACGCCTACTTTTTTTGGTTTGAGCATCATGGTTTTCTGTATTCTCAGTGACAGATATTAGAATAAATAAATGAAATGAATTCAATATAAATTTTTTTTTAATTGAGAGATGAATTATTATCAATCTATCCAAGTCAGGTTCGAATAAAAAACAATCTGTTTACGTTTCAACGACACAGTCGTCCTCTTCAGAAACGAAAAAAATGTCACAAAATTTGTTCAATAAAATGAACGTGTACATTGCTGGACGAAGACAAGATTGATAATATTTCATCTCTCAATTAAACAATTTTAACCAAGTGATAAATTCAACATCATTATAAACTTTTTTTATTTCATAATCATATTTTTAAAGGAATATAATTTAATAATAACTGCAAAAATAGTAAACTATATATTTCTTGATTACAATTTTAAACAAGTTTTTTTAAATGTAAAAATATGTGTGCAAATTTCGAATATTCTATCCTTTCAATGAGAATTAATATGAAGGAATGATTTGATTCCAATTTCGAGTTTACGCAAAATTGAAGTATCTGCAAAACTCTAATTTATACATTTTTTTCCTTTTTCTTACCTTATTTTTGATAAATAATTTACATTTTATTCCTAAAAAAGTGCATTTTTGAGTTTCATTTCCAAATTAAAAATATATAATTTCCAATATTTTTTATTTATTAATTTAATATTTTAAGTCGAGTGTATTTTTTATTTGTTTTTTAAAATTACTATATTTTGAAATTACATTTTAAACTTGAACATAAATTGATTCCATGTAACTTCATTGTGTATAGATTTTTAGGTCTTAAAACAATAAACAATATTATTATATTTTCATGCTTATTTACTTATAATTGATTTTTATTTCTTGTGAAAAAGCTATGTAGTCTTTTAAATAATAAAATTTTCTAAAATGTATTAAACAATTTGTGTATCTGTTTATAGATCTTGCTTTCGTGTGAACATGATACCTTCCATAGATTTTCTTGAATTCGCATGAAATTTTGACACATTAATCTTTCAAAATGGACAAAAGGAATATAGAATATATCCCACACAAAAAATTTTACAGTTGTTTTTTTCAAAACTTGTTCAAGTAAAAAAAAATTTTTAGCAAAATCTAAATTTATATATAATAAAATTGAAATTTTTATGTCAAGACGAATCGATAAGTATATACAAAGTATAAATATTTAAATATTTTTAAATAAGCTTAGGACCATTAAAAAGCGTTTATTTGTTAACCCTCACGGGCTCGAGCCGGGTCCCTCGGACCCGTAGGAAAGTTTTTTTTTCTACTTCCGGTTAAGAAAATATTATTAGAAAATCAACTTCACATTATACTTAAGGGCGTAAAAACACACATTTTTCACTTTTGTAAAGAATTTTTAATTCATAAAATACTCTAGAAAATTCCCTTCACAAAAAGGACTTGGTGTGATTTTTGTTGCGTGTGAAATTAACCAATGTTAAACGACATAGAACGTGGCGCCGCCTACGAGGGTAAAATTTGTTGCGTGTTATTTTCACACTAAATTCGGGTTAAAACAACACTTATTATTTTCTGTGTTTTAAGTCGAACTTACGTTAAGACTCAAGCCGGGTCCGAGGGACCCGGGTTAAAATTGCGTATAAAAAGTTAGTAATTTTTCTGCAATATTGCATTATTTTGCAATGTTTCAACATCACGTACTGTAATAAGTGTAAACATATCCCAAATAATTCCGGAAGTGACGTGGTGCGAAAAATATAGTGCGTGTTGTACGTTTTTTGGAAAATTCCATTCCTAAAAGTTAAAGAACAGAAAATCGATCAGATTTTCTTTAAAATCGTTACTCGGGGGTTTTTAGGGTCGCTGATTACAAATTTGATGTCAGAATTAAAAAATTCAATATGGCGGTCTTTAAAATTTTTTTTTTGGTTTTACGTCTAAATAAAGATAATTATTATTAGGTAATTTAGCTAAAGATTTTTTTCAGATGTTTTATATTTCTACCATTCTTTTATATTACTATTTTTTTAACTATTATATATATATATATATAAATATATATATATAACATATATATAATATATAAAATGTTTATATAATTATTTATACATTATACGGTGATTTGTCTGAAAATATTTTTTTGTTCTTTATATTTTTTATTTTATTTCTTTATTATAAATAATGTTGTTTTTAAAACTATTTTTTAAAATAATTTCTCTAAAATGATACAATTATATGTTAGATAAAAAATATTAACAATTTTGCTGTCAAATTTTTTATTTCTATTGATTTTAAATACCGGGTCCCTCGGGCCCAGCTTGTGCGCGCAGGCGGAAAAACGATCTCGAGCCCGTGAGGGTTAATAATTTATTCAAATTTTTGTTAAACGTTAGAAATGAGGTTTCTATCAAAATATCTGAATAAAATGTTAGCCAAATTACTTCTATAAGAACTTATTCTTTTCACAATTTTATAATTTTTTAATAATTAAATAAAAAAAATTCAGTTTTTATTAATTTTTTTTGTTTTCCATTCACCAAAAAATGGATAGTTTCTCACTTCTGACCGTGTTAAGTATATGTTTTATCCAAAATTATTAGAACTTTTCTTAAGGAAAAATCAAACAGACAGTCGGAACCAAATTTAGTCCGATTACGTATTATTGTAGGGGAGACCTTGGATAAACCGGACAAGTCAAATATTTCCGAAACCGTAAAGAATTTCAAACCGTGTAAATAACCTATGTACGCACAATTTCGTGATGCAAATGCTGCATGAGGTTTTATGGATGTGTCATTTTTCTTGTAATAATAGTTGCCTTTAATATGTGAAAATGTCATTTTTTGAGGTAAAAGTAAAAAAATTTTTCTCATTTTTTAGGGTTTTTATCGTTAAAATTAAAGTCCAAATATCACACAGCAATCTTTTTTAGCTCATGGTGTACTGAGTTTAGTAGAAAAAGAGTTTAATGAAAAACGTTAAGAAGAAAAAATATATTGCAGTTTAATTATTAGATGACGGTGTGGGGCTGAATCGGACATCGTGATAAAAAACAACCAAATCTTTGAATACTTTAATTTATTTTATATTATATTCTTTGCATAGAACCACTTCAAAACTAAATAAATAAAGAATTTATTTTAAAACTCGAATTTGCAAGCGAGTTGCTGCAAATAGACAAGTCTGAAAACTGTAATTCATTTTATATTATATTAGTTACCGATTTTACATTTTATATTATATTCTTTGTATAGACCTACCTACATTTAAATAAGAGAAGAATTGATTTGACTTTTCTAGAAAAAAACGAAAATTTGTGTCTTATTCTTTAATTAATTAGCCATGTCTGATTTATCCCCATGGGGTGTCCGGTTTAGCCCCACCAATTTTCGGATTTTTGTTTTTGAGGTAGTCATCTTCGAAGCAACATATCTCCAAAGCTACTGTAGTTTTTCGACATCGAACAAGTGCGATTTGTAGGTGAAGGTACAAGCTTCAAAACGGTTATTACTCTTTAGCAAAAAAAAATTTTTTTGTACGAGTTTTTTGGCCAAAGAACAAATCCGTCCAGTTTAGCCCTGGTCCCCCCTATTTTTAAAGAAAAAGCCCAATGAACACGTTCTATAATTATTCTATAACAAGAAAAGAATATAGGTCTTGAAAATTTGTACCAATAAATAATACACAATCTTATTTTAACAATTATTATAAAGCATATTTTGTTATCAATATAAATAATATTTTATGCGAAAAGTAAATTTATATTTATTTATTTTTTTTTCTTAGGGACTTTTGGGAAATCTGCCTACAGATACCTTGGATTCCGCACTCCAAGGTTATGTGGGGTTGGTATAACAAAACAGAAGAAAAATAAAAAAAAGTAAAATAAATAAGTATTATAATAAATTTAGAATACTGACGACTTACTGCCAGCCCGACCCACTAAAACCCGTAACCCTTCTTTTGGAGCCCTTTATCCTTCCTCGGAACTGTCGTAAGACTTTAGCCTTCGAGGGTGGCGCTCCAACTCTGTCGCTGCTGCGACTTTGTTCTTTACCTGCGGTTCTCCTGCGTCAATAGTTAAAAAATTTAAAACCATTTTAATATAAAAGCGGAATTAACAGCACAACGAAAATTAAAAAAAAACAAATGTTAAAAATTAATTACCAAAAAACAAACAAATTAAAAGCTGTTTAAATTACGCTTTTTTGGCGGCCGTCGAGATCCTTCCTCGACATGACCGAGATTATGAAATTCTCGACTTGCCGCCAATTCTCTTCTGACTGGGTCATCAGCGATACCATGTTCTCCGGTGTAACTTGACTGTTTACACCTTCGAACATGGCCCGCCTCTCCAAGTCCCATTTCTTGCATAAAAAGAGGGTGTGCTCTGCGTTGTCCACAGGGAACTGACAGTACGAACACACCTCATTTTCGCGTAATTTAAAGCGATATAGGTACGCGTTAAAACACCCGTGGCCTGTAAATGCTTGCGTCAAATAATAGGAGACTTCTCCATGCTTTCGGTTTATCCAGGTGGTGAGCGTTGGAATAAGCCGATAGGTCCATCGGCCTTTTTCCTCCCTATTCCATCTGTCTTGCCAAGTCTCGACGAGTCTGCTTCTCGCATTCTTGCGGATGCAGGCCTTGCTGAGTCTTTCTGACTCTGGGGTCTGGGGATTATTTCTTTCTTTAAAAAGAAGAAACAATTCCTCCCTTTCCCTCGCCATAAGATCGGCCGGCGGGACACTTGCAAGGACCTGCTCAGCACTTGTCGAGACCGTACAATACGCAGATACGATTCTGGCATTGATACCTCTCTGGGCCGACAGCATGTTCTCGCAAATTGTTTTGCTTCTGAACTTGAGCGAGGGAGCCCATGCTGCTGCTGCGTAAAACAGCTTAGCATGGGCAGCACTCACCACCAGTCTCCTTTTCTTTTCGCGTGGTCCGCGAACATTCGGCATAAGACGTGCCAAATTTGCAGCACACTCAACCGCCTTATTCATCGCCGTTGCTATGTGGTGATGAAAGTTTAGCCTTCCATCGAGCTCCACACCGAGATACTTTATATACTTGCTCCACTTGACCGCGAATTCGTCTATCACGATTCGTGGGACTGTATAACCACGTCTGTCTGTGACGAGCAGAGCTTCGGTCTTTTCCAGGGCCATTTGAAAACCTCTGGCATCCAGCCAGCTCTTGTCTCGCCGCAGACATTCGTTCACCAATGTCCTAAGGGCTTCCTCGCTTTCGGCTGTGCACACGACCAACGCGTCGTCCGCAAAGCCGATGATAACCGCGCCTTCGGGTAGATCCATTCGCAAGAAGTCATCGTAAGATACATTCCATACAAATGGTCCCACCCTCGAGCCTTGAGGGGCACCACTTTGCATCTCCTTCTTCAGAGTCCAGGTGTCCCCCTCATATACCACCCACCTGTCGCTAAGATAATTATCCATTATACGCAACAAGTAAGGCGGCATTCCTTTGCTCATCATCGACTCGATGAGATCTTTCCATCGCGCGGAGTTAAACGCGTTGCGTATGTCTATGGCCACTAAAGCACAGAAGCCCTTTTTCTTCTGTGGTCCCAACCTGTTCTTCCCGGCTTTGGCTATGTCCACTACTGCCTGGATGGCATCAACTGTAGACTTACCTTTACGGAAACCAAATTGGTGATCCGATAGACTATTCTCTCCGGTCAAGTGGCTTTGCATTCTCTGCAGAACCATATCCTCAAGAAGTTTACCCATCGTATCCAGCAGGCATATAGGCCTGTACGACGAGACTATATCTAGAGGTTTTTCGCCTTTTCTTAGGAGGACTAACCTTTGTCGCTTCCAGTCGCGAAAGAACTCTCCTCTCTCAAGGCAAAGATTGAAGCATCGAAGCATAATCTGGGGTGAAGTTTCGATTACCAGTTTTAGGATCTCGTTACTTATCCCATCGATTCCAGGCGCCTTGCCTGTTTTCAATCTTTTACCGGCATTTCGTAGATCGGTAGGAGTGAAGAGTTCATCCTCACCGACTTCACAGCCATTCCAGTCCATCCTAAGCCATGGCTCCGCAGGAGGAAAGAGAGCTTGTATTATCTCTTTGACCCAATCGGGACTGTCCAGGCCAGGGGTCTTTTGCTTCGTTCCTAATTTCTTAGTAACGATTTTAAAAGCCAGACCCCATGGGTCCTTATCGACATCCTCGATTAAGTCTTTCCAGCAACGGCGTTGTGACGCACGAATCTCTTTCTTGAGGTTTTTCTTGGCCTCCTTGAATGCTTCCTTCAGCAAAGGATCTCCCTTAGAACGGGTATAATTCCTTCTAGCTTTGAAGCACGCTTTCCGCAAGGAGGCCAACGCATCCGACCACCAGTGCACCGAGCTTTTACGTGAAGCGGTACATCTGCGACGCGGCATAGATGCATCGCAGGCCACGGTGATGGTTTTCCTTACCGCTCGTACCTCTGCATCCAGGGTATTTGGCCTCTGCACCCAACCCAATTCCTCAATGAGGCGGGATTCTTCCAGGGATCGGACAAACTTCTCCTTATCAATTTTCTTCACATTCCAGGAGAGGCGTTTTCGACACGGTGCTTCCTGTCTTCCGCTATTTTTTGTGTATCCCACTAAGACTGAAAACTCGATGTACTGGTGATCACTTGCGGTATACTCCTCAGAGACTCGCCATTCGTTTATGCGTCTGAATAGAGAAGATGATGCAATCGTAAGATCAATGATCGATCCAATTGCACCCCTCCTAAACGTCCATATCCTTCCCCGGTTCACAATTGTTAAATTGCTTCTGGAGACCATTTCTCCGATCATTCTGCCTCTTTTATCGAGCCTTGACTCGCCCCACTCCGGCGACTTAGCATTAAAATCACCGGTGACGAGTACATCCAACCTGGATTCTCTAAGGCTCGATTCGAGTTCCTGAATGTCGGCTTCGAAGTCTGTCAGTGAATCGTTCGGCGAGAAGTAGCAGCTGTACATACGTATGCCGGCAACCTCCGTCCAAACGAATCCACTGCTCGTCTCCAGGTACCTGGCAACCCGCAGCTCAGGATTGCACACCTGGACAGCGGCTCTACCTGATTTATCCTGGTACCAGGGAGCGAGATCGTTCTTCCTGTGTTGCTCACTGCAGAACAGGATATCGATCCCTTTTTCCTTGACCGTCTGCATCAGGAGAGCCTGCGCCGTCCTGCAGGTGTGCAGGTTAACCTGCAGAAACTTTAAGGGTTTGCCTTTTTAAGCCTCTGCAGCAATTCTCTGTAAACCGGGCAAGAGCTTTTCCCGGAGATATGGACAATATCTGTCTTCCCTAAATCCGTGCATGTTAAACACTTAGGTTGTTCGACAGAACAGTTCTTCGCCATGTGACGCTCACCGCCGCATCTCCGACAGTAAATTTATATTTATTTAATAATTCTTTAAATAATTTTATGTGGTTTGGTAAAGTAATAATTAGTTGTAACTGTTTTTATGCAACAACAAAAATCTCTATTCTAGATCTGTGTTTCGAGACGCCTAATAGATCTTTCATTTCTTACTGGATTTAGAAGCAAGAGATTTTTACTTGTCCAAATGTAAAGAAATTTCACGCGCGCCAAGGCGCGCGGAGACAGCTAGTTTTATAATAAAAGAAAACAATTTATTTTGCTTATTTTATTATTTCATTATTATTCCAATACATTTTGAAAAGTTATGAATTTTTTTGGTGAAAGTTTTTTATTGTGATATACAATTTGGAGGGACTGGGGATTGAACTCGGGTTTGACGGACGAAAACGAAAACAATTAACCTAACCAACTGAGCTAAACGACCAACTGTTAAAAAATAAATCTTTCTTTTCAGTTACATGTGATTTTATTGGTTGACAGAAAAAGGCAGATTAATTGAGCGGCTGGATTCCATAAGGGCACGTAAATTTTTCTCGGCCGAAATCGTAGTCCCCTGGACACTCAAAATTCAACTTCTGAATTTAAATGTTTAAAATATACATATATCCTTATAGGAAATTGCATTGCGCATCTTTTTTTCTTTTAAATTTTTATTGTATCTGTTACCGTTTTCAAAATATAAGGAAAAAACTGTTTTTTTAAAGAGTGAAATTTTTATTGTTTTTTTCACTTCAACTCGCAATTACTCAGTCAATTTTACGAATTTTTTTATAAAACAAAAACGAAAATACGCGTTGTTTTATCCTACGAGTGACTAAAAGAGAAAAATGATGTTTTAATTGTAAATAAAAAAGTTATTAATTTTTTATTGAGATATTGCAAAATTCGTAAACTTAAATTTTTCACTAAGCGGGGAAGTTGAGCAAATTTTGAGCAACAAAAAACTTCCAGCGAGAAAGTTGTTCATTAAGGTCTAAACAAGTTTTTCCTGACATATACAGTTTAATTAAACAATTAGTTAACAAATAGCGAATGTTAAAAGTCGTCTGCGGCTGAACGCCCAGCGCGCGTATCTCACTTAATAGTAAGCTGGAGAGTTTTATTCTGCGTATACATAATACGGGTGAGATGTAACTTTCGGGAAAAACTTTTTTAGACCTAAATGAACAACTTTCTCGCTGGAAGTTTTTTGTTGCTCAAAATCTGCTCAACTTCCCCGTTTAGTGAAAATTTCAGTTTACGAATTTTGCAATATCTTAATAAAAAATTAATAACTTTTTTATTTAAAATTAAAACATCATTTTTCTTTTTTAGTCACTCGTTGGATAAAACAACGCGTATTTTCGTTTTTGTTTCATTAAAAAATTCGTAAAATTGACTGAGTAATCGCGAGTTGAAGTGAAAAAAACAATAAAAATTTCGCTCTTTAAAAAAACAGTTTTTTCCTTATATTTTGAAAACGGTAACAGATACAATAAAAATTTAAAAGAAAAAAAGATGCGCAATGAAATTTCCTATAAGGATATATATTTTAAACATTTAAATTTAGAAGTTGAATTTTGAGTGTCCAGGGGATTTCGATTTCGGCCGAGAAAAATTTACGTGCCCTTATGGAATCCAGCCGCTCAATTTAAAAATCTTTTTTGCATATCTCGTATAATTGAAATATTTTTATTATTATTGCAAATGACATTTTTGAATAAAAATTTAAAGTATTTAGTAATCAAATAAGACTGATAAAATAAACAAGTTAACTAATAAAAATAAATAACTCAATTTTTTACAGAATTTATTTCAATGCTTTGATTTCCAATTAAATTTGTCATCAATTTATAATTATGTTACTCAATAATTAAATGTATTATATATTTTCTAAGAATAAATTTTTAATTTTATGAAATAAATTAACCAATTAATGTAATACTAGTCACTAATTTTGTACGCTACATTGCTTACACCGAAAAGTTTCTAATATTACTCTAAAGATACACACATAGTTATTAAAAACATTTTATCTTTAAAGAATAAAATTTTGTATACCTATTCCCTTTTTGAATAATATGTTCTCGTAATATAACATTATTATCTGCATCATTTAATTTACAATTGATAAATTTAAGAAAAAAAATCTACAAATTCCGTTTCTTGTGGTAAAGCTCTTATATTATAATATGTATTTTTTTAAATATTTCCATAGTTTACTACTTTTTATTAATAAATTTACTATTTCTGATCTAGTACCCTGTTCTTTAATTGGTAAAGTTTGTCAAAAGTCTCCGCCTACAATAACAATTTTACCATAAAAAGGTTCGTTCAAATTCATTACATCTCCTAATAGATAATTCATAATTTCTAATGCATATTTTGGAGCCATTGGTGTTTCATTCTAAATAAAAACATCTATATTTTTCAAAAGAAGGCCTTCTTTAGATTGAACTTTAATTAACATAGACGTTGAAGTCATCGATCACTCCGAGTCAAGTTATTAAGAAAAAAGGAACAATCAACAAAACCATTCCTTAACGTTTCAACAGCTAGGCTGTCCTCTTCAGAACGTAGAATGTTCACATAACGACGAGAAACGTCTGTATCGCCACAGATACGATTAGATACGATTAGACAGATACGATTAGTGTCTAATCGTATCTGTGGCGATACAGACGTTTCTCGTCGTTATGTGAACATTCTACGTTCTGAAGAGGACAGCCTAGCTGTTGAAACGTTAAGGAATGGTTTTGTTGATTGTTCCTTTTTTCTTAATAACTTGACTCGGAGTGATCGATGACTTCAACGTCTATGTTAATCTAATTACTGAGTGATAGCATCTTATTATTATTGAACTTTAATGTTTGAAGATGAATCACTGTATAATGGAATGGGTAAGCCTATAGCTTTATGAACAGTTTTTCCATTAGGATTCAAAGCTATACCTGTAAATGACATGTTGCAAACATTTGTTCCTTTATTTCTTAACAAATGTTATAGCGTAATATATAAAAATGTTTTTCCACATCCTCCACAACTATCAACATATATGCACTTAGAACCATCAAAAGAAGAATGCTTTAAGGTATCAAACAAACATAACCAACTACAAGTTTTTGTATTACGTTTAATTTAGCATAATTCTGTTCTCCTATGTTAATATGTTCTACAATACTTATATCATTAATTTTTTAGTTAAAATTTCATCTTTTATATCTAATACCCCTGAAAGTCAGTTAACTTATATCCTTCATTATATAACACTGTCTTAATATTTCTAAAAGCTCTTTTTTCAGCTTCAATGTCTTTTATTTTTTAATAATCTTGTGACATTTGACCCTTAAATTGTTCCCATAGTTTATCCGGATGTACAGGATGACAATGAATTAAAATTCTTGTCAATATTTGACGAAGTTAATGAGGCATCATCCATAATACTGCTTCTTCCATTGTCCTAATTCACTCACTATCATCTTCTACAAGTCTATTAACTGTTCTCAAACTTTCAAAGAAAGTTGCTCCTTTTACTGTAAGCAACAATAATCTAAGGTAAAATAACTCCAATTAGTGTATATTAACAGAATACATTCTGTCCACTACTTTTTCTATACGAATTCTTTGTTTCCATTCAAGAGATTTTGTTACCCATGTATAACGCTCTGGTATTTCGGAATAATAATACTTTTGAGCATTACTATCTCGTTGGTTAAGTTTAAAATAATCCAGAAGTTTTGTATTTTTATTTGAATAGAAAGAAATGCCGTTACTATCTTTTTCTTCCGGAATAATAACATTCTGTTCATTTGGCAAATGTATGAAGAAGCGATTAACGCTATTGACGCTTCATAATGATGTATTTCATTATGACTAACAGTTACCTCATCATTCGCATTTGTGATAGCAATAGATACAGCATCATGCCCTTTGAGAATATATTTATAGAAATATGTAACAGACTTGATACTTAAAACTATTTCTACATTAATATGTCAATTAAATATTTCTGAAAGCTTAGGGCAATACGAAACAACATTAGAATTAGCAACAATAAATCCATTTGGTCCTTCATACACTTTATTATTATTTCTTTGACGACAATGAACATAGCAATATTCTTCAATAGTAGTTTCTTCCTGGTAACATTTTAGAAATTTTTGTAAATATTTCCTAAAAATTAAACACCAATCTCCACAAGGTCCGTGAATATTATTTTGCATTATTATTTTATATAAAATAGGATTAATATTTTCATCAGGAATTTCTGCAAAAATATAACCATCAACATTTTCAATTGTTAATATTTTAGAATTTTCTTTCAATGTAACTAACAAATGAATGTGTGGCAATCCTCGCTTTTGAAATTCAATAACATAAACATAAGATTTAACTTCTCCGGATAGTTTATTGTCAACAATAAGTTTAAGTAGATGTTTTACTTTTAATGCGAAAACCCTAGTTACTATATCAGGTCTATCAACAGCAGTTTGATAGAGAAATAACTAATTAAATTTTACAAATTTTAATCAGGTTTTTGTATCAACATTAAGCTGAAGTACTCCTTTAGTTAATATACACGTTACAAACACAAATTATTATGATTAAATAATTAAATTTAATTTTTTTCTAACAAGTTACACTTTTATTATTTTGAAGAATCTGTGTCTACATTGAACACCTTTAATAAAACACTGCAATTTACTTCAAAAATAATATTTCCACTTACAGATTGTAAAAAATATTATTTTTCATTAAAAAAATAGAAAATTGTTGTTAAAGAGTTATTATTTGTTAATATAGGAGATTAATATATTTTGATGTCAGATTAGGTAGGTAAAGTGTCAGTTTGAGTTTATCTCGTTCACAATTGTGATGAAAGCATGTCTTCTAGTATTTTTCTTACTAATTAGTAGAGCAGACAACTATACCACTCTTAAAATTGAAAATTCTTTGCTTTTTCGGGTGGTTCAATGATGCCGCACTCACTGCATTCATATGACATTCACAACAAAAATTGTTTATAATAAATTTATGTAATGCTTAAAATTATTTATCACATCGGAATATTGAAGTTGACACCCTAAGCGACATAAATCACAAGTTTACTAATTTTTAAAACTTTCTATTTCAATAAAAAAAATGCATTATATTTCCACAAAATTTTTTGTTTTGTACGTGAAAAACAGTTTTTTTCGTTTTTCTTTGTAAATAATAAACCTACGTGCTCGAAATTTTTGGACGTAGTCGCTTTCGGCAATACTAATTTATATATAAAATAAGAAAAAATTCCACTCAGTCATTTCTTAGAAAATTAAAGTGGTTCACTGTTGACACTGGTTCAATGTAGCCTACTCTTCCCTACATCATTTTTCAACTTATGATTGTGTAAATAATCAGTCAGTCCTTTATATGTTTTACTCATTGAGCTTGAATATTTGCACAAAATCTTAATGTATCTCTTTCTATTTTTACATAATTGTCAGCCGACCTTTGTTGAAACATTTTACCTACATAAAACAATTGATTTAATTTCTTATCTCTTACATCAATTTTGTATTTAATATAGGCAGACCTAGAAATAGTATGATTTCAACTTCTGTAATTACTATCACTATGAATCATATTAATATTATAACCCTTATTTCCAAGTGGATAAAATATAGGATAAATCCATGGTTTAAAATGCGGATCTATATTACTAACCCTTATAGAAGGAATCGATTGATCCCAATTTGTAACTATTCACAGTTAACAGTTTGCTTATTGTTTTTAATTGTCGCTAATTAAATCAAAATTTTTATGAGAAATTTTAATAGTCTTCAGTCGTAATAAAATTTTAAAAGTTTGTGTTGAATCGTTTTCAATTGTAAGATTGAAATTGATAAATAAATACTCATATGAACTTATACGCGCATGCGTCGATCTTCCCAGCTGTTATGTATCATGGCGTCGCGTCAGTAGATTAGAAAGCGTGTGTTATGCACTGTGCGATTTTACATTTTTGTTTGAGTTTAACTTTCACTTTTTTGTACTTTATTTTAAATATATTTAACTTATAAATGTTTAACAGTATTAGAAAACCTGAATCCACCAAAATTAGTTTAAACCCACACAGCACAGAAACTTTTCTAAAATTTTATTAAATATTTTTTTCCAAATTTCGAAGTATTTACTTGCAAAGTTTAGTGAAAATTGTGTAAAGATTTAAATATCACATTTTAATAAATGGTTAGCGTGAAATTTAAATTTTCAGGAAAGTTTTAAGATAAATTTTCAAGAAAGTTTGAAAATAAAAACATTTATTGAAGTGGGACATTTAAATGTTTACACAATTTTTACTATACTCTTTGCAAGTAAATTCTTCGAAGTTTGCAAGCAAATCTTAAATAAATCTTGAAGAAGGTTTTGGTGCTGTGTGGGATTTAATTTTCATTAAATTGACATTTCATTCAATTGCACTAATGTTTATTAAATCACAAAAAAAATAAATAATTTTGATATTAAACAAAAATAATCTTTCATTTTTTGAAATAATTTTTTTCTCATTCTGCTTTAATAATGGTTTTTCAAATTCCTTACAAAATAAATTATATTAACTGCTTGTACTTTTTGATATATAATCTATTGAAAACAATTGAGGGCGATTGAAATTTGGTAAGAATCTTCGACTTTAAGTGCAGATTACAGTAAAATTATAGTGAACATAATTAACCTGAATATTGGCGAAATTAAAAAGAAAGAAATTAAATTATTTTGAAACAATTGCAAAAAATGACATTGTTCCACCTTAACTTCTACAAATATCAACCTGGTGAGCTAAAACTCGGTAGGGATCTTCAGTTTTTAGTGCAGATTACAGGCAAGCAACAGTAAACCTGATTGGCCTATATATTTGCGAAATTGAAAAGAAAGAACCTAAATTATTTCGAAAAAATTGCCCCGTCACCCCGTAACTTCTACAAATCTCAACCTGGTGAGCTGAAATTATGTAGGGAATTTCAGTCTTAAGTGAAGATTACAGCATAATTATAGTGAACCTGATTGTCCTATATATTTGCGAAATAGAAAATAAAGAAATTGAATTTTTACGTAAAAATTGTAAAAAATGACCCTGTCCACCCACCATAACTTCTACAAATCTTAACCTGGTGAGCTAAAATTCGGTAAGGATCTTTAGTTTTTAGTGCAGATTACAGGTAAATTATAGTAAAACTGATTGTCCTATATATTAGCAAAAAAAACAGAAAGAAATTAAATTTTTTTCGAAAAAATTGCAAAATATGACACTGACCCCGTCTACCTAAAATTCGGTAGGTATTTTAAGTTTTAAGCGCAGATTACAGGAAAATCATAGTGAACCTGATTATCCTATATATTTGCGAACTAAAAATTAAAGAAATTGAATTTTTTCGAAAAAATTGTCCTACCTAAACTTCTACAACTCTCAACCTGGTGAGCTTAAATTTGGTAGGAACCTTAAGTTTTAAGTTTTAATTAACAGAAAGCTAAAATTAACCTGATAGGCAGGCATATTTGCGAAATGGGAGGGAAACAAATAAAATTTTTTTGAAAAAATTGCAAAAAATGACACAGTCCCCCCCTTAACTTTAACAAATCTTAACCTGGTAAGCTCAAATTATGTAGGGATTTTCAGTTTTAAGTGCTGATTAGAGGAAAATTATAGTGAACTTGATTAGCTTATGTATTAGTTAGAGAAAAGGAATTAAATAATTTATTAATTATTTACTAAACACTGAATTTAACGATCATTCCGAGTAGTTAAATTCAGTGTTTAGTAAATATTAAAAACAACCGAGTGATAATATCAAATAATAATTAATTAATTAATTAATTAATTAGCTGAAATTCGATAGGGATCTTAAGTTTTAAGTACAGATATCAGAAAAATTATAGTAAATTTGATTGGCCCGCTATATATTTGCGAAATTAAAAAGAAAGAAATTAAATTATTTCGAAAAAATTGCATAAAATGACTTTGTTCCCCCTTAACTTCTTTAAATATCAACCTGGTGAGCTGAAATTATCTAGGGATTTTTAGTTTTAAATGCAGATTACAGAAAAATTATAGTAAACCTGATTAGCATATATAATTACGAAATGGAAGGGAAAAAAATTAAATTTTTTTGAAAATATTCCAAAAAATGGCATTGTCCAACCTCCTTAACTTCTACAAATCTCAATCCAGTGAGCTGAAATTCGGCAGGTATCTTAAGTTTTAAGAGCAGATTACAGGAAAATCATAGTGAACCTGACTATCCTATATATTTTCGAAATAAAAAAAAAAAAGAAATTGAATTTTTTCGAAAAAATTGTAAATAAAAATTGTCCCCCCCTTAACTTCTACAAATATCAACCTGGTGAGCTAAGATTCGGTGAATAGGTATCTTAAGTTTTAAGTGCAGATTACAGGAAAATTATAGTGAACCTGACTATCCTATATATTTTCGAAATAAAAAAAAAAAAGAAATTGAATTTTTTCGAAAAAATTGTAAATAAAAATTGTCCCCCTCTTAACTTCCACAAATCTCAACCTAGTGAGCTAAAATTCGGTAGGGATCTTAAGTTTTAAGTGTAGATATCAGGAAAATTATAGTGAATTTGATTGGCTCATGTATATTTGCGAAATTAAAATGAAAGAAATTAAATTATTTCGAAAAAATTGCATAAAATGACTTTGTTCCCCCTTAACTTCTGCAAATCGTAACCTAGCGACCTGAAATTCCGTAGGGATCTTACGTTTAAAGTGCAGATTACAAAAAAATATTATAGTGAAACTGATAATACTATGTATTATCGAAAGAAAAGGAAATAAAATTAAATTTTTTCGAAAAAAATGCAAAAAATGACACTGTCCCCCCTTAATTTCTACAAATCTCAACCTGGTGAGTTGAAATGCGCTTGGCATCTTTAGTTTTAAGTGCAAATTGCAGGAAAATTATAGTGAATCTGATTGGCCTATATATTTGCGAAATGAAAAGGAAAGAAATTAAATTTTTTCGAAAAAAATGCAACAAATGACCCTGCCCCCCTTATTTTCTACAAATTTCAACATGGTTAATCTTTTAATTTTAATTTTTTTATTTTTAATCTTTTTGTTTTTCTATATTAATTTTAATAAAAAAAATTTATAATTATTTTATTTCCCCAATATAATAAATAATTAGTAAAATTTTTAAATGAATAAAATTAATATAATTTATAAAGTTTTATAGGGGCTTCTCGTCTATTAAAATGTTTTGAGATTTTTTTCTTATATATAAATTTCATGCTTTTAATTTTATTAAAGATTATATGTTATCAAATTTTTCATCCAATTTTCTAATACAGGAACTGTTTATTATGCTACGTTTGTACAGTCAAAAATATTGCAGCTATTTAAATTAATTTATTTAGCAGACTAGACTTTAAATAAATTTATTTTTAAGACATGTTTTTAATAAACAGGTAAATAAAAATTCTTGCTTAATTCATTAAAATTAATTCATTAAAAAATGTTATTTAAATAAATTTTTACAAATTTAATCATTGTTAATAATAATTTATTATTAAAAATTATATTTTAATATTTAAATTAAAATAAGGGTAAAGTATGTTGTGAGAGAGGATACGGGAGGTGTAATGGAAGCGTGTAAAGTGTGATAGACAGGGAGAGGCTGGGAATGAGTTGATAAGATTTTGCTTAGATGGATTGATGGATGGGTAAAAGTGGATGTCTGAAGGGTGTAAGAGAGGTGAAAAAGGAGTAGAAGGTTTTTTGAAAAAGGGTGGGCGAATTGGGTCGAAGCCAGCATGGGCATAGAAGGAACTGGAAACGGAAGCCCGGCACTGGCGATTTGTAAGGTTGGGAGCGTGGAGAGAGTTGTATGTAGGTTGAGTTGCGTTTAGGTTAAGTTGTATGAAGAGAATGTTTAGTTGTAAGGATTGTTGTAAATATAGGTTAAGATTATTATGTATGTGTTTGGGAGTCTCAAACCCTACCTATTGTAGGGAGAGTAAATAAATAAATACAAAATTAAAATAATTTTAAATAAATTATTTATTTTGAAAATAATTTATTAAATTTTTTTTATAATTAAATCTTTAAATTTTATTATATTTGATAATATTAATAAATATTTATAATTAAATGAAATCTTATCTCCATTAATTTCGAAATTTTTATTTAAAAAACAATTCTAATTAACCCTAATACAAAAGGTAAAATTAATTAATTTTTTATCTAATTAAATAGATTTTTCTTTAACAGTACATTTATATATAATTTATTTTATTCAATTAATTTACTTAAACCTAATTTAAATTATTAATATTTTAAAAAACAATATTTTTATTTTTAAAATAATTTAATTTTACTTTTCTTTAAATCTAAATACACTTTCCAGTACATTTACTTTGTTACGACTTACTTAATTTTAATGGTGTTACAAAAAGTTTTATATGTTAATATCTAGTAAAGATATCCGGGTTTCAAAAGTCTTATTTTAAAGCTTACATTTTCGACTTTAACAGTTTTAAAATAATTAATTAAAAAAATTTTTTTCATCGTTTTATTACTGTTTAGAGAAAACAAAAATTTCAGTTTTTTGCCGATTTCAAACAATTGTAGTTTTTAACAAGTCGTCGCAAATTAATGTTATACAACGCATTTTAAAGCTTATTTTGTCACCTTTAAAATGCTTTTTTAAAAATATTGTACTATATTTTTTCAGAAAGTTATTATCATTTGTTTAAAAAACAGGACCTTTTTTAAATAATTATTATTTTGAAAACGGTTCATTTTTTTAGAAAAAGTTTAAGACAAAAAATAAACCGTTTTCAAAATAATAATTATTAAAAAAAAAGTCCAGTTTTTTAAACAAATAATAATAACTTCTTGAAAAAATGTTGTACAATAATTTTTAAAAAAGAATTTTAAAGGTGACAAAATAAGCATTAAAATGCGTTATCTAACATTAATTTGCGACGACTTGTTAAAAAACAACAATTGTTTGAAATCGTCAAAAAAATTGAAATTTTGGTTTTCTCTAAACAGTAATAAAACAGCGAAAAATTTTTTATTTTAATTAATTATTTTAAAATTGTTACTAGTATTACTTCTCTTTTACAAATAATAAATTAGCAGCCAAAAACAATTTGGTTTAATGAAGTATAGTTTTTGTGACATAGATTTGATTAAATCACATATAAGCAAAAAAATATCACTGACTTAAAATATATGTTCATTTGTAGAAAAATTGTCATTTTACAATTTGTCTAAACAATGTCCACAAACATTTATGTCCACAACTTCTGAAACCAGTATGGCACGTATGTTGATGTGAGCTATCGTCAAATAGGAACATTTGGCTATATCGTCGCTTGGGGGCAGCAACTCAAAAGTGAAAAACATGCCATTTCGTGAAAGCGTTGAGAAACATACCTTCTTCAAACGAACGGTGAAGAACATGCCTTTTCAACCGTTAATATTTAATATTCATATTATATTAATAATATTATATTAATTATAAATAATTACTAATATTATATTTATTATAAACAATTAATGATTAATTAATTAATTTAATTAATTGATTAATTTATTTATTAATATTATTATGTTAATCATTTATTTATTTAATATTATATTAAATATTAACGGTTGAAAAGGCATGTTCTTCACCGTTCGTTTGAAGAAGGTATGTTTCTCAGCGCTTTCGCGAAATGGCATGTTTTTCACTTTTCTTTTTGAAACGGCATCTTTTTCACCGTTTAGCTGAGTCTGCATGTTGCTGCCCCCAAGCGACGATATGTAATCTCTCAGGAAGATGAAAACAGGAAAATAAAAAGCCTGGACTACAAGTAGCAGGGCTGAACGCAATATTAAGTAAGATTTTAAGTAAATTATTAGTTAATAGAACAATATATATTAACATTTGTAAAATGGAAAATTTGATCCAATGGAAGGTAGATAAATAACAACAAATAGTGTTATTTCATTTATTTAACGACGTTTCGATGACATGGTTTGTCATCCTCTTCAGGTTAACTAAGAACAATTTTACACCAATTAAATTTTTTATAGAATTATCACAAATTAGAAAAATTGAAAAATATTATATAATTTTTTAATATAAATAAATAAATTACCTAAAATTATAAATTTAAGTTACATAGTAACTAGTCAATAAGTATAGGAAAATAAATACGATTCAAAAATTGTATGTCATTTTTCTTGTTAATGGTAAAATTATTACTTTTTATATGTAGCATTTCAGAAAAACAGCGTTTTTTATAATCAGGTTTACGATCAAGAATAGAAACATTAGACCAATCAAACTCATGACCAGATCGAAATTGATGAGCATTCACCACAGATGTAACAGATTTATTATTTTTATGCTCATCAATTCGTGTTTTTAATGTGCGTTTCGTTTCACCAACATAACAAGCCGTGCAATTCTTACAATTAAACTTATAAACTACATTTGTTTCTGCCAATTTTTCAGTTTTGTTTTTACCTAATTTAATAATTGATTTTAAATTTTTATTGACAATTGGGATAGTTAGAATATTGTAAGATTTCAAAATATAAGATAAACTATTGAAGTCAGGATAATTAAATGGAATACAAACTTTTTGCATTTTATTATATATGAGAGAGAGGGAATTTTTTTTAATTGTATTATTGCTATTATGGCACTTGATTGTATTTTTTCTGATGTTTATGTATTTATTAATGAAGTCAGATGGATAATCATTATCATTTAAAATGTTTTTTACATTCTTTAAGTTGTCTTTGTGAAACAAAGAATGCGAAAGTAAGATTGCTCTATCTACTAAATTGTATACAATATCAAATTTTCCATTTTACAATATATATTAACATTTAAAATAAAATTTTTATACATACAGAATCTAGGTATGAAACAAAAAGTTAATAATAACACAGACATACAAAAAAATAATATCAAAACCCAGAGGTCACACCCTCCTATCCCCATGTTTTTGGGGTCGCTAAAACCAAATATGACAATGAAAAATTTTTTCTATCGCTCATTTTCCCGCTACCACTCCCTTTCACCTGCTCCCGGGGGTTGGAATTTCAGTGTAAATAAAAGTCGAGTAGCAAAAAAGACTACCAAAAACAAAATCGTTCCTCTCTTAACCCCCTACAACCCCTTTAACACCCCCAGGATGAGGGTTGAAATTTGAATTTTCACGAAAAGTCGAGTACGGTGTCAAAACCTACGTTTTTTGAGTTGCTAAAACTAAAAAAGAAACTAAAAACAAATCCTATCCACCCTCAACTCCATAACACCCTCAGAGTTTTTATAACGCAATCGACTTTCATGAAAATTCTAATTTCAATGTTCAACCTGGAGGTGTAAAGGAGGATGTAGGGGGTTAAAGAAGGGACGATTTTGTTTTTGGTAGTCTTTTTTGGTTTCAGCTATCCAAAAAACGTAGGTTTTGATACAGTACTTGAATTTTCGTGAAAATTCAAATTATAACCCCCATCCTGGGAATGTTAAGGGGATTGTAGGGGGTTAAAGAAGGGACGATTTTGTTTTTGGTAGTCTTTTTTTGTTTTAACGATCCAAAAAACATAGAAATAGATACCCTACTCGACTTTTATTTAAACCGAAATTCCAACTTCCGGGAGCAGGTGAAAGGGGTGGTAGCGGGAAAATGGGTGATGAAAAAACATTTTCATTGTCATATTCAGTTTCAGCAACCAAAAAAACTTGGGGTTAGGGGGGTGTGACCTCTGGGTTTTGTCTTATTTTTTTGTGTCTGTGTAATTGACTGTTTAGCTACACTGAAAAAATGTATTTGATTCAAATAACCGATTTACTTGACTATTATCAAATAAATATTTACTTGAATCAAATAATTTTTATTTGAATGAATTAAATATTATTTGCATCAAGTACTAAAATATTTAATTCAAATACAATTTATTTGATTCAAGTAAATATTTATTTGATAATTTTCAAATAATCGGTTATTTAAATTAAGTAAATTATTTTCATTGTATTCTTTTATGAATGTGAAGAGTTTAATCCTTCAATAGTTATGTTGATATTATTGTTAAATAAATGATCGTGGGAAGATGGAATATTGATTAAAAAATCCAATGTGTATCGGCAATATAGCGACGTTTCGTTGGGTAAGGTTTGCCAACCTCATTAGGCTGAATTTATTAAATAAAAAACACTTCAATATTTATAAAGATCTAAAGCACTATTCTCACAAAAGTAATAACAATGATAATATCCTACCTAAGTCAAGAAGTAAAAGGCAATAAATAAACAAACAAAATACAACACATGTTCCACATAAAGTAATTATAAAACAGAATTAAAATTTAAAAAGGAAGACATCTCTTTACACTGTCTCAGTGTTAACTGAAATAAAAATAGAATTTCAACGATATAAGAAAGTAAAATTGATAGAAACGAAAAGAGCCAACGAACTGATATATATAAACACTAGTTGCGTTATTGTATTGTCATTATAGGCAAGAGTCTATACGTCTGAGAAGAGGAAAGAAAGTTTTGTTTAGAGTGAAAATATCTTCCTTTCTGTTAATAGTGAAACGATTAGTTTTAATATCGATCATTTCAGATATTCGTCTTTTTGCAAAATTTTTTTCATTGTCCAATATTTTTGTATTTTCCCAGTCAAAGTCATGATTAAAATTAGTGCGGTGTCGATAAACTACAGAGTTATCATTTACTTTCTTGTGTTCATTTATGCGAGTTAATAAAGATTGTTTCGTCTCGCCAATATTTGTTGCAGGACAGTTTTTACAATCAAATTTATATACACCATTGGTTCTATTCCATTTTTTCGTCGAATCTTTACCTAGTCTAATGATGGAATTAGAGTTTTTATTTATAAGAGGGATAAAATTATTATTTGTAATTATTAAGTGCAATGCAATTCTTTGAGAATATTTGACCACTTGAAAAAACATTTCTCATTAAAAGGTAAAGAAACTGGGAATTTGACTATAAAAATTATTTTTATTTTTAGTACTATTTGTATCAGAAAATTTTATTTTGTTCATACGAATTTTAATTTGTTTTTCAATAAAATCGATAGGATAGTTATTATTTTTCAAAATAGTTTTTAATTTTTTCAAGTTTTAAAAATGGAATTTTTATTGGACATTAAAATCGCTCTGTCAACAAGATTATATACAATATTCTTTTTTTGTTGAATTGGATGATCTGAAAAATAGTTAATAAGCCTGTCTGATGAAGTCGGTTTTTCATACCAATTTCTAATAATTTTATTGTTATCTCTAACAAGATTTAAGTCAAGAAATTTAATAGAATTTTCTTTTTCTACAGTGAATTGTAGTTTATGATTATAAGAGTTAAAGCTATCAACAACTAAATCGACATGTTCTTTTATGACTGCTAAGATTGTGTTATCCACGTACCTAAAATAGAACAGGGGAACACAATCATGCTTTTCTTTTAATTCTTTTAAACATTCAGTTTCCAGATCATCCAGAACATTGTCTGAGACAAAAGCTGAAATTGGATAACCCATTGGTGTACCATAAACTTGTCTATAGAATTTTCCATCAAACAAGAAATACGTGTTGTTAAAAACGAATTTAGTAAAATCAATAATGTCAGAAAAAGAGATCTAACATTTCTGACTTATAAAGTTAATTCGTCGATCCAAGCTCCGAGTGACAAGTTCACAAGACACATTAGTAAACATAGAACTAACGTCAAGTAAAATGAAAGTATAACTATCGTTCACAGTAACATTATTTAATTTATTTTTAAGTTCTAAACTATTGTTAGTTAATAAAAACTAAATAGTTTGTTCGTTATCATTTATTCCGTTTGATAAAAGTATTTATTAATATTGATAAACACATGATAATTATTTTCAATATTGTAGTTGCTTTAAATAAAATTTTTATTAAGTTTAATTACGTTTCTCGTAAGTCGATATCTGATAAAATAAAGTTAAAGTTAACCCATTAACGCCCATGACTCTATATTGCTTGAAATTTGTTACTCGGGGGTTTTTGTGGTCACTGATTACGAATATGATGTTATTTTTCCAAAATTCAAAATGGCAGATCCAATATGTTGGACAACATTTTTAAAAATGACTCTATATAGCTTGAAATTTGTTACTCGGGGGTTTTTGGGGTCACTGATTACGAATATGATGTTATTTTTCCAAAATTTTAAATTGTCGGATTCAATATGGCGGACAACATTTTTAAAAATGACTCTATATGGCTTGAAATTTGTTACTCGGGGGTTTTTGGGGTCACTGATTACGAATATGATGTTATTTTTCTAAAATTCAAAATGGCGGATCCAATATGTCGGACAACATTTTTAAAAATGACTCTATATTACTTGAAATTTGTTACGCGGGGGTTTTTGGCGTCACTGATTACGAATATGATGTTACTTTTCCAAAATTCAAAATGGCGGATCCAATATGTTGGACAACATTTTTAAAAGTGACTCCACATTGTTAAAAATGTTATAGTTCGTTTGCCGTCGAATAATTCGCCGTTGCCCGACTCTTACTGCGTGGAGGTGGATACAAAAGAGTCTTTTCTTTTTTTTTGTTTATTTATATTTTTTTGTTTTTTATATTTTTTTGGTTTTATATTTTTTTTTGTTTTTTTTGTACTTTTTAAATGTGAGAATCCTGGAAGCAAGTAACGCATAAATATATGCTTCTAGGATTCTCACATTTAAAAAGTACAAAAAAAAACAAAAACAAATATAAAACCAAAAAAATATAAAAAACAAAAAAATATAAATAAACAAAAAAAAAAGAAAAGACTCTTTTATGTCCACCTCCTGGCAGTAAGAGTCGGGCAACGGCGAATTATTCGACAGCTATAACATTATAACATTTTTAACAATGTGGAGTCACTTTTACAAAATTCGTCCGACATATTGGATCCGCCATTTTGAATTTTGGAAAAATAACATCATATTCGTAATCTGTGACCCCAAAAACCCCCGAGTAACAAATTTCAAGTAATATAGAGTCATTTTTAAAAATGTTGTTCGACATATTGGATCCGACATTTTGAATTTTTGAAAAATAACATCATATTCGTAATCAGTGACCCCAAAAACCCCCGAGTAACAAATTTCAAGTAATATAGAGTCATTTTTAAAAATGTTGTCCGACATATTGGATCCGCCATTTTGAATTTTGGAAAATTGACATTATATTCGTAATCAGCGACCCCAAGAACCCCCGAGTAATAACCCCCGAGTCCATTTCGGTGACTCAAAAAAGTTGGAGCACTATGTTTCATATGTGAGCCAATTTTTTAGTTTTTGCCGCCATATGGTCGTCCGCCATTTTGAAATAAAATTTGACCTCTTCAGGGTTTCGTAGCTGAGGGTCCATGGACGCGATATTTTGATGTTTTGAAGGCATCCATTTGCATTTTTCTGGTGAAAATACCGATGAAAAGAAATTTTTTTCTCGAAAAATCGTGTTTTTTGGAAAAAATTGTTTATAACTTTTAAACAATTTGTTGTAAACAAATTTTAACATCAGAATCTGAAAGAGGAGTAAATTTTACGTTAAAAATATTAAGTGTCAATTTTTTTGTATCCATTGTTATAATAAACCAGGTCCTCAAAGTCCATTGAAATTTTTCGTCCGTCTGGGCGTTAATGGGTTAAGTAACCTAAAATTACACAAACCTATGTCATTCTGGTGTTTGACAATTATTTAACTTTTTGGAATAAACTAAGTAAAAATTACTGAAACAATGCTTTTACAATGTGCAACTTTCGCTATTCAATGACAGCTTAATTGCGTTAATCTCGAAAAAACTGTCGAAAATCGTCTCATATACTCATTAATTAACTTTTTTATGTTAAGCATCTGTCAACTGATGCAACTGATTGCAGATTTAACATGAATCTACAATTTTCCTGAGTATTTTTATAAAAAAAGGATTTAAATATTTCTGAAAAATTACCTGTAGTTATTCCGGTCAAAATTCCCAGTATTATTACCGGTAAAAACCTCCGGTAGTAGTTACCGGTTATTACTTCCTTAAAATTCCAGGGAATATTTCCACCTGGGTGTGTAGGGCAGACCGGGGCGTAATGGATGACTTTTCACTTTTAGTTGCTTAACTTTGTTATTTCTTCTTTAATGAAAAATTCATCATGTAGTTCATTCATGTAGAAAACTTAGCCTAACATCTCAGCTTTCAATTAAAAAAAAGTACGCCCTAATATCGTTTATAGTTTTTTTCTAGAACAATGTTTTTAGAGAAATGCAAGGTGAGGAATTTCGCCTCGGGCCGGGGCGTAATGGATCATCAATAAAATTATAATTTAGATCATCAAATATTTTTACAGTATTTACAATTTTGGTTTCTATTTTATGTTTATAACAAAGAAACAATTTCATGCAATTTTAAAATTTTAAAAAGTTGTAGCGAAATGCAAAATACATTTCTTTAAACAATGTATTCTCCAGTTATTTTTTTTATAAAAGTTTATTATTGGTACTTATTAATATATAATTTCCAAAAAAATTGAAGTCGATAGGATTATTTTAGTAATATATTAAATATAATAGGTTTTTCTTAATAGAATAAGCAAAGCAAAGTGATCCATTACGCCCCGCAGGTGTTTGTTAAAAATCTCGTTCTTTTTATCAATATCGTAAATATTAAACAAAAATTGGCAATTGTTCATCCAGAACACATGTTTAAAGCTCAAAACCGGATATACAAAAATTTTTTAACAAGTAATTTTGAAAAAAATATTTAAAAAATAAAAAATTTGAAAAATTTACTTTCAAGCATCAAAATCACTTTTTCTACAATATTTCCAACAATAATAAATGAATCCTTCCATGAAACGAGTAAATATGCTAAATAAGTAAAAAGAGACATTCTAATGATACTTATCTTCGATACAAGAAGAAAGCAATAGCGTCAGATTTTCTGCGTTATAAACAGAGATCGATTTGTTATTTCTATTTGGAAAGAGGAAGAAAGCAATAGCGTTAGATTTTCTGAGTTATAAACAGGGACTGATTTATGTTGTTTATCTAGAAAGAAGAAGAAAGAAAGATGCTCGAGTACCTGACCTATTTATTCCACGTGGTTAAGTGTGATTATTATACAATGATATTTGATGAATATTACTGAGTATTACAGAATATTACAGATTGCAAAGTGAAGAACACGTGTTTTTCCTTAAATATTCTTTACCATTGTTAATATTATATGTAATTATATGTATAGAAAAAATGAAATAGGTGTCTTATCTTTTTCTTTAATCGAATTTATGAATTTTCGAAATTTTTGATTTGTAACTGTAGACTTTTTTTAGTATCTTATAAGCCTAAAAGTATTGAGTTTTTATTTTTTTTTAAATTTATTTGTACCTTATGATATACAGACGATTTTCTAAAATATTTTGGAGTGGGCCGATGCGTTTAATGAGTTTTACTAAATTCTAAAAAGCAGGTGCAAGATACTTGCGTTTTACGAAACGCCATACAATATAATTTTTTTACAACTTACTTCTCTAAAAACCTAGAGACTACAATTTTTAATCGATTTGAGTGTTTTTTGTTTCACATAAAAGTTCTCATTATGCTTATAACCAATTAAAAGGGCGTCAAAAACTAAAAAAAACCTAGAATTTAAAGAAATGACTTTAACTTTCCATAATAATTATTTTCAGAATATTTAATATTTTTTGTCCTACCTGCACGGAAAGCATGTCATTTCGGGCACTTAGAGCGAGCGCAAAGTAACTCATTACCACCCAGGGGTAGGGGAAGCGGGCGCAAAATATTTTGCACCCGCTTCCCCTACCTTCGAGCAGGCAGAAGAGTATTTTGCGCCCACATGTTAATTATTCGATTTTCTTCATTTAAATGTGATATTTTCGAGTTTTTTTATGTTGACTATAAAAATGCAAACATTTTCAACTTGTTTTATTTTGTCTATAAAAATGTGCAACTTTTTTCGATTTTCTCTCAAAAAAATTATGACACATTTGGTTTTGTTCACATTTCGGTTGTAAAAATTGGCAATTACTATATTTCCAGAATACATTGTTGTCTTATTTCTATATTAAAACTTGTATCATTATAGACATCAAGGAGTTAACATTTATATAGAGTTTAATTTTTAACTAATATGAGCGTTTAATCGTTCGTGCCGTCAATGACATACTTTCCATGCAGTTTGGACAAAAAATTATGCAAAGGTGATTAGAACTCTGGCGAAATCACCTATTTTGCGCCCTTGATACGAAAATAAATATTTTAAATAATAGTATGAGAGATTTAAAAAATAATTTTTTTATTTTTAAATATAAAAATTGAAATTCTGCATTTTTAGAGTTAGGCAAAGTATGGGAAAGTACAACAAAGTATGGGAGATTTAAAAAATAGTTTTTTTAAATATTAGTTACAAATATTAAAATTGTGTATTCTTGGAGTTCGGCAAAGTACGAATCTTGCATACTTTGTTGTACGTTTCCGTACGTTACCGAACTCTAAAAGGAATGAATTTTAATTGTCAGATTTAATATTTCGTAAAAAAACTATTTTTTAATCTCCCATACTTTACTGTACTTTCCCGTATTTTGCCGAACTCCAAAAATGTAGAATTTCTTTTTTCATGGTTAATATTTTCCAAAGAACTATTTTAAAAATCTCCCATACTTTGCTGTACTTTCCCGTATTTTGCCGAACTCTAAAAATTCTGAATTTTTATTTTCAGGGTTAATATTTTTAATCAAACTATTTTTGAGTTCTACCATACTTAGCTGTATTTTCCCTTAGTTAACCAAACTCCAAAAATACAGAATTTTCTTTTTTGCTTATTCACTGAAACCCCACTTATTTAAAGTCTCGTTTATTTGAATCCGTTTTTGCTTCAGCTATTTTCAGTTAGAATCAGCCCTAACCCCACTTATTTTAGCTCATGCGCAGGACCTGACCAATGGAAAGATATTTTGATGTTCAAAGCAGTAGGAAAAAAATAAGTTTCCTTTTAAAACTTAAATTCTACATTACTTTTACACTTCCGAATCTCTTTACTCATTGTAAGAGCGACTTCTTTTTTGGTTTGTATTTTTAAAAATTCGTTACATCAAACGATAACGTATATGAGGCATTCAATGTCAAGTGATGCAGGTGGAGAAAAATTTTTCACCAATAGTAGCGAAACTTGGGGCTTTTTAGGAAACAATTTAAAGACCAAAGCAATGAATTTCCTATATGAAAATGTGAACCAACCCTTTAAAGAAGAGGTACATCTCGACCTTTACAGAGTTGATGCACCAGGTAGATTCTACGACCCAAGGTACATCTTGGGGGAAGATGAAGCTTGTATTTCTACCCTTATCTCTATTTCTTTCTCTTTATACGCAACTAATTATCGTGTCGGGCATAAATACCGTGTGAATCGTGGTATCTAGATACCGCGATTCACACCGCGATTCCATTTTGCTAAATCGTCCTAGCGTGCACGACCCTAGTTATCGTACGTACCGGTATTTAGAGGTAGTTTCTAAAGTCTACCCTCGCGTATAATGAGCGTCGGTCTCGGGTAGAAATCGTCAATTATGGGGAAATAACTAAATTTAATTTTACAGCGAGACCACTGGGGAGTACATTGAGCTTCTGTAAATGGCCAGGACAGCGGTGCAGTCTCGCCTACTCTCGTGCGCTTACTCGCTTACTCTCTCACTCTCTTTCTAACGGATGCTTATCTTTTCTCTCTCTCTTTCTCTCACGCTACATTATTCTTTTCTTATCTTTTAAATCTTTTATTCTTTTGCTTTTTTATTTCTTTTATCTTACTTATTCTTATTCTGTATTTCATTTAATTTTGATTTAGTTAATTAAGTTCTTTACTGCATTGTTATCAGCTAGTTTAGGTTTTGATTGATTTCTTTTATATTATTTTTTGCATTATGTCGACTCATTTATTTTCATATTTATTTTTATATTTCTTTTGGATTATTTTAAATTCACCTTCGCTAATTATTAATTTTGTAGGGGAGAGTGGGTCAAACCGGACCGGTGGGTAAACTGGACCCCCCTCAATATTTCCGAAATGGCGAAAATGTCAAAAGTGCTATTTAGAAATTTGAAAAAACCATGTGTAGTATACCTTATTTTTTCAATTTGACATTTTTAACTTTTGTTTGTGCAACGCTGGGAGCAAAAGTTTTTTTTTAGTTTTTTTCTACACTTTTACGAATTTTTTCTTAAGGAAATTCTGAGGAAATTGTGTAATATTTCCAAACATTAGGTCTTGAGTTTTGAAGGTACACGCCTCAGGAATATTTACCACCAAAAACTTTGATGATTTTGCAAAGCGTTTCCTTTTGACAAATATTTATTCTTAAAATGAGCCTGTGGGACAAACCGGACCGTTTTCAAAAATGTTTCTTTCATTAAATTATTTACTTACAATGAAAAATAATTGTCTTGCACTGAGAATTGGACCCTTTAATATTGTTTCTCTGATAATGACAAACATTTTTATTTTTTTATTAAAAAAATCTTTATTTAATTAAAATTCAATCCCGAAGTATTATTTTCATTACTACAACCATTGTTTACATGATTCTTCATGTTTTTTATTATTGTAGATTATGTAAATTCAATATTATAAATAAAAAACCAAACGGTCCGGTTTGCCCCATGGGGGGTGGGGTAAACCGGACCGTTTGAAAAATATTTTATAGTTAACACAGCAATAAACAATAAAAGATAAATTATAGGTGTCTCTGGGAACAAGTTGCGCAATTAAATGATCTTTCAAACAAGCCCTCGAAAAATGAAATCGGTTGATTCGTTTAGTCACAATAGTCAAAAAACCGTTAGGGGGTCCGGTTTGCCATACTTCCCCTAATATTTCTTTATTACTTTTGAATATATTTTCTTACGAAGGTTTTAAACTGCTTTGTTACTGACATTACCCTCCCTATCTAAATTGACTAGCTTGCTTGCTTAAATTTTGTAATGACGCTTTAAGCCATTTAAATAATTTATTTCATAAAAAATAAATAGAATTTTAACCTGGACTCCATCCGGCAAGCAAATTCTTTGGCAATTAAAATTAAGATCATTACATTGTTATATTTCGTAAAATATTTGATATTTTTAGGTTTTTCTTTTTTTAATCAATTGGTATGAATGCATTAAAACTAAACTTTAGTTTAGACATGAGATAAACGAGATATTTAAAGATTACCGCATAACAATGTAATGATCTTAATTTTAATTGCCAAAGAATTTGCTTGCCGGATGGAGTCCAGGTTAAAATTCTATTTATTTTTTATGAAATAAATTATTTAAATGGCTTAAAGCGTCATTACAAAATTTAAGCAAGCAAGCTAGTCAATTTAGATAGGGAGGGTAATGTCAGTAACAAAGCAGTTTAAAACCTTCGTAAGAAAATATATTCAAAAGTAATAAAGAAATATTAGGGGAAGTATGGCAAACCGGACCCCCTAACGGTTTTTTGACTATTGTGACTAAACGAATCAACCGATTTCATTTTTCGAGGGCTTGTTTGAAAGATCATTTAATTGCGCAACTTGTTCCCAGAGACACCTATAATTTATCTTTTATTGTTTATTGCTGTGTTAACTATAAAATATTTTTCAAACGGTCCGGTTTACCCCACCCCCCATGGGGCAAACCGGACCGTTTGGTTTTTTATTTATAATATTGAATTTACATAATCTACAATAATAAAAAACATGAAGAATCATGTAAACAATGGTTGTAGTAATGAAAATAATACTTCGGGATTGAATTTTAATTAAATAAAGATTTTTTTAATAAAAAAATAAAAATGTTTGTCATTATCAGAGAAACAATATTAAAGGGTCCAATTCTCAGTGCAAGACAATTATTTTTCATTGTAAGTAAATAATTTAATGAAAGAAACATTTTTGAAAACGGTCCGGTTTGTCCCACAGGCTCATTTTAAGAATAAATATTTGTCAAAAGGAAACGCTTTGCAAAATCATCAAAGTTTTTGGTGGTAAATATTCCTGAGGCGTGTACCTTCAAAACTCAAGACCTAATGTTTGGAAATATTACACAATTTCCTCAGAATTTCCTTAAGAAAAAATTCGTAAAAGTGTAGAAAAAAACTAAAAAAAAACTTTTGCTCCCAGCGTTGCACAAACAAAAGTTAAAAATGTCAAATTGAAAAAATAAGGTATACTACACATGGTTTTTTCAAATTTCTAAATAGCACTTTTGACATTTTCGCCATTTCGGAAATATTGAGGGGGGTCCAGTTTACCCACCGGTCCGGTTTGACCCACTCTTCCCTACAAAATTAATAATTAGCGAAGGTGAATTTAAAATAATCCAAAAGAAATATAAAAATAAATATGAAAATAAATGAGTCGACATAATGCAAAAAATAATATAAAAGAAATCAATCAAAACCTAAACTAGCTGATAACAATGCAGTAAAGAACTTAATTAACTAAATCAAAATTAAAAGAAATACAGAATAAGAATAAGTAAGATAAAAGAAATAAAAAAGCAAAAGAATAAAAGATTTAAAAGATAAGAAAAGAATAATGTAGCGTGAGAGAAAGAGAGAGAGAAAAGATAAGCATCCGTTAGAAAGAGAGTGAGAGAGTAAGCGAGTAAGCGCACGAGAGTAGGCGAGACTGCACCGCTGTCCTGGCCATTTACAGAAGCTCAATGTACTCCCCAGTGGTCTCGCTGTAAAATTAAATTTAGTTATTTCCCCATAATTGACGATTTCTACCCGAGACCGACGCTCATTATACGCGAGGGTAGACTTTAGAAACTACCTCTAAATACCGGTACGTACGATAACTAGGGTCGTGCACGCTAGGACGATTTAGCAAAATGGAATCGCGGTGTGAATCGCGGTATCTAGATACCACGATTCACACGGTATTCATGCCCGACACGATAATTAGTTGCGTATAAAGAGAAAGAAATAGAGATAAGGGTAGAAATACAAGCTTCATCTTCCCCCAAGATGTATCTTGGGTCGTAGAATCTACCTGGTGCATCAACTCTGTAAAGGTCGAGATGTACCTCTTCTTCAAAGGGTTGGTTCACATTTTTCATATAGGAAATTCATTGCTTTGGTCTTTAAATTGTTTCCTAAAAAGCCCCAAGTTTCGCTACTATTGGTGAAAAATTTTTCTCCACCTGCATCACTTGACATTGAATGCCTCATATACGTTATCGTTTGATGTAACGAATTTTTAAAAATACAAACCAAAAAAGAAGTCGCTCTTACAATGAGTAAAGAGATTCGGAAGTGTAAAAGTAATGTAGAATTTAAGTTTTAAAAGGAAACTTATTTTTTTCCTACTGCTTTGAACATCAAAATATCTTTCCATTGGTCAGGTCCTGCGCATGAGCTAAAATAAGTGGGGTTAGGGCTGATTCTAACTGAAAATAGCTGAAGCAAAAACGGATTCAAATAAACGAGACTTTAAATAAGTGGGGTTTCAGTGAATAAGCAAAAAAGAAAATTCTGTATTTTTGGAGTTTGGTTAACTAAGGGAAAATACAGCTAAGTATGGTAGAACTCAAAAATAGTTTGATTAAAAATATTAACCCTGAAAATAAAAATTCAGAATTTTTAGAGTTCGGCAAAATACGGGAAAGTACAGCAAAGTATGGGAGATTTTTAAAATAGTTCTTTGGAAAATATTAACCATGAAAAAAGAAATTCTACATTTTTGGAGTTCGGCAAAATACGGGAAAGTACAGTAAAGTATGGGAGATTAAAAAATAGTTTTTTTACGAAATATTAAATCTGACAATTAAAATTCATTCCTTTTAGAGTTCGGTAACGTACGGAAACGTACAACAAAGTATGCAAGATTCGTACTTTGCCGAACTCCAAGAATACACAATTTTAATATTTGTAACTAATATTTAAAAAAACTATTTTTTAAATCTCCCATACTTTGTTGTACTTTCCCATACTTTGCCTAACTCTAAAAATGCAGAATTTCAATTTTTATATTTAAAAATAAAAAAATTATTTTTTAAATCTCTCATACTATTATTTAAAATATTTATTTTCGTATCAAGGGCGCAAAATAGGTGATTTCGCCAGAGTTCTAATCACCTTTGCATAATTTTTTGTCCAAACTGCATGGAAAGTATGTCATTGACGGCACGAACGATTAAACGCTCATATTAGTTAAAAATTAAACTCTATATAAATGTTAACTCCTTGATGTCTATAATGATACAAGTTTTAATATAGAAATAAGACAACAATGTATTCTGGAAATATAGTAATTGCCAATTTTTACAACCGAAATGTGAACAAAACCAAATGTGTCATAATTTTTTTGAGAGAAAATCGAAAAAAGTTGCACATTTTTATAGACAAAATAAAACAAGTTGAAAATGTTTGCATTTTTATAGTCAACATAAAAAAACTCGAAAATATCACATTTAAATGAAGAAAATCGAATAATTAACATGTGGGCGCAAAATACTCTTCTGCCTGCTCGAAGGTAGGGGAAGCGGGTGCAAAATATTTTGCGCCCGCTTCCCCTACCCCTGGGTGGTAATGAGTTACTTTGCGCTCGCTCTAAGTGCCCGAAATGACATGCTTTCCGTGCAGGTAGGACAAAAAATATTAAATATTCTGAAAATAATTATTATGGAAAGTTAAAGTCATTTCTTTAAATTCTAGGTTTTTTTTAGTTTTTGACGCCCTTTTAATTGGTTATAAGCATAATGAGAACTTTTATGTGAAACAAAAAACACTCAAATCGATTAAAAATTGTAGTCTCTAGGTTTTTAGAGAAGTAAGTTGTAAAAAAATTATATTGTATGGCGTTTCGTAAAACGCAAGTATCTTGCACCTGCTTTTTAGAATTTAGTAAAACTCATTAAACGCATCGGCCCACTCCAAAATATTTTAGAAAATCGTCTGTATATCATAAGGTACAAATAAATTAAAAAAAAATAAAAACTCAATACTTTTAGGCTTATAAGATACTAAAAAAAGTCTACAGTTACAAATCAAAAATTTCGAAAATTCATAAATTCGATTAAAGAAAAAGATAAGACACCTATTTCATTTTTTCTATACATATAATTACATATAATATTAACAATGGTAAAGAATATTTAAGGAAAAACACGTGTTCTTCACTTTGCAATCTGTAATATTCTGTAATACTCAGTAATATTCATCAAATATCATTGTATAATAATCACACTTAACCACGTGGAATAAATAGGTCAGGTACTCGAGCATCTTTCTTTCTTCTTCTTTCTAGATAAACAACATAAATCAGTCCCTGTTTATAACTCAGAAAATCTAACGCTATTGCTTTCTTCCTCTTTCCAAATAGAAATAACAAATCGATCTCTGTTTATAACGCAGAAAATCTGACGCTATTGCTTTCTTCTTGTATCGAAGATAAGTATCATTAGAATGTCTCTTTTAACTTATTTAGCATATTTACTCGTTCCATGGAAGGATTCATTTATTATTGTTGGAAATATTGTAGAAAAAGTGATTTTGATGCTTGAAAGTAAATTTTTCAAATTTTTTATTTTTTAAATATTTTTTTCAAAATTACTTGTTAAAAAATTTTTGTATATCCGGTTTTGAGCTTTAAACATGTGTTCTGGATGAACAATTGCCAATTTTTGTTTAATATTTACGATATTGATAAAAAGAACGAGATTTTTAACAAACACCTGCGGGGCGTAATGGATCACTTTGCTTTGCTTATTCTATTAAGAAAAACCTATTATATTTAATATATTACTAAAATAATCCTATCGACTTCAATTTTTTTGGAAATTATATATTAATAAGTACCAATAATAAACTTTTATAAAAAAAATAACTGGAGAATACATTGTTTAAAGAAATGTATTTTGCATTTCGCTACAACTTTTTAAAATTTTAAAATTGCATGAAATTGTTTCTTTGTTATAAACATAAAATAGAAACCAAAATTGTAAATACTGTAAAAATATTTGATGATCTAAATTATAATTTTATTGATGATCCATTACGCCCCGGCCCGAGGCGAAATTCCTCACCTTGCATTTCTCTAAAAACATTGTTCTAGAAAAAAACTATAAACGATATTAGGGCGTACTTTTTTTTAATTGAAAGCTGAGATGTTAGGCTAAGTTTTCTACATGAATGAACTACATGATGAATTTTTCATTAAAGAAGAAATAACAAAGTTAAGCAACTAAAAGTGAAAAGTCATCCATTACGCCCCGGTCTGCCCTACACACCCAGGTGGAAATATTCCCTGGAATTTTAAGGAAGTAATAACCGGTAACTACTACCGGAGGTTTTTACCGGTAACCCTCTGGGCACGGAAACGTCTTTATTCTAGGAACGTTCCTAAAACGTTTTTAGAACGTTTCATGTCTACTACATAACGGCTTAAGAACGTCCAATGTTCTAAAAACGTTTTTAGAACATAAAACGTTTTAAAGACATTATGTAGAGGACATGAAACGTTTTAAAAACGTTTTAGGAACGTTTCTAGAACAAACACGTTTCCGTGCCCAGAGGGAATAATACTGGGAATTTTGACCGGAATAACTACAGGTAATTTTTCAGAAATATTTAAATCCTTTTTTTATAAAAATACTCAGGAAAATTGTAGATTCATGTTAAATCTGAAATCAGTTGCATCAGTTGACAGATGCTTAACATAAAAAAGTTAATTAATGAGTATATGAGACGATTTTCGACAGTTTTTTCGAGATTAACGCAATTAAGCTGTCATTGAATAGCGAAAGTTGCACATTGTAAAAGCATTGTTTCAGTAATTTTTACTTAGTTTATTCCAAAAAGTTAAATAATTGTCAAACACCAGAATGACATAGGTTTGTGTAATTTTAGGTTACTTAACCCATTAACGCCCAGACGGACGAAAAATTTCAATGGACTTTGAGGACCTGGTTTATTATAACAATGGATACAAAAAAATTGACACTTAATATTTTTAACGTAAAATTTACTCCTCTTTCAGATTCTGATGTTAAAATTTGTTTACAACAAATTGTTTAAAAGTTATAAACAATTTTTTCCAAAAAACACGATTTTTCGAGAAAAAAATTTCTTTTCATCGGTATTTTCACCAGAAAAATGCAAATGGATGCCTTCAAAACATCAAAATATCGCGTCCATGGACCCTCAGCTACGAAACCCTGAAGAGGTCAAATTTTATTTCAAAATGGCGGACGACCATATGGCGGCAAAAACTAAAAAAAATGGCTCACATATGAAACATAGTGCTCCAACTTTTTTGAGTCACCGAAATGGACTCGGGGGTTATTACTCGGGGGTTCTTGGGGTTGCTGATTACGAATATAATGTCAATTTTCCAAAATTCAAAATGGCGGATCCAATATGTCGGACAACATTTTTAAAAATGACTCTATATTACTTGAAATTTGTTACTCGGGGGTTTTTGGGGTCACTGATTACGAATATGATGTTATTTTTCCAAAATTCAAAATGGCGGATCCAATATGTCGGACGAATTTTGTAAAAGTGACTCCACTTTGTTAAAAATGTTATAATCCGTTTGCTGTCGAATAATTCGCCGTTGCCCGACTCTTACTGCCAGGAGGTGGACATAAAAGAGTCTTTTCTTTTTTTTTTGTTTATTTGGTTGATTTTCAAATAACTGTGATTTTTTTGAATAAGACATTTTTCTGCTAAAATAGTGAACCAAATTTGAAATTTATTACATATTCCAGTACATTTTTGTTATTAAAGTATATGTTCAAATGAAAACTACAAGATTTTAAATATATCTAAAGTTACGATGGAAAACGCAAAGAAAATGCAAAAGTTTCATGCCACGGACCTGACATTTTTCCACGGTCCTGACATGTGTGTCACAGTTAAAACACGTAAAGAAATAAAAAATCGAATAAATATTTTCTTTTCAATGTTCGCACTTCAAAATAATACCAGTAGAAGTCAATTAAACATAAAATTGAGTAATAAAATCACAATGACGTTAACATGTGTTGGTAGAATGTAATTAACAATTTAAAACATGAAAAAAGTGCTTGTGTACGTAGAATATCATTGTAATAAAAATATTTTTATATGTAAAACATCTAGTTCGATTTGGCCTACAAAGTACTTAAAAGATAGTTTTAATATTTGCTTACGTGAAAATTTCAGAACAAAATTAAAATAAAACGTATGCCACGGACCTGACATTTTAACCCTATTTTCATAATTTTAACTATGATAATGTTAATGTTAACAAACTGAATATTAAGTATGTTTAAGAAGAGACTTCTATTAAGTGATTTATGAAGTGAGTGGCAAAAATAATAATTTTATTAGTCATTTATCTATGGGGACATGCAAATATGACAGTTATTTGAAAATCAACCATTTATATTTTTTTGTTTTTTATATTTTTTTGGTTTTATATTTTTTTTTGTTTTTTTTGTACTTTTTAAATGTGAGAATCCTAGAAGCATATATTTATGCGTTACTTGCTTCCAGGATTCTCACATTTAAAAAGTACAAAAAAAACAAAAAAAATATAAAACCAAAAAAATATAAAAAACAAAAAAATATAAATAAACAAAAAAAAAGAAAAGACTCTTTTGTGTCCACCTCCACGCAGTAAGAGTCGGGCAACGGCGAATTATTCGACGGCAAACGAACTATAACATTTTTAACAATGTGGAGTCACTTTTAAAAATGTTGTTTAACATATTGGATCCGCCATTTTGAATTTTGGAAAAGTAACATCTTTTTCACGAGATTTCTCGCTCGAATGCAACTCTACATTTTTTACAAAATAATTTAATCCTTACAAAAACATCTTTGACATTATAATATAAGTAGAAAAATAAAAGACATAATGAATATATATATATATATATATATATATATATCTATATATATATATATATATATATATATATATATATATATATATATATATATATATATATATATATATATGTTGCCGAACGACGAAACGACTAGGAAACATTTTAATATTATAGAGATTTTAATTTTAATAATAGAGGAAGAGGTTCGGTTCAGAGCTGCCAGGTACCCTCACCAAACGCAAGTGCGCATGCCTTACGATTCTATTTTAATTAGTGGACATTTGTGTTCTTATTTAAATTAAAACTTTCAAAATTCCCACTAATTAAAATTAGAGACACGAGGCTTGCGCATTTGCGCTTGGTGAAGGTACCTGGCAGCTCTAGTTCGGTTGTGAAGACCCACGCAGAACTTCTGACAGAAATGAGATTTGTCTTATCTGGCAAATATCACGTATATATTATGACCTAACGTATTTTCTATTCAAATACAAAAGTGATTAGACAACTGCGCTTTCTACTATATATTATTAATCTATCGACAGGTTGAATATAACAAAAATGTAGTTTTAATAGATAAGTTCAAAGCGTATTTTCAAAGTAAATATGTTATATTTTATAATCCAATACTAAGTATTACCAAAATGTTCACAAACAAAATTTTCATCATGATGTTTTAAAATGATCGTTAAGTTTGGTTATGGGCATCCACATTGATTCGGTTGTGGACACCACTCTTATTTTTGACAAATTGTGAAATATCGTTGTCGATATAATCATAAGTAATTCCTTATAACATTTAATAGTGTTTTATAAATTTTAAGAGTTTCGTAATCCAGCACGGAAATTAATATAATGAGACTATGATGTCCGTACGTCGTTCGCAGTTATAGTAATTGTAGTAACTGGGCAGTTCAAGTTCAGTGTGAGAATTCTTATATGCTCTCACATGGGGAGCATGTAATGTGAAAATTAGAAGAAATCATCCTTATTGTAGTTAATGAATGGTTACTTAATTAATTTTTTGCATTTTTAATAGATTTTTCAAGTGCCCACAACAAAACCAAAATTTTCTTTGTTAGAAGAATGACCAGTTTATTGAATTTTTAATAAAATTTTTCCAGTCAACGGAATCAATTTATTTTCTTCATGAGTAGTTAGCTAAGGTCCCTAGCTTTAAATACATATACATATGTTTGCTTAATATCTATAAGGTAATTTATTTAAAGAAGCAAGGTATGAACTTAATGGTGTAGAAATTGATAAAAATAAAAATGTAGGTCTTACAAGTTTAATGAAAAATTATATTTCTCTCAATTCTAGTCAAAATAAATTTCTTGAAAATGTTGGCTGGTTAGAATTTACCAATAAACCAACCTTAACAAATGCGTAAGGTTAGTTTGATGTTTGTATTCCTCTGAGTATTATTTTTGGTTTCGCTAAAGATTACCAAAAAGTCATTATTAACGCTAAACATGAGCTTATATTAATCAGATCAAGAACAGATGCTAACGCAGTGTTGCAAGTGGCACCTTTAAAAGAGTTTGAAATTGTCATTGAAAAAATTGAATGGTTATTACCATACATAAAGTTATCAGATGCCCGAAAATTTACATTATTAAAATATATTGATAAAGATCGATCTATTCCAATCAGTTTTAGAACTTGGGAATTGTATAAATATCCTTTATTACTATTTACTTCTAAGCATATTTAGAGTGTAAAAACATCAAGTCAATTAGAGAAACCTAGATTTATTGTATTAGGGTGTCAGAGAAACAGAAAAAGTAATACAGATCAAAACTCCAGTTATTTCGATCATTGTAATTTATCTGCTGTAAAATTATTTTTAAATTCACAATGTTATCCTTATAGTAACATAAATCTCAATATTGATAGAAATCAATATTATACTTTATATGAAATGTTTACAAATTTTAAAGCTTCTTATTATAATAAAGAGTCTCAACCAATTTTATAAAAAAAAGAATGTTTACAATATGTTCCTTTAGTTGTAGTGGATTGTTTAAAATAAAATGAGTCTTTAAAAAGTAAACCAGTTAATACCCGCCTAGAATTTGAAGCACAATTTGAATTATAATTTGTGTCCTTGTAGATATTAAGCAAACATATGTAAATGTATTTAAAGCTAGGGTCCATAGCTAACTACTCGTGAAGAAAATAAATTGATTCCGTTAACTAAAAAAATTTTATTAAAAATTCAATAAATTGGTAATTTTTCTAACAAAGAAAATTTTGGTTCTGTTGTGGGCACTCTTGAAAAATCTATTAAAATGCAAGAAAATAAATTAAGTAACCATTCATGAACTACAATAAGGATAATTTCTTCTAATTTTGACATTACATGCTCCCCATGTAAGAGCATATAAGAATTCTCACACTGAACTTGAACTGCCCAGTTACTATTACTATAACTGCGAACGACGTACGGACATCATAGTCTCATTATATTAATTTCCGTGCTGGACTACGAAACTCTTAAAATTTATAAAACACTATTAAATGTTATAAGGAATTACTTATGATTATATCGACAACGATATTTCACAATTTGTCAAAAATAAGAGTTAAATACATTTACATATGTTTGCTTAATATCTACAAGGACACAAATTATGAGTCAAAAACGAAATTGGGCTCACAACCGAACCTATTCCCCTATAAGAGATAAGAGAAGATATAAAGTTTAAATTTTTACATTTTAGAGGTAGGTTTTTCAAGTTAAAAAACAAAGCATGATTAAGCAATATTGACATTGTTTCAGACTTGTTGTAGCAGAAGTAGATAAATTTATTATTTTGTTTGGAAGAGAAGTCTGTTATTCAATTTTTTTAAATTTAAACTTTGAAGTTAAGGGTAGTTTTCTTGATTTAAAAAACCAGAGGATGATGGTGCAATTCTGACTTCAGATTCGTTTTCAGCGGGCTAAAATACGATAAGATATGTATGTCTGGTTCAATAAACAGACAACTTTATTTTTGTGTGCCTGTGTTATAATAAACTTTCAGTTAAAAATTTTTTCATGAAGTGATTGTACTTTCCGTTTACATGTGTTAGGAAAAATAGTATGTACACCACGGGAGGAAAATAATGTCCACTTGTGCGTTTACAGTTTTCATCTTCGATCGCAGCACTCGCATTCGGCTCGTTTGCAAACTCCACACTCGTGGAAATCTTCTATTTTCCTCCCCGGATGCATAATATACTATTCTTTCCCCGCTATAACGCCACAGGAGTAGATATACAGGGAAGGTTCTGGACCAAGATTTCTGCTCCGACATGTTACCAACACTTTTAGCCCAGACTCAAACCACTTAGCCAAGAATCATTGGTATTTCGTGTTTTTGCTTTTTATAGGGTGCATTCGTTAACGATGACACATAATTTCTTTGTTTTTCGTAAAATAGGTTTGATGACTCGTTATCATTAGTATTTCCTGTTTTTGTTTTTTACCACAATTCTAAGAAAACTATAATTAACTTAAATCAAATTAGTCATAGTTTTGTGTATATAAAGAGGACAATTTTTTCTAAATGAAATCATTCCTGCAGTTTAAGTGGATCAATCAACATATCTGAAAAATATCGTGAAATTCAAGTGCGCTTCAAAAATCTCGGTTTAAAAAAATCAATATAGTTAAAAGTTCAATTTTAGTCTAATTGAAGTTAATCATTATAGTGAAAAATTAACAGTTTTAATACAAGTGATAAAAATGAATTTGTATAAATTAAATGCAACAATTAAAGTTAAAGAAACTGATAAAAGCTCTTACTATTGTAAAGATTTTGTGAAAATTATGAACAATTCCTTTAAAATATTAAGTAAAAAATTTAAAAAGAAGAATTAAGTTTTTGGATATATAATTGTGTCAAAAACATTAGATTATTAAATAAATTGTTAAGAAATGGATCAGTATCATGTGAAGAAAAAATATATATTTTGTCAACTATTGGACTATTGAAAGCAAATAGCAGAAAGTTTAAGAAACTAAGAAAAATAGGAACTGGTTTATTTAAGAAGGATGAGAGATGGATCAGGTGGGTATTTAATTTAAAACATAAAAATATAGACTCTTTTCTAAGTGATGCAAAGAAAATGATTATTTCTTGATTAAAAAATGCATATAAAAAAATAGGAAACATGAAGTTAATGTTATTCTTGCTGCAAATTATACTGTTTTAGAAGAAGGTGAGAAAATTAAAGACATTAAATATCTCAATACTAAAAATTCAAAAATTTTAGAATCAACAAGCTTTGACGAATGGTATGATCATAAAATTCGTGAGAAACTTTTTGATAAGATTGATGATTTTCAACAAAAATAGTCAGGTTGGTCTTTAAATTAAATTACAATTGTAAGTGTTAATATAAATAAATATGTCCCTCTACCGATGGTAAATCACAGTGGCAAGATTCTGTGGCTTGCGATCATCGAGGTTAAGCACCATTCATTGCGGTTAGTACTTGGATGGGTGACAGCCTTGGTGTCCGCTATAGTCCGGTGTTTTTCTTACTACTTTCGTGATTTATCAAGCAGGAGGTTTGACGTCAATGTATAATGATGTGCACTGTCGGTTATTGTCTCGTACACTCGATTAGAACTTGACTGTCGATAAAACCGATGAAATCTAAATAAAGCCGGCTGTAATCGCCAAATTACGTTAATATGTAGAATCCTATGTAGAATGGTTATGCTTAATCCAAAAAAATATTTCTCGCGGAATTTTTTCGAACAGCATGATCCAATGGAAATAGATGAAATGGATGTTTAAAATTTTAGATTGTATTAGTTCTCTACTATTCGCCTTATACAATTTTAACAAAAAATTATACTTAAAAAAGATATGTACTTAAAAATCTAATCAATATAATTGTTGTTGTTTCTTATACCTGAAATCAATAAGGTTAGGTTGAGAATAATAATTACAGTCTAAGTAATATTTTATAATTTTATTAGGAAAAAATTAGAATACATTTTCAAATAAAATTAAATACAAAATACTTAAATATTATAATTTTTGTAGAACTATGTTTTTAAGTTTATAACATTCTTAAGAACACAATTAAAGGTTTTCCTGTTGATTAAATGATTTGAACAAGTTCTAACACATGTTTCAATGTTTAACTTTTTTAATAAAGGACAATTCAAATCATGCATGTCGATTATTTCAATACAATATTTTTTATCGATTAACCCTTTAACGACCAAATGTGCTGATTTCTAACTTCGATTTCAAACTCTTATTATTGAAAGAAAAAAATTATTAAAAATTCTGCAGCACATACCCATATGTTTTTGGGGTCGCTCTTTCAAATGGCGTTGTCAAAATTCCCAAAAAGTGCCATTTAACCCTTATTTTTTTCAAAAATACTCAAAAAATACAAAATTTTGGAAAGTAATTTTTTTTAGATCCAATTTTAGTTAGTATATTAATTTTTCCAGGTCACCTAAGGTATACAAAACGTGTTCCCGATAGTTCTAGTTTGAAAATATGCTTTGCGTTTTAAGATTTTTTGTTTTTATTAATTCAAAATGGCGCCTGAAAATAAAATTTTTTTCAAAATTTAACATAGGATGGACAAAATTTTCAAAAATTGTTGAATTCGCTTGAAACTTGTTGCTCGGAAGTTTTTGGGGTCGCTGATTACGAATCTGAATTCAGATTTTCAAAATTCAAAATGGAGGACCCAATATGGCAAACGACAAATCTAAAACTTTATCGTATTGTCTTCAAATTTGTTACTTGGGGGTTTTCGGGGTCGCTGATTACGAATCTCAATTAAGATTTTCAAAATTCAAAATGGCGGATCCAATATGGCGGACGACAAATCTAAAACTTTATCGTATTGTCTTCAAATTTGTTACTCGGAGGTTTTCGGGGTCGCTGATTACGAATCTGAATTCAGATTTTCAAAATTCAAAATGGTGGAACCAATATGGCTGACGACAAATCTAAAACTTTATCGTATTGTCTTCACATTTGTTAATCAGGGGTTTTCGGTGTCGCTGATTTCGAATCAGAATTCAGATTTTCAAAATTCAAAATGGCGGATCCAATATGGCGGACGACAAATCTAAAACTTTATCGTATTGTCTTCAAATCTGTTACTCGGGGGTTTTCGGGGTCGCTGATTACGAATCTGAATTCAGATTTTCAAAATTCAAAATGGTGGATCCAATATTGCTGACGACAAATCTAAAAATTTATCGTATTGTCTTCAAATTTGTTACTCAGGGGTTTTTGGTGTCGCTGATTTCGAATCTAAATTCAGATTTTTAAAATTCAAAATGGCGGATCCAATATGGCGGACGACAAAATTAAAACTTTATCGTATTGTCTACAAATTTGTTACTCGGGGGTTTTCAGGGTCGCTGATTACGAATCTGACATTAGTGTCAATGGTTTAGTATCAGTGTATCAGTATCAATGTATAGGTATAAATGTATTAGTATCAATGTATTAGTGTAAATGTATTACTATCAATGTATTAGTGTCAATGTATAAGTGTCAGTTTATTAGTATCAGTGTATTACTATCAATGTATAAGTATCAATGTATAAGTATCGATGTATTAGTATCAATGTATATGTATCAATGTATGAGTATCAATGTATAAGTATGCGTATAAGTATCGATGTATTAGTATCAATGTATATGTATCAATGTATGAGTATCAATGTAAAAGTATCAATGTATAAGTATCAATGTATAAATATCAATGCATAAATATCAACCCCCGAGTAACAAATTTGAAGACAATACGATAAAGTTTTAACTTTGTCGTCCGCCATATTGGATCCGCCATTTTGAATTTTGAAAATCTTAATTGAGATTCGTAATCAGCGACCCCGAAAACCCCCAAGTAACAAATTTGAAGACAATACGATAAAGTTTTAGATTTGTCGTCCGCCATATTGGGTCCGCCATTTTGAATTTTGAAAATCTGAATTCAGATTCGTAATCAGGGACCCCAAAAACGTCCGAGCAACAAGTTTCAAGCGAATTCAACAATTTTTGAAAATTTTGTCCATCCTATGTTAAATTTTGAAAAAAATTTTATTTTCAGGCGCCATTTTGAATTAATAAAAACAAAAAATCTTAAAACGCAAAGCATATTTTCAAACTAGAACTATCGGGAACACGTTTTGTATACCTTAGGTGACCTGGAAAAATTAATATACTAACTAAAATTGGATCTAAAAAAAAATTACTTTCCAAAATTTTGTATTTTTTGAGTATTTTTGAAAAAAATAAGGGTTAAATGGCACTTTCTGGAAATTTTGACAAAGCCATTCGAAAGAGCGACCCCAAAAACATATGGGTATGTGCCTGCAGAATTTTTAATAATTTTTTTCTTTCAATAATAAGAGTTTGAAATCGAATTAAGAAATCAGCACATTTGGTCGTTAAAGGGTTAAGCTTTTTAACCATTTTTTCTTTTCTAAACCTTTAACATAAATTGTCTTTGCTTCGTTAAATACATTTTCTAAAATTTCTTTTAAATAAACGTTCTGTACATCACAAGCATTACAAGGAATACCATAGAAATTATTTTCTAACCAACAAATGATACATTTGTATTTGATTATGACGCAATCCCATGTACAAGGAGGTTGGAAAACCATATTTAGTGGTATTGAATTATTATTTACAGAAACTATAGCTAATTTTGTTTTAAACAAACTTATTATTTGGCAATTTTATTCCGTGCACATCCATCAAGCACTGCACTTTTAAATTAACTAAACTCATTACTCGTAGAAAGTTAAATATATATAAGCCTAAATTTAAATAATTTTTTTATCAATTCCACTAATTGGTTTATATTCAACGACGCGGTCATGCAAAAACTAAGCAATAAGCTGAAGTATTGGCGGAAAAATTTTCTTGTGATTCAAATTCTAGGCGGGTATTAACTGGTTTACTTTTTAAAGACTCATTTTATTTTAAACAATCCACTACAACTAAAGGAACATATTGTAAACATTCTTTTTTTTATAAAATTGATTGAGACTCTTTATTATAATAAGAAGCTTTAAAATTTTTAAACATTTCATATAAAGTAGAATATTGATTTTTATCAATATTGAGATTTATGTTACTATAAGGATAACATTGTGAATTTAAAAATAATTTTACAGCAGATAAATTACAATGATCGAAATAACTGGAGTTTTGATCTGTATTACTTTTTCTGTTTCTCTGACACCCTAATACAATAAATCTAGGTTTCTCTAATTGACTTGATGTTTTTACACTCTAAACATGCTTACAAGTAAATAGTAATAAAGGATATTTATACAATTCCCAAGTTCTAAAACTGATTGGAATAGATCGATCTTTTTCAATATATTTTAATAATGTAAATTTTTGGGCATCTGATAACTTTATGTATGGTAATAACCATTCAATTTTTTCAATGACAATTTCAAACTCTTTTAAAGGTGCCACTTGCAACACTGCGTTAGCATCTGTTCTTGATCTGATTAATATGAGCTCATGTTTAGCGTTAATAATGACTTTTTGGTAATCTTTAGCAAAACCAAAAATAATACTCAGAGGAATACAAACATCAAACTAACCTTACGCATTTGTTAAGGTTGGTTCATTGGTAAATTCTAACCAGCCAACATTTTCAAGAAATTTATTTTGACTAGAATTGAGATAAATATAATTTTTCATTAAACTTGTAAGACCTACATTTTTATTTTTATCAATTTCTACACCATTAAGTTCATACTTTGCTTCTTTAAATAAATGACATTTGTCGTTAGAAATTAGTACGCTCTAAAGCTGTTCCATCAGATTTCACAAGTTTTCCAGTTATGTGAATCGAGCTTTTGCTTGGAAATAAGCAATGATTCTGATCCTGTACCGTAATGCGGATTTTATCACTATTGTTGTATGTTGTTATTGTGTGATTGTTGCGCATGAAATTTATAATGAGCAATAGATTCATAAAAAATTTCTGGTGAATCAATATTTAAGATTTCCCCTTTCATAGCAAATAATAATACGTTGAAATGCAAAGGCACAAATACAACTAAAAATAACCTTAAGTTACTTTCTTACTCCCTTCCTCTTTTAACAATCTTTACACCGAGATTTTTCAGTACTTGCAGTTTCTGAAATGTTAATCACTTCAAGAGTCGCCGACGACTGATTTTATCCTGGCATGATAGTTCAATTTTATAACCAAAACCAATCCTTTTTCCATTATTAAAAAATACCCATTATTTAAGTGATTTAATTTGAAGCCTTATTGTTACAGTTTCCTTATCGAAAATTAACTAAAATTCCGTTTTGGTCTACAATTCGCAACTGAATAAAGTCTATTGTCTTGACAGCGACTGGAAAGTAAATGACGTGATTTGGAACTTCCACTATTTTATATCCTGGTGGAACAATAGACAAAAATTCATGAATGGTATGCACTTTTTCACAATTATGGAAAGACAAATCCTTTACTTACTCTTTTAATACATCCCAATGGTTTAATATTTGAAAATGTTTGTGTACTCAAAATCGTTATATCAACTAAAATACAAATTTTTAGATAACATTTTGCAACCAGTAGAGGGTGTTGGCTACTTTCCATTTAATGAACATGTGAATGTTGTAGAACCAAACAATGCGTTACCAAACTAAATATTTGTATTTGATGACGTAGCATGTGAAAAACAAGATAATAGCTTTTTTGCTATGGGACGACACAAAGCAGTAGATTGCTTCTATTTATGTCAAACCTATGCGCGCATTCTAATATATTTAATTCGTGATAATTTTAATTTACTAGTTTTATTTAAACAAGGCAAAATGAATCTTAGACACATTTATGATGATCATGTAAATACCGATATGACATTTATGGAATTGAAAAAACTCTGTCATTCTTGTTGGAAAAATAAGCATAACTTTATAATGGTTGATAAAGATCTTGATATTAATGAATGTAGATATAGAAAATGTTTCGGTTGTTTTATAAAATTAAACAAATGATAAACTTTATAAACAGTTTCATTTAAGACATTGGCTTATTAACATGTCTTCTACACACTTAAAACATTTGCGAAAACAAAAATAAATTCTTGGTCAAATTGCAAAAACAAGTGATGCTATTCGTCGAAAGTACAGATTGATGAAATTAGTCAAAGAAGAAATTGAACAGTCATTAAGTAACGCCTTTAAACCTATTGTGACACCAATTCAGAATTTAGTTGACGACTTTGAAATTGTTAAACATATTCGACCAACAAAAATTGAAAGAGAGGGAGACCTTCCTTTAAAGTTTGAAGAAGATCAGTAAGTTAAAAGAGAGAGAGAATGATTCATTTTTAAGAGATGACTAATCATTTAAAACAGCTGATGATGATTACGATGATAATGATGGAGATGATAATGAAGATAGAGATAAATCAGAGAAAGATGGTACTATTTCATATCTTTAACTGTTGGATGAAAAGGGCATAGATTTAGATTCTTCCTATGGAGTTTGTAAATTATCTAAATGAAAATTAATGATTGGTAATTCAGGAATAAATTTTGAACAAAATAATATTAGTGTAGGTAATAAAACATATCCTGAAACGAAAGGTTTACTTAAGATTTTATTAAAGAAAGTGCAAGAAGAAGCTGTTTTAAGTGTAGTTGAACGGGAAAATTATAAAAATATTGTAATATCAACTAATGCTCATAAAAAATATTATAAAGCAGATGGTGTTGTTAGAGATAAAAAGAGTTTAAAATATCAAAACTATATAGCAGTACATTCTGGTAAAGGTTTAATTCCAGAATCTATGACTCAACAAGAAGATACAAAAATTGATTATGTTTATTGGGATGATCTTAATGAATTATTGAGAACTATTTATCATTTTCATGATGAGTATCGACATATTCAGACGTCAGTTTGAAAACACAGAAACTTTAAATCGAGGTCCACAAGGACTTGGTCTTAAGATGACTGCTGAAGGAAATTTTAATATTGAAAGTAAGAAACTTTGCAACGTAGCTGATGCTGAGAGCAACGGTGATGCAGTAAACTTGAATACTGTAAACAAAGTTTTGAAATCTAAAGCAAACATTACACAGGCCAACAAAATTGTGTGGCCCAACCAATAGAAACTGATTGGTATATGATTTTGTCCGTAGAATACGAATTTGACCTTGAAGATATTGGATTGGCTCTAGTTTTTAATCAATTTACGTTTCAATATACAAAATACGCAATTCTGGCATTTTTTTAATGAATGTACAACAATACACAGAAACAGTAAATTTGTCCGCATAGCACCAAATGAAAGCTTAAACACTGCTCTAAAAAAATATGTATATAAATAATAAAAAAAATGTAATTTATGTACACTTTAACCTTTAATGACCAAAGAAACGTACGCTGTTCCATAAACGTATTAAAATTAACATTACTTTTGACCATGTAAGGTAATTCAAATAAAAATTAGTGTCTCGGGGGTTTTTTTTATAATCGCTGCTTACAAATCTGCTATGAAATATAAAAATTACAAGTGGCGGATCAAATTTTTAAAGATAATTGAGGCTTTTTATGATAAAAATGTAAAATTTAAAAAAAATTTCTGCCATAATAGATCTGCCATTTTGAATATTAAAATCTGAATACAGATCAGTAAGCAGCGACCATAAAAACCCCTAGAGAGACTAATTTTTATTTCAATTGCCATACATGGTCAAAAGGATTTGGATATTGAAGAGCAGTGTATAAGCTTTCATTTGGTGCTATGCGGACAGATTTAATGTTTCGGTGCATTGTTGTACATTCATTCAAAAAATGCCAAAAATGCATATTTTGTACATTGGAACGTAAATTGATAAAAAACTAGAGCCAATCCAATATTTTCAGAGTCAGATTGCTATTCTACAGACAAAATCCTGTAAGAATCAGTTGCAACATTTTAGGCAACATGCAGTTGATGAAATTTTGTCCCCCTGTGTTATCTATGATGTAAGTGGATCTGTGGGAAACGATATAAATGACAATGTTGTAAAGATTTCAGAATTAGAAGATTCGATAAAAGACATTTTGAAAATCTAAAAACCAGTATTCAACGAATTATAGAGTTACATAAACCATCGAGAAAAAATTATAAGCGAAGAAATGTTTACATTTGAGGTATTGATAAGACTTGGCAAGCTGATCTTGTTGAAATGCAAACTTATGCGAGAGAAAATAGAGGTTACAAGTATCTGTTAACCGTCATTGATACATTTTCAAAATTTGCCAGGGCTGTTCCACTATAGTCTAAAAAAGGTGAAGATGTAACTGCGGCAATGAAATCAATCTTTATTAAAAAACGGGTTCCGAAAAATTTGCAAGTAGATAAAGGAAAGGAATTTTATAATTTACCCACATAACACAACATTTCGCAGGAAGTTCGCAACGCGAGGTTCGAGAGTACGCATTGCAAACTCCCTGCGAACTTCAGGCGAAAACTAAATGTCAGCTCTTTAGCGAGTTCGCAGAGCGAAGTTGCTGAAAAGTTAAAACGTTCATTCGCAGCGAATTATCTGGTAGTTATCCGCGATAAGTTCGGAAATTAACACTAATAATTTTAGATAGGTAATAGATGTAAATTGCTCAAAAAATAAGACAAATAATTATTTGTTAAATAATAAAAATAATTTTATAGGGTCAAAATAAGTGAAACCGGCCACTTGAAAAATTTTTGTCTCCAATTTTTAAGTTATCTATGATTTTTGGTAGATATATGAGTACACTTTTTCCTCCTAAAATATTTTTCAAAAAAAATTTATTTTTAAAGTAATCAGGTGTTGAAATTTTGGGTAATTTTATTTTCATTGTATTATTACTTTGAAACAAATAAAGATAATTAAGTAAATTTTTTTAAATTAAAGCTTAAAGTCTATACTTTAAGGATTAAATAAAGCGATTGCTAAAAATGAAAATTTATAATTGTTATTAACTATTCTTTTAAACAATTGCAAATTAAAGAATGTTCTCAATGTTTTTGAAAGATTAAATTACGATGTATTGATGCGAAAAACTCCAAGCATTAAAATAAAAAAATAAAAATCAGTAACCTCTAAGATTATAGAAATTATGTACATTTTTCTGACAAAATGCTGGCGAAAATCGACTTTTAATCTTAAAAATCCGCTTGCAAGCGGGAAGTTTCTAACAAAACAGAAGACGGTCTTATTTATTCGTTAGCAATTTTATCTTTTTCCAGTAACTCGAGTCTAATTTTGCCTTCATTTTTTTCAGAAAAATCTACACAATTTCTTTAATATTGGAGGTTATTGATTTTTTTACAATTAATCCTTGAAGTTTTGCGCATCACAATATCGTAATTTAATCTTTTAAAAACATTAAAAACATTCTCTAATTTGCAATTGTTTAAAAGAATATTTAATAACAGTTATAAATTTTCATTTTTAGCAATCGCTTTATTTAATCCTTAAAGTATAGACTTTAAGCTTAAATTTAAAAAAATTTACTTAATTATCTTTATTTGTTTTAAAGTAATAATACAATGAAAATAAAATTACCCAAGATTTCAACACCTGATTACTTTAAAAATAAATTTTTTTTGAAAAATATTTTAGGAGGAAAAAGTGTACTCATATCTATAACAAATCATAGATAACTTAAAAATTGGAGAAAAAATTTTTTCAAGTGTCCGATTTCACTTATTTTGGCCCTATAATAAAAGAAAAAAATATATTTTGTTTATTTTATTATTTCATTATTATTCTAATTCATTTTGAAAAGCTATGAATTTTGGAGAATGTTTTTTTATTGTAAAAAACGATTTGAAAGGACTGGGGATTGAACGCGGGTTTGACGAACGAAAATGAAAACAATTAACCTAACCAACTGGGCTAAACGACCAACTACTGGAACAAAACAAATCTTTCTCTTAAGTTACATGTGATTTTATTGGTTGACAGAAGAAAGGCATGTTAATTTAACCCTTTAACGCCCAAATGGACAAAATTTTGGCATAAAGTTTGAGGACTTGTTTCGGTACTTAAAAATCACCAGAACAATTTGCGAATAATAATTCCTTATGTTTTTTTATGCGGTCTATCGAATAGCTTTAAGAAAAACTTAAAAAGTTATTAATGTTTTTTATTAAAAAAGTGCGATTTTTTCAAAATTTTTGTTTAATTATCAATTTTTTCTACTATGAAATAGAGTAAAAATAATTGCAAATGTTACAAATAACGTTACTCGGGGGTTCTAGGGGTCGCTAATCACGAATCTGAAGTTCAATTTTTTAAATTTAAAATGGCGGATCCAATATGGCGGACATTTTTTTAAAACTCATTAAATTTGCTTGAAACTTGATGTTCAAGGGTTTTTTGAGGTCGCTGATTATAAATCTAAAATCCAATTTTCAAAGTTCAAAATGTCAAATCCAATATGGCCGACAAATTTTCAAAAACTTATTGGATTTGCTCAAAATTTGTAAACGTGAACTGCAAAGACTTTTTTTAATTTATAAATTTTATATAGTTTTTTCTTTTTTATTTATGTTGTTTTTTTTGTTTTTAATTGTTATTACATTTTTTTAATTTAAAGGTTAAAAATGGAAATATATATATGCTTTATTTTAATCATTAGGGGAGAGTGTACAGTGGTTTAAAATATATTTTTTTCATTCATAATCAACTACAGACCACAATTTTTAACCGATTCACAAAAATTTTTTTTCAATTCTTCAGAACAAAATTCTTTAGAGAACTGTCGATTTAGAATTTTTATTTTTGTTAATATTTAATTTATAAATAAACAAATATACTAATAAAGTTTGACTTTTTAAGAATATGCACGGTTTTTTCTAAAAAATAATACAAAAAAAAGTTAATATCTCATAAAATGGTTGTAGTTATACTTGGAGATAATAATTAATGTAAATTTATACAATAATAAAACAAAGAATAGTTATAAACAATTTTCTTAAACAAATTATTATATGTGCTATTATATCAAGATTATTAGCTCTAATTTATTAACTCGGGGGTTTTTGAGGTCGCTGATTACGAATCTGGTATTAGATTTTCAAAATTCAAAATGGCGGATCCAATATGGAGGATGACTTTTTTAAAAAATTCATCGGATTTGCCTGAAATTCGTTGTTTTGATGTTTTTGAGGTCGCTGATTACCAATCTGGTATTAGATTTTCAAAATTCAAAATGACGGATCCAATATAGCGCCTAAATTTTTTGAAAAATTTATCGGATATGCCTAAAATTCGTTGTTTTGATGTTTTTATGTCGCTGATTTCGAATGTAATATTATATTTTCAAAATTGGAAATTTTGGTTAAAATTTGTCAGATAGATATGGCGGCTTTTTAGATTTAAATGGAACTGAATAGAAATACAAGATCTTCAAAATATTATGAGTAGCAGTTGTAAGGTTAGCCGAGGTGTTCAAATTTTTTCGGATATTAGATTTAATTTTAGTGGAATATATTATCACAAGACAGATCCTCACGACATGTATAATACAACAAGTCCGAATTAAAAATTTACTTTTACTAATTACACGTCGCGTTTTGCTATTAGCTCAGTTAATCAGTGTTATCTTGTAAATATTTTCGTGTGTATTGTTTTGTACCTTGTATTGTCTCGATACTTTTTTTTGTTCTTATAGAAAAATATTTATGTCATAGAATTGGGTGAGTAAAATTACTAACATTCTTTAAACACGATTAATTTATTAAATCATTGGTGATATTAAAAAGTAAATTATGGATGTTTTTAAAGTTCGTAAGAGAGTTTTGTGTAACTTTCTTATCGATAATAAAGATAGAAGAAGAAGTTGAGATCAAGGAAGCATTTCTTAGAAATTTGCGTATAACAGGGAAGAAACAATTAGCAAAAAATATAGAAGTACTTTTAAATGTATATGATAAAGATAAAGTCGAACAGGATTCTTATGTTCCCTACTCTCCAAAAGAAGCGCTAGCTTTATCGGAACAAGCACGATTATCGAAATTTCAATACCAGTATAAATATTCAGTCTCTTATTGATCTGTGTATTAATAGGCTATTTAATGACCCTAATTTGCATCTTCCATTACCGGAAAATAGACAGAAAACAGTGTATTTAGATTTCGAATTTAAATATGGCATAGATGGTAACTCTAATTGTGGCAATACTTCTCGTAGGTTTTTCGCAGACATTGATCAGACGTCAGAAATAACTGGAGTTGACAAGGAGTTAATAAAAAGGTTTAGCCAGATCTTGGAAATGCTTGCTGGTAATGTAAAAATTCCATAAAAATTTTTCAATAACTTTGCTTAGACACGGCTGAACTGTATGTACGGTTATACCCATGGTATTATATGCCTTCATCAGTTCATAAAATTCTAGTTCACGGAGGTAAAGTTATTGACAATTTTCTTCTTCCAATTGGAGCTTATTCGGAGGAGGCTTCAGAAGCCAGAAATAAAAATGTTAAATACTTTCGGCTTCATAACACGAGAAAAACTTCTCGATTGCATTCTATGGAAGATCTAATTCATAAACTATTAGTGTCATCAGATCTTTACATTGCATCTCTTAGACCCGAAAAAGAAACAGTAGATTCAGATCTGGATCCAGAAATTTCCCGATTATTAGAGCAATACGAAATTGAACTCAATTAGAAGTAAACTCAACGCAAGCTTGATCTAATAATTATTATTGGAAATAACTATACTCAACCGGCCCTTTTCAGGGCCACATACATGGTTCACTGTAACACTCTTCAATCGGCCCGTTTCAGGGCCAAATACATAACTTAATGTAAAAAACAGTTTTTAAAAATTACCAAATCTTTAATCGGACCTTCTCAGATCACCTCAATCATGTCATCCGCCATATTGGATTTTGAATCCGTCATTTTGAAATATGAAAATCTATTACCAGATTGGTAATCAGCGACCTCAAAAACATCAAAACAACGAATTTCAGGCAAATCCGATGAATTTTTTAAAAAAGTCATCCTCCATATTGGATCCGCCATTTTGAATTTTGAAAATCTAATACCAGATTCGTAATCAGCGACCTCAAAAACCCCCGAGTTAATAAATTAGAGCTAATAATCTTGATATAATAGCACATATAATAATTTGTTTAAGAAAATTGTTTATAACTATTCTTTGTTTTATTATTGTATAAATTTACATTAATTATTATCTCCAAGTATAACTACAACCATTTTATGAGATATTAACTTATTTCCCGATTATTAGAGCAATACGAAATTGAACTCAATTAGAAGTAAACTCAACGCAAGCTTGATCTAATAATTATTATTGGAAATAACTATACTCAACCGGCCCTTTTCAGGGCCACATACATGGTTCACTGTAACACTCTTCAATCGGCCCGTTTCAGGGCCAAATACATAACTTAATGTAAAAAACAGTTTTTAAAAATTACCAAATCTTTAATCGGACCTTCTCAGATCACTTCAATCATGTCATCCGCCATATTGGATTTTGAATCCGTCATTTTGAAATATGAAAATCTATTACCAGATTCGTAATCAGCGACCTCAAAAACATCAAAACAACGAATTTCAGGCAAATCCGATGAATTTTTTAAAAAAGTCATCCTCCATATTGGATCCGCCATTTTGAATTTTGAAAATCTAATACCAGATTCGTAATCAGCGACCTCAAAAACCCCCGAGTTAATAAATTAGAGCTAATAATCTTGATATAATAGCACATATAATAATTTGTTTAAGAAAATTGTTTATAACTATTCTTTGTTTTATTATTGTATAAATTTACATTAATTATTATCTCCAAGTATAACTACAACCATTTTATGAGATATTAACTTTTTTTTGTATTATTTTTTAGAAAAAACCGTGCATATTCTTAAAAAGTCAAACTTTATTAGTATATTTGTTTATTTATAAATTAAATATTAACAAAAATAAAAATTCTAAATCGACAGTTCTCTAAAGAATTTTGTTCTGAAGAATTGAAAAAAAATTTTTGTGAATCGGTTAAAAATTGTGGTCTGTAGTTGATTATGAATGAAAAAAATACATTTTAAACCACTGTGGAGTGGGGCAAACCGGACCCCCTCAATATTTCCGAAATGGCGAAATTGTTAAAAGTGCTATTTAGAAATTTGAAACAACCTTGTGTAGTATAGCTTATTTTTTCAATTTGACATTTTTTACTTTTGTTTGTGCAACGCTGGGAGCAAAAGTTTTTTTTTAGTTTTTTTCTACACTTTTACGAATTTTTTTTAAGGGAATTCTGAGGAAGTCGTGTAATATTTCCAAATATTTGGTCTTGGGGTTTGAAGGTACACACCTCAGGAATATTTACCACCAAAAACTTTGATGAATTTGCAAAGCGTTTCTTTTTGACAAACATTTATTCTCAAAATGAGCCTGTGGGGCAAACCGGATCGTTTTCGGTGGGGCAAACCGGCCATAGGATATTTTTATTGAATTAAAGTTTCATAAAAATAATTTTTAAATAAAATGTTTCTTTCTGTTACATCCCGAGCGGAAAGCGAGGTTATTTAAAATTTTAATTATTATTTAATTTATTTCGGAGGAATGGTAGGCTGATTAAGTCAAGTTGGTAAAGCTTGACCATTTATTTTTATGTGGATACGTTCTCTTCTATCGATCCTACGGGGGTCGTCTTGCAATTATTTAAAATATAATTGTTATATAATTACCTTTTCTTAATAATTTAGTAATTTTAATAATATTGAATTAAGTAAATGAATGATCTTAAATTTTTATGGTAAAATTATTTATTATCTTTGATTACAAGAAAGAATGAAATGTATAAATGTTGTTTTTGAATGTGAATATAATTTGTTATTATATAAATAGTACTTACAATTACCTCTGTTCAGAGGGCAGATACAAGGATGGTATTTTGACAAAGAATTTCTGAATTCTTGTAGTCGTTGACACTGTGAGGTTTTACAACTCTTGAAAAAGAACGGTTGGGACTTTGTCACAGTTTTTTAGTTCTTATTTTCCGAAAGCACACACGTCACGTTTGCAATTCGTATCTTGAAAATAGACTAGGTTACGACGGACAATCAATTATTTAATTTTTGAAATCCCGACTCACAAGTCTGGCGATAATGAATACTTGTTCAATATTTAGAACAACGAGTAAACTTTATACTGTTTGAAAATGCAAGATTTACGGCCAAAATTATGATTACCGAAGGGTCAAGCTTAAAGATGAAGCTGTCACAACGCGAACGTAACGATGACTTTGTATCGAAATAAACTGACGGATGACGATGGATTTGCATGGGTTTTTATAGTAGCAAATCTTCCCTAGTGGGAGACAAAAGATCAAAGATCATCCCCATCTCTAAGCTTGACTCCTAGATCATCCCAAGAATTGAGTCACTTCTTGGAGCTTTGTGACCACCTGCACCACATATAGTATATCGCGAGTATCACTATTTCATGGGATAGTAAACATTCCCAGGAAGAAAACTAGGCTTGCATCCTCGCAATATACTTATGTGAGTCAAGTCCACTCATAATGCGTACATAATTTTATTTATAATTTGAGTTAGTGTGCATCTACGTATCGAGTCTCATAGCTTCAGTTCTATGAAATTGAGATAGTTACATTGTATTTTTTTAACTATGAGGATCGATATACAGATGAACTATATTGAAAAGGATTCCATACTCTATGCAGCTGCAAAATAATTCTTAGAAGATAGCACATAGAGAGTGGAATGGATACATTTATTGTTTGTAATCTGGAATCATATAATATTAATTTTTGAAACAAGAATATTGCGTGAGAGACAATAAGCCATTTAATTAATATCTCTTAATTAATATTTGAACAGATTATTTAATATGAAATTTAGTAAAATTAATAATATTATATCTCTAATGTATCGTTTTATTAATTCCGTATCTATTACTTTCTGTTACTTATTTCAAACGCAATATCTCTATTCTTGATACTTTTCTTAAGCGATCATCAACAATGATTCATCGCTAATCCTTTTAGATTTAAAGAGAAAATACTGTTACTGGGATGTAACAGTCCTCCCTCCTTAAATTTGTTCATCGTCCCGATTGAACATTTCAAATTCTGAAATTTTATTTTTTTTGTTTGTTTGCAAACGTGAATAGTTTGACAATTTTAGACCCATTCGTTCATTCCATTCATTGATATAATACTGTAGTACTATATTGTTAAAGGAAATAAAGACTTTAGCTTAGAGTAAATTCTTTTAATAGTAAACATGATTGATAGTGTATAGTGTTACGTGTGGATTGTGTTATCAGTGATACTTCTGGAGCAACGATCTGCATCATCGTAAGTATGACTTCTTGTTCATTGACTTCGGTTGTTCTTGAGAATATGTGTCACTGAACCTTTATTTCTTCCCTTTTGTCTTGAGTGTCATGTGTTTGTTCAATTATCCATTAGTATTTAACTGATAATCATGGAGAGCAGACCATCTTCTGCAGAGACTGTGATTTATGAAGATTTTCTGGCAGGTATGTAATAGATGAAATTTTCTTCAAATAAATATGTTTCTTTTTGGGAGAAGAGGTATATTTAATTTTTTCTTCTAGGACGTGTTCCTCCACGATGTCCGGTTCGACGAGATGTATTTCTGGACCGAATCACGACCCAATCTGTTATATTTCATCACAACATACAGGTGATGCAACTTTTAACAGAAACGGTCAGGAATAGTCCTTCTATTAAACGTCTGAAGACTAGGAGTCGTAGAGCTGGAACAAGGGCTGTCTCAAGTGTTGTAGATGTAGAAGAGCTACATACCTTGCAGACTGAAACCTTAGAAACGTCTGCAGCATTTGCTGAACTAATGAGTTCAGTGAGGTGAGATTTTTTTTTTTATTCGATATATATATATATTTGCAATTTTATGTAAAATTATTAATTTTATTTTTCTATTCCTTGTTTTAGAAATCCCAGACGGCTTCAAGAGTGCTGGTGTGGAGAATGTCCAATTCACTTGCCAGAATATGGAACAGGTAATTTTATAATTTTATAAATTTATATTAAATAAATAAAATTTTTTTTTTTTTTTATAAATTTTCATAATTTTCCTTCTTTTGCAGTAGAAGATGACGTTGGTCCGGTTTCTGGAGTATCCTGTCCTTCTCCCATTCAGGAGTCTTCGACAGCGGAATTCCAATTGGAAATTAAAGAAGAAATTTTGGATGTTGAAATGCCGCAGTTTGAGGAAATCCGGTTGGATGAAAGTCATCAGTTTTCTGAGGGCCAAACTCACGAGGAAGAAGATCCTCTCCAGATTTAGACTGTGTAGTGTTGTGAAGTAAACTGTTTTTGTGTCGGTGTGTAGTGTTTTTTGTAATGTAAAAAAAAATTTTTTTTTTTATTTATTATTTTTTTTTTATTTTTTGTTTTTTTATATATATATATTTTAAAGTTTTTGTCTTTGTTTCCTCCTTTTTTTTTTTTTAAGTGATCATTTTATCATTTATCAATTTTGTTGTATATTAAGTATGTATATAAAATTTTAACTTTTTTTTTTTATAAATTAATAAAATGATTAAATGATATATATATTGTGTTTTTTTTTAACAATAACTGAGGTTTTCGCGTAGTACATATATATCCTTTATCGTCTTTTATCAGTGATGAGTCTTGAGATGGTTCTTCATTCTTCTTTCACTGTGCGTTCTGTCGCATATGCAGATGCTAGTTGATGATGACGCATAGGAACATATCTGGTTCGTATTATTTTATTTTATTTTTTTTTTTGATGAATTGTTGGTATTATATAATTTTTTTTGAAATTTTGTGTCGTCCTCCCTCCTTAAAATTTGACATCGTCCTCGATGTCAGGAAAGTGGTAAATTTATTTGATTTTGGGTGGAGTTTCTATTTCTTCGTCGTCTCATATAAATAGCCTTGAAACAGTTGTATGCATATCTTAATATGATAAGTGCTGCAATCAATACTGCGATACGGAAGACGGTTAAGATGTTGTCCTTGATCTTGATGAACCAATCAGGAATAAATATGTCCATCTGCGAAATAATTAAAATTTTAATATTTTATTTATTTAGAGTGGTAGAAAGAAAATTAATTATTTAGTTATTTTATTTATTTATTGTTTTTCTAATTTTCTTTCGTTTTTCTAAATTTATGTGTATTAAAGAGAAATAATATTTTATTAAAACTTTTATTTTATCAAAATGATTATTTATATACTTGAAAGATTTTTGTTCAATAAAACATCTCATATGGTTGAGTTATTTTATTAACTTCAATGGTTAATAGTGTTTTCTTGTTTGATTATATGTGTTTGTTAAAATCTATATGCTGGTTGTGGATAGATATATATAGAATTTATTTTTAATATATGAATGATTAAGATTAACTTATTGCTTATGTGCAAATTATAGTATGCACATGCAATTATATAATAAAAATGTGACAAAATTTTTATATTATTTTAGTAATTATTGAATAATGTGTAATAATATAGTTGAACTGGTAAAATAATTCTTATTATTTATTAACTATAACTGGAATAATATATTGATTAACATAATATAAAGTAATGAAATATAAAGATATGAAACTGTTTTAAATTAAAATAAATGTATTCTTTTATTTAGTATTTAATTATTCTTATTATTAGAATTGTATTTTGGTTTAATACATTTCTAACAATTAAAAGAGATTATATATGCTTAAAATGTATTTATTAAAATTTTGTTTTTGTTGTAAAAGTACTTGAATGCTAAATTAGATATAATATGTAATTGTAAAAGTATTATTAATTTAAATATTTTATTTAAGCACTTAAAATCATTAAAAAAATTCATTTTTAAAATGTTTTTATTTGCTTTTAATAATATGTTTTAGTGTTTAATTGTAAATTAATCTTTTAATAACTCTGACACCATAGTGTATGTAATGTGATACTTTATTGTAACATTCATTTTCTTCATGTGATAATACTTGTAAAGGATAGTTACTGCGACATTTTCCCTTTTTCATAAGCTGTATATTTATAGCATTTTCTTAGTTCTAGTTTATTAATGTATAATGTTTTTTACATATGAATTATGCTTTTATGCGGAAAAAAAATAATTTGATTATAACTAGTACGTGCATTATAAAAGTGTGACGGATATCTTATATTAGTATAGAAAACTTTACGCATATATATTTGATTAATTATATTGATTATTATAATTATTTATATAAGAATTAGGTCTGAGAAAATATTGAGTCACGATAAAAAAAAATAATAATAGTTATGTAGCTGTGATAATAGTTAGTATAATTGTAATGCGAATATATATATTTTTTTATTTTATGTTAAAGTATATAGTTATATATAAAATTTATATTTATTCATTTATAATTTTTTTATATTTTTTTTTTTATTAAATATTTTTTTTGTTATTTTTTTTTTTTGTTATTAATGTTGAAATGGTTAACGATTAGATATAAGTAGAATATGCAGAATTGTATATTTAAAAATGTCTTTATTTATAATTATATCAATAACTTTGTGTATTTTAATTATTGGTATAATTATTGTATTTATTAGATTAAGGGTAGTGGGTATATTCTTCATTTGGTCATGCACACTTCGTTAGACTGGTGAAAACTTAGGTTTTTTAAAGTTAATGTTATTTTCGCAAGGCAACGCATCGTAATTAAAATAGTATTTTCCTAAACTAAACATTGTCTGAATGAATAGAGTGAATAAAATATAAAGTTAAATCTAGTTTAATGTATAAGCAGCAACGAACAAAGTAAAATTAGTGTAAGTGATTAAATAGTTTTTTCCTACATTTAGTTTATTATGCATTTTATCAAAATGTGATTACTTTAGTGGTAATCATTATTGCAACTATCAAGCTTGATTATTTGATTAAGCACTCTAAAAGCGAAATTATATATGTGTATTATATATATATATATATATATTTTATCATGAATAAATGCATATAGGTTGTTCGAATGTTCGAATGCTGTCCCGCGACTCCACTCGCCTTTACGCTTGATAGAAAGTTTGTAGGTGCTCAGAGGTAGTGGTGAAACGCCGGGGTGACTAGCGGGGTTGAAGAAGCGGGAGACGGGAGTATAGAGATGGACGTTGCGTATAGGTGACTGAGGAGTAAGCGGAGTGTCTGGCGAACGTGAGGAAGCAGAGAACAGGCGAGGAATCGTACAGAGCGTATATCCATATAGAGTCTCATATATATAGATATACAGATTGAGCACTTCACTAAGCATAGCCATACAGCGAGTACTTATATATAGATATACTTTTCAATAAGCATTATAGAATCTACAACACAGCCCTCCAACATTCAAATTATTAATTATAAAATATATATATATTTTTTTAAACATTATTGTTAGTACTGTTAAAATATATTTTTTGTTAGTAATTTCAAGAATATTTACACCTTGGAGTAATTTTAATTTTACTCAAACAATCAATATATATTTTAATGATTTCTTATTTACCTGTTTGGTGTTGATTTTAAATGCGAAAATTTTTTGTTTCTTACCGCTCCTTGACAATTATACATAATGTGTCCTCTGGAATAGCATAATTGACAAGCATTTTCCCATTTGTATAATTTTAATCTTAACGTCTTTGAAGGGCAATCCAAACAGTAAACATAACTTTTTTCTGGGTGATAAATAGTTCTTTCCTCCTCACTAAAATAATATATACCTTGCATCTTGGTTAAAATTTTTTTAGCTGCAGAATGCATAGATTGTTTTTTTGTAGTTGCTCCATCTCCGATTTCCACAAATCTATTTCCATTTATTTTATCTTCTACAATACATTTTATATAAAACATTTTATTATTTTTAGATCCATTTTCCTCACGTTCCAAAGTGAAGATTGGTGGAGAAAAATTATACTCAATTGACAATTCGGAAAGTTGAGCCTTAGGAAATTCATATTCCTCTATTCTTCCCTTGGGAAGAATAGAAGATGGGGAAATTTCTCCTTGCAATGGTTTTGTTTGAATGTATTCCATTTTCCTAGACAAATAATGCATATTAGTTTCATTTATAAATAAGCAAGTTTTAATTTGTCCATGTGTTTTTGAAAAAGTTTCCCTTCTGTATTTTCTAAAAGAACGTTATGTTTATCTAAAATTTTATTAATCTTATAAGGTCCGTGATAATGGCTATCTAACTTTTTATGTAATTTAACCTCCTTTTGAACATAGACCATATCTCCTACTTTCCCTAAAAATGGTTTAACCTTTTTGTCATAATTTAATTTCGAATTTTGCTTGTGCTTTATTAAATTTTCTGCAGCTAATTCTTTTAATTCATTTAATCTAATAATAAGTTCTTGCAAATATGATCCATATGTCTCTAGATTTTCGTTAATAGGATAGGATATAGGGGTACGTGCTGGTTTTCCATATATTAACTCAAAAGGGGTAAAATTTGTGGACTGGTGTATAGACGTATTATAACTGAACATGGCAAAAGGTAATAATCTATCCCAATCGTCAAAATTTTCAGCATATGATCTTACAAAATCCATTAAAACTGCGTGACTTCTTTCTAATGCTCCATTTGACTGAGGTCTATATCCTGACGTAGTCACTTGTTTAATTCCAAATATTTTTGAAAGTTTTTGAAATAATATACTTGTAAATGCAGTTCCTCGATCTGATAGAATTATTTTCGGTGAACCAAATTTACAAAACAAATTTGTAGCTAATGCATGTGCAATTGTAGTTGCTGTAATATCTGGTATAGGTACAGCAATACAATATTTAGATAAGTTGTCTTGTATAGTAAGAATGTGCTTATTGCCATCTGGAGTAGTAGGCAATTTTCCAACTGTATCTATTGATATTTTATCAAAAGCATCGAGAGCGGTATCTGTGATTATCATAGGCTCATGTGTTTTTGCTCTTACCAATTTTTGTTCTTGACATATAGTGCATTTTCTTACAAATTCTGTAATGTGATCTTTCATACCTGGCCAATAATATTTTTCTCGAATTCGTCTATAAGTTTTATTCATACCTTTATGACCTCCAAATTTACTAGAATGGTTTTCTATTATAATTTGCCTTTTTAGTTCTTCTTTTGGAATTAATACATTGCCATAACAGACGATTACATTAATTTCGTGAGGTGGAAATACTTTTGACAATATGTTTAAAAATTGCCCTTTTGGTAATTCATCCGTTAAATCACCGGAATGTGAAATTCTAAAATAATTAACTTTATCATAATTTAAAACTTCTAATAAATTTTGAAAACATCTTTCTAAATTTTCTTTACGTATCTCATCAAAATAATTTTCCTGTACTATTAATGTGTATATTTTATATTTTCCTCGAGGTGTTATTATTACTTGTCCTATTGTAGGTTTTGTATTTTTAATTTCTTGGGGATCCAACATGCCAGTCTCTATTAAAAGTCTACTAATAGGAGTGTTAAACTCACAATCAGCGGCTAAAAAATGAACATAGTTACTTTTCACATATGTCAAATTTTCTCTACTACTATTTAATTTATTTCGTTGTTCAGTAATATAGAGTGGTAAAGTTGAAATTTCCATCTCAGGATGTTCAGTAATTTCAGTTTTCGTTGAGTCAGTGATTGTACTTGGTGTTGGATTAAATTTCACTTTTCGAGGTAATTCTTTGCTTCTTTCAGGATGTGGTGTTGAAACTGCTCTAGGTTCAATATGAGTAGAGGGAATAGTCTCGGAAAGGAAGGATTGGATTTCTAAATTTGGATTAAAAACTACGCTTTTTCGTTTTGGCATTTTTATCTGCGTTGAATCATTATCGCTATCTGAATCTTATTGATACTTTTCTTTGGAATCATGTTGTTCTTCTAGTTTTTGTTGAGTCCAATTTATAACTTTTTCAACTCGTTGATCAAATTCTTTATCATCATCAATACTTAGTTCTTCCATAGCATTCAAAATAAAACTGTCTTCTTCTCCTTCTGATACACCTGTGATATCTGGTATTATTTTTTTAGTTGTTTCAAAATATTCTTTTTGCGGTTTCGTTTTATGAGATTGTATATAGTCATCGAATTTTGAAAAGGACTCTTGTAATTGTTCTTTTGTTATGGCTGAAATTCTATCTCCAACAGATGATTGAACTTCTTCTTCTCTTTCTCCTTCTGAGCTGCTTTCATCGCTGTCAGACATAGGAGGGTTAATTGTTACTACATGTTCTATTTCTTCCACTGGGTCAAAAATTAAATTTTCATTTGCAGAAGACTTAATAGGAGCACTTTTAGATATGGGATCATCAATAAATGTTACCTTAGGAATATCTAAACTAGGCAAAACGCTTTTTCTTCTTCTTAATATAGGTGGTGGTTCTTGATCGGTATCTATTTCTTCAGAAGTAATAGATTCTTCACAATAATTGCGTCGAGCTACATTTTTCTGTTGTTCCATTCTTCTTTGCAATAATCGTCCACCAATAGTGCTCTCATTTGCAATTTCTTTTGGGTCTGTAATTTTAATTGTATCTTTATTAATTTTATGCTTTTTGTTTAGAATAGTAGCATAAGTTGGTTTTTTTATATTCCCTAAAGATTTCTTACTGGAACTTTCAACTGTTACTTTTTGTTTTGGCGCAACTGTCCTTGAGGATACTCCAGATGTTGACGGTTTTTCTCTGAGTTTCTTCTCAGCTTCTTCCAATTTTTTACTTTGGCGTGTAAACATTAATACTTTAGCTTGAAAGGATTGTTGTTTATCGTTGTCATTTATTTTATCAATATTATTGATTACTGGGTTTCTAGACAAAGCATCAGCATTTGTATTTAATTTTCCTGGCTTATATTTAAAGACATAGTCGTAGTCACGCAATTTTAACCTCCATCGTATTAATCGCTGGCCTGGTTCTTTGACTGAATTAATCCATCGTAAAGGCTCGTGGTCACTTATTAATGTAAATTTTTGTCCATATAAAAAAGGTCTGAAATGTCTAATAGCATGTAATACTGCGAGGCATTCCTTTTCTGTTGTTGAATAATTTTCTTCTGCAGGTGTCATGACTTGGGAATAATACGCTACTGGTAATTCTACTCCATCTTTTTCTTGACTTAAAACAGCTCCTATTGCATAATCTGAAGCATCAGTAGTAAGTGAAAATGGTTTATTAAATTCAGGATATTGCAAAATGGGACTGGTACACAATGCTGCTCTTAAATCCTTAAAACTTTCTTCTTCCTTTTCTCCCCATGTAAATGTAATTCCTTTCTTTAAAAGATTTGTTAAGGGTTTTGCACGTTCAGAGAAATTTTTAATAAATCTACGATAGTATCCTGCAAGTCCTAGAAACTGTTTTATGTTTCGAGGTGTTTTCGGTGTTGGAAAACAACTAACCGCTTCTATCTTTTTTGGATCTGGTTTTACACCTTCGCTACTAATTATATGGCCCAAATAATGTACTTCTTTGAAAAGGAATTCACACTTTTCCGGTTGTAAGGAAAGATTAGCACTTCTTAATTTTGAAAATAGTCTCTTTAATTTTTTACCATGATTTTCTAAATCGGTTGCAAATACTACGATGTCGTCAAGGTAAACAAATACTTCAGTTCCTTGAAGTCCTAATAGTGTTTGGTCCATTAGTCTTTGAAAGGTTGCAGGAGAATTTTTTAATCCCATAGGCATCCTTACATATTCATAATGACCGTTCAAAGTTGAAAAGGCTGTTTTTACAGAATCTTTTAAAGATAATTCTATTTGATGAAAACCACTAGCTAAATCAAATATAGAAAAATAAGTAGCTCCTCCGAGATTCTGAAGAATCTCTGAAATACAGGGAAGAGGATAAGCATCGCCTACTGTTTTCTCATTTAACATTCTGAAATCAATAACAATTCTCCATTTTTTCTTTCCTGTACTATCAATTTTTTTTGGAATAATTAACAACGGAGAATTATAAGGTGATTTTGAATGCCTTATAGCTCCTTCGGATACCATTTTTGTTATTACTCGTTCAACTTCTTCATTTTGTGAGGGTGAGAATCTATAAGGTCGCGTATTTATTGGAATATCATCATTTGTAAAAATTTGATGTTGTACTAAAGGAGTTACCGTTAATGGTTCACCCGGTAAATGAAAAATATCTTGATATTCTTCCACTATTTCCAAAACATGATCTTGTTCTTCTTCATTTAAATGTGAAAGTCGTAGATTATTTACTACTGCTTGATATCTATCTGAAGTAGAAGGGATGTCAGTATCTGTATCTTCACTAGAGTCTTCTCCTGGTAAATTATAATACTCAAATGGGACAAGTTCTTGTGGTGGTAATGTTATCTCTATATCCTTTTCAGTAGTATTAATTGCATATACATGACAACAACCATTAGAATTTGTTACAATTGCTTCTCCAATAAATACTCCCTTTTGTGTTTTTATGAATGGTAAATATCCTTCATTAATTTTTTTATTTAAAATTTTTACAGGTATTACTTGTCTAGTCCTAGATTTAAGTGTGATAGACCTAATTTGTTTCTTTTCAGATTCTAATATTTTATTAAATTCTATTGATTCCTTATCTACAAATGGAATTGGATTTATAGGATTTGATTGAGTAACTATGGTATTATGCCAGAAAGATATTTGAACTTGTTCTTGTCGTAAATATTCTCTACCTAAAATTCCATCTGCACATAAAGTAATATAAGGTGAAACAACATGAAATTGTACATTTATATCTCCAAGTTGTAATATAACAGTACCTAAAGTATTTATTTTAGATTCGGTTATTCCAGTTATTTCCATGGCATTGCTTTCAGTAACTAATACTTCCTCATTTAAAGAATTTAATTTGATTATGTTGACATCTGCTCCAGTATCTATAAGGAAATATCCTTGTTTGTTTTTCATGTACGGGGAAGTAAACATTATGATGGGTGACTCACTATTGAGTCTTGTTTTGCAGACTCGCGTTTCAATAGAACTCGAACACTTGATTGACGCTCTATCTTCTCCTCGCTCGCCACTGCGTCTGGGCGACGAGCACTGTTGTAGTTTAAAGTATCAGTTGGTCGTGGTGATAAGGGTGACTGACTTCTCGGCGGTGTCACATATCCACTCCTATTATAACTGTTACCTTGAAATCCTTGACCATTATAATTGTTACTTTTATCGGTAGTTATATTATTTCCTGGTGGGTATTGTTTTGGGAAATGACTTTTTTCTGGTAATGATGCAAATCTTACCTGAGGACTTAAACTTCGATCTCGATAGTTTGACTGAGAATATCTATAATCTTGATAACCATGATATTGAACCTGATATCTTGTTTCATATTTAATTGCAAAAGCTAAAGCATCTTCTAATTTTTTTGGATTTTGAGCTTCTACCATACTACATATATTGTCGGGTAATCCACGAATAAATGCCTCAAGTGAACAATCAATTAATGGTTTTTCCATTTGTTGTGCGTCAATAGGATATTTATCTTTTAATGCAGCTTGCGCGCCTGATAATAGTGCAGTAATTCTATCATAAAACTCGCTTACATTTTCCGTTCGATACATCCTAATCGTAGAAATTTCATGCAAATACCAAGCGTATGTTTTTCTTGGAGCAAAACGTTGTCTAAGGTGTTGAATTAAGGAATTTACAGTATTAAATTCTTTTCCATGAGTGCAATTTCTAGCTGCACCCTTAAGACGTGATAATATGATTTTTATATATTGCTTTTCACAATTGGGGGGTACACTAGCTTCTCCATTTTGTATATCTTCTACGAAATCTCTAATAGGCATATTTTTTCCGTCAAAAATTGGTACATTTATTGTTGCTTGTTGTAGGACAAAACATTCAGCCATAGTAGCTACCATAGAATCATTAAGAGTACGATTAATTGTACCTGTTAAGTTATTCGCAGCATTTTCTGTGGAACTATTTCCAGCATTATTAATGTAGTTTCCTCCACGATTATTTCTTGGATCAATTGTGTGATCTTCTTCATTTCTGTTCTCAGAATCACTATCTGATCCTTTGTCCGACATTTTGTTTATAATAAATTTGATGTATTATCAATATATAAATATTTATTTATTTTGTTTTTAATTAAAATTATTGGGAATAGGTAAGCACAATTCTTTTAAAAGAGGACCCCCAATAAAACCTGCTATATTAGAATTAGGTATACTATCTACAACATTAAATTTAACAATTTTGTTTAACACAGCAATTTCCAATACTCCTACAGTTGATATCTTATACTTTTTTAATATATATATTTTTGAATAATTAATGGGTGAAAATTTTGTTATTGTATTTTTGCTTATTAAATTTATTTTTATATCTGGATTATAAATGAAATCTCCGTCTTTTTTAATTAAATAGTCTGATGATAAAGAGAGTACAATATTAGTAGGTCGTTTTAAAATTTGTTGTGACCAATGTTTAAGCATATCTTTTAGACAAATTTTAGATTGAATTAGACTCAAAATTTGAATCAAAGTCAAAAATAGATCCTAAGATGCCTGATAGTCGAGAGTTATTATCATAAGAAATTACTTGAAACTTTATTAAAGAATCTCCTACTTGGATATCAACTTCACCACTTGTTACTATTGTTGCACTTCTAAGAACGTAAGCCTGAGATCTGTCTATGCTCACGGAGGAAGCCAACTCACTTTCCCTTATCAAATTAATTGGTAGATTAATATCTACAATAAAACTTCCTTCTAAATATTTTAGTTGTTGTGATATTATATTAATGAATGAATAAGCATATTTTCGACGTTCCAAAAATGCAAAATATGATGACATTTATTATTAGAAATTAGTATTTTAATTTAATTTTAATTTATTTTCTTGAAAAGGCAATTATTTTAACAATTTCAGGATTTTGGAAATTTATCAGGAAATAAATTAAAACAATTTAGTGTTATAAAATTATATTTTTTTTAAATAAACAATACGATACACATTTTTCGTAGTATTTATTTATTGTCAAGAATTTCTTTAGTTTTATTTAATAACAATTCGAAAAATCGAGAACATTCCTCATCTGAATTGAATTTTTTTAATTTTAATTTATGTGGTAAAAGGTTATTTATTTCGTTATTTTTTAAATTTAATTTATTCTCGAATCGTCTTTGAGCCTTTGAGCCTCCACGTTTCTTAATTTTTAGAATTTTGACATCAGGGCTGTCACCCATGTTTTTGATTTTACTGTAAAAAGAAACATAATGGACTTAGAAAATTTTGAATTTAATTATATTAATTTTGTTTGTTTCTTTGTTTGTGATTTTATTGTTATAAAATAATTTTTAAAATTTTTTTGATTAAGATTTATAATAAAACTTTTTTTTTTTAAACTTATTTATTTATTGTTTAAAATGGATCGAAATGATAAGAAATTTTCTTGAAAACCCTAATAGACAAGTTTGCCGGACGGCATAAAATGTCTATTGCAGTACTATAATTTGCCGAACGGCATAAGAACAGTTCTGTTAAGGCTTTAAAGAATTTTTCGATAGGAAATTACTTTTAATAATCAAAGAATCCCAGCTTGACAAATTTGCCGGACGGCATAAGATGTCAATTTAGTACTGCAGTTTGCCGGACGGCATAAAAACAATACCTACTGAATTTCTTATGATTATTAAAATTTTAAGATTGGAATTAACAAAGAAAGATTACAAGCTTAACAGGTTTGCCGGACGGCATAAAATGTTATTTATAGAAATGTAATTTGCCGGACGGCATAAGAACACTTCCAGCTATGCAGTCTTAATATTGTTAATATGGATAATGAATTTTATTAATATTGCAAAGAATGTAGCATGACAAGTTTGCCGGACGGCATAAAATGTCAAACGTGGAACTGTAATTTGCCGGACGGCATAAGAACAATTCCAGCCACACTTCTTAACTATGTTAATATAAAATGGATTTGTTTTAAAATAAAAAAGGTAAAACAATTAATTTTTTATATTATTTAAGAAAGAACAGAATCCCACCGCTGCCACCAAATCAGCTGTTACATCCCGAGCGGAAAGCGAGGTTATTTAAAATTTTAATTATTATTTAATTTATTTCGGAGGAATGGTAGGCTGATTAAGTCAAGTTGGTAAAGCTTGACCATTTATTTTTATGTGGATACGTTCTCTTCTATCGATCCTACGGGGGTCGTCTTGCAATTATTTAAAATATAATTGTTATATAATTACCTTTTCTTAATAATTTAGTAATTTTAATAATATTGAATTAAGTAAATGAATGATCTTAAATTTTTATGGTAAAATTATTTATTATCTTTGATTACAAGAAAGAATGAAATGTATAAATGTTGTTTTTGAATGTGAATATAATTTGTTATTATATAAATAGTACTTACAATTACCTCTGTTCAGAGGGCAGATACAAGGATGGTATTTTGACAAAGAATTTCTGAATTCTTGTAGTCGTTGACACTGTGAGGTTTTACAACTCTTGAAAAAGAACGGTTGGGACTTTGTCACAGTTTTTTAGTTCTTATTTTCCGAAAGCACACACGTCACGTTTGCAATTCGTATCTTGAAAATAGACTAGGTTACGACGGACAATCAATTATTTAATTTTTGAAATCCCGACTCACAAGTCTGGCGATAATGAATGCTTGTTCAATATTTAGAACAACGCGTAAACTTTATACTGTTTGAAAATGCAAGATTTACGGCCAAAATTATGATTACCGAAGGGTCAAGCTTAAAGATGAAGCTGTCACAACGCGAACGTAACGATGACTTTGTATCGAAATAAACTGACGGATGACGATGGATTTGCATGGGTTTTTATAGTAGCAAATCTTCCCTAGTGGGAGACAAAAGATCAAAGATCATCCCCATCTCTAAGCTTGACTCCTAGATCATCCCAAGAATTGAGTCACTTCTTGGAGCTTTGTGACCACCTGCACCACATATAGTATATCGCGAGTATCACTATTTCATGGGATAGTAAACATTCCCAGGAAGAAAACTAGGCTTGCATCCTCGCAATATACTTATGTGAGTCAAGTCCACTCATAATGCGTACATAATTTTATTTATAATTTGAGTTAGTGTGCATCTACGTATCGAGTCTCATAGCTTCAGTTCTATGAAATTGAGATAGTTACATTGTATTTTTTTAACTATGAGGATCGATATACAGATGAACTATATTGAAAAGGATTCCATACTCTATGCAGCTGCAAAATAATTCTTAGAAGATAGCACATAGAGAGTGGAATGGATACATTTATTGTTTGTAATCTGGAATCATATAATATTAATTTTTGAAACAAGAATATTGCGTGAGAGACAATAAGCCATTTAATTAATATCTCTTAATTAATATTTGAACAGATTATTTAATATGAAATTTAGTAAAATTAATAATATTATATCTCTAATGTATCGTTTTATTAATTCCGTATCTATTACTTTCTGTTACTTATTTCAAACGCAATATCTCTATTCTTGATACTTTTCTTAAGCGATCATCAACAATGATTCATCGCTAATCCTTTTAGATTTAAAGATAAAATACTGTTACTGGGATGTAACACTTTCATTAAAATATTTGCTTACAATGAAAAAAAATTGTCTTCCAATGAGAATTGGACCCTTTAATATTGTTTCTCTGATAATAACAAACGTTTTTATTTATTTATTTAAAAAAATCTTTATTTAATTAAAATTCAATCCCGAATTATTATTTTCATTACTATAACCATTGTTTACACGATTCTTTATGTTTGTTATTATTGTAGATTATGTAAATGCAATATTATAAATAAAAAACCAAACGTTCCGGTTTGCCCCTCGGTGGGTCCGGTTTACCTCAGGGGGTGGGGCAAACCGGACAGTTTGCAAAATTTTTTAAAGTTAACACAGCAAGTAAACAATAAAAGATGAAGTATAGGTGTCTCTGGGAAAAAGTTGCGCAATTAAATGATCTTTCAAACAAGCCCTCGAAAAATGAAATCGGTTGATTCGATTTGTCACAAGAGTCAAAAAATCGTTAGGGGGTCCGGTTTGTCCCACTCTCCCCTAGTTATTTCAAGGTCAAATTAAAAAACAAAATTTTTTTAACTCCAGTTTGTAGCTCTTGTAAAACCTTTTAAAAATCATTATTCACAGTTTTAATTCGATTAGAATTTATTTTTCAAAAGTTAGGAACAATTTAGAAAGACAGTTACGTTACAACAGTGTCATTTTTCGCGATGTTGACCAAACATTAATTTACCAGAGTTAAAATTGGAGAAACTATACACAACAGAAAGCGTACAAATCTACGATAATAAGTTTTAAGCGAATCTAATAATTTTTTTAGAAAAATTGGCCGCCATGTTAGATCCTCCACGTTTAATTTTAAAAATTGGACTCCAGATTCATAACCCGCGACCCCAAATAACAAATTAAAAGCAAATTTAATGAGTTTATAAAAAAATTGTCTGTTATATTGGATCCACCATTTTGAATTTTGAAAATTGGACTCTATATTCGTTACTAGCGACCACAAAAACCCCCGAACAACAAGTTTCAAGAAAATTTAATGAGTTTTTTTAAAAAAATGTCCTCCATATTGGATCCGTTATTTTGAACTTTTTAAATTGGACTTCATATTCATAATCAGCGATCCCAATAACCCCCAAGCAACAAGTTTCAATCAAATCTAATAAGTTTTTTTTAAATGTCCGCCATATTGGATCCGCCATTTTGAATTTTGAAAATTGGACTTCAGATTCGTGATTAGCATATGAAAACATAAGAAATTAGGATTCGCAAATTTTTTTATTTATTTTTAAGTACCGAAACAGGTCCTCAAATTTCATGCCAAAATTTGTCCATTTGGGCGTTAAAGGGTTAAAAATCTTTTTTTGCATATCCTGTATAATTAAAACATTTCTATGATTATTGCGAATGATATTTTCAAATAAAAATTTAAAGTATTTAGTATTCAAATAAGACTGATAAAATAAACAAGTTAAATTAAAATAAATCAATTTTTTGTAACTATGTTACGAATTGTGAGAACCAGCAAGGGTTAAAGAATTTTCGTCTTTGCAAAAAGAAAATTTAGTTTTTCGATAAAAACACTATAAAGAACAATTATAGTCACTTCCGCTATATTTTTCCTGTAATCTAAGCGTAAAAATGAATAAGTATGCCAATTTTCAACTCTCTAAGAAAAAAACTGTGGGTGCCAGGGGTGGTGCATGAATTTTTTCAAATTTTTTTGAATTTTTCACTGAAAACACTATAAAGATCAATACCAAATATGTCCGCTATATTTTTCGTGCAATCTATGCGTGAAAATACATACGTATACCAATTTTTATCTCTTTAGATGAGAAATTGTGAGCGGTAGAGGTGGAGTACATGTTCACTTTCCGTATCCGTTTTAATAGGTTCCTACCGGGGTACGGAACCCTAAAAAATACGGGGTACGAAACCTTGATTTTCCAAAGACAATTTTTATCAATCTCATTAAAATAATTAATTATTTTATATTTTTTTAAAAATGGAAAAATTTCAATTGCTTTTATTTACCAATTACAATTTTTATTTAAAAACAGAAACCGTGAAAGTTATTTCCATTTTTTAAAAATAATATAGAAAATTGTATTAAAACGATATAACAGTGATGCTACACTTTCTGGAATACCTGGAAAAACCATGAAAAAATCAGGGGAAAAGTATAAAGTACTTGGAAAAAAATGTTTAACAAAATTATATTAATACTAGCTGTTACGCCCGTCATCGACGGGTTCTAGTTTCTAACAAAACATTTAACAGTTCCTATGTCTAGCAGACATTTTATGTCTTCTACTGGTCATCTCCCTCAGGAACACACTCTATTTGATTGTAAGATCGTCTACAATTTCTTAAATAGACACCGTCTCTGATAGCCTGTTGAAAAGATTTGCATCCTCGTCAATTATTTTTAATATTATTGGTGGTATGAAAGTGTTAAATTCATTATTTATTTCAGCAACAATTTTCGGACCAAATTGCGTATCAATTTTACGAATGTTTGTTACTTTATAGAATGCACCGCTGGTTAACTCCTATGTTGTTTTGTTGACAAAGACTTTGCTTGCTTTGTTTAATTTATCAATCTTTATTTTTAACACTTAAATTTTCAAATTTTTCACTAAAATATTTAACTGTGACCTTGTTTCAATTAAACTTTTAATTTTAGCAATTTCTTGAATTGATTTGCTTAAGCGCACTTGCATTTCACGACGTTGTTCTGATAATATGTTTATTAACCAACAAAACTGCAAGAATGATTTTGTTTATAAAAATTGCCCTCTTTATATACACGAGATATGATTTATTTGACCTTCGAGTTAATTATAGTTTTCTTGGAATTGCAGTAAGATCAAAAGCATTCATGCACATTGTAAAAAATAAAAACACGAAATACCAATGATAATGAGTCATCAACCCCATTTTACGAAAAACAAAGAAATGATGTGTCATCGTTAAAGAATGCACCCTGTAAAAACAAAAACAGGAAATACCAATGGTAATGAGTCATCAACCCCATTTTGCGAAAACAATGAAATTATGCGTCATCGTTAAAGTAACAATTCCAGTATTCCTGTATATCTACTCACAGGGAGGTAAAGTAACATTCTCTCCCTCTTGTCTGAAAAGGGTTACTTTCAACCCTCTAAGAAATGATGTACTTTCCGTGCGTGTGTTAGAAAAAGTACTTTACTTCCCTGTCGTCCAAAAGTTGTACTTTCCCTTTACATGTGTTCCAAAAAAAAGTATGTGCACCACGGGAAGAATAGTTATTTTCGAATCAAGGGCTCAAAATAGGTAATTGCGACGAAGGCGAGATGAAGGAACGAGAGGACACAATTTCGCGCATGTGGCGAAGCCGAGGGAGCGAAAGTGTCCCCGAGGTCCTGAAATCTCGCCGGAGTCGGAATCACTTTTACGCCCATAATGCGAAAATCATTTTTTGTCCTAGCTGCACGGAAAGTATGTCATGTCGGGCACTTAGAGCGGGCGCAAAGTAACTCATTACCACCCAGGGGTAGGTGAAGCGGGCGCAAAATATTTTGCGCCCACATGTTAATTATTCGATTTTCTTCATTAAAATGAGATATTTTCGAGTTTTTTTTATGTTGACTATAAAAATGCAAACATTTTCAACTTGTTTTATTTTTTCTAGAAAAATGTGCAATTTTTTTCGATTTTCTTTAAAAAAAATTATAAAGCATTTGGTTTTGTTCACATTTCGGTTAAAAAAATTGGCAATTTCTATATTTTCAGAATACATTGTTGTCTTATTTCTATATTAAAACTTGTATCATTATAGACTTCAAAGAGTTAACATTTATATTGAGTTTAATTTTTAACTAATATGAGCGTTTAATCGTTCGTGCCCTCAATGACATACTTTCCCTGCAGTTTGGACAAAAAATCATGTTAGCATCATGGGCGCAAAGGTGATTACGACTCTGGCGAAATTTCGGGACCTCGGGACTGCATGGAAAGTATAGCATTGAAGGCACGCACTATTAAACGCTCATTTTATTTAAAAATTAAACTCTATATAAATGTTGACTCTTTGAAGTCTATAATGATAAACCTATAGTGACACCTAGGGATTTACCTAGTGCAGGCTGTCTAGGTGTCAGGAAGACAAGTCTCCTGAAAAAGTGCCAGGACGTGATAATTTAGTTAGCTTAGTTTTGTGTCGACTCGAAACTAAATTCAGTTTGTTAATTTAGTTTCGTGTAGACTCAGAAACTAAAACGAAACTAAACTTTCGTGACGGTCCCAGGTTATATTATTTTTATTTTGAGCAATAATCTTTATTATTGTTAATTTATCTACAGAAAAAACAGAGATTTAACATGCAGGCGTAAAATACTTTCAGAGCGAGCGGAAAATACTTTACCACCCGCTGACGTCACACAAGCGGGCGATAAAGTATTTTCCGCCCGCTTCCCCTACTCCCGGGCAGAATGTGCTACTTTGCGCCCTCCTTAAGTGTCCGAAATGACATTCTTTCCATGCAGGTAGGACAAAAAATGATTTGCACTTGTGTGTTTACTGTTCTCGTCTTCACTCGCAGCACTCACCTTTGGCTCGTACACCTAGATGCACAATATACTAATAATAAATCAGCGTAAATAAGTGACTGCCTTTATGTACCTTGTTGATTAATATATTATTTTACTATGAAACGAAATGAAATATAATTTTTGAAAGCTGTATAATATTTTGTTTACACACCACAATGTCTGATGCTGGCAGCGAGGCATAAAATAATAACGCGTGGCTGAAAAATGATTTTCCAGATGGAAACTTTTTTCATTGCATTTGTTGTTTCTTCACCTATAGTCGTTCTCTCTGGTTCATTTATTGTAAATCCCGTAAGAAAAGCAATAATAATTCCAAATATTCCAGCACCATAGTAACATACTCTCCACCCCTGTTATAAAATAATGTTATAGATCAATTACCATTTCTAAAACTTTACTACCATTAAAGTAATAATTTAGATTTTAAGTTTGTAAATATTAATTAAAAATTACGTTATATACATTTTTTGTTTTCTCGTTCTGACTATAAATAGGTGACAATTGTTAAGAAATAACTGAAACGTTTATTTTTTTATTAAAATAAGTTTTTTGAAAAACAAAATTCTTACTAAATTCCAAGCGTTAACTTTTGGGACGTATCGACCAACTGGAAAAGCGATTCCATATCCACCATAAATACCCCAATTAAAAATTGACATAACCAGACCTCGTTGTTCTTCACTGAACCAATCTGATATGAGACCAGTTGCCATTGGATTACACGCTGCTTCCCTATTTTTTCAGAAAAAAAGACAGATAAGATTTGTCTTGTTACTTAAATGTTCTCGTTTGCTTTTTTCGCTATCTTAATTTTTCTTGCAGTGTGAGAACTTATTTAACTTTTTCATTTATTTATTTCTTTATTCATTATGTATATTACAATTAGTAACTAGAATAAAACGTACTCAAAATTAAAATTAATATTGAAAAAATAAAAAAAATTATCATAATTTATACATACCCAGCTGCTAGGATCATTCTAAGTACAACGAGATGCCAATATTCTTTGACTGTTCCCATTAAAACGATTGCTATGCTAAATATGAGAGTGCAAATGGACAACATTCTCACTCTGAAATTATAAAAATATTTTCTTAGTAAAAATTTTACGCAGCTAGCATGACAAATTGTGACAGCCAAAATTTTGCTATTGGGGAGACTGGGGTAAACCCGCTCACTTTTTTTCAGAGTGGTATAAACCTAGGAAATTATTCTCTAAATTCAAGTTAATTTATATAATTTGAAAGCTTATGATTTCTACTAACAAAATAAAAAAGAATTTTTGATTTATCTTTCTTAGTTTTACTTGGGGAAAATTTTTAATACACATATACCAAATATCTAAATCACAATTTTCCAGGGTAAATCCGCTCACCCGTCGGGGTAAACTCGATCACTTGATTTTTTTAAGAATATAAGGTAATACCGAAAGTTTTATTTTGTATATATTAAATTTCTCCTTATTTCCGTCTTCAGTATGATTTATTAATGATAAATTATAATTTTTATAAACAATAAATATTGGTTTTTTAAATAATAAGTATAGGTTTCATGAATTGCAACTGTGAATTTAAATAATATTTTATTAAGAGAAAATTAAAATGTAGTTACAATTTTGGATGTAACAAGTTATAGATTTTATTATTGATAAAATATAACAAAGGAAATTCGAAATGTTAAATTTAAAAATAAACAATGATAAAACGTGAACTGAACGAAGACAACAAACTTAGATTTATTTCTTTTTTTAGACGAAAAAGACAGCGACAAATTTTGATTATTTGTTTGCGTTGTTTGTTATTTTTTTTTCTTTTTAAATGACTTAAAGCTAGGCCAACTGTCAGAGCACACTCACTTATATACCAACTAGATTTGCGTTTCTACTAACGACTTTTGAGGTTAGGAGTACTCGCATTTTAAATGGACCACCCGTCAATGGGTTTTCTCGCCAGAGAAGAGGGAAACTGTAGAAAACCTCTTCTGAGTACAACCAGTTTATCGACAGCCGAATTTTAACGGTGCGTACAGGACAATAATCGACATTGCACATCATTATACCTTGACGTCAAACATCCCGCTCAGATTATCTCACATGCCGGAAAAATCCCAGGCTAATGGGCGCGAACCGCAAGTACCTTTGGTCCGCCCACCGAGCCAGGCATCTATCCAACCGAGCTAATCTGTCGGTTCGTTGTTTGTTATAACCGTTGTAACCTAATAATCACTAATAATGACTGATATAGACATTATTCCGCTCAATGTTGTCAACAAATATTGATAGTTCAGCGCCATCTATTGAAAAAATTCGCTACAAATCGTAAAATGCGATACATTCAAAATGTTAAATGTTCAATTCATTACCCAATAATTCTGTAATATTGTTAGAAAATGAATATTATTTATCTTTTAATAAATATTTTTAATATTAAAAATTATAAGATCGCCAAAAAAACGCAAATACAGTTAATACTGTTTCGGCTTCCTACACAAATTTAATAAGTGAGCGTCTTTACCCCGACTTCATGTGAGCGACTTTACCCCGAATGTATTTCTCAAACTTCGGAATAAATTTAAAGAAATCTTTTTGAAATCAAACAAAACTACACATATATTTTAAAAAAGGACATCCAATAGCATGAAAAAAATTTGTCGAATAAATTAAGTCTCAAAAATAATAATCGAAAAACTTAAAAATCTGAAGGTCATTAATTTTTTCTTTTTTGCACTTCTAAAAACAATTGACCGTCTCTGATTCTATGACGAATTCATGAAACTAAACGAAAGTTCGTTAACATTAGTTGTATAAACAATAGATAATTATTAACATTCAATAAAATTAAACATGTGACGCATTTCTCGTAAAAAATATCAAGATTTGCAAACGGTACGCCGATTTTCGCGAAAATTCGTGGGATTATAATTCTATATAAGAGACTTATTTCCACCAAATTTTTTTTTAATTTAAGATTGTTGAGAATACGCCTTTTTTAATTTTAATATTAATTTTATAAAATGTTATTGACATATTTGAATTTCTTGTGAACTCACCTTCAATTTCATTTAAAAAATTGATGAAGACTCAACTGGTTGACGCACCATAGCCCTATACTGCACATTTCGCGTAGTATGTTTCCGGAGCAAATAGGTCCTTTCTTTACAAAAACTTAAATATATCCGGAACCAGTTGAGTCTTCATCAATTTTTTTAATGAAATTAAAGGTGAATTTATAACTTGTCAAAATATGTTAATAATTTTTTTCTCAGAGAAGAGAAACAAATAATCGCTTATCTTATCCTCACGATTACAAAAAAGAAAAAAGTTGCCACTTCCTTATGCAAGAAAAGGAATTACTTGCATTGCCAGAAATTCCCAAAGAAAATATTTCTGATGTCACGAATAAAGAACTTGACCAAATGGAAGATGATAATGTTGATGCATATGATAATCCAGAAATAGAGAGATTTTATGGCAACTTAGAAAACCTAGAGATAGGTCCTTTCTTTACAAAAACTTAAATATATCCGGAACCAGTTGAGTCTCCATAAATTTTTTTAATGAAATTAAAGGTGAATTTACAACGTGTCAAAATATGTTAATAACTTTTTTCTCAGAGAAGAGTAAATAAACAAAAAATTGATTTATATATATATATATATATATATATACCTTTAGCTAAAAAAATATGTAAATTTCATTAAAATCCATAATCAATGTTCCAAAATATTCAAAATTTTGTAAAATTAATATTAAAATTAAAAATATATCAAAATATCGTATTGCTTTCAAAATTATTTGGAATATAATTAATTAAATACAAATTGACGTTTACTTCTAATTAATGAAGTGTTTCAAACGTTCATTTTTATATTTATGTTTTTACGGTCATAGGGATCACATTGACCTTTTTTAACAAACCAAGATGGAGGACTTGTACATCAATTTAAAGTAGCCGTGGAACATAAAAAATTCTACTTTTTGCTAAAAACATGAATTTAATAGTAAAAGTAGTTCATTATTAGTTAAAAACTTACTCTTGATGAGTATGTTACGTTTGCAGTAACTTTTTAAACATTTAATACCTAATATATATATATATATATATATATATGATACTCAAAATAATCAGGGTCCTGATGTAAAACTCTTGGTTCCGAATACGGTTTTCGATTGTTACGGATCGTTTTATATATATATATATATATATATATATATATATATATATATATATATATATATATATATATATAACAAAATCGAACAAAGACAACCTTAATTGATTAAACAAGACATTTTTATGGACAGTTCTTATGGCATATCTCACTACCATTTTCACCATTATTTCTATAAATAGATTTTTCGCGAGCAAAAATTATATTCAGCAATTTATACTAAAACATATGTATGAGTTATTGTTATATTATGGATTTATATTATATTATTAGTTTTATATTATTATCGTGACTATACATGAGTATACGTATGAATTGTTAGTAACAAAAATCAACATATATTATACTTTAATAATTCTCCGAATTTGTATTATATAAGAACGACTCTAAAGAGGGATATTCAACGCATAATGACCCCACTCAAACTGAAGTTCAATAACCTAGGGCCTTTTCGGTTAAATTTGATTGGTTAACTAAAACAGCTCGGCTCCACATTGGTCTGGAAGACGACATACATTTTTCTAAACATCCGTATTGGCTACTCATTACTTTGCGCCCTTTTTTCGCAAGTGGGAACTATTGCATAAAAGACGGAAAGCCCTCTTCCGAATCGTCATTATCTTCCGTTCTCTTACCGAAGTAACCAAAGATCTTGTCCCATCAGACAGATGCCCTTTTTATATTATTTTGTAATCGTACCAAAGGCATAGTCTGTTAAATTATTCGTGCCGTCGAATTCTGTAATTAACAGAAGTTCTTACGAGTCGAGATACTCAAAATAATCAGGGTCCTGATGTAAAACTCTTGGTTCCGAATACGGTTTTCGATTGTTACGGATCGTTCTGAATCCCGTTTTTTACTCATTTTAAAAGTTTGCCTTTCAAATAAAATATTTGAAAGTAGTATTCAGTATTTGTGCATTATCCAAACGGATACAACAACTGTAAGTAGTTGGTAAGAATATCTATTTTATATCTACCTTTATAACTATAACTCTTTTTACAATAAAAGATTCTCATACTCTAAATCTATATTTTCTTCTATCCTTCTAAATTGAGAATAACGTCATAATAGCTCTCATAGAGCTGAAGCAATTACAAACTCACAAATAAATAATTTTCGCAAGACTTACCATCTTGCGAGAAAACTGCTAACGACTTCCGACAGTACATCGCTCGATCTTCAAACCACGATTATTATTGAAATATTATTTTTAATATAAACTTAACAAGTACTTTATCAAGTCATATTGATATAAGAGAAATTTCGAAATAGTCGACAAAATAAAATTTTTTGTCAATTTTTGCGAAACTTGCTACTTTTGGGTTATTTGGGTCACTGATTACGAATCTGAAGTCAGTTTTGCAAAATACAAAATGGCCGATCTAATATATCAGGCGGAATTTTATTAAATCTCTTTAATTCGCTTGAAACTTCTTACACGGAGGGTTTTGGGGTCAATGATTACGAATCTGAAGTCAGATTTACAAAATACAAAATGGCGGATCGAATGTGTCTGTAAAAAAGGCCGATTGTCATAATTTTGTACTGTGCAATAATTCAGTGGCCTTGAAAAAGGACGACTGATAAAATTTAGCACTGTGCAATAATTCAATTAAGAAATAGGAAGATTTCTACTGTCACGTAATGACATCTGTTAGATGTCAATTGAACTTTTGGTTTAGAGTTAGGTGTTACATATGATAATAATACTGGTCGACACGAAAAATGATTCAAAGATCGAAAAATGATATTCTTATAGGATTTTTATCGCTAAACACAAATATGACCTCCAAAAGTGTCCATTACGTCGATATATTTAGAAAAATGGACTGAAAGTTTTCAAAACCTTATTTTTGGCCTATTTTGACCACGTGTAGAGAATGATGCCGACGTGCTAGAATTCTCTAATTAAGTTTAAATTAAAGCTTGAAATGTCAGCTGTAAGAATAAAATCCAAAAAGTTCTAAAGCAGTCAAAAATTTTCATTTAACACAACTTTTTCATGTACGCGCGCGCTCTACTTGTACTTATAGAGAGGTACACTATGACACTTTCATGCTTATTAGTTTTATTTGCGCTATTTATTGTTATTTATCATTTTCGGACTAGCTGAATGTTGCTGACTGAATGTAAGGTCGTTATTAGCCCATGAAGTTCCATGAAGAAACCAGCCATTGTATTAAAAAACTAACAATTGGATTCATAGAAAAATGGGAAGCAAATATATACCTGTTTTTTATTTTTAATTTCCATTTGTTTAATAACAATTGTTTAAACAAATTAACAAAAATTTTAAATGTTTTGACATTTGTTAACGCCAATCGATTCTACGTAAAAAATAAGAATATTTTGTATAGGTTATTTTTCTCACCAAGTCGTATTTTGATTATAAAATTGTTATAAACAAATAAAGCTGCGTAAAGGGTGTTTCATCCCAAGCATAAACAAATGGATTTTAAGTAAAACTAACAATTAGATTCATAGAAAAATGGGAAGAAAATATATACCTGTTTTTTATTTTTAATTTCCATTTGTTTAATAACAATTGTTTAAACAAATTAACAAAAATTTTTAATGTTTTGACATTTGTTAATGCCAATCAATTCTACGTAAAAAAATAATAATATTTTGTATAGGTCATTTTTCTCTCCAAGTCGTATTTTGTTTATTAAATTGTTATAAACATATTAAGCTGGGTAAATAATTGTTATTAAACAAATGGAAATTAAAAATAAAAAACAGGTATATATTTTCTTCCCATTTGTCTATGAATCCAATTTTTAGTTTTACTTAAAATCCATTTGTTTATGCTTGGGATGAAACACCCTTTACGCAGCTTTATTTGTTTATAACAATTTTATAAACAAAATACAGCTTGAAGAGAAAAATGACCTATACAAAATATTCTTATTTTTTACGTAGAATCGATTGGCGTTAACAAATGTCAAAACATTTAAAATTTTTGTTAATTTGTTTAAACAATTGTTGTTAAACAAATAGAAATATAAAAAAACAAGTATATCTTTTTCCATTTACCTATGAATCCAATGTTTAATTTTACTTAAAATCCATTTGTTTATGCTTGGGATGAAACAGCCTTTACGCAGCTTAATTTGTTTATAACAATTTTATAAACAAAATACGGCTTGAAGAGAAAAATGACCTATACAAAATATTCTTATTTTTTACGTAGGTTCGACTGGCGTTAACAAATTTAAAAAAATATTAAATTTTTGTTAATTTGTTTAAACAATTCGACGCCTCCTGTTCATATAATGCTTATTGAAAAACGAATGCAAGATGATTCTTATTCACTTTTTCGTGCAAGACAATGCTTATTCGATTTTTCGTGCAATAAAATGCTTATTCAAAATTCTATGCGAAAATGTACATTCTGAAATTAGCTTATTCTATGAATTTTATAAAATTTTCAATTCAGTATAATTTACAATTGCAATTGCTTAAAAAATATTTCTTAAAACGTGTGATAGGATCCGTGTTTAAAGTTTCTTATAACAATAGACACGTACTGAAATTCTCAGATATTTAATTGTAATTTAATATTAATAGGAAGATTTAGGGTTACATTTATTGTTCTGTCAGTGGCAATTGTTTTGCACACAATTTTGAATAAGCATTTTATTGCACGGAAAATCGAATAAGCATTGTCTTGCACCAAAAAATGAATAAGAATCATCTTGCATTCGTTTTTCAATAAGCATTATATGAACGGGAGGCGTCGAATTGTTGTTAAACAAATGGAAATTTAAAACAAAAAAACAGGAATATCTTCTTTTTCATTTCCCTATGAATCCAATTGTTAGTTTTTTAAAACAATGGCTGGTTTTTTTATGGGACATACTGGATTAATCAATTCCAAATGACGGTTTCAAAATGGCGGACAATATAAATTTTAAAAATTGATGGATTTGACTAATACTTGATATTTGGGGGTTTTCGAGATCGATGATTACGAATTTTAAGAAAAAAATAAAAAATTCAAAATCGTAGTTTCAAAATTCGCATTAATTAGCGATCCCAAAATGATAAATAACAATAAATAGCGCAAATAAAATTAATAAGTATAAAAGTGCCATAGTATACCGCTCTATAAGTACAATTAGAGAGCGCCCGCACATGAAAAAGTGGTTCTATATGAAAATTTTTTAGTGATTGAGAACTTTTTAGATTTGATTTTTATAGTTGACAGTTCAAGCTTTAACCCATTAACGCCTGAATGCACTAAATTTTTAGTCTGACTTTAAACTTAAATATTTTCTAATATACTTATTATTTTCTTTTCGATAAATAATTTTTTTTCGCATTAAAGTGTCCTCTATCCGAATATGATATTAGAAAATTAATAAAACATTTTTACCAATATTCTTTTGCATATAATTAAAAAATTGCATGATTTTTTAAAGGCAATTTATTACAAATTCTTAAATTTTTAAGTCAACAAATTTTTTTGACATCTAATATTACTATAAATCGTGCACTCGATTGTTATACTTTCTAAAAATATATTGAGTTTTTCAACTTAAACATTTAATTTTTCATAATGGCGCCTAAAAACTAAATTTTTTTTGAAAATTTGAAATTTGATGCTCGATATACATTTTTTAAAAAAAAAAAATTTTTTTTTTGTCATTTGTATTTCATAACGCATTTACATAGCGGGAGAAATACATCTCTACCACCTGGCGAAAGAAAAGAGAATTATAACGAAAAATGTGCGAATTTTTCAAAATGATAAAAACTTTACATGTAAAAGAGTGCAGAAAAAATTTAATTAATATCCGAATACTGATTTATAAAAGAATCCAACCAAATTTTGAAATTTTTGTTTGCCATATTGAATCCGCCATTTTGAATTTTTGAAAACTAATATCAGATTCGTATTCAGCGACCCCAAAAACCCCTGTGTGCGGATTTGTATGAGAATCCAACCAATTTTTGAAATTTTCGTCCGCCATATTGGATCCGCCATTTTGAATTTTGAAAAACTAATATCAAATTCGTAATCAGCGACCCCAAAAACCCCGAGTAAACATTTTCAAGCCACAGTTTAAAAAAAATGTATATCGAGCATCAAATTTCAAATTTTGAAAAAAAATTTAGTTTTTAGGCGCCATTTTGAAAAATCAAAGTTTAAATTTAAAAAGTCAATATATTTTTTAAAAGTATAACAATCGAGTGCACGATTTATGGTAATATTAGATGTCAAAAAAATTTTTTGACTTAAAAATTTAAGAATTTGTAATAAAAAACCTTTAAAAAATCATGCAATTTTTTAATTATATGCAAAAAAATATTGTTAAACAATTTTTTATTAATTTTCTAATATCATATTCGGATAGAGGACACTTTAATGCAAAAAAAATTATTTATCGAAGAGAAAATAATATGTTTATTAGAAGATATTTAAGATTGAAGTCAGACTAAAAATTCAGTGCATTCAGGCGTTAATGGGTTAATTTAAGCCTAATTAGAGACTCCTAGCACGTCGGCATCATTCTCTACACGTGGTCAAAATAGGCCAAAAACAGAGTTTTTGAAACTTTCAGTCCATTTTTCTCAAAATCTCGACGTGATAGGCACTTTGGAGTTCATATTCGCGTTCAGCGATAAAAATCCTATAAAAAATCATTGTCCGATCTCTGAATCAGAGAAATAGTAATTTTTTGTCGACCAGTGTAAGTACTTTGATATGGTTGTAGATAAGTAATTATCAATTTTTTAAATTAATTTTTAATCTGAAAAAATAAGCTGCGTGAACGAATGCAATGTGCATCTGCGAGGACTCGAACCCCAGTTTATATTTAGATGTGATGATTTGGTGGCCTTGAAAAAGGCCGATTGTTATATTTTAACGGAGTATACTTCAATCAATGTCAGTATATTTCAAGAAAAAGGAGTATCGTATATTTCACATAACACATTTATTACACCAAAAAAAACTATCGTATTTTTCATTTAGTATGAAAAAATTTTTACCATGGATTGCGAAATAAAATTAATTAACATTATTTCAAGGCCACTGAATTATTGCACAGTCCACTGAGGGTCGATTACGTAACTTTTTCCGATTCCACATTCCAAATCCTCTTTGAATGTTCAGATTCCACATTCCAAATCCTCTTTGAATGTTCAGATTCCACATTCCGATTCCACTTTCAATATTTCGATTCCACATTCAGATTCCACATCCAATATTCCAATTCCACTTTTAATATTTCGATGCCACATTCAGATTCCACATCCAATATTCCAATTCCACTTTTAATATTTCGATTCCACAGTCATATTCCACTTTCAATATTCAAATTCCACATGCAGATTCCGCTTTCAACATTTCGATTCCACTTCCAATATTACGATTCCACATTTCGATGCCACATTCCGATTCCACTTTCAATATTTAGATTCCACTTTCAATATTCGGATTCCACTTTTAACATTCCGATTCCACATTCAGATTCCACTTTCAACATGCCGATTCCACTTCCAATATTTCAATTCCACATTCAGATTCCACTTTCAATATTCAGATTCCAATTTCAACATTCAAATTCCACTTTCAACATTTCGATTCCACTTTCAATATTCAGATTCCAATTTCAACATTTAAATTCCACTTTCAACATTTCGATTCCACATTTAGATTTCACTTTCAATATTCAGATTCCACTTTCAACATTCCGATTCCACATTCAGATTCCACTTTCAACATTTCGATTCCACTTTCAACATTTCAATTCCACATACCGATTCCACTTCCAATATTTCGATTCCACATTTCGATGCCACATTCCGATTCCACTTTCAATATTTAGATTCCACTTTCAATATTCGGATTCCACTTTTAACATTCCGATTCCACATTCAGATTCCACTTTCAACATTCCGATAAGACTTTCAATATTCCGATTCCACATTTAGATTCCACTTTCAATATTCAGATTCCACTTTTAACATTCTGATTTCACATTCAGATTCCACTTTCAATATTCAGATTCCAATTTCAACATTCAAATTCCACTTTCAACATTTCGATTTCACTTTCAATATTCAGATTCCAATTTCAACATTTAAATTCCACTTTCAACATTTCGATTCCACATTTAGATTTCACTTTCAATATTCAGATTCCACTTTCAACATTCCGATTCCACATTCAAATTCCACTTTCAACATTTCGATTCCACTTTCAACATTTCAATTCCACATACCGATAACACTTCCAATATTTCGATTTCACATATAGATTGCACATTTAGATTCCACTTTTAATATTCCGACTTCACTTTCATCATTTTGTTTCCACTTTCAATATTTCGATTCCACATTCAGATTCCACTTTCAATATTTCCATTCCACATTCCGATTCCACTTTCAATATTCAAATTCCACATTCCGATTTCACTTTCAACATTTAACACTTTATTTATTTATTTATTTATTATTTATTTATTTACACATTTATTTATTTTGATTCCACGTTCAGATTCCACTTCCAACATTCCTATTCCAATTTTAACATTCAAATTCCACTTTCAACATTTCGATTCCACTTTCAACTTTTCAATTCCACATTCTGATAACACTTCCAATATTCCGATTCCACATTCAGATTCCACTTTTAACATTCCGATTCCACTTTCAACATTCTGACTCCACTTTCAACATTTAGATTCCATATTCAATATTTCGATTCCACATTCAGATTCCACATTCAATAACACTTGCAATATTATGATTCCACATTTATATTCCACATTTAGAGTCCACTTTCAATATTCCGATTTCACATTCAGATTCCACTTTCAACATTTCGATTCCACTTTTAATATTCAGATTCCAATTTTAACATTCCGATTCCACATTCAGATTCCACATTCAAATTCCGCTTTCAAAATTTCGATTCCACATTTAGATTCCACTTTTAATATTCCGATTCCACTTTTGATATTCAGATTTTACTTTCAACATTTCACATTCAATAATCGGATTAAACATTAAGATTAAACACTCTATTTTTTACATTCAACATTCCCATTCCACATTAAATATTGTTAAAATACAAGATAAAAATTGTTAGGATCGAACAAGTAAATGGTGAATTGAAATAAGCAATAATACAAGGTTTAAGAACTGATAAACTTTAATATAATATTTATAAGATTGAGTGGCCATTAGCCGATTTATCTTATTAGTATACGAGCCGCATGTTTCAACCTTCTCGACATTTTTGTTACTGCTTCTGAAAAAGTATACATGATAGTATGACGTAGCATGGCGCTACGTGCTCATATATTAGAAGCATGAATTTACCGCGTATTTTAACAAATATTTTTACAAAATCCTAAAAAGATTCGAATTTTTCACTTAAAAATGTAAAGATTAACTGAAACCACTTTTGGATTTACCAGGGAAAATGTCGAAAGTGGAATCAAAATGTAAAATCGGAATATTGAAAGTGAAATCTGAATGAGAAATGTGAATATTGAAAGTGGAATCTGAATGTGAAATCTGAATATTTAATGTGGAATCAGAATGTTGAAAATGGAATCTGAATGTAGAATCGAAATGTTAAAAGTAGAATCTGAATGTAGAATCGGAATATTGAAAGTGGAATCTGAATGTGAAATCGGAATGTTGAAAGTGGAATCTGAATGTAGAATCGAAATGTTGAAAGTAGAATCAAAATGTAAAATCGGAATATTGAAAGTGAAATCTGAATGAGAAATGTGAATATTGAATGTGGAATCGGAATGTTAAAAGTGGAATCTGAATGTGGAATCGGAATATTGAAAGTGGAATCGGAATGTGAAATCGAAATGTTGAAAGTGGAATCTAAATGTGGAATCTGAATATTGAAAGTGGAAACGGAATGTGCAATCTGATTGTAGAATCGGAAAAAGTTAGGTAATCGACCCCCTAAATTATTAAATATTGCAAAACTATATCAATTGACCTTTTTCAAAGCCACCAAATCATTGCGCATTGGAAAATTAAATTAATTGACCTTTTTAATGCTTCTGAATTATAACACAGTGCAAAATTATATAGATTGGCTTTTTTCAAGGCCATTAAATCATTGCCTATTTCAAAATTAATTTAATTGACCTTTTTCAAGGCCACTGAATTATTGCACAGTGCAAAATTTTATCAGTCGTCCTTTTTCAAGGCCACTGAATTATTGCACAGTGCAGAATTTTATCAGTCGTCCTTCTTCGAGGCCACTAAGTTATTGTACAGTGCAAAATTTTATCAGTCGTCCTTTTTCAAGGCCACTGAATTATTGCACAGTATAAAATTATGCCAATCGGCCTTTTTAATGCCACATTTGATCCGCCATTTTGTATTATGTAAAACTGACTTCAGATTCGTAATCAGCGACCCCAAAACCACCTGAGTAAGAAGTTTCATGCAAATTAAAGATATTTATTAAAATTCCGTCTGCTACATTAGATCCGCCATTTTGTATTTTGAAAAACTGACATCAGATTCGTAATCAGTGACCCAAATAACCCAATAGTAGCAAGTTTCACAAAAATTGACAAAAAATTTTATTTTGTCGACCATTTCGAAATTTTTCTTATGTCAATAAGAGTTAATAAAGTACGCATCAAGAGTAAGTTTTTAACTAATCATGAACTACTTTTACTATTATATTCATGTTTTTTAGCAGAAAGTAGAATTTTTTATGTTTCACAGCTACTTTAAATTGATGTACAAGTTCTCCATCTTGGATTGTTTAAAAAGGCCACGATGTAAATAAAAATAGAGGTTTCAAGCTTTAATTTGATCCCTTCGACGAATTTTCTCGTTAAAATAAAAAGTAGACAGGTAGGTGGTAAAATTTGACAAAAAATGACTTTTTTATATGATTAAAAAACATTTTTTCTTGACCTAAAGTCTTGCAACTGCTCATTTTAAAATCTTACCATACCTATAATTGAGTACAAAAAGACCCAAAGCGATTAGTTGAATTGTTCTTAAGTAATATGTACCGAGAAAACACTCATTTTGCATTGATTTGAGGTGACTTAGGCGTCCCCTTAACTCTTTAATGCCTTTTTTCAAGCATTTTCAATGTTAATTATTTTTGTTATCAGGCATGTAGAAAATTTTTGGAATAACATTTTCTTACGTGTTTTTATTGCTCTTTCAGAATATGTAATCCAAATTGGAAAAAAATTCTAAAAAGTTGTGACCTTTTTTTGGAAAAATGCAAATTTTTGACATTTTTGATAGAAAAATGATTTTTTATTTCATGTAACCAATATCCAGAAAAATTCTTTACCATAAAATATCACGTTCACAATATCCAAGCTCCTTTTATCTATATAATCTATATATATCTAAATGTTTTTTGGGTCGCTGATTACGAATCTGAACTCTAGTTTTGAAAATTAAAAATGGCGGATCCAATATGGCTGTCGATATTTTTGAAATTGAATGGATTTATTTGAAACTTGCTACGCGGGGGGTTATGCGGTCGCTGATTACGAATCTCAAGTCAGTTTTTTAAAATTCACAATAGCGAAACTAATATAGCTACAAATTATTTCAAAACTTATCGGAATTGCATGAAATCTGTTACTTGCGGATTTTTTGGTCGTTAAAGAGGAATATTAAGTCAGATTTCCAACATTTAAAATACAGAATCCAATATGGCGGACAAAATGGCAGAGAATGATTAATTTGTCTGAAAGTTTATACGTTCTTTAGCCATTAAAAATATTTTAATCTTATCCGACTCAAACCACGAAGACGTAAACGTACTGTTGGGAGTCATCTTTTTTATTTTTATTCTTTGTACTTTCTTTGCATAGACAATGAATTAATTTATTTAGCTGAATGCATTGTTTATCTTTTAGCTTTGCAATCAGTCATAATTTGTTTTATAACAACATTGAATTGCATTTCCTTTAGATACATGACATATTTCTTATTTTATTCCTTTAGCTGATTGCATTGTCTTTTTTTTGGTTTTTTAGTCAGTTGTCATTTCTTTTATAACAACATTGAATTGCATTTTCTTTAGAAACATTACTCATTACTTACTATACATTTATTTATCTGCTTGTTCTTTTACTGATTTATACTCTCTTTGGCATTTCTTGGATAATTTGTTTTCTTAATTGAATTCGATTCTCATTTGTAAGCACATCGAGTGCTTATTCTTTTTTTTATGTGTACATTCAATTGTTATTTGTTTCCTCATTTATTTTATTTTACTATTAATTTCAAATATTTAAAAAAGGCTTTTTAATGCAACCTCTTCATCTGAAATTGTACAACCGGAGTCAACTGAGCTCTTTGAGAGTGACACTCATATTGATCTAGAACTTTTACCGGAAGCAGTGAGTTAAGTTGTAGAATCTGAAGCAGTCAGTGATGATGACGGTGAAGTTGACTTATCTTCAAGTGATAATGCATTCCTGTCTTACAGGATAGTTTATGAAAGTTACTCTAGTAAAAAAACTGGAACAAGATTACATATATAACTGGGCTTCTGGGGAAAAGACTAATAATCGTGTACCGGAAAATCAGTATCTTTTTACAGACCTACAAAAGAAAAAGATCTGTAACAGTTTTCCAGTAAAACTTTTTGGATTTTTTTTCTAAGAAAATAAAAAATTGTATTATTGATGCCTCATACGAAAATAGTCTGCATATTACATTGCAGGAGCTAAACGCATTCTTGAGAATAGTAATTTTAACTACATTTAACACAAGGACATTAGAAAGAGATTTATAAAGTATGCTACTTGAATGTCCTATAGTTAGTTCAACAATGTCTCGGGATCGATTTTTACAAATTAAAATAAACTTGAAGTGCTCTAAATATAAAGATCCCAATGACCCAGCCTGGCGAGTTCGAGCTATTTTGGATTTTTTTGCAAAAACAATTAAAACCGTCCTTTGTTTTTTTCGAAACAGCACTTTGAGTCGATGAAATGATGGTGAAATTCTACGGTCGTTCGAATATAAAGCAATATATTCGAAACAAACCAGTCAGATTCGGAGTAAAAATGTGGGGTTTGTGTGGCGCCGATGGCTTTTTATTCAAAACTGAAAAAATTTATTTTTTTGCGGAAAAAATGCTAAAAATTTTAGAAATTTAAAATTAATGTGCATTAGGAAATCGAGTTGTACTGAATATGTTGCAAGATCTATTGCTTAATACTATTCCAAAAAATTAGATGACTATCATATCCATTTTGACAATTTCTTTTGCAATCCAGATTCCAAAAGAATCTTGATCAAAAAAAGTTAGTGTATTTGCAACTGGCACAGTGCGCCAAGATAGGGTAAAGGAGAAGAACACCATCGATGTAAAATCATCTAGAGGCACTTACTGCTTAAAGCATGATATAAATAGCGGTGTAAATTATATTACGATTATGGACTCTAAAATCAATGCTTTCGACAGCTGCAGGAGATATTTCACAGAAAAGCGTCAAGCGTTATATTACAGAAAAAAGCTAGGGTCGAAATACCTATACCAGCAGCATTTTCTCTGTACAATAAATTCATGGGTGCAGTTGATATCCATGACCAGAACTGCAGTAAACTTTTACCTTCACGAAAAAGTAAAAAATGGACATGTCCAGATCTAATGAGATTGTTTCAGTCCTACATTACTAACGTAGTAGTCATTTCTAATACTGCACAGATGGAGAGCAAAAAGTCAAGTGTAAAAGAATTTGCAATGCAAATTGCAGAAAATTATTTAGTCCAATCTCCAGCACGTTGGAAATCACATGAATTGATGACACATAAAAAAAGTTGTAGTGGCGACAAGTGTTCAACAAGAACACAAAAAAATACAAAAAAGACTCCTCACAGTTTACCTCCTCGTGATTTGAATCGGACAACATAAAAATATTTTTAATGGCTAATGAACGTATAAACTTTCAAACCAGTAAATCATTGTCTACCATTTTGCCCGCCATATAGGATTCTGTATTTTGAATGTTAGAAATCTGACTTCATATTCCTCTTTAGTGACCCCCAAAACCCCCTGAGAAACAGATTTCACGCAATTCCGATAAGTTTTAAAAAAATTGTAGCTAGATTGGTTCCGCAATTGTAAGTTTTTAAAAACTAACTCAAGATTCGTAATCAACGACCCCAAAAACGCCCGAGTAACAAGTTTTAAATAAATCTGTTTAATTTCAAAAATATGGACCGCCATATTGGATCCGCCATTTTGAGTTTTTAAAATTTGAGTTCAGATCAACGACCCAAAAGACATTCAGGTACCTATTGGCATATACATAAAAGGAGAATTCAAACAACCATCTACAGGGTGTTAATTTTGCGGCAAAAAATTTTTATATATGGTTCATCGCTTTAAAGCTTGGATATTGTGGACGCGATATTTTATGTTGAAGAATTTTTTTTGGCTACTGGTTACATGAAATAAAAAATCATTTTTGGATCAAATATGCCAAAAATTAGCATTTTTTTCAAAAAAGGGGCCACAACTTTTTTGAATTTTTTTCTGCAATTTTGATTACATATTCTGAAAGATTGATAAAAAACACGTAAGAAAATGTTATTCCGAAAATTTTCTTCGTGCCTGATTCAGAATTTATCTCACTTTTGGTATTTTCTTCATTATTAATATTTTAGTTTGTTATTTTATTACTTCGTTTATTTTCAATTTAGTTTTATTATTAATTTTCATTTATTTGATTTATATCTTTCATTCAGACTACGTATATTATATTGTTAATTTTCATACTTTTTCTTAATCATTTTATTATTGCAATTCTTTTATCTTAATTTATTTTGTTACATTATACATTTGCTTTTGAAAGTTTAAATAATGTCTCATTATTGACTATACCTCTACCCTAAATTACAGCGAATTTTTGACGGGAAAATTATTAAAATAATAAATAGTAGAGTAGAATTAAATCTTTCTTTTCAATTGAATAAAAAAATAGTGCGACGTTTCGTTGGCTAAGGTTTGCTAACCTCATCAGGCTAAATTTATTAAAACATAAAAAGGCACTTTAATATTTATAAAGGTCTTAAACACTGTTTTTTGTTAAAGTAGTAAACAATTAATAATATTTTACCTAATTTGTTAAAACATGAAAACACGGTTTAGGTTCGTCAAGAGGAATACAAATAAATCGGGAAAAATTGTGAATTCAGCTTGGAATATTATTCAGCTCTTATTTTAGATTTAAGCAATTATTACACAATTAGCTCGAATTCGACTTTTTAGTCGAATTAGTTAGTTGAAAATTAGTGAAAATTTTGGATTAACTTATAATACTATGATTAAATTTCTACAAATTATTGATAAAAGTTGTTTTCTGCATTTTAATTAATTAAAAAAAATTATTCGATGATTTAATTAAAATTATTCAATCACTAATTTACAATAGTAATATTTTCTAATGAAATAGTTGATGGTAGCTAATTATTATTTTTTCCGGTCAAATTAAATTACCCACTATTTTCCATTTTTGAAGACTGGTAGACACACTATTGAATGTATTTGAAGAAACTAAAACCCGTCGAAGACGGGTACGACAGCTAGTAAATAAATAAAAAAACAAACAAGACACATATTTACACAAAAAGGATTAAAATTACAGTTATAAATTAAAAAGGAAGACATTCTTCTCCACTCTCTCAGTGTCAACTGAAATAAAATTAAAGTGAATTGTGCAGTAGAAGATTTAAACAGTGCGGAAAAAAATACCACGGTGACAATGTTTTCTGCGATCTAAGATGTGTTCATTGTAAAGAAAAACATCTGCCGAATTCCAAAGATTCTACTAAACAAAATTTTCAAAAAAACTTTAGAATGTACGCAGCTGCACATCGATTAACCTTCGACAAAGCAAAACAAGTGTTTCCACCATCAAAACACAAAAATTCCTCTCAAACTGCTCCATCACAAAGTCTTAAGCCAAACTTTAGTAATTTTTTGAACCTTGAAGGCTGTCAAACAACTCCAAATGAATCAATTTCGACCTTTGAGAACTCCTATGCAAAATCATTTGGCTCGCATCTCCCTACAACACAGAACATTAAACATTTTAAGAAAAAATCGAACTCACTGAATTCCAATCACACTAAAAAACTTCTCAAAACAACTTAAAGTCAAGATACTTAGTCTAGAAAAACCATAAACTCACTCTCTCAAGTACATTATTAAATAGTTCCCTTGTTGTAGTAACCTCCTCTGATGAAGATGAGGTTTTAATGATCGAAATAAATAAATCTCAACTGACTAACAATGCAGCAACAAGAATAGATTTCTTAATCCACAGTCTTTCTAATTTCCGTGAAACAATTTATACTAACACTTCTTCTGGAACAGAAGAAGTTAACAATCTTTTGAATAATCTAACTTCAAATTTCACAAAACTTTTAAATCTCTTTAATAAATCACAAAATGGATAATATTAATAATCTCAGAATCATACAATGGAACTGTCGGGGTATTTTAAACAAAAAAATTGACATTCTAACACTCTTCAACGATTTCGATGTTTTACTCCTATCAAAAACATTTTTAAAACCTAATCATTTTTTTCGTTAGGATCAAATTTCAATTTCATTAGAGCCGAGAGACCCAATCTTAATCGCGGAGGTCTTGCCATTGCGATTAAGAAAGGAATTAATTTCACTAAATTTTCCAGTATCACCAATATAGAAAATAGTTTAGAGTCTCTCTCTATTTCTATAAACTCTTCTTTAGTCGAGTTGTTGATTCTCTCTGTTTACCATCTCCAAATTCTCTACACATAAATACAATCTGAAAAATACTTATTGGAATCTATTTAATTCTAACTTAAAAAACTCTTTTACCTCAAATATTGAAAAATTTCGCTCTAAAACATTTTCACCTATAGATAAATATAATCTTTTTGTTCAATGTGTAGATCAAGCAATAGGTTCAGCAGCACCAATCACTCCCTAACATAAAGATTTAGAACGCAAATCTATTTCGAAACAAGAAACACTTAATCCTGTTCCGTGGTAGAATAAGGAATGTGATAAAGTTTTCCAAAACAGGAGAGATGCTGCTTCAAAATTTATAGAACAGTCCAATTAGGAAAAATATGAACAATATAAAAAATGCGAAGCTATAGCCAAACGCACTTTCATTAAAGTCATAAAAAAATCTTTTCATAATTTTTGTAACAATTTAAACAGGACTACTCCAATCTCCGGAGTTTAGAGAACAGTCAAAGCTTTCAAAAATAGATTTTTCCAATCTTATACAGGATCCTGTTCAGCAGATACAGAAACTATTTCAATACTTCAAGATTTAGCAAAAGAAATGTGTCCTCCAACAGCCTTTTTTTATTTTCCTAATAATTTTCAATCGGACAACTTTTTTGAAACACCTTTTAATGCCAAAGAATTTGACATTGCTATTCTATCTTTAAAAACTAATTCATCTCCCGGTTTAGACAAAATTAATAATGAAATAATCCTTGATTAAAGTATATCACACAAAGCAATTAACCTTAACTGACACTGTTTCAGCTAAAGCTTATGGACTTCCAAAAATAGATAATAAAATATTCCACTCCGTCCTATTATTTTCATAATAAATAGTCCTACTCATTTTCAATACAAAAATCTTCAACAATTCTTTAAAAAACTGTGATGCAGTATCTTTTAATCATGCAAATTTACCAAACTTTTTTTATATGCCGATTTACATTAAAAATAAAATTATAATTCAAACAAAAATAAGAATAATAATTTATTTAATTATTAATTAACTTTTAATTAGGGTAGGTAAAATTTCCCCTAACAATATTATTTTTCTTTCAAATAAAATGCAAATTTTATTCAAATGCTAATGATTGCAACATATTTGAAAATTCAATGAATAATGTTTCAGGAAATTCACATTCTTGTTTGTTTATAACAATAATTGTTTTACAGAACTATGTTTTTAAGATTTTAATCCAGAGTTATACTAATAAGCTTCTAATTCCAGAAAGAAAAAAAATTGTAAAAAAACAAAAAAAAGTTTAAAAAAACTGGACAAGTGCGAGTTGCACTCGCACTGAATTGGCGGGTTCCGTACAAAAATATAAAAATAATACTTGAGATATTGTAACAATAATTGGTAAGATTTTTTTTCACTTTTGTATTGTTTCGGTAAATTGAATGTTTGACACTAGATTAAAAATAAATAACAAAATGCTAATAAAAATGCCAATGAAAAATTTCGTGAATGTATGTCCGTATGTCTCAGAATTTTTTTTCGTAAATCACTTAAAAACAGTTCAACCATTTAAAACCAAATTTGGCAGAACGTTTGACCTTGGACCAAGAAAGGTTTATAAATTCAGAGATTTAAAAAATATTAATTAGAACAGGGGATATTCAATTTTTTCAAAAAATTAAAAAATATTCAAATTTCAAATTTTTTAAAAAATGCTTTCAAACTTTGTATAATGGAGTATAACATATTATTTAGACACATTCTAAATTATATTTGCCAAAAAAATGTCCTATAACTAAGATGTGAGTATAAACATGATTTTTAAAAAATTAAAAAAATCGCAAATATCCAAATTTTATATTTTTTAATGAACTGCTTTTAAATCATCTATAATTAAGTGTTACATGTTATTGAGTCACATTTTAGCATAATTTTGGAAAAATAGTGTCCTATTTAACTAATATTTTAGTATAAAAATGCTTTCAAAAAATTTAAAAAACTGCAAATTTTCAAAGTTAAAATTTTTTAATTAATTGCTTTTAAACTCTGTATATTATAACAATAGACCTGAGTCAAAATTTAAGCCCTACTTTTAGCTTAATCATATAGATTTTATTTAGGTTTTAGCAATCGTAACGTAGGGTCTAATTAAGACACAATTATTTATATTCAGACTCTACTTTGACTTCATATGCTGGTGTAAATTTAGGATTAAATTTTAATAAATTAATTGCAGTACTACAAACATATAAAGTACTAAAAGTTGACAAATACTGTTTCTGAATAACAAATTTGATAGAATAAAATCTGTCACCAATTCAAATTGTAATATTTACCTAAAGAAATAGATAATGGTTACTAATTATTAGTTTTTCCCAGTAAAATTTAATTCTCGGTCGATAGACACCCTATTAAATATATTAGCAGAAACAAATACCCGTCGAAGACGGGTCCGACAGTTAGTTGCCTATAATATAAAATAAGTAATAGTTCTATTTTTCTTTGTTATTTATTTTTAACCTAGTGTCAAAAACTCAATTTACCAAAATAATACACAAGTAAAAAAAATTCTACCAATTCGCAATTGTACAATTTTTTTTAATTTTTAGCTACAAAATTAAAGGTTGAAAACAATCTCTGACTTATTCTCTTAAAATTTTATTCTTCTTTAAAATATTTAATGCTACTTGCTTTAACTAAAAAAATTTTTTTTAATTTTTTGAAAAAAGTAAAAAAAATTTTTTTTAAAAACTTTTTTAAATAAATTTTTTGTCGTCAGACTGTTACAATATACTAGTAAACCAATTACATTCTGTATATTTTGTCCGTAGTCGACGTGTATTTTTAAATACATATCTGTACCAAATTTGAGCTGTCTAGGTCAAATAGTTTGTCCGCTAGGTGGGGGGACATGATTTGGCTACGGACACAAGAGTCTCACCAATAGGGTTCCATCAGTACACCGTAGGTGAACGGAATCCTAAAAATTGTTTTTTAAATAATTGTTAACAACAATTACATTTAATATTAATTGTGTTACTTTCTTTTCTAAAACCTAATTTCACTTAATTTTGTAAACTCAATAAAGTGTTTTTGTTTTTAATGTTTATTTATTTTTTTATTTATTTATACACTCGTCTTTTGCCTTAATACTAGCGTTACAAGTGTTTCCCGTGGAAATTTTTCTTATATACTACACTATGCTAAATTTTTGCGTCTACAGAACGGCATGAAGTTAGGAGTAGGGAAGCTAGGGGTTAGTTGTAACAATTTCTAAATTATTGTATTTATTAAAATTTTTATAGAGTATTTGATAATAATTTTTTGATAAAATAATAAAGAAACTATTCATGCATTAAATTAAAGCCAACATAGTTTTAGAGAATACGTAATTTTTCAAGATAAAGATTTTTTTTAAAACAGAGATTACACAGCGTTCGGGGCAAGTTGTAACAATAATAAAATTGTAAATTTTGAATACGTTCGTATCTTTATTTTTTAAGATAATTACAATAATATTTTTCTATCATATTTTATAATATATATTGTAACTTTGTTAATTGTTTGGCTTATATCTTGTAAGTTATGAAATTATATAATAAAATTCAAATTATAAAATTAATGTAACAATAAAATAAAAAGTAGCTTAACACAAAAATCATCGATTTTGCTTGGTCTTCTTTGCTTCATTGCCGGTGTTTTTCTTTGATTTTTGTTTGCCTTTTCCTTTAGTGCTCTTTTCTTTGCCCAATTTTTCCCACTCAAGTTTTCCTTTTTCAACCTGTCACTTTCCGGAGAGTCGGTCAAAACAGCAGACTTTCTTTTTCGTTGTTTGTTGGTGTTTTCTTTTCGCGGTGAAGCTTTGGGATAGGGTCTGACCTTTGATGGAGAAAACTGTTGTGGCTGATCAATATCATCTGGATTTTGTGGAAAATTAAATTCAAAAATTTCACCAGAAATATTCTGCATAGAATTTGATGGGCCTGCTGAATTCGTGTTTAGATTCGGACGATCAGTAACAAAAGATGAAGCAAAATCAGATTCCGGAAAAACGTTTTTATTAAACGGCCATAAGCCGGATTCTCTAAAGCCACTCAGGATATTTACTGGGTTTAAAGCTTATGGTAATGATTGTTGGACGAGTACTAGAAGGTCATAAACAGTCATGGTTTTTCCAGGATGATTAATCATCCAATTTCCTTGCGCCCTGGTGAAATAATTTTTGAATGGTCCGTAGACTCCCACATCTAAAGGTTGTAATTTATGGGAGCAATGCGGCGGGAAAGAAAACATGATTATATTGTTCTCTTTGGCCTTCTCAACGACTTGAATATTAACATGGGAGTTATGATCATCGAGTAGCAGAAGAACGGGCTCTTTAGCAGAAGGTTTGGTATATGTAATAAAATGATCCATGAAGGTGAAAAATTCTGTTTCAGACATCCATCCCGAAGCATTTCCAACCCCAATACAACCTTCTGGACCACCACGAAGAAATAATTCTGTGTATCTTTTTCTGGGAAATACAAGCATTGGTGGCATGGAGTTTCCGGTTGCATAATTCACACATGCGAGGGTTACGAGTTCACCTCTTTCCGCAGAAGTAGCAGCACCTATTTGTTTCTTACCACGGACAGCAACTACCTTTTTGAGTTTTTGCACAGTCCTGATTCCTGTTTCGTCAACTTTCCATATTCGAGAGGGAGTAAATTTATACTTTAATATCAATTTTCGATACTTTTCGAAAAAATCTCGAACATTGGTTTCATTAAACGATATTGCTCGACTTAATGACGTTGCTTCTGTAGTTCTTATCGATAGTCCCGGATTTCTTTTCATGAAATGTTGAAACCAGTCCGGTCCAGAAATTTTAATCTTCTTCGAACTAGGGGAATGTTTTTTAATTCAAGATTCACAGCACAATCGTACGCTAACTTTCGTAACTTCTGTAGGCACTAATCCAAAATATATATCTGCACATTTTATTAAATACAAAACCATCTTCTTTTCATCTTCTTGGGAAAAAACTAATATACTTTTTACGTTGCGAAGTGTCGGCAATTCATTATTTTCTTTCTTTTTTATGTATCTAGATAATGACACATGACACAAATCGAACATTTGACTTGCTTTTCGTAGGCTTATAATATTTTCTAAATCGTGAGCAGCAGCCAACTCAAAAACATCTTCACTCTTTGATGCCCTTTTCGATTTTCTTAAGTAGTTTCTCACACTAGAAAAAAAAAGTTTATACAAAATATATTATGGAAGTGATAAACATAGCGAGTTAGTTAAACAAATTCGAACCTTATCGAGGGATCCAATTATGCAGTGTGTTACAACTAACCTCAAAAAACTGTTACAACCTGCCCCAAGAAAAAATTTTTAGTTTAATTAGTATTTGCCCAGACCACCCGTCTAATGGGTTTTCTCGCCAGTGGAGAGGGAAACTATAGAAAACCTCTCGGAGTACAACTGGTTTATCGACAGTCGAATTCTAATGGTGTGTACCGGACAATAATCGACGGTGCACATCATTATACTTCGACGTCAAATCTCCCCCTCAGATTATCTCACGTGCCGGAAAAATCCCAGGCTAATGGGCGCGAACCAAGTACTCCTTGGTCCTAAGCGTCCGCCAAACCAGGCATTTATCTGACCGAGTTAATCTGTCGGTGTTTTTGATTTTAATGTCTCCAAAAGTATTAAAATTTCAAAAGCTTTCAATGAAGGTAATTTGTTTTTTATTTAATATTTATAACCATAATTAACGAATACTTTTAAAGTCGTTTTCACAATTTTCATTTGCATGTGTTCTGTGACAATTTCTCAATCGATGAACTGGGAAACAACTTTAATTTTTTTGGAATGGAGCTGCCCAGATTAAAATTAAAAGTTCAATTATAATTTAAACAATTTTTAAATAAATTATTATCCTTATTTTTGTTTAAAATGTAATTTTATTTTTAATGTAAATCTGCATATCAAAAAAGTTTGGTAACTTTGCATGATTAGAAAAAACTGCATCTTTTAAGTATACTATTCTGTAAATAGTTAGTAATTAACAATAATAATTTGTTTAAATCTTGTTTAAGCAATAATAATTATGTTTTAAATTTGCATTGGTATTTATGTTAGGTCCGGTAAATTGCAAAATTAGAAAAATATACACCTCTCTAGGTACAATATGTAAAAAGTTAGTAATTAACAATAATAATAATTTGTGTTCACAAAAAAGGGGTTCATTCTTTTAAAGTACGGCCCTTGGCGTTCCTTTTCCTGAGGCGACCTATTGTGGGGGAACGGTGTGCTCCTCTCGTTTAGTCTCAACTATAGTTAGTATTGAATTGAAGAAAGTTAATTTATCATTCGGTAGTATTAATATTAAAGTTTTATAGTTAGTATTGTTTGACTTTTGCAAGGTTAACAACATCTCAAGTACAACGAAGTTTATTATTCATTTATGTTAATTGTCTTTTAGTTCTTAAGTATTTTTCTTTCAATAAACTTTATTAATCAACCAACAAATTTTCTGAAGTTTACTTCCATCAAATTTCGAATTAACCTAAACATTTGGTCCTTCGAGCCGGATTAAGTCATTCGAGATCTATTCTACTCATGCCAGAGAATATACATGTGAGTTTCTTTTCCTTTTATTCTCAAATAACAGTGTTAGCTTTTTGTTATCTCTTTCTTATATAATCTAAAATTTTCAAGTCTTTACCATTTAATTTCTCATTGCTCATGTTAAATGTTGGTGATAGTCATATTTAGTCAAACATAATTGCATCGAACATGTGAATTGTACGAAGTAAAACGCCGACCACGTAGTGGTTCCGGCAGCTTATTGTAGGGATATATCTCTATCTACCATTACTAGGGTTTAGCATCTATCGTACCTAAAGAAATCTTCTGACTATCGAATCTAATTCAAGTCAGACACTGTGATTAACAATTACTAGCTTTCGATTTAACACCAGATCAAGCATTTCAAACTGATAAAAAAAGCCAGTGAGGCTGTAATTGGGCAATATTTTTGTTCCTTTTTTCATCAAAATGGATCTCATATAACAAAAGGTTCTAGCGGTTGTATTAAGATAGGGACCACAATCACTCAGCTGTCATCTCAAGTCACAGCAGATTACTGAGAATAACTGTACCCCCATTCAATGGCGATCGGCAGCAGTGAGAATCGTTTAAGGGTCTGTTCAGGTCCTTAATCCACTCAGACCCTACATTAAAGGACGTTGACAAATTATACTATTTGAAAACGCTCTTGTCCGGCAAAGCTCTTTCTGCTATACAGTCTATTCCAATAACTACAGACAATTATGCCATCGCATGGTCCGCCCTGGAATCAAGATTTGACAACATATATCTTCTTGTACAGAGTCATCTACTGAGTTTAAAGAGAATGCGTTCCATCAAAGAGGAATCACAAGCCGAAATCCAAAGACTATCTGATGATTTACGACGTCACCGAAAACAATTACGATTCTTAAAATGTCCAGTTGAACAATGGGATGACTGGTTTGTGTCAATCACATCAAATTGATGTCCGCATCATCTCGATCATCAAGAAGTACAACAATAGCCGCCACCACTACATCAAAATGTGAAGCTTGCAATTTTTCACATTACATAGGCCGATGTGAACGGTTTAAAAAGATGAGTTTGTGTGAGCGCCGAAAATTAACAAAACTGAAACGATTGTGCTTTAACTGCTTAAGATTTTTCCACTTATCTTCAACATGTCCATAGTCTAGGACTTGTTGAACAATCAAAGCGGTGAAATAGCAAAAAAGAAATCCCGGCTTTCAGATGAGGAATCACGCAAAGAGCAAGACTGTACATCGCACAGTGGTTTAAAATGTATTTTTTTCATTCATAATCAACTACAGACCACCATTTTTAACCGATTCACAAATTTTTTTTTTCAATTCTTCAGAACAAAATTCTTTAGAGAACTGTCGATTTAGAATTTTTATTTTTGTTAATACTTAATTTATAAATAAACAAATATACTAATAAAGTTTGACTTTTTAAGAATATGCACGGTTTTTTCTAAAAAATAATACAAAAAAAGTTAATATCTCATAAAATGGTTGTAGTTATACTTGGAGATAATAATTAATGTAAATTTATACAATGATAAAACAAAGAATAGTTATAAACAATTTTCTTAAACAAATTATTATATGTGCTATTATATCAAGATTATTAGCTCTAATTTATTAACTCGGGGGTTTTTGAGGTCGCTGATTACGAATCTGGTATTAGATTTTCAAAATTCAAAATGGCAGATCCAATATGGAGGATGACTTTTTTAAAAAATTCATCGGATTTGCCTGAAATTCGTTGTTTTGATGTTTTTGAGGTCGCTGATTACGAATCTGGTATTAGATTTTCAAAATTCAAAGTGGTGGATCCAATATGGCGCCTAAATTTTAAAAAATTTATCGGATATGCCTGAAATTCGTTGTTTTTATGTTTTTGAGGTCGATGATTACGAATTTGGTAATAGATTTTCATATTTCAAAATGACGGATCCAATATGGCGGATGACATGATTGAGGTGGTCTGAGAAGGTCCGATTAAAGATTTGGTAATTTTTAAAAACTGTTTTTTACATTAAGTTATGTATTTGGCCCTGAAAAGGGCCGATTGAAGAGTGTTACAGTGAACCATGTATGTGGCCCTGAAAAGGGCCGGTTGAGTATAGTTATTTCCAATAATAATTATTAGATCTAGCTTGCGTTGAGTTTAATTCTAATTGAGTTCAATTTCGTATTGCTCTAATAATCGGGAAATTTCTGGGTCCAGATCTGAATCTACTGTTTCTTTTTCGGGTCTAAGAGATGCAATGTAAAGATCTGATGACACTAATAGTTTATGAATTAGATCTTTCATAGAATGCAATCGAGAAGTTTTTCTCGTGTTATGAAGCCGAAAGTATTTAACATCTTTATTTCTGGCTTCTGAAGCCTCCTCCGAATAAGCTCCAATTGGAAGAAGAAAATTGTCAATAACTTTACCTCCGTGAACTAGAATTTTATGAACTGATGAAGGCATATAATACCATGGGTATAACCGTACATACAGTTCAGCCGTCTCTAAGCAAAGTTATTGAAAAATTTTGATGGAATTTTTACATTACCAGCAAGCATTTCCAAGATCTGGCTAAACCTTTTTATTAACTCCTTGTCAACTCTAGTTATTTCTGACGTCTGATCAATGTCTGCGAAAAACCTACGAGAAGTATTGCCACAATTAGAGTTACCATCTATGCCATATTTAAATTCGAAATCTAAATACACTGTTTTCTGTCTATTTTCCAGTAATGGAAGATGCAAATTAGGGTCTTTAAATAGCCTATTAATACACAGATCAATAAGAGACTGAATATTTATACTGGCACCTTCTTCTGTTATATTTATTTCGGAAGGATAACATTCCTTTTTAGCCTGCAATATGCGATGGTATGGTGGATAAATATCAGCATTTCTTCTTTTAGCCTGAAACTGAATTATCTGGTATTGAAATTTCGATAATCGTGCTTGTTCCGATAAAGCTAGCGCTTCTTCTGGAGAGTAGGGAACATAAGAATCCTGTTCGACTTTATCTTTATCATATACATTTAAAAGTACTTCTGTATTTTTTGCTAATTGTTTCTTCCCTGTTATACGCAAATTTCTAAGAAATGCTTCCTTGATCTCAACTTCACTAAAATCATTTTGAATTGATTATAATCGGCGTCTTTTTATTCCCTCAGAAGCTTCTTCAAATTCTATAGATGAATGTTTTCTTCCTCCTGTTGCTTTTATTTCCTTAAAAGTCACTGTAAAATCTGAATCTAGCCATTTCTGAAACTTATTTTCAAATCCACTCTTATTGTAGAAACATTCTTTCCAGTTCTTCTGAAATCTACCAAAAAAGTAAGATTTCAAATCATTGCCAACAATTTCCAGCTGCTCAGGATTAAAATTGTACTGATCTTGAAGATAATTTAATAATTCTGGAATTTTACTATCTTTATTATCGATAAGAAAGTTACACAAAACTCTCTTACAAACTTTAAAAACATCCATAATTTACTTGTTAATATCACCAATGATTTAATAAATTAATCGTGTTTAAAGAATGTTAGTAATTTTACTCACCCAATTCTATGACATAAATATTTTTCTATGAGAACAAAAAAAAGTATCGAGACAATACAAGGTACAAAACAATACACACGAAAATATTTACAAGATAACACTGATTAACTGAGCTAATAGCAAAACGCGACGTGTAATTAGTAAAAGTAAATTTTTAATTCGGACTTGTTGTATTATACATGTCGTGAGGATCTGTCTTGTGATAATATATTCCACTAAAATTAAATCTAATATCCGAAAAAATTTGAACACCTCGGCTAACCTTACAACTGCTACTCATAATATTTTCAAGATCTTGTATTTCTATTCAGTTCCATTTAAATCTAAAAAGCCGCCATATCTATCTGACAAATTTTAACCAAAATTTCCAATTTTGAAAATATAATATTACATTCGTAATCAGCGACATAAAGACATCAAAACAACGAATTTTATGCATATCCGATAATTTTTTAAAAAATTTAGGCGCCATATTGGATCCGCCATTTTGAATTTTGAAAATCTAATGCCAGATTCGTAATCAGCGACCTCAAAAACATCAAAACAACGAATTTCAGGCAAATCCGATGAATTTTTTAAAAAAGTCATCCTCCATATTGGATCTGCCATTTTGAATTTTGAAAATCTAATACCAGATTCGTAATCAGCGACCTCAAAAACCCCCGAGTTAATAAATTAGAGCTAATAATCTTGATAGAATAGCACATATAATAATTTGTTTAAGAAAATTGTTTATAACTATTCTTTGTTTTATTATTGTATAAATTTACATTAATTATTATCTCCAAGTATAACTACAACCATGTTATGAGATATTAACTTTTTTTGTATTATTTTTTAGAAAAAACCGTGCATATTCTTAAAAAGTCAAACTTTATTAGTATATTTGTTTATTTATAAATTATATATTAACAAAAATAAAAATTCTAAATCGACAGTTCTCTAAAGAATTTTGTTCTGAAGAATTGAAAAAAAAATTTTTGTGAATCGGTTAAAAATTGTGGTTTGTAGTTGATTATGAATGAAAAAAATATATTTTAAACCACTGTGCATCGTCTTGATCAAACATACTACCAACAGCTCTCGTAACTGTTGGAGATGGGGATCAACATCACATATAAGTGAAAGCTCTCTTAGACCCTTGTTCCAAAGCAACCTTGATCAAAGAGAACTTGATCCACGAAATTGGGCTCAATGTTGAAATTAACCCACTTAGCATTAGTGGGATTGCTGGGATGCCAATGGACCAAGCTAGGTGCAGTGCAAAAATGTACTTACAATAAATACAATAAAAATAACAACTTTATCTACGAAATTCACCGGCGAAATCCATGCACTTCAAAAACTAAGTTTGGCCGACCCTCATTTTGCGCATCCTAGTGAAATTGACCTCGTTATTGGAGCAAATATTTACAGCGACATCTTGCTTCCGGGGGTAAAAAGAAGGGGGTCATTGCTAGCACAGAACGACGCCTGTCCGAGGATGATATAAAATGCGAGAACTTCTATAGCAGCCAACACTGTCCAAATGGACTAGGTTGTTATATTGTTCCTATACCGCAAAAGGATAACTCTCAAATCATGATTGGCAGCGCACAACTCGTTTTAAAAAGTTAACAAAAATGAATGCAGAGAGATAAACGGTTTAAGGAGGAATATATCTTTTTTATGAACGACTATTTGAAATTAGTTCATATGAGAAGATTGTCACCTCAAGAGATATAAAACAATTCACAGACAACTAACTACATTCCCCACCACGGAATTTGGCAAAAAGGCGATAATACTTTGAAATTCTGTGTCGTGTTTAATGCCTCTCATAGAACATCATCAGGTTATAGTCTCAATGACACCCTTCACGCAGGTCCAAAACTTCCAAACTATCTTTCAGCGGTCATCACCAGTTGGCGAAAGCACAAAGTTGCTTTCTGCGTCGACATGAAAATGATGTACCGTCAGGTTTAAGTACAGACATCAGACACAAACTTACAACGAATCATCTGGAGTCCTTCAGCAGAACAACCAGAGGAACATTTTGTGCTTCTTACCGTAACCTATGGAGTTACATCTGATCCATACTTAGCATTACGGACCTTGAAGCAATTATGTCAAGATGAAGGACAATCTTCTCCGACAGCTGTTCAATCCATTCAAGAAGAGCTCTACATTGACGACTTTTCAAGCGGCGGATCAAGCGTGGAAGACGCGAAACATCGACGTGATCAATTGATAGGTCCTTGAAAAAAGGAGGATTCGAACTGAAAAAATTGGTGACCAATTATGCAGATCTCGTTGGGGAAATACCTCTTTATGACAGATTACGCTCTAGTTGGCGACATTTTGAAGTCGAGGGCTTCGTTAATGAATTAGGTCTTGCCTGTGATCCTGCCCAAGACCAATTTCGATTCTCTGCTCTAAACTTCAATGAGGGCAACGAGATTACCAAACGCAAGGCCTTATCAGAATTGGCAAAGTTATTCGATCCTCTTGGTTGGTTTCCCCTCTAGTCGTTGTAGGAAAAATGCTCATCCAGGATCTTTGGAAAGCCAAATTATTATTGGGCGAAAGGATTCCAGCATCCATGATGTGACACTGGAAAATGTTTCGGGAGAATGTGAAAAAAGTTCATCAGATTAACATCCCTCGATATATTAAATACGAGCCAAAAATTCAAATAGAATTACATCTATTTACCGATGTAAGACGACGGGCAATGGCCGCTGCTATTTACTCTCGCAGATCTTCTTCTCACAAACAAATGTCAACACCACTGATAGCAGCCATAACCAAGTTAACTCCAATTAAGAGCATGCATTTCTCGAAACAACCTGTTAGAAGGGTTACTATACCGAGGTTAGAACTACGAGCAGCTCTACTCGGCGCAAAACTGTTGAAAGCATAGGCAGATGCCTTATGTATCAAACTTAATCAATGTACTGGGTGCAGTGATTCCCAAGTCGTAATTCATTGGCTCTCGTCAAATCAACCAGTTGGAAATGACCTAGTGGACAATTATATCAGTCATATTCAGGAACTGTTTCCAGACTTCAAATGGTTCAAACTCTTTCAAGTTTTACGATCAAAAGGACGAGGCGTATCATCTTGGAAGGGATATGTGTCTGTGTTTGTTTGCCTAGCAACAAAAGCTATCCATTTGGAACTTGTTGAGGACTTATCTACTAAGAGTTTTCTTGATTGCCTAACAAGATTTACGATGGGGCGCTGTATTCCACCTGCAGCTCCCCACATCGGAGGTCTCTAAGAATCTGGAGTCAAGTCTATGAAGAATCATCTGCGAAGAATAACAGGTTCCCGAAACTCACTTATGATCATTTTTGGCTCTGATGGTCCAGAGACTCTTAAGCAACGCTCTAAATGGACATGCCGTCGGTCAAACCTTAAAATTGGAGACCTAGTGATTGTGATCGACCCATCGCTGATAGGTCCTCAAGGACGCTGGACACTTAGACGCATCATTCAAACTCATGTTGGAACTGATGAATTGATCAGAGCAGTGACCATAAAAAGTCTGCCGGTTGAAAACACATTAGTACAGCGCGAAACGTCGGGCGGCTCGACTTAATTGACCTATTATTTGTTTCGTTCCCGGAACGAGGCGGGCGGTATTTTTTTCCAAAATATTTGCTTAAATTGTCTGTAAACAATAAGCATTCCCTGAAAATTTCATTCATTTTCCGTAGAGATATACCATTTTCAAAATTAAAAAAAAAGTCGAATTGAGTCTTTTTACTGGCATGTATTCCACTTCAAAATTTTTATGTTTCAACAAAATCGAAGAACTAGGGTACAACTTTGATTTTTTAGGCATGGAGCTACCCTGTTATATCAAAGATACATTATTATTAGAATATTATTTTTCATTTTATATGAATTTTTAATTAGTATTTAATAGCAGTTTTTGTGACTAAAAAATTAAAAAATTATTTTGCCTGTTAAACCTGTCGGCGACAAACCCAAGAATAACGCCAGCAACTGTGAAAACTGCAATAAAACTTGGACCTGCAAGTATTTGATAGTCAATTCCGAGTCCATTGTAATTCCACTCGCAATAATTTGTTCCATTTAAATCCAAAGAAATGCAGCTGAAAATAATTGAAAACAAGTTTTATTTCTATTTTCTTTGTTTTTATCTCAACGATCCTTTTAAATAAATGTTAATCGAAAAAATATTCCATTCATTTTTAGGTAACGATTAAAACTTTTCAAATAATAAGACACTTTTTACTGATATATAACTTTATTTTTCATTTATATTATGTACAGAAACTGTACAATTTCTACATAAAAAATTAAAAAAAGGTCTTTATCTCGTTTAATCGATAATCGATTTTTCATCAATATCTTCACTTTGTTTTTACAAATTTTATTTACCGTTTTTTATCACTTTTAAAAATGTTCTTAACATGAATCACCTATAACTGTTTTCCCGGAATTCATATTTACAGAGGAGGGAAATAAAGGGAGAACAGGAGTTCTCCTCCGAGTCACGACAGACGTGGCAGAATTTGTAACACCACGTTACATATTACACTTCCCCTAAACAGAACGAAGTGTAGGTCGTTACAAAATTTTTAATCCATTTTAAATAATTCGTTGTAAACTGTATCGAAAACACAGTTTTTTCAAAATTATCTGACGTTTCAGGCCATTTTCCCTGAGTTTTTCGCGCAGTGTCCTGATCGTGCCATTAAGTTTCTTTACTTTTTTCTTGCAGAATCTTTAAGTAGGAGAGAGGGCCCTAAGGTGGTCACCCTAAGAAAATTTTTGCATATTAGTTTGTATCTTCAAATGTTTTCTGTTATAGTTATTATTTGAGAAGACAAAGATTTTAGTAAAGTTTTGAGGTAAATAGTCGTATGAGTCTCTTTGTAACGTGAACGTTGTAAAATTTCTGTTTTTAAATGATCGAGAAATTTTTTTCTCAGGGTGTTAAAATTATCAAAATTAACTATTTTAAATTAATAAAAATCGTTATAATTATCTTTATATATCGTACAATAATATCCGAAATGAATATAATTAATATTGTGCTTTAAAATTTTTTTTCATTAACGTTTAAAAAATTGTGTCTTGGCCCTAAGGTGGTCACTTTTGATTTTTTATGAAAAAGTGTTTATACGCTATATTTATCAACATTTATCACTGTGAATGTGAATTTGATCAATTTTTAAGTTTAATGATGAATAATAACGAAATAGAATTATTTTCAAAATTTGACCTGTCTAATAGATACACAAAAAGTATCATTTTTGACGAAAGGACTGAATTGAAAAAAACTTTATGATAGGAAGTTAGGTAATAAAACAAGTTTCAAACGCCCTATTATTGACCTTTATATATAATTCCATTTAAAATCTACAGTCGTTCAAAAGATAGGTGACCACCTTAGGGCCTTATGTTTTATATTGATATTAATTTTATTGTTATTTATTTGTAGTATTTGCTGATATTTATTTTTTCGTTGCTTTATTGCATGTGTTTTATCTGTTTTTTTTGGAGTCGCTGATGACGAATCTGATAATAATTTTCAGAAATTTAAAATGGCGGATCCAATATGGCGGACAAAAATTTTTTTAAGTCATCAGATTTCGTTGAAAGTTGTTACTTAAGGGGATCCCACATACCGACAATGCAGATCTAAAATGGCTAAAAATCTCCAACGACCGTTTCTTGGAAAATATAAGATATTATGGCCTATAAATTTGACAAACTTACTTTTTAACATAAATACGCAGGATGAGTATTTTATTTGTTGTAATTAATAAAAAAAAATTATTCATAAAAAATTAAATATGAAGTTTTTTCCTGTAACAGGTCTTTTGACAAAAGCTCAATCTGCAACGACCATTTCTCGAAAACAACGAAACAAAATAATTTTTCCATTTGCGAAACTTAGTTTGGTAGGAAAATACGCAGGATGAGACTCATTTGCCATTCAGAAATAAATAAAAACTTTATTTTTCCCAAAGTGTATAAGTGACAGCTGTTCGGTAGCACATGATATTTAATTTACTATAATTAGTTTTTCTTTAACAATTTGAACAAAATATATTTCTCCCATTGTGTATCTTTTATCACTAATGAATTTTCACTCGAAAAAAAGACACTATGTCTCATTGTTGTTAATTTAAAGTTAAAAATAATGAAAATTTTTCAGTTTTGGTACCTTTGGCGCCATCTCTTGGTTCTATGTATCACTAAACATCTGTCAGATGTGTTCTTCTTGTTGCAAATTGCTATACAAAATAGTTTACATAAATTAAAGTTTTATATTCTTGTTTTCATATAGAATGAATCTTATTATGTGTATTTTTTATTGAAATTAAGTTTGTCAAATGGAAAAGTTATTTTGATTTTGTTGTTTTCAAGAAAAGGTCGTTGCAGTTTTGGCTGTTGGAAACTTCTCATATTTAACTTTTTATGAATAATTTTTTTTCAATAATTACAACAAATAAAATACTCATCCTGTGTATTTATGTTACAAAGTGAGTTTGTCAAATTTATAGGTCATAATATCTTATATTTTCCAAGAAACGGTCGTTGCAGATTTTTAACCATTTTAGATCTGCATTGTCGGTATGTGGGATCCCCTTAAGGGTTTTTGGGGTCGCTGATACCGAATCTGATGTCGGTTCTTAGAAATTCAAAATGGCGGATCGTATATAGCGGAAATTTTTTTTAATTCATCAGATTTCGTTTAAAGTTGTTACTCGGGGGTTAATAGGGTCGCTTATAAAGTATCTAATCTTGGTTTTTAGAATTTAAAAATGACGCATCCTATATGGAGGACAAAAATATTAATAATTACAGTTAAAAAATATTTATTTGAATAATTATTGAGATAACGATTTTCAAAATTTGCTTAAGAATGTAAAAAAATTAGCTATGCACTAGAAAAACCCAATCGATTAATATTAAACCATGTCACCGAAGGGTTACAGTTTAAATGAAGTTTAACATAGGATTAGTGCACTCTTTTTGTATTTTGTATGAAAACTTTTTTTAATTAATTTTTTTTCTTGGCGACATTCACATTTATGGTTTTTGATGTGCTAAACACGAATCCGATGTCAAAAATGAGTTTTGACAGCTTCCATCTGTCAAAAAAGCTGTCAATCTTCTTAAAACGACAGTTTTTGTGGCAATTTAGACAGTTTTTGTGTTAAATTTTATAAATCAAACCAAATTTTGTTCATATAAAAATATTTTTTTAAAAATAGGCCAAACTAAATAGCAGTATTTAATATTGACAGTTGACAGCTGTTATTTAAACTTTTAAACTTTTAAAAACAAGAGTTTCTTACAGTTTTTACATTAAATTACTAAGATAAAAATATTTTCAGGGTATTGAGGTAAACCTAAATAGAATTACAAAAATTTGACAGTTATCAACTGTCGTTTAAGAGGTCAAACTTTTGAAATACTAATACAAAAAGTAATGTAAATTAACAAATTTATGGAAAAAAGGTACTTACTTAAAAATTATATTTTGTGGTTAAAAAGAAAAATTCTCTTATTAATTTTTTGACAGTTACCAATTGTGAAAAATACATGTCGCTAATATGATTAACCTCAGTGTGCTTAAAAACACTTGTATGTAAGTAATTTAATGTAAAAAGTCTCCGATTCAAAAGTTTAAAATCATAATTGTCTGTCGTCAACTATCAAATTTACATAATTCTATTCGCGTTTACCTTAATACACTTAACATTTTTTTATCTGAGTAATTTTATGTAAAAACTGTCAAAAACTTGTTTTTAAAAGTTTGACAGTCTAATTGACAGCTGTCAACTTTCAAAATTACATATTTCCATTTAGTTTCACTTTGTTGTTCTTAAAATATTTTTATATGAAAAAAAATTTGGTTTGATTTATTAAATTAAACACAAAAACTGTCGTTTTAAAAAGATTGACAGCTTTTTTGACAGATGGAAGCTGTCAAAACTTATTTTTGACATCGGATTCATGTTCAGTACATAAAAATCATAAATATGAATGTCGCCAAGGCAAAAGATAATTTTATAAAAAAGTTCTCATACAAAATATAAAAAAGTGCACTAATCCTATGTTAAACCCCATTTAAACTTAAACACTTCGGTGGCACGGGTTAATATTGATCGTTTGAGTTTTTCTTACGCATAGCACATTTTTGACACATTCTAAAGCAAATTCTACCCGGCAACCTAAGAAATTTCAACTTTTGCAAAATAACGATCACCCTAATACATAATTATAATTAATAATTATATGTCAAATGTTCTTAACTACGCAAAATCCCCTGAGCAATAAGTTTCAAGCAAATTTAATGAGTTTTTTAAAAAAATGTCTGCCATATTGGATTAATAATTAAACAAGAAGTGGAAAAAACTCGGACTTTGTTTATAAAAAACATTAATAACTTTTTTGTTTATAAATTTTTTAAGTTTTTCTTAACGCCATTCGATAGAGCGCATATCGAAACATAAGAAATGATGATTCCCGAATTTTTTATTGATTTCTAAGTACCGAAACAAGTCCTCAAACTTCATGCTAAAATTTTGTCCATTTTGGCGTTAAAGGTTTAACATTTTATGTAATTAGAGTCACTGAATTCAGATTAATAGTAAAAATATGCGAAAAGTCAGTTGAAGACACAAAAAAGAAGTTAATTACCATGTAAATCAATATCTCAGACTTCAATACCTTATTAGACGTATAAAAAATACCAGCACCAAACTTTAGATTCGACTATGTTTTTCTCTTTAGATACACCCTAAGCACGGTGGGCTTAAACTAATTTTAACCCAAAAGTTCTTGCACTTTGCCGTTTTTTGTTAACATAGTTTCAGTGATATCTCACAATAATTTTCAGACGTAAATGAAAATAATCAGTGGAAAGAAAGTCAAATTATCTTAATTTTAACAAAAAAATGCTAAGCTATTCAACATAATTAGCAAAAAGGTTTTTAAAAGCATCTTTTTCATAAAATATGTATTTTGTCCTTAAATAATAATTTGTTATGTAGACATTACATTTCAACACACAAAAATTATAAAATGGTCAAAAATTTGTGTAAAAAGTGTTTTTTATTGGTTTTTCAAAATTTATTCCTTTATGAGGAATTTCACATTAATATAATCGGAAAGTAAAAAATAGTGAGTAAAGTTTCTTAAATTTTAGTTTCATTTAACTTTTACTTTCAGACTTAAATATTTCTCAAAATCTCTTTTTTATTAATCCTATATAAAAATCAGAGTATATTAGGTTTATGACGACTATTTAGAAAAAAATTCACACTGATGTTAAATTAATTTATTTCTTATTTACTATTGGAAGCTGCTATTTCTTCGTCAAAATGAAATTATTATTGTACACCTTTTAACACAATATCTTGAACAATATTTTGAATATTAACTGATTTAGAATTGTATTTTGTCCATGTTCCAAAATTCTATAAGACAACTAAAATAGGTCTAGGATTTTATAGTGAGCAGGCAATTAAATCTGCACACAGTGACTTTAAAGACATCTGGACAAAATACAAAGTCTGTTTAAAACATACCGACTATCCCATAGGATTGCATCGAGCCCTATGTGAATATAGGATGTTTTTGGTATGTCCACGGATAATGATCTATATCATTCAGTGGTGCTCACTCATTTTAAATTTTGAAAGTGATGAATTTCGAAAACTAGATAGTATGTGAAAAGAGCTTTATGTTCTAGACACTAAGGGTGCGGTCACACGAATTATGTAAAAACCATTCTTGTCTTTTCTCTCCTATGACAAAACCGTAAGGGTGCATTTTAACGACTGTCGGTAAAAAAATTTTACTGAAAAAAGTCCAAATCGCCTTCACATCAAATTGTAAAGGTGATTTTGCAATAGCTTTAAAATGTATTTTTTTTAGTTTAAAGTAACTACACATTCTGATTATAAATTCAATTGAAATCATCAAATACAAAGCAAATTATCGTAAATTTATATGCAGGATGTGCAATTGCTCTGAATCAGACAAAAAAATTCATTTTTAAGCTATTGCAGAATCACCTTTCTAGCTTGGTGTGAAGGCGATTTTGACTATTTTGGTACATTTTTCTTCGACCGTCAGTCGTATAAATACACCGTAAGTAATTATGTACTGTGACTCAATTAAAATTACCAAAATTTTTTTAGTTTCTCTAATGTTAAGTTTATTAAAATAATTTTGCCGCTTAATAAATGATATTGAAAAGAGCGACTGTAGAGCACACCTCACACTCTAAATGGAAACGAAATAGATGGAGCTGCCATGGGATTATCTCAAAAAAGAGTAAAGTAAACGTACTCGTGTCATAAGAAGTTTTTAAGACATCGTTAATTGATCCTGGTGCTTATCAATTGGTTTCATTTGGTTATTGTACCGTCATCATTAGCATTACCCAATGTATACCACGAGGATGTAGCATAATCGGATTTTGCACATCATTTAATCCTAAAAAACAGTTTGATGTAAGTCCGGTGCTCGTACTCTTGGCACTTGTGCACACATCAGCAGTGTGTCTTTCTTCACTGTCATTTCTTATACAAAGAAGCTTAAATGACCCTAAAAGTTTATCAGATTATTTATTTACTCACTTCTATCCTAATCTTACATTGCTATTCTGCTATTCTGATATTTACTTCACTCTTAAATTGCATTTATTAAACTCTTACTATTACTTCACTGTCATTAATAATACAAAGAAGCTTAACTGAACCTAAAAGTTAATCAGATGTATAATGTTACATAATAGCACCTCAGAATTTCAAAAATTTGAGTACTTTACGCTTTTATATTTTCCTCACTTCTATCCCGTATAACTCGAAAGATATTCTTTCTGGGGCAATTTGCCTTATACATAATTTGTTCAGAACATCCCAAACAGGGACTGTCTCCAAAGTTTAGTTTCGTTTCAGTTTCTGAGTCGACACGAAACTAAATTAACAAACTGAATTTAGTTTCGTGTCGACACAAAACTAATCTAACAAAGTGAATTTAGTTTCTTGTTAACACGAAACTAAATTCAAATTCTTAATTTAGTTTCGTGTCAATACGAAACTAAAATAATATATGAAATATTTCGTATCAACTAAAATTTCATAAATTTTTATACCCAACAACAACCTGATTGAATTTAGTGCAAACTCAACACGTCTTCTACAGAGAATTTTACCTACACTCGGAAATTCCGATGAGATCGGAATTCTGTCAGCAATCGGAATTTTGATTGGAATGCCAAAAAGAATTCTGTCGGAATTCATATCGAAATTTTGATTAGAATTCCTGTAGAATTCTGTCAGAATTTCGATAGGATCGGAATTTTGATTGTAATTCCTAAAAAAATTCGATCGGAATTTTGATTGGAATTCCTAGAAAAATTCTGTTAGAATTCCGATCTGGGTTCTGAAAATTGCGATGGGATCGGAATTCCTAAAAGAATTTTGTCGGAATTCCTATAAGAATTTTGTCAGAATTCTAATGGAATCAGAATTTCGTCAGAAATCGGAATTTCGATTGGGATTCCTATAAGAATTCTGTCAGAATTCCGATCTGGATTCTGAAAATTCCAATGGAATCGAAATTCCATTCGTAATCGGAATGTTGATTGGAATTCCTAAAAGAATTCCGATCTGAATTTTGATTGGAATTCCTATAAGAATTCTGTCATAATTTCTATCTGGATTCTGGAAACTCCGATGGAATCGGAATTCCAGCAGAAATCGGAATTTTCGTTGGAATTCTTAAAAGAATTATGTCGTAAGTTTGACCATTTACGTTAGTTACTGTAGTAACGTAATTTACTCTGGTTACGTAACTTACATTAATTATTTACGTTGCTCTAGTTACGTGAGTGAGAGGAAACAATTTTTCTGTGATTGACACTAAATAATTATGTTTTTAAAATATTTTGTTTTGAGTTGACTCGAAACAAAATCTAATTTGTTAATTTAGTTTCGGGCCGACACGAATCTAAACTCAGTTTGTTAATTTAGTTTCGTGTCGATATGAAACTAAAGTCACTTTGTTAATTTAGTTTCGTGTCGACTCAAACACTAAAACAAAAGTAATTTTCTATTTAGTTTCGTTTTAGAAGCGGTTCCTGATCCCAAAGAATATGTTCCTAAAGTTTCACCTAATTTGTCCGAAAGTCAATTTCTGTACTTTTTGTGCGTTGTCCTTTGCAAGAAATTATTGCGCTATGTCAGCTTGTTTCTTAATCATAAATATTTTTAAAAATCGTAGAGTTTTACAATATGGAAAAACTTTGCTTAATAATTTGAATGAATTAATATTTATTAATATAAAAAAGAGGACATTGTGGTTAGAATACATATAATTTTCAATTTGTTTAATAATTTTTAATTAAAGTTACTAACATGACTGTTTTTTTGTTTACAAATTTATAGCCTAAAAAATAATTAGATTTGAAATTACTTTCAATTAATAAATTATAATTTAAAAAAAAAATACCTAATTAATTGATTAAATTATTATTTTTCTAACCATTCTATTAATAAGGTTAATTTAATTGGTAACCTTTCTATTGACAGTCAGAAAAAATAGAATTTTTATAAGTGATATATTCAAGAATATGTTTTACCTTTTATAATATTACCACACTTTTTCTGTTAGATTAGTCAGGAAGAAAAAATTGATTTAAACAATTTTATAGTAAAGGTACAAAACAGTCTGTTTTTCAAATTTAACTACATTTAAGAAAATTTATCAACTTCGAGGTACCTTTAAATATTAGTGGGTCGAGGCTGGCAGTAGGTCGTCAGTATATTTAATTTATGTTTTTTATATTTTACCAACCCCACATAACCTTGGAGTGCGAAATCCAAGGTATCTGTATGCAGATTTCCCAAAATTCCCTGAGCAAATTTGTATAAACATTGTAGTATTGTAGCTTATAATCTCCTGAAAAAATGTTAATGCCAAGAAACAGAAAATCAATAAGTTTTTAGCTACATAATATTGAGCCTCAAAAAATTAGTGAAAAATTAATGAAAATAGGAAAGCTTGCAACCCACTTTGGGGGTTGTAGTACCGTCAATCTGGCATTTTCTGCTGAAAACATACCTTACTTGAGATTATATCATAAATCGTAAGTGGTACATGTGACTAGCTTAAAACTAGAATGTTTTGATCACTCAAAAGTTTTTTTGAATTTGATGTTGTAAGAAAACAGTAAGTCGTACTTAAAAATTTCTTAATTAAAAGTTGTAAATGACTAATAAATAACACTTTGTCGTTTTAAATATACATAATACAATAATACATGATGATAATCATAAAACTATCATTTAAACACATGTAAATAACTTTAAATTATCATTTCAATAGAAGCTTTTTTAAACGTTTTGAATATGATACTTTTTAAAAACTTGAAATTAATACTTGAAGGTTAAATGAATAACAATTTGATATCTAATACACTTTTCAAGTTATTTTAAAAGAAACGAGAAAAATAGTTTTAAAAAGAATTTGAAAAACTTATAAATATAAAAAAATATAATAAAAAAATTTCTTTTAAAACTGATCTTGAAATTGCAGTTACGTAAAAATCTCCCATATAATAAGTAAAGTTATTATTGAGAAAAGACACTTTTTGAAATTAAAAAGTCTTATGTTATTAAATATTAAAATATAGAATAACAAACAGGATATGAGTATTTAGTTATTTCAAAATATTTAATCATCAGAATAGTTGTAATAGATGGTATGGACAACTTCATTCATAATAGAGTAGTTCAAGCTAAAAATGAAGTAATAAGCGAGTGTAGCGCGAAAAAATTAGTTCCAGTAAGAACAAAAAATCTTTAAGTAGAAATTCAAACTGTTTTGATTAGAATAAGAAAATTTTTCGGAAATTTACACAGACGAAAAGATTTACAATGAATACGACGTAATTACGTCGTGCATACGAAAATATCCTAATCAAGTACAAAATGTACATTCGAAAAAATTATTTTAAAACCTTCGAAGAACTAAAAAGTTTAGGTAAAGAATTCGAAATAGAAAGAAGTAAATTGAAAGTTTAAGGATAATCGTTAAAATTTATAATAGATAAACTCATTTGGTGACAAAAAGAAACAAAACTCAAACAAGGGAAATAATGAAAATTCTAAAATATTTGGTGGAAATTCAAAATTCTAAACAAAGCTTTTAGGAAACCATTATCAAAGAAATTAGTCAAATGGACAACCAAAAATAATTTTCCATCTGACACAGCTGCAGACGGTAGAAACGGTAAAAAAATAATGGGAAATCCTTCTCGTATAAACGAAAATCCAAATAATAGTCTTCAAGTAGCAGTGAATCTTCACTGAAAGATCTTAGATTTTTTATCAACATATAACTTCAGGAAACAATATTTGAGACTTTCATCGATACAGGAGCTTCTATTTTGTAGTATTCGTCAAATAATGGGGCCGTTTCACAAACGGGCGCATCCGGCGTTTCGCGATGGCTTTGATGCCTCTATGAGAAGCTTACTCACAAGGCGAAAGTTGTACTGCGAATTTTCAAAATGTAACCAGAAATGCCCAATGTAACCAGAAACTCCAGGTCAAAAAAGAAAATTTTAACATTCATTGATAATTTTTCTCTATTTTCTCAAGTTTATTTAATGAAAAAAACTAAAGTTGGAACTTTCATTAAAGAATTTATTCAATTAATAAAAACGCAGAATAACAAAAAGCCAAAAATTATTAAGTTAGATCAAGGAAGGGAGTACGTTAATAATGATTTGCAATTTTTTTTAAAAGAATGCATTCACAAAGAACAAAGAAGAAAATTAGATGATAAAGGTGAAAAATTAATTTTTGTTTGTTACTCAGAAGAGTCGAAAGCATTCCGACTACTTGATACAAAAACAAATAAAGTCAAGATTAGCAGAGACGTTATTTTTCTTGCTAAATTCCACAAGAAAGAAAATTCAAAAGGAACAAATGTCATCGAAATACCTTTAAAAAATAACAAAGATAATCAAAATCAAGAAATCGAAAATGAGGATTCATCAACAGAAGAGGAAATCAACACAGAAGTTAGTGATTCAATAAATGGTACGGATAGTGATTATTCAGGGGAATCAACAGCAGAAATAGAAGAAAATCAAGTAAGGCGCTCTGAACATACGAATAAAAGATTTCTTCGGAAGGCTGTGGCCACCTCAAAAATGGTCATCAAAGGAACGTAACCGAGGACTGTAAAAGAAGCATTGTCAAGTGAAAACAAAGAAGAATGGAAGAAAGCAATGGACGAGAAAATAAACTCATTAAAGAAGAACGATACCTGGGACATCATCTCTAAGCCTACAAAAGAAAACAACTTTACGTGTAAATGGATTTTTAAAATTAAAAGAAATGCGAAAGGTAATATAGAGAGATATAAAGCTAGGCTCGTTGCAAGAGGATTTTCTCAGAAATATGGCACCGACTATGATGAGGTTTTTGCTCCTGTTGTTTGACAATCAACACTTCGGATTTTTCTGACTGTAACAGGTACAAAAAATATGATTATTGAACATTTCGATGCCAAAACAGCTTTTTTAAACGGAACACTGCAAGAAAACATTTTTATGCAGCAGCCAAAAGGTTACGTCATTCCCGATAAAGAAGATAGTGTATGTAAACTAAAAAAGGGAATTTATGGACTAAAACAAGCAGCTAAAGTGTGGAATGATAAGTTGCACAAACTGTTAACTAATAATGGTTTTGTGTTAACAATGAAAACAAAATTTACGTTGTTATTTATGTCGATGATTTTTTAATTGCATCAAGTGATATAAATAAAATTAATCAAAAGGCTAAATTTTTAAATAAAGAATTTAATTTAACAGACTTAAGAATTCTAAAACATTATTTATGATTGGAAATCAGAAGAAACGAAAATAGTTTTTATTGTATTAAGCAAACAAAATACATAAAAAAATTAAACGAAAGGTTTGGTTTTCAAAATGCCAAAATTTCTCATTTCACATCTTTTTCGATAACGTATTGTAAACGTTTCGTGTACTAAGAACGTTTTTAGATTAATTTTTATATGAATTTTATATATCCTTTTTCCATTTTCAAGTGCATTTCAGCATTTTTCTGTAATTTACGGACTATTTTCAAAAATATTCCTTCATATTCCATTGATTTTCTACGGTGGTCTGACTGTAACGACATTTTTTTAAATGTTTATAACTTTGCCAATTTTTGTCCAGACATTTTCTGATGTACAGAATAAACATTCCACTTTAGAAGATCTTTCCAACCATATGTAGTCCAGGCTCATGCGAGTACTCCTAATTTCGAAAGACGTTCTTTAGGCGCAAACTTAGTATTAAGAATTGTATATAAGAAAAATTTGTGAAGCAAGAAATTGTAAGAAACGCTTGTATAGCCAAGTATGTAAGGCTGAAGACAGGTGTATAAACCAGTAGATAAATAAAAAAGAGAATTTTTCAATTCTTCAATACTTGAATTTGCTCATTTCGTAGTATAAAAATTAAAAAGTTATTTCCACGTAATCAATTCAAATTCTTTTTCAATTTATGGATAAAGCACACAACAAATTATTATTTGTAGTAGAAAATTGATTGAATTTAAAAGAAGAAATTTTTTTGTAGTACAAAAGTAAATTAATTTAGTTATTTATAAATTACAACATTATAAAGTTTTCTTTTTGTGCAGTTTCCATATTTTTTCTTACTATAAAAAAATTGTCTATAGATATTTAGAATCAAAAATTTATTAACATTTTGCAATTTGAACTAATGTTGAATTAAAGGAAAATAGAAATTGAATGTTGAATTATATAGGAAAATAAAAAATTGCAAATTGGTATTGCAATTGGAAATTGATATTGGAATTGGAAATAAATACTGCAATTGGAAATTAATATTGGAATTAAAATTGATATTAGAATTGAAAAATGATATTGGAATTCAAAATTGATACTGGAATTTGAAATTCGAATTGGAAATTGGTACTGGAATTGGAAATTGGTATTGGAATTGAAAATTGATATTGGAATTGGAAATAAATACTGGAATTGGAAATTAATATTGGAATTCAAAATTAATATTGGAATTAAAATTGATATTAGAATTGAAAAATGATATTGGAATTAAAAATTGATACTGGAATTTGAAATTGATACTGGAATTTTGGAAATCTATCTATATATAAAATCAGACTTTTGTCTGTACATTGCTCAGAACTTTAAATTTCGCACATAATTATTCGTTTTAGGCATCAAGGATTCCAAATATACCAATAAAAAATTTCGTGTATGTATGTATGTATGTATGTATGTGTGTCGGTATGTCACAGAATCTTTGTTCGCGAATCACTTAAAAACGGCTGAACCATTTGAAACCAAATTTGGCAGAATGTTAGACCTTGGGCCAAGGAAGGTTTATAAATTTACAGATTTGAAAAATATTAATTAGAACCGGAGATATTCAATTTTTTCGAAAAATTCAAAAATCAAAAATTTTCAAATTTTACATTTTTTTAAAAAATGCTTTCAAATATTCTATAATTGAGTTTAACATGTTATTGAGTCACATTTTAGAATAGTTTTGCCAAAAATAATGTCCTTTAACTAAGATGTAAGTATAAAATTTTTTTTTAAATTTAAAAAATCGAAATTTTTAAAATTTTATATTTTTTAATGAATTGTTTTTAAATGATCTATATTTTATTGTTACATGTTATTTGGTCAAATTTTAGCATAATTTTGCCAAAAATTCTGTCCATATTTAACATGTAAGTATAAAAATTTTTTCGAAAAATTCAGAAAAGAAAAAATTATAATTATTAATTCCAATTAATATTTCTATTTAATCTATATATATATAAGATGAGACTTTTGTCTGTACATTGCTCAGAACTTAAAATTTTACACATACTTATTCGTTTTGAGCACCCAGGATTCCAAAAATGCCAATAAAAAATTTCGTGTATGTATGTATGTGTGTGTATATGTATGTATGTATGTATGTCCGTATGTCACAGAATCTTTGTTCGCGAATCACTTAAAAACGGTTCAACCGTTTGAAACCAAATTTGGCAGAATGTTAGACCTTAGGCCAAGGAAGGTTTTTAAATATATACAGATTTAAAAAATATTAATTAGAACGGGAGATATTAAATTTTTTCAAAAAATTAAAAAATCAGAAATTTTCAAATTTTACCTTTTTTAAGAAAATGCTTTCAAACTTTGTATAATTGAGTATAACATGATATTTAGTAACATTCTATAATAGATTTGCCAATAAAATGTCCTATAACTAAGATGTAAATATAAACATGATTTTTAAAAAATTAAAAAAATCGCAAATATCCCAATTTTATATTTTGTAATGAATTGCGTTTAAATAATCTATAATTGATTGTTACATGTTAATTGGTCAAATTTTAGTATAATTTTTTCAAAAATTGGGTCCTGTAACTAAAATGTAAAGATAAAAATGTTTTCAAAAAATCGAAATTTTAAAAATTTTAGATTTTTTAATGTATTGCTTTTAAACGATCTATAATTGAGTATAACATGTTAATTAGTCACTTTTTAGCATAATTTAGCAAAAAATACTATTCCATATTTCAGATGTAAGTATAATAATGTTTTCGGAAAATTTAAAAAAAATTATTTTTTTTATAAGAGACAATTTTTGGAAAAATTATGCCAAAATTTGACCAAATAACATGTAACAATGAATTATAGATCATTTAAAAGCAATTCATTAAAAAATACAAAATTTGAAAAATTTCGATTTTTTTAATTTTTTGAAAACATTTTTATATTACATCTTGGTTGTAGGACATTATTTTTGGCAAAAAATTTTTACATTTTGATAGATTGCAGTAAAATAATCAGTTTTGTTTTTTGTGAGAGATATATATATATAAACAATAAATTTACAGATTTTAAACATATTAATTAGAACGGGAGGTATTCAATTTTTTCTAATCATTTAAAAAATGGAAAATTTTTAATTTTTTTGTTTTTTAATATATATCTTTTAAACTTTTGACGTCAAAATAATGGAATTTAGAATAATTTGTTTATCCAATTAATCAAAAAATTTTCAATTACAAAACTTCGAAAATATTAAAAATGGTAAACGATGAATGGTAAACAATGTAAAAAAATATTAATTCATAGCTTTAAAATTATTTTTAAAGGAGATTGAAAATGGAGATTTTTTATGATAAAATTCATACTACATAAATTCAAGAATACCTGTGAAACGATACTTGCATTATGCTACTGGGGAAAAACTTAGACAGTAAAAAGTTTTGTTATTTTAATTCTAGGTTTAACTATTATGGATGTTTAGAGCATTGCAAAGGCAAAAGTTAAACAGAGTGTCTATTATTATTTTTGTGTAACAAACTATCCGGCTTTTCCCATCTTTGTCCAAATTTTTCCAGGTGTATATTTTCTCATCAAATATACATTTTTTTGATAAGAATAAACGATAAATAAAACTACAAATGGCTACAAAAATTCACATATTTTATGAAAATACTCTTCGACGGGTTTTTGTTTTTACAAATACTTTTAACAGGGGATCTACATTTAAGCAATTATGATACAATTAGTTCGAATTTGACTTTACTATAACTACAAAAACTGGTCGAAATTTAGGATTAACTTATAATACTATAATTAAATTTCTACAAATAATTGACAAACATTGTTTTCTGCATTTTAATAAATAAAAAATTAATTATTTGATGATAAAAGTTTAATCACAGTTTTAAAATGGTAATATTTTTATAATGAAATAGTTAATGGTTGCTAATCATAATTTCTCCAGTCAAATTAAATTTCCCACTATTTCCTATTTTTCGAGACTGGTAGACACACTATTAAATGTATCTGTAGAAACTAAAACCCGTCGAAGACGGGTACGACAGCTAGTTATTATTAAAATTGATATTAGAATTGGAAATTGACATTGGAATTAAAATTGATTCTGGAATCTATATATATACATATATATAAGATGAGACTTTTGTCTGTACATTGCTCAGAACTTGAAATTTTACACATACTTATTCATTTTGAGCTTCCATCATTCCAAAAATTCCAATAAAAAATTTCGTGTATGTATGTATGTATGTATGTATGTATGTCCGTATGTCACAGAATCTTTGTTCGCGAATCACTTAAAAACGGCTCAACCGTTTGAAACCAAATTTGGCAGAATGTTTGACATTAGGCCAAGGAAGGTTTTTAAATTTACAGATTTGAAAAATATTAATTAGAACCGGAGATATTCAATTTTTTCGAAAAATTCAAAAATCAAAAATTTTTAAATTGTACCTTTTTTTAAAAAATGCTTTCAAACTTTGTATAATTGAGTATAACATATTGTTTATTCACATTGTAGAATAGATTTGCAAACAAAAATGTCCTATAACTAAGATGAAAGTATAAACATGATTTAAAAAAAAATCAAAAAATCGCAAATATTAAATTTTTATAGTTTTTAATGAATTGCTTTTAAATGATCTGTAATTGATTGTTACATGTCATTTAGTTAAATTTTAGCATAATTTTTCCAAAAATTGTGTCCTATAAATAAGATGTAAAAATAAAAATGTTTTCAAAAAATCGAAATTTTTTAAAATTTAGATTTTTCAATGTATTGTTTTTAAACGATCTATAATTGAGTATAACATGTTATTTAGTTACATTTTAGCAAAAATACTATTCCATATATCAGATGTAAGTATAATACTGTTTTCGGAAAATAAAAAAAACGAAAAGAATATCTATTTATAAGAGACAATTTTTGGAAAAATTATGCCAAAATTTAACCTAATAACATGTAACAATGAACTATAAGATCATTTAAAAACAATTCATTAAAAAATATAAAATTTGAAAAATTTCAATTTTTTTAAATTTTTAATATATATCTTTTAAACTTTTGACGTCAAAATAATGGAATTTAGAATAATTTATTTATCCAATTAATCAAAAAATTTTCAATGACAAAACTTTGAAAATATTAAAAATGGTAAACGATAAATGGTAAACAATGTGAAAAAATATTAATTCATAGCTTTAATAGTATATTGTGCACCTAGGGAGGAAAGTAATGGTTTTCCCGAGTGTGAAGTTTGCAGTTCGAGGTGTAAGGAGCGTCGAGCCGAAGGCGAGTACTTGCGAGCGAAGACGAGAACTGTAAAAACACGAGGCGAAAATCATTTTCCTTCCGTGGTGCACAATATACTATTTTTTCTAACACACGTAAACCGAAAGTACAACTATTCAATTATTTAATGGAACTTTTTAAAACAAATAGTTTTTAATTTTATAATAATATTTATTTACTATTATATCACAGTAATTAGATCACAGTTTTAATATTTGGAAATTAAAAAAATTATTTTTAACTATTAAAATAAACTATATAACTATAACTATTCATCTTAAACTAGATGTAGTTACAAGTCATTCTAACAGGGAGGTAAAGTAACATTACCTCCCTGTCGCCGGGAAAGACTTACTTTCCACCTTCTAAACAGGTAAGAAATGATGTGCTTTCGGCGCGTATGTTAGAAAAAACTATTTTTAAAGGAGATTGAAAATGGAGATTTTTTATGATAAAATTCATACTACAGAAATTCAAGAATACCTGTGGAACGATACTTGCATTATGCTACTGGGGAAAAACTTAGAAAGTAAAAAGTTTTGTTTTTTTAATTCTACGTTTAACTATTATGAATGTTTTGAGCATTGTAAAGGCAAAAGTTAAACAGAGTGTCTATTATTATTTTTGTGAAACAAAATATCCGGGTTTTCCCATCTTTGTCCAAATTTTTTCAAGTGTATATTTTCTCATCAAATATAAATTTTTTTGATAAGAATAAACGATAAATAAAACTACAAATGGCTACAAAAATTCACAAATTTTATGAAAATACTCTTCGACGGGTTTCCGTTTTTACAAATACTTTTAACAGGGGTTCTACCAACTGGGAAAAAACAGGAAATATGCAGGAATTTTATTTAATCGGGAAAAATTGTGAATTCAGCTTGCAATATAGGTCTTATTTCACATTTAAGCAATTATGATACAATTAGTTCGAATTTGACTTTACTATAACTCTAAAAACTGGAGGAAATTTAGGATTAACTTATAATACTATAAGTAAATTTCTACAAATAATTAACAAAGATTGTTTTCTGCATTTTAATAAATAAAAAATTAATTATTTGATGATAAAAATTTAATCACTGTTTTAAAATAGTAATATTTTTATAATGAAATAGTTAATGGTAGCTAATTATTATTTCTCCAGTCAAATTAAATTATCCACTTTTTCTTATTTTTCGAGACTTGTAGACACACTATTAAATATATCTGTAGAAACTAAAACCCGTCGAAGACGGGTACGACAGCTAGTTAATAATTAATATTGAAAATGAAAATTGATATTGGAATTGCAAATTGATATAAGAATTGGAAATTGATATTGGAGTTGGTAATTTATATTGGAATTGGAAATTGATATTGGAATTGCAAATTAGTATAGGAATTAAAAGTTGATATTGGAATTAAAAATTAAAATTGAAATTGGAAATTAATATTGGAAGTTGATATTGGAATTGGAAATTGATGTTGGAATTGCAAATTGATATAGGAATTGAAAATTGATACTAAAATTGGAATTTACTATTGGAATTGGAAATTGTTATTAAAATATTGCAATTTAAATTAATGTTGAATTAAAGGAAAATAGAAATTGGATTTTGAATTAAATAGAAAAATAGAAATTGGAAACTGATGTTGGAATTGGAAATTGGAATTGGAAATTAATATTGGAATTGAAAATTGATACTGGAACTTGGAAATTATTATCAAATTGAAAATTGATATTGAAATTGGAAATTGACATTGGAATTAAAATTGATTCTGGAATTACTAATTAATATTGGAATTAAAATTGATATTAGAATTGGAAACTGATATAGGAATTGAAAATTAATATTAAAATTAAAATTGATATTAGAATTGGAAACTGATATTGGAATTGGAAATTAATATTGGAAGTCGAAATTGATATTGGAATTTTGCAATTTAAATTAATTTTGAATTAAAGAAAAATAGAAGTTGGATGTTGAATTATATAGAAAAATAGAAAATGGAAATTGTTGTTCTAATTAGAAATTGATGTTGGAATTGGAAATTGGTGTTGGAATTAGAAATTGTTATTGGAAATAAAAATTCAGTTTAAAATTTAAAATTGATTTTGAAATTGGTAGTTGATATTGGAATTGCAAATTGATATTGGAATTGGAAATTGATGTTAGAATAGCAAATTGATATAGCAATTGGAAATTGATATTAGAAATTAATATCGGAATTGGAAATTAATATTAAAATTGGAAATTTGTACTGGAATTTTTTAATTTGAATTAATGTTGAATTAAAAGAAAATAGAAACTGGGTGTTGAATTCTATTGAAAAATAGAAATTGGTATTGGAATTGGAAATTGATATTGGAATTGGAAATTGATATTGGAATTGGAAATTGATGTTGGAATTGAAAATCAATATTAGAATTAAAATTGATATTTGAATTGGAAACTGATATTGGAATTGGAAATTAATATTGGAAGTCGAAATTGATATTGGAATTTTGCAATTTAAATTAATTTTGAATTAAAGATAAATAGAAATTGGATGTTGAATTTATTTATTTATTTATCATCTTACACGGGAATTTCCCTTTCGTACAACAGTACTTATAATAATGTTCTAATAACAAAAATAAAATATGTGGAAATGCTGACGTATAGTTCATACAAGATTAAAGATTCTGTTTCTTAATTGATTAATGAAAGTAGTTAAAAGTACACCGTAGAAGTCAATAGTATTATGAAAGTCATTAGCCTCTCTGGTCAATCTAGCGACCACCGAATTTAACATATAATTAGTTCTATGTATTGACTGCTTGAGTAGAGTCGGATTTCTGGGAGATTTAAAAGGAACAGTGAAATTTAATAACGATAATAAAGGTGGACAGTTTATAATACCATTAATTATTTTGAACAAAAAAAGTAAATCAGAAAATAGAAATCTACTACTTAAGAGTGGGATACCCAAAATCCGTCTCAACTCAGAATAGTCATGACTATATTTGTCAAACGATATTCCCGCTTGCCTTGCAACAAAACGCATGAATTTATTTAGTATTCTATCCAGTTCTGTTAGTAGATAGTCCTGATAAGGTGACCAAATAAGTGAGGCGAACTCAATAATTGGTCTAACTAAAGAAAAATACAAAACCTTCATTTCCAATACATTCCTGAAATAAGTCATGCTCCTGGTGACAAAGCCTAAGGTCCTGGTTGCTTTATTAATTGTTAATAAAATATGAGATTTAAACTCCAGAGATGTGTCAAGTAAAACTCCCAGGTCCCGAATCATGGAAACTTTAGTAATAATTTGGTTAACAATGGTGTAGTCATAGTTAAATGTGCTAGAACTCCTTTTAAATGAAATAATAAAACATTTTTTGTTGTTAAATAAAAGGTTATTTTTAAAAGACCATTCAACAAGACGATTAAGATCAGATTGTAGATTATAAAGGTCCTGATTGCATGTTATTCTTTTAAAAAATTTAAGGTCATCAGCAAATAAAAGATATAAACTGTGATTTATTACTGTAGTTATGTCATTTATGAATAGTAAAAAAAGAGAGGTCCAAGATTCGTACCCTGAGGCACACCAGAGGTTATTAAAAAAGGATCAGAAAAGTCTTGTTGTAGGCGAACAGATGAATATCGATTATTAAGATAACTTTTTATCCATAAAATTAATTCACTAGAAAACCCCAAGGCTTCCAACCTTGTCACCAGAATGACATGATCAACCTTGTCAAAGGCTTTAGCAAAATTAGTATAAATTGTATCAACTTGAAAGCCCTTTTCAAGATTTGATGACACAAAATCCGTAAACAAAACTAAATTGGTCAACACCGACCTGCGTCTTATAAAGCCATGCTGCTCATTGATAATAAAATGTTCCACTTGATTATAAATTATGTCTAATACTAGACTCTCAAAAATTTTTGCTATTGAACTTAGAAGTGTTATAGGTCGGTAATTATTAACATTCTTTTTATCATTATCTTTGTAAACCGGTACTATAATACCTCTTTTCCACACATGTGGAAAAATTCCACACCTTAAAGAACGATTGAGTAAAACAAGTAACGGCCCAATAAGTGCAGAACTGCATGACTTAAGGAGAGCAGGAGGAATTTGATCAGGACCAGCACCTTTATTAACCTTCAAATTCTTTAACTTTACTGCTATCATTTCCCTTCTTATAATAGTAGCATTAATTCCTAAGTTATTGTCAGAATTGTAGCAAAGAACAGGAACATCGTTTGATGGTAATGTATGAACAGAGCTAAAATGATGAGCAAAAAAATTAGCTATATTCACAGAAGTATTCGCAGGTACATTATTGTAAAAAACTTCACCAGGAATACGAGTTTCACATTTAAGAGAATTAACATAGTTGTAGAACTGTTTCGGATCAGATATTACGCTGTTTTCAACCTTAGATACATAGTGTTTAAAAGTCGACCTTGACAACATTTTACAGTCCGCTCCCAATCTAGAAAATTCTTGATAGTCTTTTTGTTTATTAGACACTTTAAAATTTCTATGTGCTATCTTTTTCAAATATGTAAGGCGTTTAAGTTGGTGAGTAAACCATGGTGGATAATTATCACTCTTGATTCTTTTTAAAGGTACAAAAAGGTTTACAGCTAAATATAATTTGTTATAAAAAATAGAAACTGCATTATCCAAGCTTGGTATATCAAGAATAAGATTCCAGTCATAATCATTAAGCAGGTTACAAATTTCGGTGAAATTCGCACACGCAAAATTATATTTAAATAAATGTTGATTTATAATTAAATTTTCCTTATTATCAATAATATTTTGAATAGTAAGAATCAGTGGTGGATGATAATTATCCACAGGTATGATGGGGTCGTCACAAGTAGTCAAGGTGTAATTCAGCAAGCCATAGAATACCAAGTCCAAAACAGTTCCGCGAGTATTGGCAAAATCATTTATTTGAGCAAGACCCATATAATCAAAACAATTGGACAAAGAGATAGCAATTTCTTTACAGAGTCGCGTAGAATTTAAGTTAATTTAATTAGAATTAAAACATTAGTTAAATTAAAATCGCCCATAATACAAAAAACAGCGTTAGGATACGTCATATATAAGTCCTCAAGTATTGAGCACACTCTTGTGTAAATATTTAAATTTGAATTTAAAGGGATATAAAAAGTTCCCACAATATATATGAGTGAATTGATAGTAAATTTAACAAAAACATGCTCAACAGTCAGAACAGTACTTGGTAATCGCAAGGCATGTAGTGAATTATCACAAGCAATCAATACACCTCCGCCACGCAAGAATTCACTAGTATGAGCATTCCTATCAAACCTAAAAACTTCATAGTTACAGAATCCCAATTCAGGAGAACCGAAGGCAGGTGTAAGCCAAGTTTCTGAAAAAATAATTATTTTATAAGAACGAAAAATAAAAGATTCACGGAAAAGAAATAATTTTGTACGTGAACTTCTCACATTTTGATAATATATTGAAATGTCAACAGTATTAATAGTGCGAGAAGGTTTACTTGTGTGGGTAACTGCTTGGCTGCCAGAAGGGATTACACTCGATGTGATATCACTAAAACTAGTACAATGAGTGTCAGTGACACACCAAACTTGACCAACACTCAAATTTAATTTATAGGCTGGATCATCGTCGAGACTATGGTTGGTACCCCTCTCTGATACTTTATGCGAAGATCGCTTTCCCCTTCCACAATTCTCTCTGACATCAACTGCTTGGCTCTCTTGTACTATAACACCTTCAACGGTGTCTTGTCCCACGAGAGCAATAGATTGGGTGGGAGAAAGTCGGGTGGGGTTTCGTTGCTCAGCTTGAATTCTCTGAAGGCATCTAGATGCCGGATTGAGATCACCGAGAAATCACTGATTACGGTGATTTTGCGGTGATTTGTAAATATTTTCCAAAAAACCATATAAAACCACAAATTTTATTAGAGAAATTGAAAGAGGACATTCTGATGAACAGATTTATATCATTGTTTTAATAATGAACATTAATTTTATATGTAAAAATAATGTTTAAAGTTAAAAACATCGTCGGTGATAATTTACACTGTCACGGTGATTTTTAAACTAAGCATATAAATGAACTTATTTTTAACATAAAAGTGTATAGAATTAAAAGCCATGAAACTACAGAATAAATGAAAAACCAAAAAATGATCAATTAATATAACACTTTTGTAAAAATAAATAAAAAAGTGAAAAGTTTGTATCTGAATGTGACACAAGAAAAGAACGAGTAATTCGCTTTGTAGATAAATAAGTGAGTTAAATGATCATTTACCATGAGAGCTCGATCGATAACATGAAAAAAAGTGTTATCATAGTTTAACGATTTTTCTGCCAATAGATGGCGGACTGAAAGAATTTTAAAGTACAATTTTCAATCTTTCTATAAAGTGTCAAAAACAAGTTTTCATTATCGAAGTGGCTATTTCGCCCGTCAGTGAAAATGCAACAAAAGACGGTCGAAATAAAAGAAATTATGTTTATTTCCTCTGTTAGTAAAAATATGTGATTACTAAAGACGGGCGAAATAAAATAAAACTATATTATTTCACCTGTCAGGTAAATAATACGTGGATTACGTCAATATAATAGTCGAGTGGGTAGTAACATAACCTCAAATTTCTGTAAATGGGCAATTCCACGTGAGATTTTAGACGACCTCTTAAAATCGTCCAAAAAATTTTTTTTCTATTCTGTATCGAAAAAAACAGATACGTATTTTTTTATTTTTGTGTAATTGTCAAAATTTTCGAGTTATGAATTTTCGAAATTTTGCACTTTTAATCGTAGACCTATATTCAGTAGCTTATAAGTCCGAAAATATTGAGTTTAGAAAAAAGTTGTTAAAGAACGAAATTTATAGTGTTCTTTCGACTTTTAGGAAATGAAAACAAAATTTTTTTTTCATTCTTTATTAAAAAATAAAAAAAAATTTATAAACAAAATAATTTTTTTTTACTTTAGGTATGAAAAAATTTTTAATTTTCTTTTTTTAAAACATACATAACATCAAAATAATAAGAAGGTTTTGCAAAAAGTTTCAGAGTGGGCTTGACAAGTTTAATGGGTTAAAAACATAATTAAGCTGTCCATGCAGGTCGCACGCGAGCGGCGCAATGGGATTTTTTTTACAATTTACTATTAAAAATTGTCTAGAGCCAACAAAGTTAATAGTAATCACAATGCGATAAAATTTGTAGACTCTAGACAATTTTTAATAGTATATTTTAAAAAATCCCATTGCGCCGCGGGCGTGCGACCTGCACGGGCGCAGCTTAATTATTTTTTAACCCATTAAACTTGTCAGGCTCACTCTGAAACTTTTTGCAAAACCTTCTAATCATTTACAGGTATGTCTTAAGAAAAGAAAATTAAAAATTTATCATACCTAAAGTAAAAAAAAATTAATTTGTTTATAAAATTGTTGTTATTTTTTAATAAAGAATGAAAAAAAATTTTGTTTTCATTTCCTAAAAGTTGAAAGAAAACTAAAACTTTCGTTCTTTGACAACTTTTTTCTAAATTAAATATTTTCGGACTTATAAGCTACTGAATATAGGTCTAAGATTAAAAGTAGGTTGAATCCATTTCAAATCAGGCAAGCCGACTAACTTCATGTCGTAGTATTACCTGTCGATGAAATATGTTATTTTATAAGAAAAATAAAGAGACATGTATTTTTTTATTTTTCGTAAAAATGTTTTTTAACAAAGTTAACCACATTTGAACTTTGAGCTGTAGAACCCTAAAAAACAGTGAAAAAATGGTTTTTCTACTGTGTTTTAATAAATTTGTCTTCTTGATTCTTGTTGGGGGTCTTCTTCTCTTCGAAACCCTGTTTAAAATTTATAAGAAACTTCAAAATTAAAAAAATGGCGGCAGATTTAAAAAAAATAAACTTAATTTTCTCGAAAACACCACCTTTTTTTCTCAAATTTTTAGAGTTACTTCGTATTAATATAGAGAAGAAATTACATGAGTTTCAAGTGGGCTAAACGATATTTGTAGTTACAAGAATTTTTTTCCAAAAATTTTTTTTAAGTTCAAAATTATTGAAGTTATTTGTTTAAAACAAAGAACAATAAGAAATGAAAGTTTCACTGGAAAAATAAGTATCTTATTTGATATCTTAACATAAGATGTAATATAGAAAAATGGTATCTTACATCTTAAAATAAGATGTTTTCGAAAGTATCTTACAGATTTTTAAGATGCTTTATACGTCTTAGATATTTTTTCTATCTTAAAAAAGTAAGATACTTCTGTAAGTTTTTTAAAGTATCATCTTAAATTAAGATGTTTCTGTCTCAATAAGATGTTTAGCGATAAGTTACTTGTGAATTGTAAGATGCGAAAACAATTTAAGTTACTAAAACCAAAGATGCATAAAATATCTTACATATAAGCCCATAGTTAACCTCAAAACTTTTTCCCGAAAAAATATGTTGGAAAATGTATACGAAGATACTTTAAACATCTTAAATTAAGATATTTTAAATGACTAAAAAGTGACTACAATAACATCTTAGAAATGACTACTAAAACATCTTAATTAAGATACTTCTTTTTGCAGTGTTGTTGGATATATATAATAAGATTTTTCATAACCAAAATTTTTGTTAATGTTTACTCAAGTGACAGATATTTTGACACGCTGAGGAAATTGACGTAAGTATTATTTATTTCTAATTATATATTAATTTTATTTTTCTGATAATTATAATAATTCTAAGTGAAGATAAGTTTTTTATTTTTATAATTATCAGAAAAATAAAATTAATATATAATTAAACAAGTTGTGAATTAAGATGTTCATTGCATTAACATTTTTCATCCTCTTTAAGATAAGCAAAAAGTTAAAAGCTTAAAAAAGCTAAGCTAAGTTAAAGCTTTAAAGTGAATTTTTTCATTTTATTTAATTCTATTAATGCTAATTTATTCTTCTTATACATCAATCGATTCTTCTTTATGAAATGATGAATTTTAGTTTGTTCTTAAGTCAAGAGTAACATTTTATTATAAGGCAACATGATTTTTAAGAAGGAAATAAATTTCTAATAAAAGTGCGAATTTCTGGTTTTAATTATGTTTAATTCTATAAATTCAAATAGAATATATACTTTACATATACCAATCGATCCGTTTTAGTGCAACGGATAAGATTATTGAAAAAAATTACACCGAAAAAAAAGTATTTTCGAATTTAGAAAATTCCTCTTCTTTTGCAGCATTTTTTCCTCTTATGTACGGGCACTAAAGTTTTCTTTTCTAATTGAGAGGATTTTCCTTTGTTATATTTGTTATTAAATGTCACTTTTTAGACAGGTTAAAGCTGCATTCAGAAAAACAAAAGGCAACTTAAAAATCTTCTTTCTAGTATAAATTTGTTTCATTTTTAGAGGAATAATTTTAATCAAAGAAGAAATATTAAAATTAATCTTTTAATTAAAACATTTATAAATATAAACAAAAATTCCTCTTTCTTTTAGATGAATATTCGTAAATTGAAAAAAATATGTAAAAATAAATATTGAGCGGAATTTTCTTCTCACTCTGAGATTTTATTTTTTTCGGTGTAGTAAAATTTTATTGTACTGGAATATAATTTTGATATAAGAACTAAATCAATGATAAAAAAAGGTAATTTTTCTGCTTTAATTGTCATTAACTCTATTAACTCAATATAACTTCAATATTCAATTAAAACAAAATTATGAAAAAAATTTTTTTTCTGAAAAAAGTAAAAACAAAATTTTTTTAATAAATTTTTTAATGTCCATCAATCCATTTCGAGATATTTTTATAATAAATATGCCTAGCAATTTTCAGCCGAATTGGTTGAAACCTCTTCGAGTTATCGTGTTAACAAAAAAAACGGGATCCACACACACATACATACATCCGCACAATTGTTCAGGGTATTAAATAACATAGTCCTATGTAGAAGAAAATTTATTTGAAGGATTTTTAAAAATTTTATAAATTAAACGACTACAAAGCTTCCTTACGAGGAAGCAAAATAAATAATAGGGGAGACTGGGGTAAACCCGCTCACTTTTTTCCAGAATGGTAAAAACCTAGGAAATTATTCTCTAAATCCATGTTAATTTATATAATTTGAAAGCTTATGATTTCTTCTACCATCCTGCCGGAAGGATGTTCCGAAAATAAGTCTTTTAACTTGGCGCACTTTTTACTTTTTGTTGTTTAACTAAAACATTTTTGATTTTTTAAAATTCCTATTGCACGGAAAACTTACTGCAACATCTCAGCCTCAATTTAAAACAAAAAAACTTGAAATCCATTTAATAGTTTTTTTATACCACTTTATTTAAAGCTGTGTAAAGTGCGCCAAGCAACCCCGGGCCGGGGTTGCCTGGCACATGAGTGAAATTAATTAAATTATACGATTTAAAGTTGAAATATTATATGATATAGTAAAATAAGTTGTTTACTGTCATTTTACATTAAAAAAATTTAAAGAAGGATCATATTTAGTTACACTACCGTCCGAAATTGTGCGAACGCTAACATCTCTAGCTATTAAAAAACACACCCGCACAGAAACAGTGATAACTCGGTTAAAAATGACGCTAGATGGATTTTTTAAATTGCATTGGAAAGCTTATTAAATTTTCAATGAAATGTCACTATTTTAAGTTGTATTGCATAAATAGGAAGCGAGATATCATGTTATGAAGACAAAAAAATAATTCTATTTTTTTCGGAATTTCTTACTCTGACTTTGACTCCTGGCACAGCTTAGCAAAGTTTATGAAAAAAATTGTTACTTTTACAGACTATTCCTTGTAACCTAAGCTTTAAATAGAGACCAAGAACAGCAAAAAATATTTACGGGTTCCTGAGATATTACAAAAAGAGTCGGACCGTGACAAGCAGAATTTTCAATCATCGATTTCTCTAATTCGCCGTTGAGTCAATTACTTGTCTGTGAAAAAAGTGTCGAAAATTAATTTTACCAAGTACATTCTTACTGGGATCCACTTTTTAAATATCGATATATAATAAATTAAAATAAAAAGTGGATCCCAGTAAGAATGTAGTTGGTAAAATTAATTTTCGACACTTTTTTCACAGACAAGTAATTGACTCAACAGCGAATTAGAGAAATCGATGATTGAAAATTCTGCTTGGCACGGTCCGACTCTTTTTGTAATATCTCAGGAACCCGTAAATATTTTTTGCTGTTCTTGGTCTCTATTTAAAGCTTAGGTTACAAGGAATAGTCTGTAAAAGTCACAATTTTTTTCATAAACTTTGCTAAGCTGTGCCAGGAGTCAAAGTCAGAGTAAGAAATTCCGAAAAAAATAGAATTATTTTTTTGTCTTTATAACATGATATCTCGCTTCCTATTTATGCAATACAACTTAAAATAGTGACATTTCATTGGAAATTTAATAAGCTTTTCAATGCAATTTAAAAAAACCATCTAGCGTCATTTTTAACCGAGTTATCACTGTTTCTGTGCGGGTGTGTTTTTTAATAGCTAGAGATGTTAGCGTTCGCACAATTTCGGACGGTAGTGTACAATTAAGATCATTTTTTGTGTAATCGTAAAATTATAGAAAACTTTTATAAAATATACTCTGTGAATTTTTAAAAAACGCATCCTTCACTAAAATTGTTTTAACTGGCTTATGTTTTAGTACTTAGGAATATATAAATTATATAATATTAAACTTTATCAAATAATTTTATTAATATTTATTACACATCTAATTAAATTTCTTACTTAATAGTATTTTTTCGAATTTTTAGAGTCAAAATTAATGTTTCTGGTATACCAAAATCTTTCGCAGTTCCACGTAGACTTTTCTCATTAATTTTAATTTCCTTCACTGCTCTTATCAATACATCCTGTTGTATTGGCTCGTTAACAGATTTTCTTTTGTAATTACTCATTATTTATGCAGTATTAACAACATTTAACCCGAAACTTTTAACTTTTATCATAGAAATATAAATGTTGTGATTAAACTCGTGAGAGATGCTGTTTACTATACACTGATGTAGCAGATTTCTCTCAGATCGAGCGCGCCAGGTAACCCCAGCCAAACCGCGCCAAGTAACCCCGGAGGTACTTTTTATATATTTATAAAGTTTTTATTAATAACATTAATAAAAATCAAAAATTCTTTATTGTCCCTTGAAAACAAATAGTTAAAGCTCAAAACTTCATATTTGAGCTTTATTTTAAATCATTTCTTAAAAAGATATAACAAAAAATGAGGAGGTCAAAAATTTACTTTCGAGTACCAAAATCAATTATTATAATCTATACGCCACAATAATTAATGAATAAAAATGAAACTTTGTACAAACTTAGAGTTTATTAAGTACTTTAACTCGAGTGGAAAGAAAAAATTATTCAACTCAAAATTTTCTAAAAATCTCGACTGCGCCAAGTAACCCCGGTCTCCCCTAACTCTAAAAATTTGAGAAAAAAAGGTGGTGTTTGCGAGAAAATTAAGTTTATTTTTTTTTAAATCTGCCGCCATTTTTTAATTTTGAAGTTTTTTATAAATTTTAAACAGGGTTTCGAAGAGAAGAAGACCCCCAACAAGAATCAAGACATTTATTAACACACAGTAGGAAAAAAATTACAAGTAAAACCATTTTTTTCACTTTTTTTTAGGGGTTTACCGCTCAAAGTTCAAATGTGGTTAACTTTATTAAAAAACATTTTTACGAAAAATGCCTGATTTAAAATGGATTCAACCAGTGCAAAATTTCGAAAACTCATGACTCGAAAATTTTGACAATTAAACAATAATAAAAAAATACGTATCTGTTTTCTTTCGATACAGAATAGAAAAAAATATTTTTGTCCGATTTTAAAAGGTCGACTAAAATCTCACGTGGAATTGCCCATATATTCTGTGTCATCTGATTTTACCATAAAGGCGGGAAGTTTTAAATAAATTGGAAGTATATAAAATTAATACAAAAATTTTTTATGTAATTTTAGTTTTATAATTATTACAACTTTCTAAGTTTAAAAAAGAGAAAATTTTTATCAACAATAAAAATTATTTAATTTGTTAAAGGACAATTAAAAACATTTGTAGTTATTTATTTAATGTTAAAAATATATAAATAATTAATTCTTACGTCGATAATAGATTATAATTAATAATAAATCGTTAACTAAACATTAAAATGAGAATGAATTGAATTTTAATAATATTTTATTTAAATATAATTTTTTAATAAAATATTATTAAAATTCAATTCATTCTTTTTAATTTTTATCTAAAACATTTTTCTCTAGGACCAAGTTTTCAAGATAAAAATTCCTTAAAAAAAGTGACCAAAAAGTTTAATTAACAATATCTTGCAAAATAATGAAAATTTTGCAAAATCCTTGAGTGTACTTTAAAAACACCCTAAACACAACAAATTAACCGAGTATGAACAAAATCTGTGATTCAAAAGTTCTTCTAACTATGGAACGCCCCATATGCTTTCGTTTCAATGAGTGGTGCTATAGCGGACTGCCAATAGCATATGCTATAAAAATAAGGACACTATGTATTTGAGACATTGACAGGTGCTAAATTTATTGAAATACTTAACCACACATATTTATATGTTTATTAAACCGATCTTTTTTGAAATTCTTGTATAAAAAAGTATTATTTAAATTGTTTTAAAGAATTAATGACCAGTTAAATATAAATTCCTTATATAAATCCCCTTATACACGAGCAACTGCTCAATTTAAGAAGCGAATGTATTACATTGCAGCGCAGCGGTTCTCCTCTATCATAAAAGTTTAGCAGCTTTGGTCGCGGTTACTACATGGATGGGTGACCGATTGGGAACAGCGTATTTTTCAGACTCAAAAAAGTATAAAATGTGTTTAAATGTATATGTGTGTGTGTGTGTTTGTCGTTGGAAGAAAAGAAAAAATAATAAAGATATGTATGTTAATGTGTGAAATTGAAAAAATATGTTTATATAAAGTGTTGTGTTAAAGGTGTAAGAATTAATTATTATCTATAAAAAATATGTGAACAAAAATTTCCTTTTTTCAATTTATAGTTGGTATATCTTTAACCACATAAAAGAATTGACTTAACAGTGAGACGCATGATTTTCCCCCAAATCGCCAAGTGGTCGAATGTTCAAATGGTCGAATACCAAACGAATACGTCGAATTGTCATTTTGTCGAATGCTTTAAACGTCGAATTTTCAACAGGTCGAATGTTAAAAACGTCGAATCGTCAATTGATCGAATGTTCAAAACGTTGAATCGTCAATTGATCGAATGTTCAAAACGTCGAATCGTCAATTGATCGAATGTTCAAAACGTCGAATCGTCATTTCGTCGAATACTACAAACGTCGAATCGTCAAATGGTCAAATGCTCAAAACGTTGAATCGTCCAAAAGTCGAAAAATTTGTTTAATGTAAGTTAATATTAACTTAAACCAAGCAAATTTTTCCACTTTTTGCCGATTCGACGTTTTGAGCATTCGACCATTTGACGATTCGACGTTTTAAACATTCAATCAATTAGCAATTCGAAGTTTTGCGCATTCGACCATTTGACGATTTTAGCATTCGACCATTCGACGTTTTTAACATTCAACGAAACGACGATTCGACGTTTTGACGATTCGACCATTTGCCGATTCGATGTTTTTAGCATTCGACCAGTTAACAATTCCATGTTTTTAGAATTCAATCATTTGACGATTCGATGTTTTTAGCATTCGACCAGTTAACAATTATTCCATGTTTTTAGAATTCGATCATTTCACGATTAGATGTTTTTAGCATTCGATGATTTGACAATTCGACGTTTTAAGCATTCGACAAAATGACGATTCGACGATTTGGTATTCGACCATTTGAACATTCGACCACTTGGCGATTAGGGCAACAACTAAAAAAATTAAAAGTACAAATTTTTTAATCATAAAAATGATGCTTTTAAAATTTAAAACTATAGTTATTGACTCAAAAGCATATACTATAAAATTAAAAAATTTTGATCGTTGATTCAAAAGAAATACCTTCAAATTAACATAGTGTGCTGTCAATTTAAGAAATAGGCTGCTTTTGTTTCAATGCAAGTGATACTATCGAATAATTAAAATCGGTGCTTTCAAAACAACAGCATATACGTTTGGCAGTCCGTTATGACACTATTCAATGAACCAAACTCATATATCATTGATTCAACAGCATTTTTTTCTCCGTGCAGAACGTATTAAATGTGCTTCAAGTGCTAGTATTATAATATTTAAAAACAATAATGTTTCTCAATTTTTTATCAAATTTTATTAGAATTATTTTATAAAAATTGACTTAAAAATGAATTTCAGTTAAAATTTTAGATTACAATTAAATTTTTTTTTTTTTTTTTTTTGTTTTTTTTTGTCGTTTATACTCCTGCCCTATCGGCCTTACGCTCTCGACAAGAGTCCCTGCTGATACTTTTTGTGGATGAAGCATAACCATTCTACCAAATATTAGCAAATTTATCTAACCTAATGCGCCTACAGTGCGACTTTCGAAGATAGGAGTACTCGCATTTGCCTGGACCACCCGCAATTGGGTTTTCTCGCCAGAGAAGAGGGAAACTGTAGAAAAACCTCTTCTGAGTACAACCGGTTTATCGACAGTCTAGTTTCGGCGGTAGGCATCGGACAATAATCGACAATGCATACCGTCGCACCTAGACGTCAAACCTCCCGCTCGACATATCTCACCTGTCGGAAAAATCCCCGGCTGACGGGGGGCGCGCGAACCTCGCTCGCACCACCCGCAAAGCCGGAGCTCCAACCAACTGAGCTATTCCGTCGGTTATTACAATTAAATATTAAAAGCAATGTACCGTAAATTTTTAAAAATATTTCAATTTTGAAAAAGTTTAATTGAATTTTGCAAATATTATTTTAAGTTTTTATTTTTTAATATTTATTTCATTGGAGAATTTAGGAATATTTGAAATTTCGTAAAATTGAATATTGTTAACTAATGGATTTAAAAATTCTCAAAGAACTTTTTCGAAAATTATTAAGAATAATCGATTTAAAGAAGAGTTTTATTTAAAAATTCTTGCAAATAATAATTAAATTGATAATGATTGTATCACTCGGTTATTTTTAATTATAAGAAAACTTGAAGATATTGATCACTCCAAGTGATATAAGGCTATATAATACTCGGAGTGATCGGTTATATGATATAAAAAATTAAATTTATAGTTTAAAGTAAAATGTTCTCTTATTTGACTCGGGCTGGTTTTATTTTTGTCAGTAATTGGTCCGTTAAGTCCGTATTTTTAAAAACATTCACTGGTTCGAACCTTGTTCACTTTCATCACATTATTGGTATGTTACAATTCTTTTTAAAAATAATATAATTTCTTTTGGTATAGTTAGTTGTTTTGGTATGTTAATTATATATTAAAATTATAGAATTAATAAAAAATATATTGACATTTTTTAAGAAAAAGTTTCTAAGTACTAGATAGATGTATTATGAAAACCAGCCTACTAATTTTAGGTTAGGATTTCTGTCAAAATGATTGTGCGAATTAAATAACCGAGATAAGTTGTACAATTCGAAACTCCGATTTTCGAATCGGCCAATTCGAAGTTTCGAATTGGCTAGTTCGATTCGAATTATTCCCGACTCGAGTTTTCTGTTGTCGAGTCGAATAATTTTCGATTCGACTCGATTAAATGCACACCTCTAGAAATAACATATTTTTATAAAAAATATATATATAATATATATATATTTTTTTCTATGACATTTTGGAATCGGTTAGACATATTTTTTTCTCGTTCCTTATAGAAAAATATTAAATACATATTTTTTTATTTTTCCACAATTGCCAAAATTTTCGAGATATGAATTTTCGAAATTTCGGTTTCTTAAAAGCAGACCTATTTTCTATAACTTATAACTTTGAAAGTATTGAGTTTCGAAAAAAGTTGTGAAAGAAAGAAAGTTATGGTTTTTCTTCAACTTTTAAAAGATTTAAAAAAAAATTTTTTTTTTAATTTTTTAGAAAAAAAAATTATTTTTTTATAAACAAATTAATTTATTTTTAATTTGGGCGCGATTAATTTTTATTTTTTTCTTATTTATTTAAACCTGCCAATATACAAAAGATTTTTTAAAAAAATTCGAGATGGGCCGACTCATAGTTTTCGTTCTATAAATTTTTTTAGAACGAAAACTATGAATTAGTAAACCTAATAGCTTATAATTTTAAAAATTTTGAGTTTAGAAAAAAGTTGTCAAAGAAAGAAAGTTTTGGTTTTTCTTCAACTTTTAAACGATTTTTTAAAAAAATATTTTTTAAAATTTTTTAGAAAAAAAAATTATTTTTTTATAAACAAATTAATTAAAAAATTTATTAAACGAAAACTATGAGTCGGCCCATATCGGATCTTTTTAAAAAATCTTCTGTTTATTGGCAGGTATAAATAAATAAGAAAAATTGAAATTAAATTCTATATTTTCTAGACTTTGTTACGAGGGTAATTTGTTTTCGGATAGCTTGGATTTTTTTAATAATGATGTTGTATCATTTGTTACTGGCCTGCGATCCATGCTTTATGCTGAAAGTGGTAATTTCTTACGACGTTAGTTCTTATATATTTTACTTCATTAATTCTTACATTTTTATTTCTTTTTCTCTCCAATATATTTCATATATGGTTCTTTGTATTTTAGTTTATACTCATGTAAATCTTAAGGATCTTAAATGTACCCGTTTATGTCATGAATAAATAAATAAATAAAAAAATAAAAATTAATCGCGCCCAAATTAAAAATAAATTAATTTGTTTATAAAAAAATAATTTTTTTTTCTAAAAAATTTTTAAAAATACATTTTTTTAAAATATTTTAATAGTTGAAGAAGAACCATAACTTTCTTTCTTTGACAACTTTTTTCGAAGCTCAATACTTTTAAAGTTATAAGTTATTGAAAATAGATCTGCTTTTAAAAATCCAAAATTTCGAAAATTTATATCTCGAAAATTTTGGCAATTATGGAAAACTAAAAAAATACGTATTTCATATTTATCTGTAAGGAACGAGTTAAAAATATGTTTAACCGATTCCAAAATGTCATAGAAAAATTTCACGTGGAATTGCCCATATATAGTAATGATGTTATCACTCTGTCGACAAATTAGTAAGATGATGATAAAATCGATTAGTATGAGTCAGGATTCAAAAAACAAAAAAAGACGTTTCCACAGCACGAATGTCCTCTTCAGAAACTACAATTTACTTAGGGCATTTGCACCTTATGACGTCACAGTTTATGAAAAACATGTCTTCTAAAGCTGTGACGTCATAATGGTTCAAATGCCCTTAAAAAATTTTTTTAAAATAAATTATAAACATTTCTACAAAAGCAATATTCAAAAAAAATTTAGTTTACAATTTTTTGAATCCTGACTCGGAGTAATCGATTTTATCATCATTTTATAAAAAATGTTGTTTTCTGAAAAAAGTTTAAACTAGTTTTCCTGATTAGACTCATTGCATTTGTTTTTACTAATTTTTTTTAAATAGACTCTTTAAATATATTTAAAAAATATTTATAATTTTTTATTGTTTTTTCATTTTTGTTGAGAAAATACTTAAAAATAAATTAAACTTTGTTTCATTTTATAAGAAAATTATAAATTAACCCCCTCGGTGTGTAGCTAAAATATAAAAAATGGCCCCAAAATGTGTAAGGCCTTCTTTTGAATAAATTTTCATGACACTTGGTACTAAGGGCTTTTAGGGTTGCGGATTACGAATCCGGTGTTAGGTTTTAAAAATTCAAAATGGTGGATCCAATATGGCGGACACGTTTTTGAAAAATTCATTGGATTCGCTTAAAACTCGTTACTCAGGGTCCCACATAGTCGCTGATTACGAATCAAATATTAGTTTTTAAAATTTCAATATGGAGGATCCAATATGGCGGACGATTATTTAAAAATATTTAAATAATTACTTATTAAAATTTAAGAAAAATTTTGGCTGCCATGTCGGTTCAAAAATTAAGTATTTTGATAATGTGACTTCAGACTCATGATCAGCGACCCAAAAAACCCACTACTAAGAAGTTTTAGGAAAAAAGATCCACTTTTGAAATTTTTAAAAATTTTTTGCGGCCGTGTTATATTAAAAATCAATTATTTTGAAAATCTGACTTCAGAATCGTGATCAGCGACCCTAAAAACTGTCGAGTAAAAATTTTTAGGAAATATATGGTCACCCTAACCACAATTATGTTACCCATTACTATAAATTTCTCTCCGTGCAAAAATCCCCAAGTAACAATTTCTGCGAATATATGTTAAGATGTTTTCTTGTTTAGGTCATGACGTGTATACACGTCATCCATAGTTCGGGTCAGGTTTTTTGATGACGTGTATACACGTCATCCACAGTCAAGGAGTTAATAATATTATTGTTAAATATCCACTGACATTAACATTTATAAAGGAAAATACAAATTAAATATGTGTCAAAAAAATGTTTCTCGATTTAAAGTCCTGTTCATTGGAAACTAATTTCACGTTGAAATACAAAATCGAATGAGCGCCACTGTTGAGTCTAGAGTTAACTCAGGGCGAATCTAGATCATGTGTATATGGGTAGCTCCATGATTAAAAAATTAAAGTTTAGTTCTTTGATTTTGTTGAATATTGAAAATTGTCTCGAGAGCAACTTGGGGAGTCACTCCAATTCTATCCTTGCTTGTGTTTCGGAATCTTATTAAATCTATTCTAAACTGGGGTGCCCCCCTCTTTGTAAATGCGTCATCTACAACCCTTAAGATCTTAGATAGTGTTCAATATGCGGCCCTAAGAGTTGCACTCGGTTGCCTTAGAACCACCCCTATCCCAATACTCTTATCTGAAGCTGGAGAGTCTCCCTTGTCGTATAATAGAACACAACTGGTTAACTCCTTCATTTTGCGTAATTTCACATGGACAGATAATCCCTTAATTAAGGACCTGAATCGTCTGTCGGATTTATTAAGAGAACAAAAACTTAAAACAAACAGAAATAAACTTCCTCTTTTGAACTCCTTCTTGAATTTGACTCCAATTTTGACTCATTGTCATAAAACACGTAAACCCGCATACTTCGACTGGCCTTGGATTTCCCTTTCTACATCTCCTAAGTGTGACGTTATGTCTGGGGTGAATCTCAGGGATCATCATGCGCCTGAGATGGCTTTTCGAGAAATTATTAAGGATGATTATGAGGGTTATTATTTGATTTATACGGACGCATCAAAAAATCCTAAAAATCATTTGTCTGCTTCTGCCTTTTATGTAGAGCAAAATAATTACTGTCAGGCTACCCCTATGCAACCATATCTCTCAGTACTTTCGGCTGAATTACACGCTATATACAACGCAATAATATACTCTATACGTGAAGGCTTAGACAAAGTCCTGATAATTACTGACTCTCTTTCTTCCCTGACTAGACTCAATAACTGCCTGCTATACAAGGACAATCCTGAATTAATCTTTATTATACTAAACACAATCTTTCCATCTCAACAAGAAAACCCTTTTCCTACCTTTAAATTTTTATGGGTTCCCTCTTATTCTGGTATAAAGGGTAACGAACACACTGACTGCATCTGCAAGGAGGTTAATAATTGTACTGACAGGGTTCAAGTGGGTATAACTCTGACTGATCTTAAGGATAACGTTTTCAACCCTGACGGACTAGCCTGGCTAGCTCAAGACTGGCCTTTTACAGACAAAGACACATCCGACAAATTGTATTTCCAAAGAGTCACTTATAAGACCAAGAGACCCTGGTTTGAGGAGTTTTCTCTTCCAAGATGCTGGATAAACGTGATCACCAGACTTAGGTCAGGTCACGTTTACACAAGTGATCACTTTGAAAAGTATAATTGGAGAACTTCTCTTGGATGTGATTGTGGTGATCCCCGGAGAACCTTAAGACATATTATTTTTGATTGTCCCACGCTGACTCCGGTCAAAGGAAAATTCTTCGAATACTTAAAACGCAAATTTCCCGACCTCGAGTCAGGATCGGCTCCAATCTTTGATCTTATATTTCCTCCAAATGAGGAAACTATTAGAGAACTTGGTGGTTTCTTTTGTTATAACAAACAATTCATTTAGTACTTAAATTAATAATCTTTATCTTTTTGAACTTGACAAAAATTTTGACTTAAAATTATTTTGGAGTCGTTTGTTTGATAAAATTTACACTGATTCACGCTGAAATAAACTAAAGTAGTATGCTCTGACAATGGTGTAAGTTTTGTCCAAGTTTCCTTCCGAAATTTCACTCCTGTCGACGTGCCTGTAAAACTCTACATATTTGATATCCTGATGCACATATCTACAAGGACTATATATTGAAGCCACCAATGGATATGAACATACCGACCTCTGGATTTCTAATTTGGAGACGATGGATTTGACTCACTATGCAATATACACAAATAGTATACGCTCTAATGATTCTTTATTCTTCCGATTATGTTATAGTTCTGACAGTTGGCACAGCCTAAAGTCATTTAAGAAGAAGAAGAAGAAAGATTTTGTTGAAACTTCGAAATTTTGAAGTGGAATACAGGCCAGTAAAAAGCCTCAATTCAATTTAAAATTTTTTTTTTAAATTTTGGATTTACGAGGTTTTAAATTTTTTTGAAATTTAATTTAAATTTCAAAAGCTAAATTACAATAGGTAATTAGTTTTTTATTTAATATTTATAACTATGATTAACAAATAATTATAAAGTCGTTTTTACACTTTTCATTTGCATGTGTTCTGTGACAATTTCTCAACCGAAGGACTAGGAAACAACTAATTTTTTGGCATGGATCTACCCAGATTAAATTTAAAAGTACAATTATTATTATTTAAACAATTTTTAAATAAATTACTATTCTTATTTTTGTTTAAATAATAAATTTATTTTTAATGTAAATCGGCATATCAAGAAAGTTTGGTAAATTTGCATGATTAGAAAACCACAACCACTTGAGTTACTCCTCCTGTCTCAAGTCTTTTTGCTCTTGGGACTAAACGAATCAAACGATTTTATTTTTCGAGGACTTGTTTGAAAGATCATTTAATTGCGCAACTTTTTCCCAAAGACACATATACTTCATCTTTCTTTATTTAGTTGCTGTGTTAACTTTAAACAATTTTGCAAACAGTCCGGTTCGCACCACTCTCTGGGTTATACCGGACCCCCCATGTGCAAACCGAACCGTTTAGTTTTTTATTTATTTAACTTTTTTATTTATAATATTGCATTTACATAATCTACAATAATAAAAAACATAATGAATCATGTAAACAATGGTTGTAATAATGAAATTAATAATTCGGGATTGAATTTTGATATTCCTGAGGTGTGTACCTTCAAAACCCAAGACCTAATATCTGGAAATATTACACGACTTCCTCAAAATTTCCTTAAGAAAAAATAGTTGTTTCAAGTTTCTAAATAGCAGTTTTGACAATTTCGCCATTTCGGAGATATTGACACCTGGCCAGTTTACCCACCGGTCCGGTTTGCCCCACTCTCCCCTAACAATTCCGAATTTAAAAAAACACTTATATTTAAAAAAATTCTTTTTGTTTATACGTACATGCAAAACCCTCGTTACACTCGCAATGTGCAAAACGCTCACGCGGCATCGTGTATCGAACAATATTTTTCTTTATAAGTGCAGGCATAACCTCGTTTGATAAGCACTTGCAGTAGTTCAAAATGTCCGATCGCCTTACAGTGCGAACAAACGATGCGCAAAATATTTTGCCCACCGCTACACTGTGAGCAAAATATTTTGCGCATCGGTTGGTCGGACTGTGGGGAATCGGCCATTTTGGAGTGCTGCCAGTGGTTGCCAAACGAGGGTTTTGCATGTACGTATAAAGAAAAATATTGTTCGATACACGGTGCCGCGTGAGCGTATGCCCATTGCTCACTTGGCACCTTGTATCGAAATATACTAGTTTTAAACTTTGAAAAATTGATGACTTAATTTTAAATACGTATTTCAGTACGAAAATTCTACTAATACAGTAAAAGTTTTTGGCATTTTATCATGAGAGTATTCCATGCTTGACAGTTGTAAAATTCATACTCTCAAAGTAAGAAGCGCAATGTTAGAAACGTTATTGACACAAGTAATACGATTGTTAGAGTTTCATAAATTTTCGGTATGGCTTAATTGTCCATTTCAGAAGACCCATACTGAAAAAGTATGAAACTCATACAATCGTAGTCGGCTTGTGTTTCTTGCATTTGACGAGTGGCGCTGCTGCTTTTTGAGTATCAGTTTATTTCAATGAGAGTATACTCTTGGTATACTGTAAGTTTGTATCAAGTTTTATTGTTATTCATTCATTATTGTAGAAAATATGATGAAATAAGTAATTTTGACATTTGAAAGTAAATTTTTTAAGTCTTTATTTCTTTATTTATTTTTCAAAAATAGATTTAAAAAATTGAACTCTCCTTTTCAGCTTAAAACCTTTTTAGCAAAGAATAATTGTTAACTTTTTACAAATACTTACAGTATTGATAAAAAATAACAAAACATAAAACAAACACCTCCGACACACGTGTACATTACAGTTCCAATATCTCAGTATCATTCAGACTTACAATTGAAGCATTGGGTACAAGAACGGCGTTAGGCGGATAACGCCCGTTTTGATATTATTGAATGAGAACTATTACAATAATATCCTCTAGTTCATATTACCAAAAATTTATTTTGATATAAGATTTTGATTTAAAAAAATTTTTTTTTATTTATTTTTATATATATTTATTTTTTATTTATTTTTTATTTCTGTGTCTTCTTGAAGATGCTTCGAATAAAAATCTGCGTAAATGTCACATAATTTTGTAATTTAAAATGATTTTAATAGAATTTGCATGTACACGGAAAAAAAGTACGTGAAATTTTCATTGACTCGGTACTGGACTTTTGGATAGGACACAAAATACTAGAAACAGTCTAGTACTTTTGCATGAGAGTTTCAAAAGCAGTCAATGAAAATTTCTAGTACCTTGCTTGAGAATTTCATTGACTTTCAAAAAAATTGTATATTTCTGTAAAATAATAAAAATAATTTCCACTTGCTCACAGTTTTTCTGAAATTCACTCATTCATTCTTCACATATTTGGATAATTGAGGAGTAAGTTTTCAAAACCTGATAAATCCAAATTTTGTCATTTCGAGAAATTTAAACAAATGACAATTCTCACATAACCATTAAAATTATCTTTAATGTAGAAAAAATGTAATAAATTATTCATTTTTTAATATCTTTTCTATTTAAAATGCTATGTTTGTAATCATATTCTATTGTAACATAGACTCCAGGGAGTAAGACTAAGGAGACTGAACTGACTGTGTGAAGTCTCTCAGAAATGAAGCCTGAGCAATTCCATGTGAAATGATGGACGATTTTTCGACATTGTTAGCAATTTTTTTGAAACTTTTTTCCTTGCAGCTATAAGGATAAGATATGATAAAGTAAAGACAATTTTGAAAATTTCAAAAAAAATTTGAAAATTTTCTTACTCAAATAGGTACCCAACGAAAACTTAACAAGTTTCATCTTAATTATCAGTAAGGGAAAGTTGTTAAAACAAACCCTAAATTAAAGAAGATTAAAGAAAATAGGAAAAAATTGTTATTTATAAACAAATAACGAGACCATAAATTTTATTGCATAAACTTCATTCACTCGATGCCCAACAAATACATTAAAATTTTGACCATCATATTAATAGCAGAAAGTTGTCATTTTCAACCCTTAAAAATATAAAAATCGAAAAAAATTAGAAAAAATTCATTAAAATTACAGTTATCTTTTGACCAGCGATTTTTTTGTTTATTGCTTCTTCATACTCCCTTAATATTTATTCGTAATTTCAGAAAAATTGAAGACCGGAAAACTAATTTTTTGCCCGCAAAAATTAAAAAATTGAAAAAAATTTTTTAAAATTCTGAAAATTACAGTTATCTTTTGACCAACGAATTTCTTTTTGTTTATTGCTTCTTCATACTCCCCTAATATTTATACGTAATTTCAAAAAAATTAAAGCTCGGAAAACTCTAATTTTTGCCCCTAAAAATTAAAAAAATACGAAAAAAATTGTAAAAATTCAAATTATTTTTTGAACAGATATTTTGTTTGTGGTTTTTACTTCTACATATTCCCCTAACATGTAAACATATTTTCGAAAATATCGCCGCCCTGAAACTTTGACTTTTTTGCCCTTAAAAATTAAAAAATTCGAAAATATTTGAAAAAAATTGTGAAAATTCAAATTATTTTTTTAACAGAGATTTTGTTTGTGGTTTTTACTTCTACATACTCCCCTAACATGTATACACATTTTCTAAAAAATCGCCGCCCTGAAACTTTGACTTTTTTTGCCCTTAAAAATTAAAAAATACGAAAACATTTGAAAAAAATTGTAAAAATTTAAATTATATTTTGAACAGAGATTTTATTTGTAGTTTTTACTTCTACATATTCCCCAAATATGTATACACTTTTTCGAAAAAATCGCCGCCCTGAAACTTTGACTTTTTTGCCCCTAAAAATTAAAAAAATACGAACAAATTTGAAATAAATTGAAAAAATTCAAATTATCTTTTGATCACAGATTTTTAAAAAATACGAAAAAATTGAAATTATTTTTTGAACAGAGATTTTGTTTGTAGTTTTTACTTCTACATATCCCCCTAACATCATATAATGCTTTATAGAGAAACGAATGCAGGATCATTATTATTTAACCTTTTAAGAAGGACAATAAATTCTTCTTGGAGTATCTCTTCAATAAAATTCTATGTGAAAGAATACACTTTTTAAAGTGTAAAGTAATTTCAATTACTTTACACTAATTATGAATTTTATAAAATATTCAGTCCAATGTATTTTTAATCTCAATTGCTTAGGAAATAATTTTTATTATGTACATGGGAAAGAATTCCTGAAGTGTCCCCTAATTTTCTTTTGGTTATTGAAAATAAATGATTCTTATATATTTTGATAGTCCATGATGTCACTAATAACACCTCCAAACGATTTTTCAAAATTTTAATTTTTGTAATATTTACAAACAATTAAGCTTTTTCGCACCGTTTTAGAAAAAATTCAATTTCTCGAAATTGGCTGAACCGATTTCAATAAAACTTGTATTGTTCAAAAGATTAGAGAATATACTACCCAGAAAAAAATATAATATGAATTAAAAGTTTAATTTGTTTAAACAAATTATATTTTTAATTTTTATTGTTATAAATAAACAATGTTCGCAATCGATTTTGGTCACTTTTTTATAGTGTCATAAAGAGGGACTTTTCATGATTCCATAGCAAAAATAAAAAACCGGAACTCTCTAAAAGTTTAGAAGTTCTATCATTTTTAGTCTCGCCGTGCGCGAGCTTTCTCGGTATCTAATGCTCACGGTACGACGCGACGCCACAGTGGTATTTTTTACAATTTACAGTTAAAAATTATCTAGAGCTTACAATTTTTAACCGACTTGAGTTTTTTTTAAATTAAAGAAAACTACATTTTTTCAAATTTTCAATTGTTTATAATTATTTATTTTAGTCAAAGTTATAAAATTAACACCATTTTTTAAAAAAGTACGTTGAATTTTTAATTCTATTACTGCAGATGACCAGAATCAATTGAAAATCATGTAATATGTTCTCTAGAAGAAAAATAAAGAATACAAATTTTTTTTATTTGTTATAAAAAATATTAGTTAACAAATAGTTAACTTTGGTTCTTCTCAACCAAAAAAATTTTTTTCACATTTATATTTTAATTTAGGCTTATTTGTTTATAACGATTGAAATAATTTGCTTATAAAAAATGGGCATATATTCTTAAAATGAGCCTACATTATGAAAGTGAAGTTTGCAACGTTTATGATCAAAGAAATTGTTGTTTTTTAGTTAACAATTTAAAATTCCAGAATTTTAAATTGTTGAATATTATTCCTAAGGGTGTAATTAACGTAAATAAAAAATTTCACCCACCCTCGAGCAAGGGAACACCCCCATTTTTATCCTCTTCAATACGTTACGTTCAAGCACGTTACGTTACAGTAACCTTACGGTAAGGTTACCGTGTAAGGTTAATAACATTACAGTGTAAGGTTACGATAAGGTTACCGTAAGGTTCAAATGTCCCACCTTTCCTAATATTACATTGTAAGGTTACCATATCATTGCACCGTAATATAATATAATATATTGAAATATATAATTATTATTTATTTGATAAATTAATTATTTAATATTTAATTATTCTTTAGTATAAACCAACATAAAATTGTAATTATTATATGTTACATTATATAATATAATTATTAATTTCCTCAAAGAACTGGAGTTTTGAATTATTATCCGTGATGAATGAATAATAATAATAAAAATTGTTAACGTCGTAATAGTCGTCAACTATCAACATTATCAGTCAAGAGAACATTGTGAATGATCTGTTCAGGAGACGGATACTTATACCCTGCATGATACTATAGTCGTGCACGAGAAATAAAATTCGAGCCATCTGTCAGAGAGTCTCAGAACTAATGGAAGATTCTCTTATAATTTCCAATCTTTCTAACAGATGGCTCGAACTACATTTCTCATGTGTGACTAGTATCACGCATGGTATAAGTATCCGTCTCCTGAACAGATCATTCACAATGTTCTCTTGACTGATAATGTTGATAGTTGACGACTATTACGACGTTAACAATTTTTATTATTATTATTCATTCATCACGGATAATAATTCTAAACTCCAGTTCTTTGAGGAAATTAATAATTATATTATATAATGTAACATATAATAATTACAATTTTATGTTGGTTTATACTAAAGAATAATTAAATATTAAATAATTAATTTATCAAATAAATAATAATTATATATTTCAATATATTATATTATATTACGGCGCAATGATATGGTAACCTTACAATGTAATATTAGGAAAGGTGGGACATTTGAACCTTACGGTAACCTTATCGTAACCTTACACTGTAATGTTATTAACCTTACACGGTAACCTTACCGTAAGGTTACTGTAACGTAACGTGCTATCTGGGACTGCACAAGTCCCGGAACGCCGCGCTGGCTCTTTTATATTAATTAACTTTACAGGAAGTATTTTCTACATTATTGACAATATCTAAAAAAAATTTTTGAAATCAAAGGTATATTTTTTTTCAAAATTTGTATTCAAAAATTTTTTCAAAATTATTTTCGAACAAAAAAAATTTCCTTTTATTTTTTTCATATAAGTACATCTTATGAGTATTTTGCAAAAAAGCATCTTAATCGGTAAATAAAATAGTTATGTGCCCTTTTTTAAAAACCGACTAAAATTTTGTGCAAGAGGTAACAACTCAAAAATTATTGAAAAAACTTTTATACATTTTTATTCTACACTCTAAAAGAAGTAATCTTATAGTTAGAGGGAAAATCCTCTCTAATATCCTCTCACGTTTTCCTCTCAAAACAAAAGTATTCAACTTGAATGTATATTATTTTCATTCTTTGGTGGTTATTAATAAAACAAAACAATTTTTCGAGGTTCAAACGTCAAAAACATTGAATTTAAATGAAATAAACAAGGGGAGAAATACATTAATTAATGTAAGTAATTAATTATTAATAACTTATTATGTTTATTTAATTAAAAACGCTTAATTTAGTGCATAGAAATATCTTTTCTTTATTATCTCACAACCATAATTAGCAACCCAGCGGTCACAAAGACAAAAAACGTTCTTTGAACGTCTGTAGAACGTTTAATGTCTGCCGTTTTAAGTTTTAAGAACGTCCGAACGTTCCAAAAATGTTTCGGGAACGTTCGGACATTCTTAGAACGTAAATTGGCAGACATTAAATGTTCTACAGACGTTCGAAGAACGTTTTTTGTCTTTGTGCCCGCTGGGAAATAATATTGGAGATGAAAATCCTCTAAAGCAAAGTATATTACTTTTGATACCATATATAAGAGGAAAATATGCATTAAGTTTAGAGGAATCCACATCAAATCAAGGTTAATTTTTTTAGGGTGTATGCATACACTGAGAGAAATGAATAGCTGTAACTACTATTTGGTTAGTAACAACGTCGCTGCTAATTTTAATTAGTTACTGTGACTATTCAGTTAGTAATTCCAGCCATTTAGTTACTAACGTAACTGATTAAATATGTAGACCAACAAGAAAAGTATTTGAATCAAATAATAAAATAATTGAGTATACTAATAGAAAATAGTAACACCAAACAACAAGTTAACAGCAGTATAATAATCCTGGAAAAAATGGTTATCACGACTATTCATTTCTCTCAGTATATAAAGGAACATATTCCTAACCATTTCTTCTCTGTTTGTTTTAGGGTTAAATTTTAAAAAATTTGTAAAAATTAGTGAATGATGCCTTTATTATTCATTGTTAATTAGTTCTTTTATCTCCGTTATAACATTTGTTTCATTTATTTGATTTAAATTTTTTGATATAATTCAGTTTTTTAGTACAAATATAAAGTTTTTTAAAAATTTCGATTAACAATAATTAATGTTTTATTACAATTTTTTAGGATCAAGTTTTTAAAAACTTGTATGTTTGGAATAATTTTTAAATTAATCGAAATTATAAAATAAACATTAAGAAAATTATTTGAAAATTATTTTATATTGAGAGGAGTAAATAATTAAAATAATTATTTAGCGAGTATCATCAGGCTATAGGCAATTCAAGCGTGATTTTCTCAGTGAGCCAAGCTCCGCCGAACGTACGCGAAGTAGATTTCCTACACAATTCACTCAGCGTCGCCCGTTCTCTCTGCGAACACGTGTGTGTTTCTATTGGGTCCGACTTCGGAAACGTTCGGCAAAGCTCGGTTCACCTTGAGATTTAAGGGGATCCCACATACCGACAATGCAGATCTAAAATGGTTAAAAATCTGCAACGACCGTTTCTTGGAAAATATAAGATATTATGACCTATAAATTTGACAAACTCACTTTGTAACATAAATACACAGGATGAGTATTTTATTTATTGTAATTATTGAAAAAAAATTATTCATAAAAAGTTAAATATGAGAAGTTTCCAACAGCCAAAACTGCAACGACCTTTTCTTGAAAACAACAAAATCAAAATAACTTTTCCATTTGACAAACTTAATTTCAATAAAAAATACACATAATAAGATTTATTCTATATGAAAACAAAAATATAAAACTTTAATTTATGTAAACTATTTTGTATAGCAATTTGCAACAAGAAGAACACATCTGACAGATGTTTAGTGATACATAGAACCAAGAGATGGCGCCAAAGGTACCAAAACTGAAAATTTTTTATTATTTTTAACTTTAAATTAACAACAATGAGACATAGTGTCTTTTTTTCGAGTGAAAATTCATTAGTGATAAAAGATACACAATGGGAGAAATATATTTTGTTCAAATTGTTAAAGAAAAACTAATGTTAGTAAATTAAATATCATGTGCTACCGAACAGCTGTCACTTATACACTTTGGGAAAAATAAAGTTTTTATTTATTTCTGAATGGCAAATGAGTCTCATCCTGCGTATTTTCCTACCAAACTAAGTTTCGCAAATGGAAAAATTATTTTGTTTCGTTGTTTTCGAGAAATGGTCGTTGCAGTTTGAGCTTTTGTCAAAAGACCTGTTACAGGAAAACACTTCATATTTAATTTTTTATGAATAATTTTTTTTCATTAATTACAACAAATAAAATACTCATCCTGCGTATTTATGTTGAAAAGTAAGTTTGTCAAATTTATAGGCCATAATATCTTATATTTTCCAAGAAACGGTCGTTGCAGATTTTTAGCCATTTTAGATCTGCATTGTCGGTATGTGGGATCCCCTTAAGGCGGTGTCAAAGTCGATTGGATTTTTGCATTGAGCTTCAATGGGAAAATCCCATCGACTTTGACATCCCCTTAAAGCCCCGCTGCATTGCACAACACACTCGGCAGAACGAAAAGAGAAAGGACTTTCCGAGTAACAGCGATGCCAGGCGGCACACAAACGATCCCCACTCTCGCAGTTCCATATGAAGCACACACATTCATACGTCGGGTTTCTGCTTTCGTTGGTGACCCTCTTTTTCGTTTTTCTCGGCTCGCTCGAGAAATGACGCGCGAAATTTGAAAATAATACTTTTTAGAGAAGTATTAAATAGTTTCTATATCAATAAATTAATTTTAATATTTTAGGATAAAAGTTATTTTTTTGTATTTGCTTTATTTACTAATAACATTTTACATTTGATTATCATATTCTGTAAAGTTCAGTACTGCAAAAATTTTATTATTAAGTTTATAATGATACAAATAAATAAAAATTGTATTATCACTTATTATTCGAAAGAATAATTTACATTCTTTCACTTATTATCAAAATATAATATAATTCTTTCAATTAATAAGTGACATTCCATTTTTCATTTATTTGAATTATTTTAAACTTAATGATGAAATGTTTACAGCACTGAAATTTATATAATATGAGAATTAAAAGCATATATTTAATTAGTAGTTTTGTAATTACAATAATTTAACATTTGATTGAATAATGCATGGTTGTAATTAAAATAATTATTTATTTGCATCAATAAAAAAATTCTTGTGACATAACTAAATATTTGTTTCTATCAAATATTTAATTATTCATGACCATTATTTATTTTAATTGACATTTGGAATAATATTTTCTAATGTGTCTATAAAAATTAGAAGTGTAAAAATTTTAAGATTTTTATATACTATTCTTTCTTATTATTTTTATAAAATTATTTAAAATTAATATTAAATTTTTACATTGTTAAAACAAATTTCCTAAAATTAATTAAGAAAAATAATTTGAATTATTTCAATTTATTTCAAATTTTTCTTATTTTTTTATTTTTGGGGACAAAAAAGTCAAAGTTTCAGGGCGGCGATTTTTTAGAAAATGTGTATACATGTTAGGGGAGTATGTAGAAGTAAAAGCCACAAACAAAATCTCTGTTAAAAAAATAATTTGAATTTTCACAATTTTTTTCAAATATTTTCGAATTTTTTAATTTTTAAGGGCAAAAAAGTCAAAGTTTCAGGGCGGCGATATTTTCGAAAATATGTTTACATGTTAGGGGAATATGTAGAAGTAAAAACCACAAACAAAATATCTGTTCAAAAAATAATTTGAATTTTTACAATTTTTTCGTATTTTTTTAATTTTTAGGGGCAAAAATTAGAGTTTTCCGAGCTTTAATTTTTTTGAAATTACGTATAAATATTAGGGGAGTATGAAGAAGCAATAAACAAAAAGAAATTCGTTGGTAAAAAAATAACTGTAATTTTCAGAATTTTTAAAAATTTTTTTCAATTTTTTAATTTTTGCGGGCAAAAAATTAGAGTTTTCCGGTCTTCAATTTTTCTGAAATTACGAATAAATATTAAGGGAGTATGAAGAAGCAATAAACAAATAAATCGCTGGTCAAAAGATAACTGTAATTTTAATAAATTTTTTCTAATTTTTTTCGATTTTTATATTTTTAAGGGTTGAAAATGACAACTTTCTGCTATTAATATGATGGTCAAAATTTTAATGTATTTGTTGGGCATCGAGTGAATGAAGTTTATGCAATAAAATTTATGGTCTCGTTATTTGTTTATAAATAACAATTTTTTCCTATTTTCTTTAATCTTCTTTAATTTAGGGGTTGTTTTAACAACTTTCCCTTACTGATAATTGAGATGAAACTTGTTAAGTTTTCGTTGGGTACCTATTGGAGTAAGAAAATGCAAAAAAAATGTCAAGTGGGATGAAAAAAAAATTTCGATGCTGAGCATCGATGGCAACTTCAGGCACCTCTTTGCCCAAGAAGTTGGCAACGCCATTTTATTTTTTGTCAACAAAATTTTGATTAAACTGAAAATCAATTATAGTACTACATCTGGTAAATGATAACAAATATTTAGCTGGAAAAAATTTTAATATTTTTCAAAAATTTTTAAAAATGTTTCTTTAATGTTTTTATTTTGTGAACATTTTTCAAAAATTAAAATTTTTTAAAAATAAAATTTGTACCAACTTGTGCTCGTGAGCACAATAATAAAGTCTCAAACGATTGTTTTAAACAGTAAAATAATTATTTAAAAATAATCAGAGTGGAAATTGGAGAATAGAGGGTCAGCTCGATTAATATTTATTTTGGGCGTTCATGTTCTTATTGTTTTTACAAGGAATTTTAAGAATAGCATAGTTCAAAAAAATTTGACACAAATTTTATTATTTAAAAAAGTTCAAAAAAATGTTTGAGTCAAAAAGTGTGATTGTCTTGAATAATTATTAACTTTTAGAAAAATTGTTATACACCTTTTCTATTATGCTCGCTGAACAAAATTAAACACAAATTTTATTTTTAAAAAATTTTAATTTTTGAAAAATGTACAAAAAATAAAAGAAACATTTTTAAAAATTTTTTTCCAGCTAAACATTTGCTATCATTTGTTAGATGTAGCAAAATATTTGTTTTTTATTTTAATCAAAATTTTGTTAACAAAAAGTGAAATGGCGTTGTTAACTTCTTTGGGCAAACGTTCGTAAGCGCGTCAGTCTCAACAGGGTGCCATAGACTTTTTCGTTGATTTCTCGAATAACAAAATAACAAAAAAATTTATTCTGAACATATATAAATATTTAATTATATTATTAATATATTACTATACACATATACATTTATCAAATTTATTTTTTTAAATTTATTAATAGTTATTATTAATAATATTCCTGAAACGCACAACAATCACAAACATTAAACATAACCTTCTCAACTTGTAGATTGTTATGATTTTCTCAGTCGTCTGGGTTAGTGAGAAAGACAGACAAATATATTACATGTGCGCATGCGCGAAATCCATAATTTTCGGATAAGGCTATTCAAGTTGGGTGGGGGAAAATTCAAGATGGCCGTTTACTGGTGCACAAACATTGTATACAAAGAGTATGGGATGGAATCTAATTTTTTAAATATCTCGCTTAAACGAAATTTTTAACTATAAGTTTATTAGGATTTTATGTTTCATTTTTAAAGAATTATTTTTTGCACTAATAAAATCAATAAAAAATAAAAATCGATTTTTATTAGTGCAAAAAATAGTTCTTTAAAAATGAAACATAAAATCCTAATAAACTTATAGTTAAAAATTTCGTTTAAGCGAGATATTTAAAAAATTAGATTCCATCCCATATACACTTTGTATACAATGTTTGTGCACCAGTAAACGGCCATCTTGAATTTTCCCCCACCCAACTTGAATAGCCTTATTTACGTATAGTTTCAAAGCGACGAAGGACGAATGGTTTCACTTCCATAGCATTAGTTCAGTCTCCTTATGGCACGGTCACACCTCAGCTGCCTGCCTGCGCAGGCAGCCGCCACGAGAGTAGGAGAGAGGAGACGAATAATTTAAATTGTCTGACTCTCTTACTCTTATGTATTGCCATGACGACCTGCAGGCAGGCAGCCGAGGTGTGACCGTGCCATTAGTCTTAATCCCTGATAGACTCATACTGTAAAATACATACGACCCGATACGTAATATTACAACGACCCTCGACAGTCTTTTATTAACATCTCTGATCGATGTGATTTTACAGTCTTGCGTAAAATCACATACGAGGTCTACGTATATTCGCAACGATACCGAATGTAAATTTTCGTTTTTCTGTAAACATGAAATCATTTTTTACAGTGTATATGAGGCATTTCACGTGTAATGTCCTAAGTTGAAATTTCAACTTCTTGAAAAAAATTGAAACTCGAGAAATTTGTTGTTCTATCAAGTATAAATGTGCCCCAAAAAATATTTTTGACCTTTTCGAAAATTTGAAGGGGGTAGAGGGCGGCCAATTTAACCAATTTTGCTAACACCGGCTACTTTGTGAATTTTTTCTGAACGTAATTTTAATGGAAAAAATTTTTCAGAATATGGTTCGGAAAGGTTTTTTCGTCCTCTTTTCAATGGTGAATTTTATTTTTTAATATTTTAAAAATTTATCCCAATTTTTGATAATTAATATTAAAATTTCAATTTCCCAAAAAAGAGTCCGTTTTATTTGAAAATAAGTTATTGCAAACGAAAGCTGAGGTTTTTTCCTATGCGCATGTAAATTTTCAGAATGCCCTTTTTTTTGTTTTTGAGTTATTAAATTTCAAAGAATAAATTGCTGCGCGCAGCGTTGCGGTGGCACTGAGCCGCGTGGTACCCAGCGTGATGCGAGGTTCTCGCGACGCTGTGAGCAGCAATTTAATCTTTGAAATTTAATAACTCAAAAACAAAAAAAAGGGCATTCTGAAAATTTACATGCGCCTAGGAAAAAACCTCAGCTTTCGTTTGCAATAATTTATTTTCAAATAAAACGGACCCTTTTTTGGGAAATTGAAATTTTAATATTAATTATCAAAAATTGGGATAAATTTTTAAAATATTAAAAAATAAAATTCACCATTGAAAAGAGGACGAAAAAACCTTTCCGAACCATATTCTGAAAAATTTTTCCCATTAAAAGTACGTTCAGAAAAAATTCACAAAGTAGCCGGTGTTAGCAAAATTAGTTAAATTGGCCGCCCTCTACCCCCTTCAAATTTTCGAAAAAGTCAAAAATATTTTTTGGGGCACATTTATACTTGATAGAACAACAAATTTCTCGAGTTTCAATTTTTTTCAAGAAGTTGAAATTTCAACTTAGGACATTACACGTAAAATGCCTCATATTCACATTTGAAATAACCACAAATGGAAACTGACGATCAGCTGTCATTTACCTTCGATAGAAACGCACACTGCGCATTCTGTACAGAATTTTCAAGCGCAGTCAACTAATCTTTCACGTAATTTATAAAACTGAACAAATGACTTTTGGTTAAAATTTTAAAAACACTGTGGCCCATACTAGTTCCAGAATAATTCTATGACTATCTTATATTTTCTAATAAAAAGTATATGATACCGCCTTGTATTTTGTGTCCTATCCAAAAGTCAAGCACTTTTAAGGAATGATTCACCTACTTTTTTCCGTCTATTTTTTTCAATTTTTTTACTATTTCAAATTATTAAATTTACTACTAGTAAATAGTAAACAAAATACTAAAAATTAGTAAAAGTACACGAAAAAACTTTGAATACTATTTTTTCTGAAACTCACAATGTATTTTCAGTAAACCGACTACTAAAGTGGGAAAAAAATGAGCCGCCGGATACTAAAACCACGCATAAAATTCTGACGGAATTTTTAGTTGGCCTCTGTCACCCAAAAATTAACTTCAATTAAAAAAATTTTTTTAATGAGCAATTCCATGTGAAATGATCGACTATTTTTCGACATTGTTAGCAATTTTTTTAAAACCTTTTTTCCTTGTAGCTATAAGGATAAGATATGATAAAGTGAAGACGATTTTAAAAATTTTGAACAAATTTTGAAAATATTCAAATTTGAAAATTTATGTACTAATAATTTTTTTAAATTAAGATAACTTCGGTTATTTTCAAAATTTTTTCAAAAATTTTTTTTTAATTTCTTAGTATAACTACTGCTTTTTAAATACATTTTTTAGAAAAAATAAGAATAAGAATTTTTTCCAAAAAGTTTTATAATGGGATCGTGATAACTTTTCGAGAAATCATCGTAAGAATCTATGGCGCCCTGTTGAGAAAGTTATCACGCTGCTTCTTTTGACATGTGCGTAGCACAGTGGTATAGAGTGTGTGACTGTAGTGCACAGCGAAAAATATTGATTACATATAAATATTGGTTTATATATAAATATTGTATTATATATAAATATTGGTCCAATATTTGTTGTCAATGAACAACCAAGGCTTCGAAATTCCGGCATTTGTCTCGGACGTACATAAATTGTTCCATATACACAATATAGTTTTAATACAGATTCACAGGATTGTTCTGATACAGTAAAATTAGCTAGAAACATGATGATCGTAGCGTTACATTTCTAGACAGTTTCTATAACATTTCACAATACCGGAACTACACAGTAAATAGTAAAACTATACCGTTACGCTGCAGATACGTGAAAAATTTCCACACGGGATTCTTAGGAATATAGAAAATAAAATTTGGACATTACTTTTTCTACACGTACTTTTTATTCGTACATCATACGCGAATTTTTCTCGAGTTTTAGTTTTAGTTACTCAAAAATATTTGAGTGTTCGAAAAATCTAAGTGCTCAAAATTATTTTAGGTTTAATACAGCACGTGTCGGATGGAATTTGATTCAAGCTCGGATTGATTCTGCTCAGCTCTGTTAGAAAAACGAAAAGCTTGAAGTACTCGATCGAGCTTTTTGCACAACTCTTATATAAACACATATCATATTTTTTCTATTAATTCATGATTATTAAAAAAAATAAAAAAAAATATATATATATATAAAATTAAATATGTACAAATTGTGTAGATATACATATAAGTATATATTTATATTTTCCCATTTAATTTTTAAATATGTAAAAAAAATATTGTTTATTGAATAAATAAATCAAATGTCTGTACTAGAAACATATAATTAAATTTAAAAAATGACGCTAATCAAATTAAATATTTAAGATGTAATTATTATATTAAATAATTATTCAGTGGCAATAGAAATTTTATAATAATTTTTCAGTAAAATATTATTGTTTTAATTTATTTCAACTTTTATTGTTTAATTTTATATATTAATTTTTTTATTATTTATTATAGAGTTTAAGTTGAATTCAGCGCCACTACTTTTAAATACTCGCTTGACTCCTGTTAATATGCTATATCCGGTCGCTAGTCAGCGTCTCTTTTTCTGTAACTTCCGCCCTTACTCTCTCTCTTATAAAACCTCTCTCGTAGAACGAGCGTACTTGACGATTTTCGAATAAGGATCCGACATTATCTTCCGAATCTAAAGTGTTTCATTTACTACTTCCTAAATTACAACAAGTAAAGTCAACATTTATTAATAATCATGAATTAATAGAAAAAATATTATATGTGTTCATATATTAATATATTTAGTAATTTTTGTTTGACCGTATTAAATATTCATTTTTAAGATAATGAAAAATGCCCAAAAAATAAAAATATAGGCGTTTTCATTATCTTACAAATTAATATGTATATTTATTTGTTTATTACATTAAATCAAAATATATATATTTAATAAGTAAATTTAACAAAATACACATGTTTTTTGTTGACAAATTCGCCATATTCACAACGCCATTAACACAGTGATGTCACTACGCGGTGTAGCGCATTTTGGTAAAAAGTACATATTTCGTTTAATTTTGAATGAATCAGTCTTAAAACTTCTAGAAAACTTTATTACATACTAATAAACAACTTTCTCATTGAAAGTTCCTTTAACTTCAAACTCCCCCGCATACTTTTCTTCAGTGAAGTTGAGAAACCGTTTTTACAGACACACCGCTATTTTTATTACAAAATAAAAAAAAACAATAGATTTTTAAAAATATTTTATCACTTTGTCGTCATCTCTATAGACCTGAATGAGTAAGTATACACAGAGAAACTTTGTATACTAGTTTGTGATAAACTCACTATGTTGTTTTAGTAAATTGACTACTAAAGTGGGAAAAAACTGCGACGGTATCAATATTTCGAAGTCTGACTATTAAAACACGGAACAGAACCAGACTTTTAAAATTTAGTAGTCACTTGATGAAAATTTAAAATTCATGATTTCACTAAAAAACTATGTCGAATGTCAGTGACAGGGGCAGACTGTTGCTATCTCATACTAATAAGTCAGTTAGAAATCTATTTTACCTATGAAGATTGATAACTTATTTGAACGCAACCTAATCTAATGCCTAACATACTGATAAAGTAACGCACACTTTAATCGACGGAACGCATATATACAATTCATATCAAGAAAGTAAGTCACTGTTCTTATATACTAATCCAAAACATTGTATTGACACTTGGGAGAAAATTTGTTAAATGCTGCATTAAATAATATTTGTTTGTTAAATAAAATTCACAAAATCAATTATCTTTAAAATTAATAAGGTCAATTTTTGAAATGGACAGAATTATCATTATTATTTCGTAAAATTATTTATCCTTTTGATTAAATTTTTATTCTTTGTAGAAATTTATAGCTAAGATTTAGAATAAATATTTTTTATTAACTTAAAAGTTTATTTCTTGCATATATTGTGAAATATATAAAAAAAGATTAAATTAAATAATTTTAAGTTAAAAACTATGAAATCAGAATAAGTTTTCTTTATATGTATTTAAAAGAAACATTTCAATTTATTATTATTAAAAAAATTTACATTAATGCGGCAATTACAATTTTCTCCGTTATTAAAAATAATTATATAAAAATAGAGAAATTTAGAAAAATCCTCTTAAATAAAATTGTGAAATATATCTTGCAGTGTTGAAATTCAAGTAGCATATCGACAGATCGATATTGGAAAATACGGAAGACTTATTGACACATAACCTCACATTTACAAATTATACTTTTTAACATCTGAGATGTTAAACCACAACATCTAGATGACATGCATTAGCATCCTTTTTTTAATATCTAATGCATTAAAATTCTTAATATCCACTTTTCTCTGTATAATGAATTATTAAATTATTAAAAGAGAACCAGGTGAAATGACAGCAGCCATTTGACTTGATGTGTGACTACACGAACTGACGAACAGCGATGCTCGTTTGTATGCGTGCAGTTTTGATCACGACTACTAAATTGTAAGCGCGGCGCGAAGAAAATATCATTCTTTCGAATATAGAAAATAAAAATTTTGGCATTCACTTTTTTTACACCTACTTTCTTTCGTATATCATAGGCGAGTTTCTCATAACTTGACTACTAAATATTGCAAAAAAAGAGATCATATAGTATTACAAAAACTTCTACTAAATTATAAATCTCGTCTAGTGACCACTTTTTCCCCACTTTAGTAGTCAGTTTTCTAAAAATACATTGTGAGTTTAACAGGAATTAGTATACAAAGTTTTTCCGTGTACCAAATATCAATTGGTTTCATGCAGATTTGTTCAAAATATGACAATTTATATTTTAAAATTTAATTAAATTGAAAAACTACAATTCTTTAGTTTTTGGCCATTATTATTAACAATATAATTCCTAGAAAAAAATGTTAAAAGAAAAAAAGTTGCGCATTTTTATGCTGTGTATGGTAGTAGGGGAAAGTCTCCAGTTGTGAGACATCTCCAGTTGAGAGACAGTCATTTTTTTTAACATGCAATATTAAAAAGCCAATTAGTTTATATAAAAACATTTCTTTTTATATGAGCTAACTTTTTCGTGTACGTCGAAACGGATATATAAACTGTTTTTGTTAAATACCAACACTGGGTGTGATAATCGACAAAGAAGCGTTTTTTCAATAAATGCAAAGTACTTTTTTCCAAGTTAATTAATTGGAAAAGGTAAATGTAATGGATTTTCTGTTAGTGTTTTCCCTATATTTTGTGATGCATTATTGCATTGTTCCAATCTACGGTTGAAAATAGTTTAATTTTCCTTTTTCAAAATAGCGCCAATTTCTAGGTGTGAGACACAGCATATCACCAGTTGTGAGACAGTCTCGACAACCATTTGGACAGCAAAAAAAATACGACTTTGCAGGCATACTATTTAAATATTGTATCGTAAAATTTCTTGAGTTCATCGAAACACTATAGGGGAGAGTGGGGCAAAATGGGGTAGGCGGGTCAAATGGGGTACATCTGTTTCTCCATGATGGGTACTTTTAATTTTTTTATCCTCGATATATATTATACATATTGATAAAAAAATGTTATTAATTATGAGGACACCATGAAAAAATTTTTTTTTTGAAAGTTATACAACTTTAAAGTTTTTACCAAAAAAAATATCGATTTTTTGCGAAATTAAAGTGCTTATAAAACCTTTTGGGATAATTTATTAAATTTGGTAAGTGTGGGATCTTTTTCAGCACTTATTCTAGAGTAATTTCCAAAAGGATAGATTGTTAAATTGTTTACAACAATTTGTAAACATTACATTTTGTTGTAATATGCACTGCGGGGAAAAATAGTGTACCTATGTGCTGGGCCATACAAAGTTGTATTTAATATTCATGGAACTACTTAAAAACATTATATTATGCATATTAACATCTTTCCGCAGAAAAGTCAATATTTTTGATTCGGGGTATTATGCTATCGATTTTTCACTATCGATATATCGATATTTTTCATTATCGATGTTTTTTTGTTAAATTCTAATAAATATTGCTTGTTTTTTTTCATAATAATAAAGAATCTTACTTTTTGTTTGTATTTATAATCTCTTACAACAAGAATTTAACAAATTTTGAAAAAATATTCCATGTTTTGTATGGTAATTTGATACCACCCCATTTTGCCCCACCCATGGGGCAAAATGGGATTTTTGCACCTTCTCAGAAAATAGGATATAAGTTCTTTCAAAAATTTTTTTATCTGCTATGATCCTAATTTTCTCAAATCTAAGAGTACAAAGAAGAATTCTGATGATTAGTTGAATTGATTTATTCATTTGGTTCTCTGTAAACAGCCAATTACAAAAAGGTATACCATTTTGCCCCACTCTCCCCTACTTTCTTTTAATGAAAGTTGCGTATTTCTGTTACCTCTCAAACGGTGTATTGTATTTACAATTTCGTTTACCCGTTTACAATTTACGGGTCAAAAATAAAACCCGTCTCACAACTGGAGACTCTCCCCTATATTTAAAAATTAAAAATTCCCACTTTCATTTTTTTTAAAACCCCGACTGATATTAGAGAAACCGCCCCGGGCGTCGGGAGAGTTATATAATTGGAAGGCTCAATTAACTTCAATAAAAAAAATTTTTTAATCACTTATAGAAAATGTAATTGAAATTTTTACTTCAACTCGCTCTAACATCTAAAGTTACTGATCGTTTTTAACCAAATTTTCAGGAATTATAGCTTAAAGTATTCTGAGAACGATAAGTCATTAACCAAGTTTAAAGATTAACATAAAAAAATTTTATTAATTTATTTTTTGTTCAGTGCCAAAAACTTGTTTTATAATTTTCAATCGCTTTGTTTAACGAGGGAATTTTCACCAACGCCAAACTTCCAGCGAACAAAATGTTCATTAATAAATGATAAAGTTTTTGTGAAAATTTTTAATTCAATCAAAATAATACTTGACGATAAAAAGCGAAAATGTTTCGCGGACGTGCGCTGGATTTCACGGGTGTATTATGCATGTAACGTATGACTTTGTTGACATAGCGCGATACACCTGTGAAATCCAGCGCACGTCCGCGAAACATTTTCGCTTTTTTTTCGTAAAGTATTTTTTGATTGAATTAAAAATTTTCACAAAAACTTTTTCATACATTAATGAACATTTTGTTTGCTGGAAGTTTGGCGTTGGTGAAAATTACCTCGTTAAACGAAGCGATTGAAAACCATAAAACAAGTTTTTGACACTGAACAAAAAATAAATTAATAAAATTTTTTTATGTCAATCTTTAAACTTGGTTAATGACTTATCGTTCTCAGAATACTTTAAGCTATAATTCCTGAAAATTTGGTTAAAAACGATTAGTAACTTTAGATTTTAGAGCGAGTTGAAGTGAAATTTCAATTACATTTGAGTTTCTAGAAAAATTAGTTTCTTGCGTTTCATGGTACACTCTCACCTCTCCTACCTGCCTGCGCAGGCAGGCGCAATGAGAGTAAGGGAGAAAAAACATTTAATTTGAATTTTCTGACTCTCTTACTCTTATGTGCTACCATGACGACCTGCAGGCAGGCAGTAGAGCTGTGCGAGCGTCTTAACTTGAAAAGAAAAAAAAATACATTTTTTTGAGAAAAAAGATGCACCGAAAAATTTCCTATAAGAACGTGATTAGAGCAATTCCATGTGAAATGATCGACTATTTTTTGACATTGTTAGCAATTTTTTTAAAACCTTTTTTTCCTTGTAGCTATAAGGAAAAGATATGATAAAGTGAAGACGATTTTGAAAATTTTGAAAATATTCAAATTTGAAAATTTATGTACTAATAATTTTTTTAAATTAAGATAACTTCGGTTATTTTCTATGGCGCCCTGTTGAGACTTAAGTAGCATTCAGACCTCTGCAGGCTGTCTGTCTGCGCAGCCAGAAGCAATAAGAGTAAGGGAGAAGGTATAATGAATTTGAATTTTTTTACTCTTGTACGTTACCATGGTAACCTGCAAGCAGACAGACAGACTGCAGAGGTCTGAACGCTCCATGACGCGCTTACGAACGCATGCCAAAGAAGTTGGCAACGCCATTTCATTTTTTGTCAACAAAATTTTGATTAAACTAAAAAACAAATATTGTGCTACATCTAGCAAACAATAACAAATATTTAGCTGGAAAAAAATTTAAATATATTTCAAAAATTTTTAAAAATGTTTCTTTTATATTTTTATTTTTTGAACATTTTTCAGAAATTAAAATTTTTTAATAATAAAATTTGTGCCAAATTGTGCTCGTGAGTACAATAATAAAGTCTTTAACGATTGTTTCAAAAAGTTAAATAATAAAATTTGTGCTGAATTGTATTTAGCGAGCAAATTAATAGAAGTCTATAATAATTTTACATCAGGTTTACAACAATTCTATCTTAAACATTGAAATGAATAGAATTGTTTTAGTTAAATTACTATTATACTAGTCACTTTTACTTGCGCGCTACGCGCGCCCTCTTTTTTTCTGCTGTTTAATATGAAAATATTTTAACATTGAAAAAGTTTCTAACATTATTCTAGAGATGAACACATATTTATTAAAAGAATTTTATCTTAAAGGATTAAATTTTGTTTTAAATTTTGTATTCCTAAATTGCACTTGAATTGCATAATTTTTATTTCTCAATAACAATATTGTTCACCAACTCATTCTTTTCTTTCAGGAAATAATTTGCATAATTTCTACACAAAAAATAATTTAATTGAATCAAATAAAAATTAATTGACTCAATTAAATAGTTTAATTGTCTATTCTCCAATAAATATTTATTTGAACCAAGTAAATATTTATTAGATCTGAGTATTTTATTTGACAGTATGAAATAAATATTTATTTGCATCAATAAAATAATTTTTTTAAGTAACTAAATCTTTATTTGTATCAAAAATTCAATTATTTATTACAATTAATTCTTTTAATTAAGATTAATATTTCATTAATTGAATCAAATAATTAATTATTTAATGGAAATACAAAATTGTTTGCTTAAACTTAAAACAGTTCTGGATCAACTAAATCTTAATTTGTATTAAATAAATGAAAATTTTTATAATTTTTATAATTATAAAAATAATAAAAATTCAAATTTTGCACCATCGACTCTACCTTCTGAGAGACTCAAGCTAGAAAGTATTAAGCACTAAATTTTTACAATTGTATTAAAATCTAAAACCTACGACCTACGGGGATCGAAACCCAGACGCACATATAGCTAACCCAAGACCTATAATCGCAAAACTAATATTTAAAATGATATTTTTTATGTGAAACATATATGATAAAAAATATATTTTTTACATTTTTTTATTCAAAAGCTTGTAATTTTCTTAATTTTTTATGTTCTGATTATTTTAAGATTTAGAACCTGTATTAAGTCGTCTGTTTCGAAATGATATTTGATTTTATTATTTTAGATGATTCTACAATGACCACCGTGATAGAAAATAGTTTTTACCAGTGGACAAAGCATATATCGTTTACTTTCAAGATTTTTTCCCTTAATTGCATTTTTTTTCTAAATCCATTACTAAGTTCTTCTAAACTTTAAATAAAAAATGTTGATAGTCTTAATATAAGGTTATTCAATAAAATTGACAATAAGCAAAATATTGATATTAAGTATTATATCAACAAGTATATATATATATATATATATATATATATATATATATAAAGTATTACTATATATACTTAACTTTACTATTTTTAGAGAAAATTTTACTAATTTTTACAAAAATTGACTGCAAATATAGTATAATAACAAAAATAAATGTTTATACAAATTAAAAAAAATTTTAAGTATAAAAATTAATTGTGGAAATAGTAAACTTTACTATTTAAAAATCATTATTTTCAGAGTAAATTTTATAATATCCGAAGAAAATATTTAGTAAAATAAACTATCAGCGTATTAAAAATTATTTTGGAAATAGTTCAAATTTAATATTTGTTTTGTTAATTTTAATAATTTTCTATCAGTTTTCATAGTAAGTTTGCTTCAAAAATAGTAAAATTTACTCTGGGAATATTAATTTTCAATAACAAATTAGGGTCATTTGGGGATAAATGTAAACAGTGGATGTTTTAGCTAAATTTACAAATTTAAAAATAAGTTCAACGTCAATATTTTTACCTCAGCTCACCTACAAGATGTTCTGAATATTACCAATATTTTATTTTTACAATTGGCAATGCTATAGTGTAGGGGAGAATGGGGAGTTATGAAGCACGCTTTGTTTATGAGTTGTAACTTCAAAAAGAAATTTTTATTTCAAATTTTCTCCACTTGAATCTCTAGAGGGTCTTTAAATATGCTTACTGGTTGAAGAATTTGCATGAAATAAAATAAAATCGACAATTTTTTTCAGTTTGACTTAAAAGCTGCTTTTTCAAGTTTTTAAAAATCATGGGGAGTTGTGAAGCACTACTAAAAATCGCTAAAAATTATATTTTTTGGTAAATATTCTTTATTGCGATTTTGCATAAATCGTTTTAAATTTCGAGAACCTAATCATTGTTGGGTATTATATGGGTGAACTTATCTTTTTGATTTGTTCGCGAATTTTGTAAGAATTCTGCAAAATGGAGCACACAAAAAAACTTTATAAACGAAAAATTGAACACATTGTCTTGAAAGATATGCAAAATATCTTCTATTGGAATGAATCCAATTACAAAACGAAGATATTAGGTGAAAAAATATTCAGAGTAAGTGACATCTATCAAAACAATTACTATGCGAGATCTATGGCCGTGCTTCACAACTCCCCATGCTTCATAACTCCCCATTCTCCCCTAAGTTATATTGTAATGCAAAAACAATAGAAAATCAAAGTTTTACTGTTTCAATATTTTGTCACGCATTTGCATAAAAATAAATTTTAAAATCAAACTAAAATTTGTAATTCTTCCTTAATAATGCCTTAATAAAAATTGACTTTGATTTTTGTTCTTCGTCAATTTAGTTAATAAATAATTAAATGTTTATATTTATCCCAAGAATTCGAAAACTTGGGGTGAATGTAAACATAACTTCAATTATACATTTTAAAAGAAAATAATTGAATAAATTTGCTTTTGTTTCACAATTTCATTACTTTGGCAAGGTAAAATTACATGGAAAAGGAAATTAGGTTTTCTTTCATACATACAATACTAATTCTGTAATGGTTGATTGTTTATTTTATATAATATACATACCCACACAAAAAAATAAAAGTTCTGACCTGGGGGTCTCACTATGTAAACTTTATGTTTTTGGGTCGCTGAATCCGAATCCAACGTCCATTTAACCCCATCAGATTAGGATTTTGACATAACCTCAAAAAACCAATATGGCTGACACGTTTTTGAAAAATTCCTCGGATTCGCTTGAAACTCGTTACTCGGGGGTTTTTGGGGTCGCTGATTAAGAATTTAGTCAGATTTCAAAAAATTAAAATGTCGGATTCAATATGGTGGACACGTTTTTGAAAAATTTATCGGATTCACTTAAAACTCGTTACTGGCGGGTTTTTGGCGTCGCTGATTACGAATTTGAAGTCAGATTTCAAAAATTAAAAATGGCGGATCCAATATAGCGGACACGTTTTTGAAAAATTTATCGGATTTGCTTAAAACTCGTTACTCGGGAGTTTTTGGAGTCGCTGAATACGAATTTGAAGTCAGATTTCAAAATTCAAATATACAAAAACGTGTTCGCCATATTGCGACCCCAAAACCCTTTTCAAAAACGTGTCCGCCATATTGGTTTTTGAGGTTATGTCAAAATCCTGATCTGATGGGGTTAAATGTACCTCGGATTCGGATTCAGCGACCCAAAAAACATAAAGTCTACAAAGTGAGAACCCCAGGTCAGAACTTTTATTTCTTTTGTGTGGCTGTGTTATCAGTTAACTGGTTGATTTACTTATGCATCTATAGATTCTTCGTATACGAAGAATTTTTTTTCAATTTGTCCATCCCTTAAAACAGTAGTATACTTGAAATAACTTGTTTCTTAAACCTCGCTTAACTACAGTGGATTTACCTTTACCCCCAATTTTAGAAAAATTCTATAATCTCGAGGTAAATGTAAACAGTCAGTTTTAGGCGATTCAGGTGCATCAATATTTTTTTGTACCTCATAAAATTTTTCTAGGGAAGTAAAGTAACAAGTTTATGCAAAAGAAATCCGTCCATTTTACATTTTAACAAAAAAACTAAAAACTGACTTCACATTTGTTATTTTATAAAATTCCAAATTTCATAAGGCTGTATGATTAGTATGTTTAGCTAAGGGGTTAGTTTTGAGATAAGAGTTAAGGTGAAAAATTAAAACTGGTAGTCTGCAAAATGATATTATAATTATTCAACGATTAATTTTAAAAAAGTTAAACATTTATTAGTTTTATTAGTATTTTTGTTAATTAAATCGAAATAGAGGTAATTTTGGGATTGGAAGTTGGACCTGAAATATTAGTAAGGGTATTTTTATTAGTGTCAATAATATTTAAACAATTTCTAATAAAAATTCACTGTAGCTTTTTCTGGTTCTGAGATATGGATGCAACGTAAGATATTACATTTATTCCGTTTTAAGTAAAATTGTTAATTTCAAATCAGTATAATTTCGATTACATTTTAACAGGTTAAAAATTTCAAATAGTGAATTTGAAATTGTTCAATTCTTTTAATGAAATATGAGAAAAAACCAAGAAATAAATTTATGTTTAATAATTTTTGCCACTCTCACCTTCTTGTTCAAACTTTAAAACTTAGTACTTTAATAAATAAAATCATCATAAACAAATTGGCTGCCTTTATTCCCGTGTTACTTACGATATTTTTTATTTCTAATGCACAAAAGTGGCCATTTCAGATAGCAGACGACAGGGAGTAAAAGTCATTCACTTGTTCGACTTATATGAAAATGGCGGCCGTTTTCTCCCTTGGGCAAAAATAACGCATGGGAACAGCGATTATGTTTGCACATGGGAGAAAATGGACGCCATTTTCATATGGTCGAACAAATGAGTGACTTTACTCCATGTCGTCAGCTATCTAAAAGCGCCATTTTTGTGCATATGGGATAAAAAACAAATTTTTATGCATGTTTTTCGAAAAATGACCACCATTTTGTCAGTTTTGCAAAAAGCAAAAATCGTGTAAAACTTCATACGCCAATATTTATTATTTAAACCTGAAAAATGTACAAAAATAACCTTTTTTAGGGCGTTTAAAGTGGGTAGATCTCTTATTAAAAAACATTAATCCTAAAGCATGTACTTACGCGACTAAAATACTCATAACTCCGTTAATTTTGTTATAATTAACTTGAAATTTAAACACAATATTCTGGAGATATTATATTTTACAATCATTAAAAAAATTCTAAGAAAATGCAATAAAAATTTTAAAACCTTACCCCCCTAAAGAAAAACTGGAAAAAGGGGAAATCTTAATATTTTAGAAGATTTTTATTACTTTAAGGAGATAGAAAACAGATAATAGAATTAATTAAAAAAAGAGGACTATAATAAGAATGGTATTTAGTTACATTCAGCGATAGTTTCAAATAGTTATACAAATTAACAAATAATAATGGTGGTCATTTTCTTCACTAATAACCCTTCGTGATTTCGATTAGCAGTCCAAAAATTCACATATTCTATTTGCATGATAATAAATTTATGCTAATAAATATTATTCTCAGCTTTTTTAAACATTTGTATATAATCCATTTGGTTGTTGAATCTTATTAAAAGAGAAATAATTTTTAAAATTTAAACATATTTTTTTATATTACATATGTATACCGAAAAAAGTTTAGTTTTCATAAATTTAATGTTACAAAATTTTTTCTTTCCTTTGAAAATTCATGAACTTACATTTTGACCGGTACTGTAAATATTTCACATTGAAAATTCCGATAAACATAAATATAGCAAATTAAACTTAATTAAAATTGAAGGGCCGGATGTATCAACTGCCGCTGCGCGCTATCGCAAGAAATAATACCAGTCAGGTAGCAGTGAGAGGCCCAGAAGCGCTCACTACTCACTGACTGGTATGGTCCTTTACGGCGGCGCGTAGCGGCAGGTGTTACATCCGGCTCCTTAATTATTCAAAAATTTCACTATAAACATAATTTTTTATATACATATTACTTCTATTATCTCCTAAATATATTTTTACGGATTCAAATGAACGTACCCTCGATAATGCAACATACATCTGACCGTGATTAAATACATCTCTTCTTAAATCTATATATATTCTGTTAAATGTTTGTCCTTGAGACTTGTTAATAGTCATTGCAAAAGCTAATTTTATAGGAAATTGTCTTCTTTTGAAAGTAAACGGATATAAATTTTCACAATATAAAGTTACTCTATGTAAAAAGACAATATTTCCACTCTTATCACCCGTTAATATTTGACATTTAATAACATTATGTGATCAATCTAAAACAATTAACCTTGTTCCGTTACATAATCCTTCATTAATACTAAGATTTCTAATAAGCATTACAACGGAATTAATTCTTAAATGTAATTCATGTGGTGGTAAAGAAGGTGGAGAGAGAGTATTTAAATATTCTGGTAATAAAGTTTCAGAAAATTTTCCATTATCACAATTTTCAGTAGAATCAATACTTTTATATATTTTTTCACCTTTACTGTCTAAGAGACGCACCACTCTCTTATTAATATCATCAACGTCAACGTTTCTAGGTGCTAAAATTGCACACTCTGACAACTCCTGAAATTTATTCTGTTGTATGAACTGACAATACATTTCTTCTGCAATATCTACATTCCCTTTTTGAATAATATGTTCTGGTAATATAACATTATCATCTGCATCATTTAATTCACCATTGCCTACTTTAAGTAAAAAATCTACAAATTCCGTTTCTTGTGGTAAGGCTCTCATATTATCTGTTAATGTGTATTTTTTGAAATGTTTCCATAGTTTACTATTTTTTATTGATAAATTAACTATTTCTGATCTAGTACCCCGTTCTTTAATTGGTAGAGTTTGCGAAAATCTCCGCCTAGAATTACAATTTTACCACTAAAAGGTTCATTGGAATTCATTATAACTCTTAATATATAATCCATAATTTCTAAAGCATATTTTGGAGCCATTGGTGCTTCATCCCAAATAAAGACATCTATATTTTTTAAAAAGAGGCCTTCTTTAGATTAAACTTTAATGTTTGAAGATGAATCACTGTATAATGGAACGGGTAAGCCTAAAACTTTATGAACAGTTTTTCCATTAGGAAGCAGAGTCGCAGCTATACCTGTAAATGCCATGTTGCAAACATTTATTCCTTGACTTCTTAACAAATGCCACAGCGTAATGTATAAAAATGTTTTTCCAGATCCTCCACAACCATCAACATATAAGCACTTAGAACTATCTAAAGAAGAATCCTTTAGGGCATCAAGTACATAATCAACTACAAGTTTTTGTTTTACATTTAATTTAGCATAATTCTGTTCTCCTATGTTAATATGTTCTGCAATACTTATATCATTAACTTGTTGAGTAAGAATTTCATCTTGTATATCTAACAATCCCTGAAAGTCAGTTAAATTATATCCTTCGTTAAATAACATTGTTTTAATATTTCTATAAGCCCTTTGTTCAGCATCAATGTCGTTAGTTTTTGAATAATCTTCTGACATTTGACCCTTAAATTGTTCCCAAAGGTTATCCGGTTGTACAGGATGACAATGAATTAAAATTCTTGTAAATAATTGGCGAAGTGAATGAGGCATCATCCATAATGCAGCTTCTTCCATTGTTCTAATTCACTCACTATCATCTTCTACAAGTCCTAATGCCAAACAAGCAGATGTAAAAGATTCATGAACAACTCCATTAACTGTTCTCAAACTTTCAAAAGAAGTTGCTCCTTTTACTATAAGCAATAATAATCTAAGATTAAATAACTCTAATTGATTTGGATTAACTGAATACATTCTTCCCAAAACTTTTTCTTTACGAATTCTTTGTTTCCATTCAAAAGATTTTGTTACCCATGTATAATGCTCTGGTATTTCTGAATAATAATACTTTTGAGCATTACTATCCCGTTGGTTAAGTTTAAAGTAATCCAGAAGTTTTGTATTTTTATGTAAATCGAAAGAAATACCGTTACTATCTTTTTCTTCTCGAATAATAACATTCTGTTCATTTGGCAAATGTATGGGCAAGCGATTAACGCTATGACTCTTTTTTCCTAAAGGTTTACTTAGAATTCTCCAAACTGCCTCAACTGGACCAACATATCTATTTTCTTTATAATGATTTATTTCATTATGATTAATAGTTACATCACCATTCGCATTTGTGATAATAATAGATGCAGCGTCATGCCCTTTGAGAATATATTTATATAAATATTTAACAGACTTGATACTCGAAACTATTTCTACATTAATATGGCAATTAAATATTTCTGACAGTTTAGGACAATACGGAACAACATTAGAATTATCAACAATAAATCCATTTGGTCGTTCATATACTTTATTATTATTTCTTCGACGAAAATGAACATAACAATTTTCTTCAATTGTAGTTTCTTCTTGGTAACTTTTTGGAAATTTTTTTGAACATTTTCCATCAATTAAACACCAATCTCCACAAGGTCCATGAATATTATTTTGCATTATTATTTTATGTAAAATAGGATTATTATTTTCATCAGGAATCTCTGCAGAAATATAACGATCGACACTTTCAACTGTTAATATTTTAGAATTTTCTTTCAATATAACTAACAAATGAATGTGTGGCAATCCTCGCTTTTGAAATTCAATAACATAAACATAAGATTTGACCTCTCCAAATAATTTGTTATCAACAATATGTTTAAGTAAATGTTTTACTTTTAATGCGAATACTCTAGTTACAATATCAGGTCTATCAGCAGCAGTTTGATGGGGTAATAAATTTTCCTGTATCTCTTTCCAATTTGGATTACACGTCATTGTAATAAATAAATCTGATCTACCATGACGTGCAACAATAGCCATCGAATCCTGATATTGTTGCATCATATTGCGAGGTGATCCAATAAAAGTGGAAGGCAATATAAGCGTTTTTCCCACGTGTACATCATTTTCCAACTCATGATTGTGTAAATAATCGATCAATCCTTTATATGTTTCACTTCTTAATTGAGCTTGATTATTTGCACAAAATCTTAATCTATCTTTTTCTATTTTTACATAATTGTCAACCACCCATTGTTGAAACAATCTACCCCCATATAAAAATGGATTAAATTTCTTATCTCTTATAGCAATTTTATATTTAATGTAGGCAGATCTAGAAATAGTATGATTTCTACTTCTGTAATCACTATCACTACGAATCATATTAATATTATAACCCTTATTTCCAAGTGGATAAAATATAGGATAAATCCAAGGTTCAACATTGGGATCTAAATTGCTAACCAATTTTAATTCCTTTGTAGATTTATTATAAACCGTTACATAAGATTCTGGTATTTCTCCCTCAGAGTTTGTATTAAAAATTGCAGCAACTTCATTAAAACTTTGAAAATTATATCTATTTTTATCAAAGCCTTTTTTTTTTTTCTCATAATATTTTCTATAGATTTTAAAATATCTTCATCCAAATTGTCGTTACTTTTCAATCTGTATCTGATTGATTCTTCAGGGTCATAAATAAATAATTGACCTTTATCGGGATATAAAGCACTATTAATTTGATAGTAAATTTGACCTTGAATTTTGTAACAGAATGGTCCTCTTCTTCTTCCATTAAAATTAATTACATTAGCATTTAAAGATGCAAAAGAAAAAGAATTATTGTACAGCCTTATATTCTTTTTAAAATGACCAGATTTTTCATGAAGCACTTTTAGCAAAAGCTTTAATTCATCTGGATATTGTATGGAAGTTAAAACAACACCTCCATGACTACAACAATCATTCAAACTAACTTTTCTACCAGCAACTTGTTCATCTTTAAAATGTTTAGCTTGACAATGTGTGCAATAATAATTCATTGGACCTAGATAATTTTCAACATTATTTGACTTAAATGTTTCATTATCATCTAAATCTATATTTAATATTTTTTTTGGAACAGAAATATTCAAATTTTAATTTATACTATTATTTACCAGTTTCAACTCATTTTGAATTTGATGATTTAATACTCTTTCACAATAATTTCTTGGACATAGAGTATTTTTTGTTTTTGACAATGTACTTCTATCACTGTTTATATTTTTTAATTTAAGGTTTTGAGCATATTCTATTTTAGATTCAACTTGAAGTTTTTTCTTAGTTGAAGTGTGCACTTCACCTGAATAATTTACATTATCAATTTTACATTTCAGTTTTTGCCTTTCGCGATAATTTCTTTGAATTTCAGCCTTACTTTGTTTAGGTGTTGTTGATGATTCAACATTTCCTTCATTTATTTTATTTATTGCTCTCGGAAAAGAAAGGGAATTGTTTGCTTCCTCTGAATAATTTGGATTATCAACTTTACGCTTCAATTTTTGCCTTTCGCGATAATTTCTTTGAATTTCAGCCTTACTCTGTTTAGGTGTTGTTGATGATTCAACATTTTCTTCATTTATTTTATTTATTGCTCTCGGAAAAGAAAGAAAAGTGTTTGCTTCCTCTGAATAATTTGGATTATCAACTTTACGCTTCAATTTTTGCCTTTCGCGATAATTTCTTTGAATTTCAGCCCTACTTTGTTTAGGTGTTGTTAATGATTCAACATTTCCTTCATTTATTTTATTTATTGCTCTCGGAAAAGAAAGGGAAGTGTTTGCTTCCTCTGAATAATTTGCATTATCAACTTTACGCTTCAATTTTTGCCTTTCACGATAATTTCTTTGAATTTCAGCCCTACTTTGTTTAACTGTTGTTGATGCAATACTCCCTTTATTTATTTTATTTATTATTCTCGGGAAAGAAATTTCTTTCTTCATAGAGTTTTTAGAAAAGTTTGATTCTCCATACTTAAGTTGAATATCTTTTTCATTTAAAAGGCAATTCCAGTCATTCACAACTATGCAAGATCTGCTATTAGAAAGTTGTTCAGAGGGAAATTCACTTAAACTATTGCTTTTAAACATTAACATTAAATGATTTCTCATATTACAATAATAGTAATGGACAGAGTGGGCCAGAATATTAAAAAATAACGATGTTGCGAAAGCAATTGCATATACTCCACAAGAAAGACTGTATTCTGGTTGCTGATCAACAGTGGTGAAAACTACTGGTGGTTCAAAAGGATATAATCTAATTAAATAATTTCTTTGATCATGATTTAAACATTTTTTATTAAGACTATCAAAAATGTAAAGACATCTTCCATCATAATAAGTACAAATCCAATGACCAGATTTATAAGATCCACTAAAAAGTATTTGAATGTGCTGCTTACTTTTCTGGATTGGAACTATCAAATCAAGTGTTTGTAAACACAAAGTATTTTGCATATTATAAAAAAAATTTGATTGTCTTCCCAATAGCTTTTGAAATTCATACATATGATCATTATTTAGCATTGCTCCTTCAGTGACAACTATGCTTAAATCACGAGTAGTCAAAATAACAGTTTCTCCTTTGTTAGTCATTGTTCTTTTTATTTTAGAAAAATATTTACATATATTTCGTTATCCAATATAATCAATTTCCAATTTTGCCTTTCATCCAATTTAACAAATTTCTAATTTTGTATCTTATCCAATTTAACCAATTTCCAGCTTTATTTACCCAACATAACAAATTTCCAAATTTTCCTTTTATCCAATTTAACCAATTTTCAAATTTTTTTTATCCACACACAAAATTTTTAACTTAATTAATTAACACTAACTATACTTATATTCACAAAATTTTTCACTAATACTTACTATTCACTAAATCACAATTCACTAATGCACCTATTACACTTTATATATATATATATATATATATATATACAGAGGCCTGTATTCGACCCTAAGAAGGATTACGAACCCTTAAACAATAGCCTTTGTAACGGGGATATAAACCTCGGAGAACCCAGGTAATATTTTCTTTCTTCCTTCATCGCAAGGGAAACTATAGATAAAAGTCTATTATATGTATATATATAATATATATATATTATATAGTAATAGAAACTCTAATGGTAACGGTCTCGATAACGTCTGGATAACGGCGCCGATAACGCTTTCTCAGATAACGGCTACCTTTCTTTCTTTCTCTAAAGGCAATGTCAATAAGAATGTCTCTCTTTACCTAATTTGCATATTTACTCGTTTCATTTTAAGGAAAGGACCTATGAGTGATTTTAATATCATGTACAGTACCTGCATACTTTAAAAAAAATATTGGTCCACAATTTCCAGAATGATTCTTTTTACAAAAAGCTTTGTATTTTTTTTTAAATTTCATGCAAATTTTTCTTTTTGAAGTTGTAGTAAAAAAAAAGAAAAAATATATTAAAATTTTTTTACCTATGCTATTCTTAAAAGTCCTTGTAAAAACAATAAGAACATGAACGCCCAAAATAAATATTAATCGAGGTGACCCACTATTCTCCAATTTCCACTATGATTATTTTTAAATAATTATTTAACTGTTTATAACAATCGTTTGAGACTTTATTATTGTGCTCACGAGCACAAGTTGGCACAAATTTTATTTTTAAAAAATTTTAATTTTTGAAAAATGTTCACAAAATAAAAACATAACAGAAACATTTTTAAAAATTTTTGAAATATATTTAAATTTTTTTCCAGCTAAATATTTGTTATCGTTTGCTAGATGTAGCACAATATTTGTTTTTTAGTTAAATCAAAATTTTGTTGACAAAAAATGAAATGGCGTTGCCAACTTCTTGGGCATGCGTTCGTAAGCGCGATCACTGCAAAAAATGGCGTCTAAAAGTAAGACGTTTAGACGTTTATAAACGTCTTATATAAATAAGCGTCTTATTTGAGCGTCTTAAAAGAAAAACATAACCTCTAAATACATGCATTTTAGATTAGTACATAAATTTTCAAATTTGAATATTTTCAAAATTTGTTCAAAATTTTTTAAATCGTCTTCACTTTATCATATCTTATCCTTATAGCTACAAGGAAAAAAAGTTTTAAAAAAATTGCTAACAATGTCGAAAAATAGTCGATCATTTCACATGGAATTGCTCATTAAAAAAATTTTTTTAATTGAAGTTAATTTTTGGGTGACAGAGGCCAACTAAAAATTCCGTCAGAATTTTATGCGTGGTTTTAGTATCCGGCGGCTCATTTTTTCCCCACTTTAGTAGTCGGTTTACTGAAAATACATTGTGAGTTTCAGAAAAAATAGTATTCAAAGTTTTTTCGTGTACTTTTACTAATTTTTAGTATTTTGTTTACTATTTACTAGTAGTAAATTTAATAATTTGAAATAGTACAAAAATTGAAAAAAATAGACGGAAAAAAGTAGGTGAATCATTCCTTAAAAGTGCTTGACTTTTGGATAGGACACAAAATACAAGGCGGTATCATATACTTTTTATTAGAAAATATAAGATAGTCATAGAATTATTCTGGAACTAGTATGGGCCACAGTGTTTTTAAAATTTTAACCAAAAGTCATTTTTTCCGTTTTATAAAGTACGTGAAAGATTAGTTGACTGCGCTTGAAAATTCTATAGAGCATGTGCAGTGTGCGTTGCGCGTTTCTATCGAAGGTAAATAACAACTGATCGTCTGTTTCCATTTGTGGTTATTTCAAATGTGAATATATACTATTATTTTATGAAAAACAAATAGTGTTAATATATATTTGTCTTCAAGAATTGATTATCAAAAAAATATTTTTTATGTTGTTTCTCACAAAACAGACCCAGCGGGCACAAAGACATAAAACGTTCTTTGAACGTCTGTAGAACGTTTAATGTCTGACAATTTAAGTTTTAAGAACGTCCGAACGTTCCAAAAATATTTCAGAACGTTCGGACATTCTTAGAACGTAAATTGGCAGACATTAAACGTTCTACAGACGTTCAACGAACGTTTTTTGTCTTTGTACCCGCTGGGGAATGTTAGGTAATTCTTAGTTTTCAGTGAAATAACATGTCTCTCAAGTCGTGAAAAATTTCACCATGTGGCACATATGAACAATTCGATACGTACTTTTAAGTGTTAAGTGTGTGTTTATATTTAAGTTATACGCGAATATACATAGGTTACCCAGCGGGCACAAAGACAAAAAACGTTCTTTGAACGTCTGTAGCACATTTAATGTCTGTAAATTTACTTTTTAAGAATGTTCAAACGTTCCGAAACATTTTTGGAACGTTCGGACGTTCTTAGAACGTAAATTGGCAGACATTAAACGTTCTACAGACGTTCAAAGAACGTTTTATGTTTTTGTGCCCACTGGGTAGTTCATAAGTGTTGATAAACGACGAAAAGTGATACAATAATAATTGTTCTTTGTTTGTGTGATTAATTATCCAAATATGTGAATGAATGAGTGAATTTCAGAAAAACTGTGAACAAGTGGAAATTATTTTTTTATTTTATAGAAATATACAATTTTCTTGAATGTCAATGAAATTCTCAAGCGAGGTACTAGAAATTTTCATTGACTGCTTTTGATACTCTCATGCAAAAGTACTAGACTGTTTCTAGTATTTTGTGTCGCATCCAAAAGTCAAGTACCAACTCAATAAAAATTTCACGTACTTCTTTTCCGTGTACATACTAGTAATTGAAATGGTGATTTTCTACTAACAATTAGTAAAAAAGCTACTAAAAATTAGTAAAAAAGTGTTACTAAATTAAATTGGTACACCAATCCGCACTAATTTAGATTAAGAGAGTAACTTAACTATAAAACAATGTATTTGAAATAAACTTTTCTCTTAAAGTAAACAAATTTTTCAGTTATACTAAATAAAAATTTTGATTGAATGTAAAACCATTTGGTTAATACAAATAAACGTATGGAAACGGACTTTATAGCAATGCATTTATTTTGTTGACTGAACCAAAATTTGGTTGTTTCGACTAAATTTTTTTCTGAGTGCGAGGAGAGTAAGTTAATAAAAATTTCAGACTGACAAGTGAAACAGGATTGCAATTATCTTAAAAAACAAATTAGGTTGCTAGATAAAAGTCAAATATTTATTTTTTGAAATATAGAACAAATTTTAAAACATTTTTACTCTGACATATTGAATTAATATTTGTTTCAGATTGTTCAAAAAAGGTAAACAAATTTGTTTTTGGTAATAGATAAAACTTCTAAAAATTAATTTTTAGAAAAGCCGAACAAAATTAAAAAATTTTATTAATTCGACATTTTCAATTAGTAATTTTTTTACTTCTTTAAAAAAAGGAATTTTATTTTTATTATTAACAAGAAAGTAAATTTCTAAATTTTTTTTTAATTAATGGATAATTATTATTTAAAAGTTTCTAATTTTTAATTTATGTAACTATTTTTTTTAAATTAAATGTCATGCCGTAAATTAATAACAAAACTTTTCATACTTACCTTTTGAATACAATAATAAAAACTTGTTTTTGACACTTTATAGAAAGATTGAAAATTTTACTTTAGAATTCTTTCAGTCCGCCATCTATTGGCAGAAAAATCGTTAAACTATGATAACACTTTTTTCATGTTATCGATCAAGCTCTCATGGTAAATGATCATTTAACTCACTTATTTATCTACAAAGTGAATTACTCGTTCTTTTCTTGTGTCACATTCAGATACAAACTTTTCACTTTTTTATTTATTTTTACAAAAGTGTTATATTAATTGATCATTTTTTGGTTTTTAATTTATTCTGTAGTTTCATGGCTTTTAATTCTGCACACTTTTATGTTAAAACTAAATGCGATTACATACTTATTTTAAAAATCACCGTGTCAGTGTGAAAAATCGTCGACGATATTTTTAACTTTAAAAATAATTTTTACATACAAAATTAATGTTTATTATTAAAATATTTATACCCATTTCTTTAATGGAATGTCCTTTTTCAATTGCTCTAATGAAATTTGTGGTTTTATAAGGTTTTTTGGAAAATATTTACAAATCACCAAAATATCAGTGATTTCTCGGTGGTCTCAATCCGGCAGGGCTAACACCTTTTTGACGTGAGACGTTTCCACTAGTGTTACTCTCGGTGGTAGAGACCGTGGCGACAACTGTTGACGTTTACCGAGACGAATTGATGAATTAGATTTTGGTGCATTCGCAGGGAAGAAAAAATTTAAAAACTTTGAAACAAAAACACAATCAGATAAACTGTTCGAGGCACTTGCATTTAAAGTTTGTTCGGGTGCATTAAAGAATATTATATTTGATGCGCGAATGGTACGATCACTTATCTCTCTTATACAACCTGACATAATTTGATCAGGGAAATCATCAATTTTTAGGGTTTCGTGGCCAAGGGCCAAAACCCTTATAGCGAGACTTCGGTGTCCGTCCGTAGTTTTTACGTCTTAAGTCTTAAGTATTCAGTCTTAAGTCTTAAGTATTCAGTCTTAAGTATTAAGTCTTAAGTCAAGTATTCAGTCTTAAGTTCTTATGTCCTAAGACTTAAGACTTAACTTCGGTATAAGAAGGTCTTAAGTCCTAAGTCTTAAGTCTTAAGTTCTTATGTCCTAAGACTTAAGACTTAACTTCGGTATAAGAAGGTCTTAAGTCCTAAGTCTTAAGTCTTAACAACCGTTGCCATGGCAACTTCGGTATAAGAAGGTCTTAAGTCCTAAGTCTTAAGTCTTACGTCTTAACAATCGTTGTCATGGCAGCCGTTGCTATGTTTATGGTTGTCATAACAGCCGTTGTTATGTTCATGGCTGTCATCACAGCCGTTGCCATGGCAACCGTTGCTATGTTAATGTTTGCCATAACAACCGTTGCCATGGCAACCGTTGCTATGTTAATGTTTGCCATGACAACCATTGCCATGGCAACCGTTGCTATGGTTTACCAATTACTTCATTAAAATTTTAAAACAATTAATTTAAAAAAAATTTCTAAATAAATTATTATTTATTTTTTTTATTCATTTATTATCATTATCATCATTTTAGGCCACGAAACCCTATGATGTTGGCGCGTTGCGCCTGCTTCTCTGCCTGATTTTTTTGTTAAGAGAGATAATGTTGTCTTTAATACCTTTAACATTCAATTCGAGAGAATCCACAGGAGTGATGGCAGCCTCAATTTTTCCAACTCGATCAGAGACATCATTCAATGTAATTTTGAGAGGATTAATTTGTAGGGTTATTTTTTGTAGCTGCTCAGCCATCATGTTGGAAAGATCTTCCTTTGAGAAAGTCAACACAGTAGGGTTAGGTGAAACAGATCTGGAGCTACAACACTTTTTTTAATTTTGTGACAGCTAGGGTGATACGGGAGAGAACACGTTTCACATCTGAGAATTTCCCTTTGGATTTCATTACTACGCCCTCTACTCAGTTTGTCACTCACAGAAGTAGTGTCAGTAGACATTGTGCTTATAGGTTAGGAACCTATATAACTATATAAGTCACTCAAGTCTTCACTAAACGTTGATTAAACAGTTTAAACAGTTGAACAAAAAAGATGTTCAACAGTACAAGCCAATAGCAACAGTTAAAAATCAGTAAATTATACAAAAAAACAATTATAATCAAGAGACAACTAGAAACGTGTCATGTCAGCACTTCGCACATGCTCGAATCAAATTATATTATATAGATTTATAAATTATATTATATATTATATTATATTATTATATTATATAGAAAAATAGAAATTGGAAATTGATGTTGTAATTAGAAAGTGGTAATTGAATTGGAAATTGGTGTTGGAATTAGAAATTGTTATTGGAAATGAAAATGCAGGTGAAAATTTAAGATTGATTTTGGAATTGGTAGTTGATATTGAAATTGGTAATTGATATTAGAATTAAAAATTAATATTAGAATTAAAATTGACATTAGAATTGGAAACTGATATAGGAATTAAAAATTAATATTAAAATTAAAATTGATATTAGAACTGGAAACTGATATTTGAATTGGAAATTAATATTAAAATTCAAAATTGGTACTGGATTTTTGCAATTTGAATTAATGTTGAATTGAAAGAAAATAGAATCTGAATGTTGAATTAAATAGAAAAATTGAAATTAGAAATTCATGTTGGAATTGGAAATTGGTATTAAAATTGGAAAATGGTATTGGAATTTAAAATTAATATTGGAATTGAAAAATAATGCTGGAATTGGTAAATGATATTGGAATCGAAAATTAATATTAGAATTAAAATTTATATTAGAATTGGAAACTAATATTGGAATTGGAAATTAATATTGGAAGTCGAAATTGATATTTGAATTTTGCAATTTAAATAAATTTTGAATTAAAGGAAAATAGAAATTGGAAGTTGAATTATATAGAAAAAAAGAAATTGGAAATTGATGTTAGACTTGGAAATTGGTATTAGAATTGGAAATTGATATAGGAATTAAAAATTAATATTAAAATTAAAATTGATATTAGAATTGGAAACTGATATTTGAATTGGAAATTAATATTAAAATTCAAAATTGGTACTGGATTTTTGCAATTTGAATTAATGTTGAATTGAAAGAAAATAGAATCTGGATGTTGAATTAAATAGAAAAATTGAAATTAGAAATTGATGTTGGAATTGGAAATTGGTATTGGAATTGGAAAATGGTATTGGAATTGGAAATTAATATTGGAATTAGAAATTGATATTGGAATTGAAAATTAATATTGGAATTGAAAAATAATACTGGAATTGGTAAATGATATTGGAATCGAAAATTAATATTAGAATTAAAATTGATATTAGAATTGAAAACTAATATTGGAATTGGAAATTAATATTGAAAGTCGAAATTGATATTTGAATTTTGCAATTTAAATAAATTTTGAATTAAAGGAAAATAGAAATTGGAAGTTGAATTATATAGAAAAAAAGAAATTGGAAATTGATGTTGTAATTAGAAAGTGGTAATGGAATTAGAAATTGATGTTGGAATTGGAAATTGGTGTTGGAATTAGAAATTGTTATTGGAAATGAAAATTCAGGTTAAAATTTAAAATTGATTTTGGATTTGGAAGTTGATATTGGAAATTGATATTGGAATTGAAAATTAATATTGGAATTGAAAAATAATACTGGAATTAGTAAATGATATTGGAATTGAAAATTAATATTAGAATTAAAATTGATATTTGAATTGTAAACTAATATTAGAATTGGAAATTAATGTTGGAAGTCGAAATTGATACTGGAATTACTAATTAATATTGGAATTGGAAATTGACATTTGAATTAGAAATTGATATTGGAATTAAAAATTAATATTGGAATTGAAAAATAATACTGGAATTGGTAAATGATATTGGAATCGAAAATTAATATTAGAATTAAAATTGATATTAGAATTGAAAACTAATATTGGAATTGGAAATTAATATTGGAAGTCGAAATTGATATGGGAGACCGAGGAGAAAAGTAACAGAGGAGGAAAGTAACAACACTAATAACTTTTAAAACAATCAGCTTGCAGACTTGGCTTAAACGTATTTTTACACAGTAGTGCCCTCTATACTTCCTCCATAAAGTGTATAACCTTTACCGTGAAGGTTAGGTCTGTTTTTGATGTGATGCTGAAAAAATACGTCAAAAGTAAGTTTTCGTCTAAGCATTAAAAACCTTATATTTTTTTAATTTAACTTTTTTTTAGATGCGCTTTTCATTATTTTGTAGCTTACTTATCTGTCTTTGAGCCGCGTTAGTGTAGAATTTAATAATTTCTAATACTTTTACGTAATTTTAACTCGTTTGTTAAAATGCAGAGCGAGGAGGAAAGTAACACGTTGTTACTTTCCTCCTCGTTTCAAAATTTTGTACACATCTTGAGAAATTTGCAAAGTTGTTCATATTTAAAGTCACTAATGAAGCTTCTTAAGATAAAGAGTGTTAAATTATAAGTAAATTTGACTGTTTTTACTCACTAATATAATCTAATAATTATAATAATAAATTAATAAAAATATAATTGTAAATTAGAGTTTCATTGAATATTTGTAACTTCTAAGCTTGAATTCTTCTTATTAACCAAACATTAAGTTTTAGAACATATAAAAAATTTTCTGCGCTTATTCATCAATAAGCAATAACAGTAACTCCACAATTCTAATTATTTCTAACCTCAATAAATGTGACAGATCAATTCTAAGATCTTCATTTATGTGTGGGGTTTTTGCTCA